>CALYLX010000040.1:0-610048 GCA_944990035.1 Clitopilus passeckerianus | reverse complement strand
AATAATGATGCCAACTCGTTTCTCGTAACAGGAAGTTCGAATTGACGACTACCTTGCTTCGTACCAGAGAACAGGAAGACCGCCACAGCCGGTGCCCGAGGAACCAGCAGACGAAACAAAGCGACAGGCGGCAGGACTACCACCACTGTTCAAACCGTTCTCAGAGAAGAGCCTACAGGAGAAGGAGCGCGAAGGAGAAAGTAACGTCGCCGACACTGCTACCTGACGCTCAAAATTTCTCAAGGATACCATATGATGGAAATGAGTACCTGGAGAACATAGTCTCGGTACCAAATTCTCTTGCTTCAGCCAAGAGGTACGCATGCATTGTGCAGCTTTCGCGCCTCCGGCTCTGCATTCTGACCCGCGTATTACAGGAATTGCACTACTATGCATGGACGAAAGGGCACCATCGCAATCCCCCGCCAGGAGTCACCTCGATGCCATTCGAGCCTATTACCCAAAACCGTTCACCGCCACAGGCCTCAACGACTACGCTAGCGACAAGTACAACCTCCCCAGACCGCCATTCCCGCAGGCGAAGAATTCCTCAGCCTTACTTCTGCCATGATCCGTTTAAAGGCCACAGCTTGAGGTAAGCTCTTTACGCTTTTCAATCCTCCGACTGGTTTAAATGAGTACGCTTCCACGCTCACCCTTACCATCTCTTTCGTCTCCTCAAACCTCATCACCACCCGTCGTCTCCTTCGCTGACTCCAGGAACTGCGAGTTGCATACTTGCTCGCTGGAAGAGAGGTCTCGTCGCCTGAGCTCTTTGCAACAGCTGCAGCAAGTGGATCCCCAATGGCTCCTACCACGCTACCCGTCACCCCGATTGCAAACTCAAGACTGTTTACTGCGCCTGCTACAGTTACACCGATATCCCTTGCGAGTTTCAAATGAGAAATCTGTATTATTTATTGGACGTATTTGCATTGTTGTATTATTATCACTGGCTTGGATGTTCAGCTGTATAATGTTGTGAAACCCATGAAACTATTTTGAGAATTGGATCCAAGTCCATCATGAATTTTTCATTGTTTTCGTGTGCATGATGTGGGATTTAGAACCAAATGCATTGGACACCGTTAAAAACTTCTAATACTAGTAGTAAACAAGAAATATAATAGAAAGATAATCCATCAGACAAACGCTCGACTCGCTGGTTCTAGCCTGTGACAACTCTGACGAGTCGAAACAATCCCAGAACCAAACGTCCTCGAGACTGCACAAGGCAGCCATGTTCTCAGTTATACGAGTGAGCGCGAAGGTCATCGAGTGGATTTGAAGGATGCGGCATTTGTAAAAATGCGAGACTCGGTCAGTACCTATAAAATAGATCCTGATGAGTATGTTCTAAGGAATCAAGGAAGCCTGCAGCCAGGTTTATATATTATCTGGACATGGCTCGTGCGCAGAATCACGTGAGGTGCTCGGTAGTTCTGGCCCATCAATTCCGAGCATTTTCAAGAAAATTATTTTCCCCATCAACGAGCGCTCGATAGGCGCCTTCGGGAAAAACGAGGGAAGCAGGGTTGTTGCGAACGAAGACGTCTCCATTTCTGCCAAGCCATCAACTACATATTTCTGTACTCCCTGATGATATCTGCGGCCTGAGACCATTTCAGTCACACATTTTAGCCCAAGAAAGATCCACTCACCTTTTCTGCAATGGCATACACAGTGGCCATCGGGTGAGCGGCAATGTGGATGGGAATAATTGAAGCATCGACCTTATGATATCATTTCTCAGAATGAAAAGAGAAAGGCAAACTAGAGCAACTTACCACTCGTAGGTTCTTCGTGCCATAGACTCGAAGCTCTGAGTCCACTACGCCCCCTTCTTCACGAGGCAGCATCGCCGCTGTGCCGATGGGATGGAACGTCGCGTCAACCTGGTTTCTAATCACCTCCTCGAGCCGCTCATCTGTCAACGGGCCAGGCGCCACTTCTCTCGCAACTGCTTTCCCGAAAGCTGCCGTGCCCAAGAGCTTCTGACCAAACTTGACCCCATTCTTGAGGACAGCTAGGTCCACCGGGTTGTCCAGCACGTTGTAGTCAATTGTAGGAGGAGATAGCGGGTCCGCTGAAGTGATGTGGACGGAACCTCGAGCAAAGGGGTGCGGTACATATACGGACATTCCGATGTAGTTCTTGCCAGGATCGGGCTCTTCTTTGCCTATGGAAGGCCGAAAGTTATTGTATACGATCACCCTACAAAGTTTCGTGAGCTAGAATGCCTTTTAAAAGAGCTTGCAATTATTACTCCAGCTGGCTCGTATCTTCGTTTGCCTGGTCACCCACCCATTCTTGTAGAAGCTGAAACGCCGCAGGATGCAAGTCTCCTGACTTCATGGAGGCTGCAGCTTTTCGGATGGATCCGTCATCGTCGAACCTGTCAAGAGGAATAAAGGAAAAATAAAGAGTAACTCCTGACAGAACGCCTTTCCGCTCCTTCTTACTGTGAAAACGTACATAAACGTCCTGCAGACATATGGAAGGATAGTGCAGATTCACTATAAGGTTAGCTCCTGGGCTGCTCGTTCGGGATCATTCATGACATCGTTGGACTCAAATCCATCCCTCAGTTCGGCAACCAACCATGTAGAGAAGTGATCCTACGAAAGTTGTCGTTAGACTTCTCGAGCGAACAAATTGCATCATGGCGAACCTCTGTGACAGCAACTCAGCACCCTGTAGCTCTTTGAGATAGTAAGCCGGACTCACGGAGATTTCGTCCTACTCCTGGAAGGTCAACCTGACTCTTGATGCCGTGAGCATTCAAAATCGCTTGGTCTCCAATACCCGACAGCTCGAGCAACTGCGGCGTTTGAAGGCTTCCAGCCGAGAGGATGACCTCCTTCCGAGCGAAACTCGAAGGATCCCAGGCTGCCCATCCTTGACGTATTCTACAGCGTCGACCACCAGTAAACCACCTAACTTTTCCTTGTCAAAGAGAACACGCGTCGCAGTGGCTCCCGTGATGACCGTCAGGTTCTTATGGTCTCGAATAGGCTCGTAGTAAGCATTTGAAGAAATACGGGTTCCTTTCTCAGGATCAATGGCAAATGGGCACGCCCAGGCACCAACGTTGTGCCGACCCATCTGAATCAAAACGACATTGAGCTCACTAGTTATAGGATGGAACGATAGTCCTTACAGGATTGGTATTGAACGGTATACCAAGTTCATCGTAGCCTGCCGCGAGGTGTGGATACCATTGAGCCATATACTGGCCCAGAGTATGTTTGATAGGACCGGATCCATAAAGCTCGGCATCTGGGTTGGCGTTCCAACTATTCGCGTCTTCTGGTGAGTAAGCCAAAGCCTGTGTCTGTTGACAGGATCGGTGAGTGTGACGCCCAGGAACACGGGACTTTGTAGGTCCACCTTCTTGAAATACTTTGCAAATTCTTGTGCATTCCAGCCGGCTGCACCGAGCTTTTCGAAAGCTGTTACTTGTTAGATTGCTGGAAACGGAGAGGATCAGAATCCTGACCGTCATACTCATGATCTGGAGCGCTGTTGTCCGAATAAGCGATTGCCTAGGTATGAAGACTCAGAAAAATATCGCCTACCGTCCAAGTGCCATCATGTTGAGCTTTGCGTGGAAAGCTAGTCACTTTCAATGGCTTTTTAATACTTGAATAAACCATACATTGCTCGATCCACCGAGACTCTTCCCCTGAATAGTGGCTGAGAATGACAGTGCACTCAATTGATTGCAAACGAACCGTGGAACAAAGATGGGCTTGTTCGCTGCGTGGACCTGAGGGACACTAGAGAAACCCCAATCGACATCTTTGTTTCCCCAATTCTTCATCGTAAAGCCTGTCGCCAGCCTTTAGGGTCTCAGAAGCCTGGGATGAACGAAATCAATCGGACCTGGTATTTGGGTGTTGAGGTCTTCGCTAACGTCTTGACCAGCCTCCAGAACACACACAGTGACGTTCTTGTCCTCGGCAAGTCGACAAGCAACGACCAAGCCAGCGTTCCCTCCTCCGATGACAACGTAATCAAAGGCATCCGTGCTCGATGCCATCGTATGGATGACTTTCAGATGTCGGAGGATGGTGGATGGTGGTTCGTAGATACCCAAGCCAAAGCCCTTCGGTAGCGAAGCCTAACAGGAGTCAATGCCGGAGAGATCATGCGATTGTGTTCGGAATGATTCAAGGAGAAGGTGGAGAAGGCGCTCCTTCATCCAATGGTCTTTTCACTATAGCTATGAATAGTGTCCAAAACGTCTTTCTCACTTAAGTTCGGCATGGTGGAAATCGGAAATTGTAAACGATGAGAGGAAATCTTGAAACTTTGAAAGGACCTGTGCTAAAGTCCGGTCAAAATTTAGTTGACCGGCAACCAGCGCTAAGCGGCATGAGGCTGGCCCACCAACGACCTTGTTGAAGCTCTCGCATCTCCATCTTTGGCCATCTTCAGCCCACCATTGAGGATCCCTCATGAAACGCCTGACCTCCAGTAAAACTCCGTATGATAGGCTTAGGGCTCTCCGAAATAAAACCCTCGAGAAAAGTACACAGGTGATGCTTTGGAACCTGGAGAAATTTGCCCATGTTCAAGTTTGTCGTTTCTCTCATGCGCCTTCAGCCCAGCTTGAAGTCCAAACTCTGCTCTTAATCGGTCACCGTCATCTACTAGCTTCAGCTCATTTTGGCTTTGATTCACGAATTTGTCACATGGGCTACATCCCGGGCATCTTCAACCTACGACGGCCCGCCCTCCAAGAACCCACACCATCTGACATCAACGAACACTTCTTCTCTTCTCAAACTACCTCGCTCTCATATATAACTCCCAGAATGCCTCTGATCCATTTGAGAAACGGTAATTCCGATGCTCCTATACCTCATTGCCTTGCCCATCTCGCTCTTCTACCCTGCTCTGCCTTGAAAACTCTCCCAAAGTTCCCTACAAGCCCATTCCCACTCTCCCAGCTCTTCAACAACCAAGCTGCCTCATTTGATGGCACTGGGCCTGCCAACTTTGACCAGCTTGGTGGAAGCTTTAATGCCCACTTCCTCCCGACTGGGAGATGGAGCTATGATGGGATTGAGTATAGTCTTCCGGAGACTTGGGGGGTAGGGGACGACAACTTGGTTGCTAATGGGCAAGTATTGGATATTCCAGGGGAAGACCCTGTTTACGGACATGAAATTCATTTCTTGTATGCGGGTGATCTATCACCAGGCGGGGAATTTGTGGCGACGTTTAACCTTAGCTTCGTGGATGAGTCCACTCAGCAGATTCAACGTGCGTGCTCCCTTGTTCTACAACGGGATAACTGCTCAATCTCAACTTGACATTCCTAGTGTATGCCCGGAACTGGTTCAAATGGCCCAACCTCAACAACGGTGCCATCCAGTCACCTTACCACTTCGAATCCAATGCCACCATCCCAGACTCCCCAAGAAAGAATTACAATACCACCCAAATATATCAATGGTCCACTGCTATTTCATCCGAGAAACCACTTAGATCCGTTACACTTCCCGCCTTGAACCCAAAGCGTAGACTTCACATTTTCGCCATCACGCTTTCTCCCTCTGTGTCCCCTCCAGGCCCTGAAAGCACTTTATCGAAAGCCCTGTTTGTAAGACAGGCAAAGTTCACTCAGCGCTGGGAACAATTGGAGGGAGTTAGGGCACAGGCTATCGAGGTTACGCTCGCGAACCTGCTGCCTTCCTACACCCTGTCGAGAATTAGCTCCATCACTGCCCTTCATCGCATATCTATCGAGGCTCCTGGGATCAAGACCGTGAAAGCTGGGGAGGTATACCGACTCGTTCCTGGCGATCAAGTGAAGGTCGACGTTTTCGTTGTGGGATCGAAGGGTGGAAGCGCAAGTGTAGTCCTAAGTGACACCCAAGGTCACGAAATTGGAAGATCGGAGGGGTGGGAGGTTAAAGCCTTGACAGGTGGCGAGTGGAAGGCGGAGAAGGGAGTACTGAGTGAACACGAGACGCCGAGTTGGGTAAGTGAAGTGCATTTGACTGGGGTGGATTTGGGTTTACAACTAATTCATCATTGACAGTGGCGAAATGCGAAATATGGGATATTGTAAGCTCAATCCTTGATATATGCGACGAATCTCAACTGAATTGGTCCATAGCATACATTGGGGAGTGTACAGTTATCCGGCCTGGGTACGTTGCTTGCCTGGCACCCTAGTGTTCTAAGCCCTAATTCGATCACTTCAGGCTCCTCCGAATGTCTATGCAGAGTGGTACAAGTAAGTGGACCTTTTCATTTCATTTTCTTCCAGGTTGCTAGTTGCAACACCTGAGGCCTGGAAACATTTTATACTAATCTCCCTTCTTATTCCAGCTGGTATCTCCACCAACCAAACGACCCAATTCAACAACACCACCTTCAGACCTACGGCCCCAACATCACTTATGACACTTTCATCCAGAACTTCACAGCGGCGAAGTGGGATCCGAGTGAGTGGTTGGACGTGTTTGATAACGCTGGGGCCAAGTATTTTGTTTTCGTTACGGTACGCATTATTAGCTTCTTTCTGCCCAACCAAGGGCTTATCTAGGATGATAGAAACACCATGATGGCTACGCTCTCTTCGACACACTGAACACCACGCACCGGGCATCACCCTACCTTGGTACCACCCCATCTTCCAAAAGAGACTTCCTCGCCGAATTAATGGCCACTGCGAAGAAGGAGAAGCCGTGGATGAAACGAGGAACGTACTACTCCCTCCCTGAGTGGTTTAACCCCGACTATGCGAGGTATGGATTCGGGAAGTGGCCTGGAGGGTCGGCGCATTATCCGTTCGGGAACGATACCGACGAGCTGGAACCTTATGCGGGGAGACTGGAAATCGGGAACTATATCGATGATTTACAGTTCCCTCATATGGTGGATTTGGCGGAGAGGTATGAGACTGACATCATGGTATGTTGACCTCTTCTGATGAGATATATACGCTAACAATGGAGGATTTTGATAGTGGTGTGACATCGGAGGGCCAAATCGAACGTTAGAGTTTACGGAGAGGTTTTATAATAATGCATGGAAGGAGGGGAGGCAGGTTACTATGAATAACCGTACGCATCATCTCAGCCTCTTCTTTCTTTCAATCCATCCTCACGTATATGCACGATAGGCTGTGGTGCCGTCCCAGACTTTGACACGCCTGAATACGCAACGTTCGGGTCGACACAAATAGCGAGCTGGGAGTCCAACGCGGGGATGGACCCGCATAGCTATGGGTATAACTCTGCAACAGAGGAGGGAAGTATAAGAATGCGACGACTATTGTGCAGACCTTGGTTGACGTCGTTTCGAAGGGCGGGAATTTGTGTGTCGGTTTATGTTACTAGTTGGAAAGTAATTGATGCTCATGGTTTGCGTCGGTTTCCAGCTTGCTCGACGTTGGACCCAATGCCGAGGGGAGATTATTAAGATCGAGAGGGATAACCTCCTCGAAGCGGGAGAATGGATCAAGTATTCGGGAAAGTGTATTTATGATACCGTATGTTCTATTTCTCTCTCTCTCTACCCTCCTTGGAGATGTTAACGTGATACGCTTTCAGAATTACTGGTTCCAAACCCCACAATCCGTAACCTCCGTCCAATCCATACGGTTCACGACTACACCTCGTACTTTCTGCTTCGTAGCGTTCAATCGACCGAGTGGGGGTAAGCTTGTCGTTGAGAAGAGGTTGCCGATTTTGGAAGGGGATGTGGTTAGGTTGCTTGGGCCTGGACCGGATTCTTTGCCGCATTTGAATTGGCAAGTGGACGGTGAGACGGGCTGGTTGGTGGTCGATATTGTGGATGAAGAGATTGGGAACGGAAAGTACGCGTGGGCGTTCGAGGTGATCTATGGAACGGACTAGTAGGCTCTACTGAGCTGTTTTCATACCGTCCTCGTCTACCTCTAGCACCAATACCTGTGTTGTCTATTTGATAGAATCCTTTAACATCTCTCACTGCCCAAGCACAAGACTCCGTTAGTCGAGCATTTCGTCAGAGTCGGTTACGCTTTGGGCGCTCGAACAAGCGCCGCAAGAAAAGCTCCGTTAACAATTCATTAATGTTGATTAACCGAAACTTACGTCACAGCACCCTTGATCATCTGGAGACTGGGCTCGGAGTTGCCTTCGTTTCTCTCATCGTTACCACCATGTCCAAGGTGAGCATTTCTCTTCGAATTTCGCCGTAAGAACCAATCAGTAACCTTCAGGCTAACGTTATTCTAGTCGCAATTATGTCAAGCTGAAGGTGAGCTGCAGAATACATCCCATAGACCAACACCTCCATCTAACGAAATCGCTGTCCAAGCCTGCGACCTACAAACATGCCTAGGAAAGAACACGTACACCCCGGAGAAATGTGACGAGCATGTTCGAAGACTATACGAGTGCTGCCGGACGATGTACGAGCAGGGTAAAAGAGAAGGAAAAGTGGTTGAGTCAACCGCGTGCCCACAGGAGAGCGTCATTACGAGGTGGTTTAAGAGTCATCCGTCGTCATGATGTCGTGGAGCTGAGGTGCAGATCCCTCTTGAACCAAATGTATGGCAGGAAACTAGGATTTTTTCAGCATATACTCGTCCGACGCACGCCCGGCTAAATGGTACATTTCTTGCCGGATTACCTTGAATTCATTCATCCCTCCAGCTCAGTACGCTTGAAAACGCGAGGCTTAGTATCATGGAATGTCAAAATGCACCTTTGAAGCTGTCACCATTGACAACCAGGAAGCTTTGAGCGAAACCCCTAACTAATGATTCACTATCGGTATAACGATCAACTCCTGCATCTTGTAGAAGCCTATTTGGCGAATGGTATGGTACCGGATATAGAATAGCATGAATAATCAGAAACCATTGCTATCGGCGGGATCCGGCTGTTGGCATACTGTAGTAGGCTACGAGTACGGGTTTATCTATTTTCTTGTCCTGTACCAATGCCGAGCACAAAGATCACCTTTGCAGGCCCGAGATTCCAGATATGTTCGGATATGATGGTGAACGAGCTTCACCTTCCGTATCATCCGTTGAGCAACTCCCTGGTGCTGAGCGTTTATACAGTACTGAGTAGTAGGATATTGTCAGCATTCAGAGGCACCAAATCATTAATCGGCAGCCTACTTACCGTTAAGTAGCGAAGAACTTCGGTCTTATGATTGCAGTTGACTAGTGCGGTCCTTGCTAGTATGTGTACGCTAGAAGAGCTGTACGACTAGCTTCAATCGCGTAGTTGTGAATGCGATTGGTTTCAGTGAACTACTCCGAAGGCCACGACGAAGGGACGGTCGTAGGTCGAAGTGAGGTACAAATTCGACGAACGCAGGATGTGCTGTCGAAGATGCTAAGAACAGCAATGGGCAGCTGTTCGAAGGTGAGCGAAGAGAGAGAGAGAAAAGAACGAAGAGAGACAGAATAATTCTGAGCCGGAAAGTCGAGACGAACGAGGGGGATCGAAAGATGAATTCCCGTCAACTACTGACAAGGTCTTGTATTCCTACTCGAAGGTAATGCCACGTAGTTCGACCGGAATAAAGATATGTACATGGTTCGATTATTGGGTGAAGTGTAAGGTAACTAAACTCGAATTAGAAGGTAAGTAAAAGATTTTGTTCGGTGAGAAATGTCCGATGAATAAAATAGTCCGATAAATCGAATAGATAAGGAAAGAAATTTTACTAGCGCAGAAGTGTCAAACCATGAGGGTCTTGAGGACCCTCGAGGTTGGAAGTCGGTTCGCCGATCATGTGAAGTGCGAATAACGACGTTTGACGTTCTAAATCCGGCGGAATCGTGGATGTCGGCCAGAGGAACAAGGAACGCGTGTTTGAGAAGTTTGAGAGGTAGTGTAAGATTGAGGGTCGAATTGTTGGAAGTCGTAGAGTAGGATGAGGTGAATTGATGGGAGAAATGCGGGAGCGAAGTTGATGATAAGATCGGAGAAAGCTCGGTGGTTAAGTGAGTCGGGATTCGGAAGATGAGCGCGGTCGAAGGTGAAGTTCGAAGATGACGGAATCGTGATTTACATGCCTAGAATCCGATGAGGCATGTCACAGTCCAGGAGAACCTCAAAAAGACCCTGCCTGGGTCGATATTCATTTATGCCAAGGGTTTTTAGTATGCCTTTTTTGACATTGTCATCTCTGGAGGATCCTGTGGTGATATCCAGATAGGCCTTGAGTTCATGGTTTGGAGCTGCTTCCTGGAGATGCCGGATAGCTTCATCTTTCAATGCCGGCCAATGGACCTGGTGAAGGTCGACCGAAGGCGACGACATGCCAACCAACAGATGCCTGAAGAAGCTTACTGCCATTCGTGCATGCGCCTCTGCGGGGCCGAGGAAAAACTTCTCAGACCGACGACAGTCGGCTAGGAATTCCCCAAAGGAGGCATGGTAGAATTGAATGGATTGAGTTTGAAGGTCTTGCAATGGCGGAACGAATAGAATAGAATGGAGGTCGATAAGGTGCCGGTAGAGATGCTCTTGATCCATTCGTAGCACGCGTTGTAGTAGGGGCGTATTGCTTCCTAAGTAAGAGTGTGTCCGAGCGTGGAAAACATCCCGCACCTCACTCTGCAAGAAAGCAAGAATGTCCATCGCGTAATCGTAGGAAGACGCAGAGACGGATGCAAGTATATGCATATAAAGCGCATCAAGCTGACTGTAAGGCGCATCATTCCCAGGATCTTTGATTCCGAGAACGACTTGAAGGCAGTGGCGGGGGTCGTTGCGAGGAGTGCTGATGTACTTGACCACCGTAGCGGCATAGATGAACTGGCCAGAAGATTTATCTACGATGGCTTTGATAGCCAGTCTAGGGGGCCATGACTGGTCCTGTATGTAGGAACTGGCTTTTATTTCATCGAGTTTGTGTGAAAGGTACGTTTCAATGTCTGCGCCTGGGTTGAGGTCGTCATTCAATACCAATTGGGTCGTGAGCTGTTTCAGATCAGGACGAGCGAAGGCGTCCCTAATCTGGTATTCTGGGCGGCTCGCTATGAGTAATACGAGGGGTATGTCGTGTTGATTGAGCAGAATTGCAAAAGCATTCAGTAATTCCTTTTGCGAGCCTTGGCCGAGACACTCGTCCAGCCCATCGATGATAATGACTTTAGGACGCCTGGGACGGGAGATGGGGTACGCGGCTTGTAGAGGATGTATTATGAGTGCCTCTATCTGCGCTGATAGGTGTTTTTTGAAAATAAATGGTTCATCCCTAATTGCCTTCTCGAGATGGGGACGGATGTCCGGGAAAGCTCGTAAGAGTTGATGTGTAATGGTACTGATAACGTGAGTCTTTGCATCTCGAAGACTGTCGCCTTTTGAGAAAAAGAATGTGGCTGCGAGAGCGCCGTCCTCTCCCCAGTGTTCTGCAAGAGTCTGGGCAATCGACGTCTTCCCTGCCCCTACTGGGCCAGATAACCATAATAGCGGTGGTGAGGAAATATCACGCTTGTGTCTCGCCCAACGACGAATCTTGCGTAACACTGCAGTACGGGTCTGAGGATGGCATCTCGGAGGGTCACACCGTTCGGCAGAATCGTAAAGCGCAGACGCTGCAACTCTGAGCTCCAAGGGTAGGAGGCTACTGGCTTTTATGTGGTTTAAGCCTGTAAGGCAAGTTTCACGGGAGGACCGACTTGTAACTCACCTTGGTAAGGATCGTGATTGGAAACTTGTTGTAGATAGTTTTCGGCTGTGACCACCTGGCCACCATATATGTTGATATTTAGTCTTTTGGACCCACCAGTGCTGGAGGAAATGGAAGGGTCCATGCCAATGGCTTTTCAAAGGACCGGAGAGATGTATGTATTGGTATCTGTTCGTCTATTGTCGTAGCGTTTGCTACATATGCATTTGCTGTCCCATCAAAAACAGCCTTGGGCTGGCCTCGACTTCGCCATGAGGCCTGCTTGATACTTCATTTTAGATTGAAGTGAATGTCAACAGTGCAAATATTTGTTAAATGGTGGGAAAGGCAGTGCTGCGGCCTCGGCAACAAAGTGAACCTTGGGGCAGTAAACGCATCTCTGTTAGGGTCGTGGGTTTATTTGATCTGAAATGGTATAAAGCCAGTGACAGATTGTCAAGAGAAGCGCCAGGAGGCACTGTTGTCCGATCATGCAATGGAAGATCTGACACTCCCTAAGCGATCTTTCTTAACGTCCCCTATTACCCCATGGATCTTCCTCCTAATCCGCGATGACAACCGCGCCCTGATCCCGGCCAACACCCTCTCACTCCTCAAATAACTATTCGCGCTCATAACCATCCTCTTGTCCATCCCACTCATCCCTCATCCAACAGCACCAACGACGGCTTCCAGGGCGCGGTGCCCCTACTGATAGGCCGACGAATTGCCTCCTTGTTAACTCTTTCATCATTTCTCTGACGGATTGCGTGCATAGGTTGTCGACATGACTGTCGGAATTCAAGTATGTAGTAGACTCGAGTGGTTCCCAGAACTTGTCCACATCACAAGCAGAACAACTCCTGGAACAGTAATATAGCAGGGAATCGTGAATAAATAACATGATGATAAGCAGGGGAGAAGGACAAGCACAGGAGCTCTGGAGTAGGTGCCGAGAAGAAACTATATACAACATGATGGTAGGGTGCAAGTCAATGTCGATCTGGCACACAAAACGCTACAGGGACACCAGCTGGATCCTCCGCTGCAGCAAACTCAATGTATTGTAAGTTCTGCTGTGCCGCCTTCACCAACCAAGTGGAAGTGTAATCATCCATGCGGGCGCATTTCTTGATAGCTTCTTCATATGCAAGCTTAGCGGCAGGCCAGTCGTTATTTCGGACGTAGATTTCTGCAAACTCTACAAGGCACTGAGCAATCCCAAGAGAAAGGCCCACCTCCTGATAGGACAGGAGGGCAGTCCTGAGGGTAGCATCTAGCTCGGCATCCCAGCGATCGGCAAGCTTGAGGAACCGGCCTTTGAGTAAATCTGCGGAAGAGCGATCCTCGCTCGTGAGACTCTCGCCATAGAGTGCATTGAAACCAGCAATAGATGCATCAATGACGTGAAGCGCTGCTGTGGTATCCCCCAAGGAAGCATGTATCCTCGCACCGGCTAATCTGCAAAGGGCAATCTGGAGCTTGCCGGGCGGATTGAGATCCTCGAACAACCGCTGTGCTTCCTTAAGATCTGCCAACCCATCTTCTCCCCAGTTCATCGTGCCCCACTGGTAGAGAAACCAAGCACGACATACAGGGTTCTCGACAAAGCGATCTCCCCGGCGGGAACGACAATTCTCCATGCGCTGCCTTGCACGGTTGAAGTCACCCCATTCCACATCCAAATCGACATCCATCAGCTCAGAACGAAGTGCCATGAGCTCGTCGCCCATCTCCTCAAATAATGCTTGGGCGCTTGTCAATACCTCGCGGGAACCATCAAGCTGGTTAACGAGCCACCGGATGGAACCCAAGCAGAAAAGCGCATCTGCTTCATATCGAGTGACTTTGTAATTCCTAGCGAGCGTGAGGCAACGCTCTGCAATCTCTGGACGGGGCTTGGTCCAATGTTGATACCAAGCAAAGGCAAGGAGAGCACGAATTTGTTCCTTTGTTGTTGTCATGGTCGATGCATCGTTGTAAGGAGGTGAGGGGTAGGGAGAGAGGGAATCCTTTATCGTCCTCGTTAATAGCGCCTGAATATTGGTTTCTTGCGACATTATGGGGATAGCATGCTGTTGAAAACGAGAGTCATTCGGTCCTTGTATAGTGGCACTATGCTCCAATAGGAATCGATAACAGGCGTTAAAGACCTGATGTTGTACTCCTTCTGGAATACGACGATGTTGCGTCATATGTGACTGGACGACTGGGAGCACGAAGAGATGTATCTTCGTTGTTGGCCCTACAACGACTTCTCTCGCGAGAACTAGGGCTGCATCCCGGAGCGTATCTACAGCTTCAGAACGCCACCCTTCAGCCCATATCGACAAGTATTCATGGTATACACCTGCAGGTAGCATCGACAGCACCTGGAGAAGTCGGATGGCGTCGGGGGAGCGGCTGACAAAATTACTGTCGATTGAGAGACTGATGGAATGGTCGATGCCTTCGTCGGGTTTGGATAACATGGAGGTCCCTATTTCCTTCCACTCTCGCAGCAGCTGTAGCGGGTTCGCAAACGACCGTTTCCCTCTCGAAGCCATCAGGGTGATGGCGTAGGGGAGATGTCCGAGCGCATCCAGGAGCTCATCGGGCTCTGGGTGGTTGGCGGCACTGGTGTCGATGGCGGTATATATCTTCCGGGAGTCTTCGGGTTGGATCTGTGCTAGATGTTCACATTTCCACCTCTCGAAAGGGCTGAACTCCGATCTCATGGTAATGAGAATGGCGACATGTGGAAGGGCATCCAAGGCTTCAAGAGCCAGTTTGATGGTATACTGGCTACCTTCAACGGGGTGCCATGGAGTTTCAAAGTTATCGAGAATAATGATACAAGGATCTGTCGTCTCTTGTAGACTGGAGACAATATTGTCAAGGGTGTCATCTGTTTTCCGCTCCGCTCGAACATGTTTTGACAGTAGGGCAAGAAAGTTGGTGGGGGAATTTGCAATAATACATGGCACCCAGAACTTGTGCTCTCGGGTGAAATGCTTTTGGATGAGCGCGTGCTCCATGATTGCAAGGGCAGTGGATGTCTTCCCCATGCCACCTGGCCCATTTCTTCTGCTGCATATCCTTCACGTCGGACGCTATTCCTTTAACGTCAGACGCCATTTGCTCCGTTATGCCATACAATTTGACTAGCTGCTGCGGAATGACAGCCAAATCCTGAGCTGCATGAAGGCCGAGCAGGGTCTAATCCGAGGATGTGATCAGAAAGTGTCACGAAGGAACCAAACGAAGCGTACTTGGAAGCGGCTAATACGATCTTGAAACTGAATTTCGCAGTCATCGATTAGTTCTAGGTTAGGTTGAGAGAGGAGACCGGTGAGGAGTCGGTTCTGATCTTTGATAGAGTTGAGTTGGGCGGTAATCAAGGCGAGACAGCTATACATCAACGGTTGAATAGATTAGAGTAATCCCAACAAGTTGAACACGTACTCTTTGAGTTCACTAAGGTCGGCGTCAAGGTCATTCGCTAGCTTGGATGCAGACTTCTCATTGTCAGGGTCCTTCATGAACTTGGCGATGACGAGAAGGAAACCGGTGATACGATTTTTAGGTTGGCAACTTTGTTCTGCACGTCGTTGATGGCCTACGAGAGAAATATCCGGGATAAGCGGAGAATCGGAAGCAAGGCATCAGCATACCTCACAAGTGCTGATGATATTGAGGCCAAGTTCAAGAATATCTTTGACGAGAGGGACGGGGGAGAGGCCAGCAACACCTTTCAGGATTTCAATGGTCTGCTTCGTAGCTTCGAGAGCATAGCTTTTGGTAGTAGGCACGGATTGTTTTGGTTCCGCAATGCACACTGGGTTTGCTGTCACCTTGGATGGTCAGTTAGAGAGTTGCTCGCGGTGATCAAGCATAACGTACTTCTGCAGCAACCTTCTGCTGTCTCTTCTTTTTGCCCCGCCGGCATGGAAAGCACCCAGATTCATGGCTGTCGGAGTCTGACATGATGGATGCATAACAGGCGCCCAAACTCGTGAACGCCTCATTCCAACACAGCTATCGTGTACCCGGGCTAAAGCATTAGTTGACGTAGAAGCGAATGGTAGGTTGAATTTCAGCCAGATTTCTTAGTCCACGGTCCAAAACGCGTATACATTCAAAAGAATCGGCTGATCAGATATAAGTAGTCCTGAGAGTCAAGACAGAGAGATGAATATTATTATTTGGGCGTTTCGACTTGGCTGATTCACGGTCGGCCAGAGCCGCCGAGGACGCCTAAACTCTCCATCTAGAAGATTACACGGCAGCCGCCGGCGTGGACATAATAGACTACATGACTGTTGCAGTACCAGCATCTAACCTGACCCTTTTCAACCCCTCCTCAACAGCCCATGGAACCTCCTCTTCCCAATGTGTAATAACCACCACCGCCTGATCCTTCCCAACTCCCTTTGCACTCCTCAGATACCTCCTCGCACTCTCAACCATCCTCTCGTCCATGCCACTCCAAACCTCGTCCAGCAGCACCAGTGGTGCCCTCCCCACAATCGCTCGCATGAGGAGAACAGAACGCTGTTCACCCACTGACAAGTCGACAAATTTTCTCTCGGCGAAGTCTTTCGTCAATTCGCTGGGACTTTCATCCACATGCGAGAGGCCGTCTTCGCTGTCCCAAGCAGCTGGCCCTAGGTTCTCCAAAACCTCCCAGCATCTCCTCATCCTCCATTGCACAACTTCCTCCCCTAGCACACCATTTACCCCGATGCCAACACCCTCCTTCCCGCGGGGTACAAAGCCCCCGTCAAAGCCCGTCCCAACTGCATCCCAGACTGACATATTCGCCCTCCTTGGGAACGCATCAAATAGCTCCGGACTCAGTACACCTGTGACAGACTGAATTACCGGCGTAGGTATTTTTCTACGAGGGGTAGGGCCATGGGTTGGATGGTGCAGAAGGAGAGAAGTTATTGGTTGAGTGTATGATTGAGGGTGATCCCCGGTGATCAAGGAAAGGAGGGTAGTTTTGCCGGATCCGTTCGAGCCTTGGAGGTGCCACCTGTCTCCACGGCGGATCGTCCATGAGAGGTTGTCTAGAACTATGCGCGTGCCATACTTGATTGTAATGTTGGAGAGTTGGACAACGGGCTCATTTTGTTCATCGGCCGACTCTGGATCAGAGGGTTTCGAAAGTTGGGACGCGTCGGGTATGGCTGGATGGTGGTGAACTGGGGTGGTCGAAATCCCGGCCTTGTCAAGGACTTCGGCTTTGGGACCTGTTAGAACTGAGCCCCCTTTGACCCAGGCCAAGTGAGTGATCCAGTCTGGGATTGTATCCTGGGAGCGGAGGCCCATCATCACTCTTGGTGTTCGTGACGCGTGTAGAGACCGTAGAGTCGACAGTAAGATGGGGCGGGTGTGGACGTCTAGACCAGCTATAACCGCCATAATTAGTAAGATCTAACATGTACAGCTCAGAACCCGACCTACTTAACGGCTCGTCAAGTAGCAACAATTGCGGCTTCTTCAAGATAGCCTTAACGATTCTCGCTCTCCGAGTCTGGCCATTGCTCAATGCAATAAGTGGTAAATCCAGTAACCTCCGCAGCTCTAGCTGGTCGATCAAATCTTCAAACAACCGTATTTCCTCCTCTGTCCTCTCGACAGTTGGTTTCTGGCTGTCCTTCAATCTAGGAATCTCGACCTCGAATTTCTCCGGAGGTATAGTTTCAGGAAACATAGACTGCCGGAGGGTGATCTTGTCCTCATCACGCACAGCACCATAACGAGCTGTGTAGTCATAGAACTCTCCAGAGGTTGAGCGGAGTGCGGAGTGCGAGAAGGTCACAAATGAGATTGAAGTGAAGGAGTCGTATGTATGGCCTTCGTGAGCCGAAAGAAAGGGAAACAGTCCGCCTGGAGGCGGAGGCGGAGGAGTCGCACGAAGGTGGCCTAGCAGGAGCTACAATACGGATATAAGAGATGTAAGTTTACAGCTGAATGGACTACGGTGAAAAGAAACTGACTTGGAACAACATCCCCTTCTCTCCGCTTCCGCTACCGACGACAGCCCATGCTTCATCGTCGTTGACTGACCAATCAAGGTCGCGGAAGACAGGGCGCGCACGGTTGGAGTCACCAAAGCGGTAGATATTGGATTTGGGAATGTTAATGATTTTTGGGTGCTTTGAAGAGTAGGAACGTCCAAGTTGGGAGCCTCCACGAAGGATATAGCTTGGACGGCTGGTGCCTACCACAATGCGCATCCTGGAGCTTTTTGATAGTGGAAAGCTGGCGTATGCCCCCTCTGCTACGTTGGGAAAGATGTAGCTCGAGTCAGAACTGCCTGCAGACTAACAAACCACAAAAATGAGTCATTTTCAGCTTTCCAACAAATGATGCTGATTACCGTAGTCTTGTATGCCTGCCGGCAGAGGAACGTTCGAGGAGGAAGAGGGAAGACATTTTGATGGAGGTGGCGATGCACTTTTTCGGACATTCGGACGAAACGCCACCCCACTGCAGGGCTTTACTCTTTCATAATCTTCACCTCGTAATCAACACGATATTGAATAGGCACTCATCCCCAAGCTTTGAAATCGACACAGATCGGTATTCTTTCGAGCGAAAATACACCTTTGACGATAAGGGTAGTTAATGATCTCGGTAACTGAGTCTCAATCATCCGTCACGCTTTATGGAGAGGTATATTGTCCATGCAGATATATAACGAAAACCAGGCCAAAGACAACTAGGCAACGCATGAAAGCCTCTCTCCTCGAAAGTGCATCCAGGTCAGGTAGAGTTACGCGAAATAGCCCGAAGGTCAAAATCCAAACCCAACTATAAGCGTAATGAAACAGGGAGAGTTGCTTCAGAGTAATGTCGCATTTCTGGAAGAGATGTCTGAGAACACGCGAGATCAAGTTTGGAAACGGTTAACATACCTTCAAATACCAGACCACCGTTGTCTCTAGGTAATCCGGTTGCAATAAATATTCCATAATCTTCGGATTTCGGGTGTAACTGTCCAAGACGGGAAGTGGTAAATTGAGATTTTGAACGTAGTGTCCAAATGCACCATCATCATCTTCTACCAACACGGCCACTCCTTTGGCGAGCTCTGCTGAAGGTGGGAGGTTGGATAGTCCTAAACCTGTTCTTAGTTCCAGGACGAACCCATTCTCGGTATAACCTTGGCTTTCTAGGGCATCAGGCGAGACGACTTGAAGTAGCACATGCTTTAAGCGAAGAAGTTGCAAGTGAAGGAAGGCATCTGGCTTCGGGATGTGGAAAGTGCCAGATCGTAAAGGGTCTACCAGGAAGTCACCAAATGAAGCATGGAGAAAACGGATTGGAAGATCCCTGGCCTTTTCTTCAGGAGGAACTTCTATGATAGAGTGTAGGTCCACGAGGTGCAGGTATGCCTGGCCGAACGGAAGGAAAAGGTACTTCTCGATGAAAACAGGTGATAGGTGCCTACAATGACGTGGGGAGAAGACAGTCCATGATGGGACCCAGTCGCCGCTCGGCTTTGCAGCTTCGCCAAAACACAGAAGCTCCAATATTTTGGTGACAGGGGGGAGTGAATGTGGTGCGATCGATTCCAGGATATGGATATATAGAGTATCGAGTGCCGCGAACGGCGTATCATGCTGGTCATTGGGGGAATTGAGACCTATGATGGTCTCAAGGCCTACTCGAGGATCGATGCGAGGCTGCTGAAGATACCGAATGACAACTGCTGCGTAGATAAACTGGCCTGAGGACTTTGCAAGCAGCATCGGAATCGTGTTTACTGGCGGCCACGACGTGCCGAGGTAAGGATGGTTCTGTTTGATTTCGCGAAACTTGCACTGAAGGTACAATTCGATGTCTGCGTTTGGATGCTGCGTAGAATCCAGAGTAATTAGAGACGCTAAGCTGAGAAGTGGTTTCTGGTTGAAACTTGTCCGGATTTGCCGTTCGGGCCGACTACAGATTAGGAATCGAAGGGGAAAATTGGGGTCCTTTGTCGCTAATGCGATAGCATCCAGGATTTCACGCTGTTGCTCCTCGTGGTTCTGGTTGTCATAGTCAAGAGAACATTCGTCGGGCCCGTCAATAACGACGACTTGCCAGGTAATGAAACCTTCGGAAGCCGCAGCTTTCAAAGGAGCCACGATGAGCTCTGATACTTGGGTTTGTAGGTTCTTCTCGAACAGGCCAACGTCACGGAGGATTGCGCGTTCTATGTATGGCCAAGTAGACGGAATCGAGAGGGAGAGTTGGTATGCAATGGTTGGGATGAGGTACTTCTTCTCATTACGCTTGGTAGCGATCCTTGAAAAGAAGAAGCTGGCTGCCAGAATTTGTGTAGCCTCCCATCGTTCGGCTGATGTCTGAGCAATCGCGGATTTTCCAGCTCCCGCTGGACCTCGAAGCCACATTATCGGCTGTGAAACGCCATCCAGTCCTCTGGCCCACTGGTCAATTGCCTCCAGCACGGCGACGCGGGTGTCGGGATGGCATGCCGGAGGGTCAAAGCGATCGTTCGAGTTGAATAGGGCACCGAAAGCAACGTGCTCCTGCAGTGTCTGTTTCGCGTCTACGGCTGTTGAGTTAAGTCAGTTTCAGCTTACAATTGAGTGCAGACGAACAAAGTACCTTTGCTCGAGGACAAATACTGGTTAACATTGAGGTACGTGTCTCGTAGGCTTGTTACAGCAGAATTATGGAGCCCTATGCTGGCGCTCGCTGGGCGAGTTGAAGGCAGAGCGCCAGACATCGGTGATGGTACGGGGCAAGGCACTAGGCTTCAAGTTGGCAGGTCCTGAACGGGCTTGATATGTAAGGAAACTCCTTTGGGCCGATAGTTGCACATGCGAAAGTCTTTGACATCTTTGACGAAGCTCTTCTAGGAATTTTTCCCAAGATTGATACACTCTATAAGTGCATTTCTGCAATTATAAAGCAGTAGTTCATGCCTGAGTGTTAAGGATGGAAAGCCGATCCTGGATCCTTGGTAGCGCAAAAGCATGAGGCCTATAGGAATGATGGCGCTCACATAAGCGGCACAGCCACCTCGGAACCACGATAGCCCACCGAAACGTTAAGAACTTCAGCGAGCGCTGTGCACCCTTCCCCTTCTCGTCATCTCAAACATGGTTCCTCTTAAATCGCAAATATAATGGAAAGAATCAAACCGGTTGCCTTCGCCTTCCATCATACGTGGGTCCCTTGCGGCATTCCACGGCACTGATGGAGCAGGTCCTAAGAGCGCCCAGAACAGGTGACCAAGGAATGAACTATAAAAGTGAGCTGAGCATGACAATCTCTTTTACTCCTCGAAACTGATTCTCCCCTGATTCATCCTCAGAACGCTGAATATGTCGTCGGACTCGTTCGATTATGTTGTGGTTGGAGGAGGCAACGCTGGGCTAGCCCTTGCATGTCGGCTTGCCGAAGATCAGCAGGTCACAGTCTGTGTTCTTGAAGCCGGAGGCGACCTTCGTCAAGACATGAACACCCAGGTTCCAGGTGAGCTCTGCAGTTATGAGGTTGCCGGAATTTCGGGCTCAACTATGATATGTTAGGATTAGCGACAAGGAATTGGGGAAACAAGAAGGTTGATTGGGGTTTTCTCAGCACTCCCCAAGTCCACGCCAATAACAAATCGATTTACATCCCTAGGTTAGTTGAACGCATCTTCTGCATTCTGCATTGAAATAACGCGTCATTCATAGAGGCAAGAGTTTGGGCGGGTCAAGCAACGTCAGTTTCCTCTCTGAAGAGACCAACGTTTCTAGAAACTAATCATTTTCATTGAAGCTTAATCTGATGTCTCTTGGGCGGTGAGCGCCCTCCTATCATGAACGAATGTTTCATCCACTGACTTGATTGCATCGTTAGGGCTCCTGCCCATGAATATGATGGCGAGTAACTCCAACCAGAAGCGAGGCTGCATTCCCTCACAGGCTACTAGCATTTGAAAGACTCGGCGCCAAGGGATGGAATGGCAAGGAATTCGCAAAGTACTTCAAGAAGGTATTTCTACAGTATGATGCTACAACTAATCGATCTTAACTCTATCCTCCCAGAGCCAACATCTTGCATACCAAGAAAACGACATCGAGACTTGGAAGGTCAAGCCTGATCCCGGCTTATACGGATCCGGGCCTATCCCAAACACGTTGCCTCAGCACATGCCTTCATATTATCCCGACCTCGTTAAGGGCTTCGAGGAGGCAGGGATTCCCCACAATACCAATCCTGTAAGTCCCAATTCTGCGTTATGGAATTGAGGTTCTGAACCGCGCGATCTGCCCCTGCCTAGATGAGCGGCAACAATATTGGTTTCTGGGCCAGTCCTTGGGCGATCGACCCAGAAAAGAAAACTCGAGTCTCGGCAGCAGAAGGCTACTACAACCCCGTTCAAGAACAGAAGAACTTGATCATCATTACCGGTGCTAACGCGACTCGCATCGTGTTCAGAGCGGATAATGGGGCCGACGGTGTAGTCGCGGAGGCTGTCGAGTACCTCAAGGAAGGACAGTCCGAGACACTCAAGATCATAGCCCGTAAAGAAGTCATTCTGTCCGCGGGCAGTATCAAGACCCCACAGCTACTTGAACTCTCAGGTGAGCAAGATTCAAAAATGAAAGGTCTCTTGCTGATTTGCTCGGGTCTAGGTATTGGCGATCCCACCATTCTCGGTAAACATGGGATCAAGCCCCTTGTTGACCTCCCAGGAGTGGGTTCTAACCTCCGTGAGTGCGTTTCCCAATAGTCTGAGGATTCGGCCTGACGAAGCTTCCACAGAGGTCGGTTACCATTATAATTGCTTGAGGCATAAATCTGACAAGGAATATATCACCAGGACCATTTCACCACTTACCTCGTCATGGAACTAAAAGAGGGTATTGAGTCCAACGACGCCGTACGGGTTCCTGAAAGGGCTGCTCAGGAAGTCGCGCTTTTGTAAGTTTGATCATTTCGCGCAAAGATCAGTCAGGGAATGCCGACCCGCCTCTTTCTACAGCCAGACCGAAAAGAAAGGCAGATTTTCAACCGTTGGGCTTCATTTCTCTTTCATCCCTCTCGATCGATTGGATGAAGAGCAGCACGTTCGCAATGCGGCAGCTGCTATTACTCCTGACGACCGTCATCCCGCTTCCTTCAAGTTGTTGCAAGAATGGATGAACGATGAAACCAACAAAGAGATCAGCCAGATTGAGTAAGCTCTCTCAGGGTTACGAACAAAATTCAGCCCTAATTTTGCTCAATTCGCGACAGAATCATCCTAGCGAACTGGCTGTTACCTACGCCAACGAAACCACTTCCTGACCCTGGAAAGAACTACATTGGAATGACCATTATCGCACCACATCCCTATTCCCGTGGCACCGTACACATCACATCCACGGACCCATTGGCATCACCGGCCATCGACTTTTTCGTGCTTGATAACCCTGTCGACGTAGCGGTCCTCGCAAGCGGAATCAGGCTCGGACGGAAGATCTTCGCCTCAGACGCACTGAAATCCATCGTTGAACACGAAATCCATCCAGGAACGTCCGTCCAAACGCAAGCGGAGCTGGAAGATGCAGTTAGAAAGCAGGTTGATACGAGTTTCCACCCTATTGGTACCACGGCTATGTTCCCGAGAGAGGAAAGAGGAGTTGTAGATCATGAGCTGAAGGTTTATGGCACGAAGAATCTCAGAGTTGTAGGTTTTACTTAGCACCCGCAATGAGTGGATGCTCACGGAAATTTACCCTTCTTCCCAGGTGGATGCTTCGGTTATTCCGATACATATCGCTGCCCATCCGATGACGACTATCTACGCGATTGCTGAGAAGGTATGTAGGATGGTTCTGTATCGACGAATGCCTTCCTGATCGAGTTATACCAGGCTGCGGATATCATCAAGTCCTCGAATCAAGTTTGAAAACCTTTGCTTCAAGTTGTAGTGAGGGCATGATATGAGTTGGTAGTCCCCATCAACGTGAATTTACTGCAATTGTACCAGGCCATCAATGTTTTTGCTACATAACAATAGGCTTGACACGCAGATATAAATACTACCCTAATCGAATCGTGCACACGATTGGAAGAACTGATGAAGTAGGGATCACGAGCATCACCGGAGCACTGGCAGTCTCAGGACTTCAAGGCTCTATAGCTCCCCTTTCTCGAAGCAAGTCGCAAACCTCCTGCCACCGCTGGTCATCCACTGCGCGTTTCTGTGCATGGGAGAGTGGATTTTTGCCCTGATTGTCTGGTATATTGACGTCTAGACCACCTTGCGAGAGTAGAAGTTTGATAATTGGCTTGGCGGCGTCAATCCCAGAGGCCTTGGTTGCACCATCCCTTTTGGCAATCGCTCTGCTGAGTGCAGTTCCTCCCTTGACGTCTTGCCCGTTCAAAGCAGTGTCGGGGTGGCCTAAAAGATGTTCGACGGCTGCTTCATGGTACCGGGAAGAAGCCCAGAACAGCGGTGTCCATCCATTGGCGTCCGCGAGGTTAATATCGACGGCACCGTGACGAAGAAAGTGGGCGACCACTGCCTCATAGCCTTGTTCAGCTGCACGACTTAGTGCGGTCCTTCCTCTCCGTCAACCAGGTTGATATCAACGTTATCATGGGTGAGCAAGAGCCCCACCACTCCCTCCTTGCCAGCTTGAGCTGCCCAAATCAACGGGGTCCATCCGTCTGACTCTGCTGAGTTGATGTCGATGGCATCGTGAGTGAGCAAGAGCTCTGCCACTGCTTCGTAGCCATGTTCGGCTGCATGGCTGAGAGCTGACCTCCCTTCGGCATCTGCCAAATTGATATCGATGTCGTGGTGGCCGAGCAAGAGTTTCGCCACCGCATCCTGGCCACCCTGAGCTGCCCAGATCAATGGCGTCCATCCATCTGACTCCGCCAAATTTACATCGACGCCCTCAACGCTCAATAGGAGCTCCACTATGTCTTGCCGTCCTCCCTGCACTGCCCAGATCAACGGTGTCCACCCGTCCGACTCCGCTGAGTTGACATTGATTCCCTGGTGGCAGAGCAAAAGCTTGACAATTGCCTCATAACCACCTTCAACTGCATGGCTCAATGCTGTCCTTCCTCTACCATCCACCATGTTGACATCAATGTTGTTCGAACCAAGGAGGAGTGCCGCCACTGCTTCGTGGCCTTGTGCAGCTGCACGATTTAATGGTGTTCTTCCTTGCTTGTCCGCAAAGTTGGTGTCAATCCCGTCGCAGGCGAGCAAAAGTGCCACCACGGCTTTGTTGCCATGGGTAGCTGCGTAGTTTAATGGGGATCTTCCTTTGCTGTCCACCAAGTTGATGTTGATGCCGTTGCAGGCAAGGAAGAGCGAGACAAGCACTTTGTCACCTCGCACAGCCGCGTAACTCAATGGCGTCCTTCCTTCATTGTCCTCTGAGTTGATATGAATGCCGTGGGCGTTGAGCAAGACGGCTACCACCGTTTTGTTGCGACATATAGCGGCATGAATCAACGGTGTTCTTCCTTGGTTATCCGCCATGTTGACATTAATGCCGTTGCAGGTAAGCAGGAGAGCCACCACTCCTTCGTGATCATTGGCAACGGCGTGGTGCAACGGTGTTCTTCCGTCGCTGCCTGGTAGGTTGGTATCGATGCTGTCGTGGCTGGCGAGGAATATCCAATCGGGATCACTTGTATTGACCAGGTTTTTAGAGGATGGTTCACTTGCCTCCGGACCATCCTCAGGTGAGGCCGCAGCGAAATGGTTGTCGACGTTCGACTGTGCTTTGTACCACTCAACCATCGCTTCCACGCATGCTGTTTTTCCTGAGCGGGCTGCATATGCAAGTGGCGTCCTACGAAGCACTGTTAATGGAACCTCTTTCAGGGCGGTAAGGAGGGATGGGAGTATGGCAGCTCGGTCATAGTAGATAGCGAGGAAAACAGGGGATGGTGCTAGATTATCGTCCTCCGGCAGAAATCGATTAAGATGGATACTGAAGAGGCGAGCAGCTTCATAGTCGCTTGTCAGGAGAGCATCAAGGTCTTCTGAAGCCCCTTCTGGTAGGCCTTGGCTGTGAAACCCTAGGTGGATGACGGCATAGTCGTAGAAAGGGATTCGATGGGATATCAACCGCCAGGAGTAGCGTTGGCATACATCAATGCATAGCGGGAGGGATAGGTAGGCGATGCACTTTCTCAACATTGATCCTTCTGCGCTGGGAAAGTACTCGGATTGGATGCGAGGGTTGTCGAAGAAGTCCTGAGCAGTGAAATCTGAGAGGATGAAAAGTTAATAGCCGAGTTTAACACAACTAAGCGGATACTTACGAACAAATATAACCCGCTCATCTCGAACAGTGACCAGGCCAGCACATAATGAAGTTATTGTTGGCATTGATGTCACATAGTCTCCTATGCTTCTCAACCCAGGTATGATGGCCAATGCGTGCTGGAGCTCGCTGACGGACAGACGCCGCTTCGAGCAAGCGACCCAAGTCAATGTCATCATCGCAAGTTCCATATGCGATTTAGGGTAGGTCTTAATTCTTTGAAGAACTCGTTCGTAAGTGGCATCAATCCCATGAGGAAGGTCAGCCAGAGCATCCTTAAGGCTGCCACGATTGAGTTGTTCTGCAAGCGTGTTCATGTGGAACTCTGCCATGAGAAATCTAGTCAAAGTGATGTTCAGCAAACATGGAATAGATACTTAAGTAGAATAGAATCTCACCTTCCCCCGGCGGCGTCCTTTACTTTTTCCACGATCTCCTTTGATAATGAATGGGAGATCTCAAAGCGAAACCCCGCGGTTTCGATCCTATTCGTGAGGTACGTGGTCATGTCTTCGTTGTTTGCCGTAATGTCTTCTCTGATTGCGTCGAATTCTCGAAATAGCCCTTCCATCCCATCAAGGATTCGTGATGTTACAAGCAACTTGACCATATCGCCAAGGGAGACCAGTGTCGAAAGTAGATGAAAAACGCCTTCTATATTGTAATTTTCCAAGTACTCGTCAAGCGCATCGAGCACGATGTAATATTGCTTAAATGGTTGACACGTGGTGGAGAGAGCAGCAAGTAAGTCGTTGGACGGAGGCCGAGGGCAGTCTTTCTGGTTGACCGTGTACAAATCTTCAAGGTTTGAAGACGAGGCAGTGCCTTGGTAAACCTCGTAAATTTGTCTTGCTAGGCATTCCAGTACCATGGTTGTACTTTGTTGGCCTTGAAGCTTGTAGTTGAAGTATGCAAACCCGACCGCCACAGTGTCTGAACGGTGCTGGCGTAAATAGTCGATCACCAGCGATCTGACAAAAAGGATCAATGAATGGGCCTTGATTCATGGACAAACTGAACTCACGCTATCGTGGTCTTCCCGACACCGGCTAAACGTAGAACGTTCCCTTCAGTATAAGGTACCTTCGAGGTGTAAAGTCCTTACGTATGCCTGGACACCACAAGATGCGACAACTGGGATCCTGCCGCCATTTGTTGAACGGTTCAGAATCAAGTAGCCATATGCCGGTATTCTCAGTCCGTTTCTTAGAGATATCGTGATGCGTCAACCGGTAGTCGATCGGGGAATACCATTCTGCAACAGTTTTATGATGATCGCCTGTGATTACATATCATTAGGGAGTTCACGATGGTGAGATAAAAAATCCTACTTGAATCTGGATGGATTAAAATTAGCGACTGGGGCGAGATAGTAGATGTCCGCTTTGCTTACAGGTAATTTCTAGATTATCTCCGCCAATATTCTTGAAGTTTCCTCCGTATATCTCGATACCGGGAGGTGAAGTACCCTTGTCCGAATCCCCGGATGCCTCACTGACATCCTTAACGAGTCTCATCATGAAGTCTGGGCAGTAATTATGCGGATCAGTGAATGTCGACGGTCAGGTCAAAAGAACATACCGCGCTGGCGGAGCACATCAAAGTTGCCCCTTTCCCAACACTCTAGCAGGCTGCCTCGCAAGCCCGTATTGTCGGAAAGCAGTTTGGATACCTCCCTTTCGTTCAGTGTAGCTCCAAGGCTTGAAAGGATGTCGCCAAGAAGTGTAGTTTCATAGAGTGCAGCAACCGCAGGTGGAAGCTTCATATACACATTCCATTCGTACCGCCGAAGCAGTAGAGCATCTCCATTGGCGTTCGCTCCCCGTTCCTGCTCGGTAGTAGGGACATTCTCGCCCAATTCTAGGTCTCTTCCCATGATACCACCCATTGAGCTTTTTGATCCAACAAGAAGCTCGGAACCAGGGCTCGTCGTTCGTCGCCTACCCGAATATCTCCCGTACTCCCATAGGATGTATCCGCCCGCAACGATTCCCAACGTGGTGCTAGCAGGTAGGAGATAGGTCGAAAGGCGATTCATCTTGACGACTCAAGCCAGCAATAGCCTCTGTTGTTTGATGATAGCATAAAGAGTGTATCTCTCACTCTTCGATGAGCAGGGATAATGTTTTTGAGTATGCGTGGTGTTATTTTGGAAGTTCGAAAGTTAGGAAGTAAGCTGTGCCCATGCTGTGCTTTACCCGACGTCCGAGCGCTTGTGGCATTCTATTGGTGATAGACTCGAGCGAATGAGCCAAGTTCAGCAAACATTGTAGCAATGGTGCTTGAGTCAGAAAAGGGGAGATATTCTCACGGAAGCATGACAGCGTAACGACATGTGGTTTTGTGACGGACGCGTATGACAATATCTAAATAGTTAAATTTAATCGTGTCCGCGTCCGCGAAGAAGTTTTTGTCGCGTTCTGCACCCGTTCTTCCCTTCGAGGGCGTAGGAAAGGGTAGAAAACAAGAACTCCCGCTGATCCTATGCTCAAGTTGTTCAAGGACCCACGAAAACCTATTCAAGAGATTCAATCACTGGCAGCCTCAACTTGAAGTTTGAGAGTTGAACAGCAGCCTGCCAGAGGACTCGCACAGAGCTGGTGAGCGAATCGACGATCTGTTCTAATAAGTGGGTCCTGGAGACTGCGTGAGATCCACAACGTGAAAAGACGCCATCAAACGGAGGCCTCAAGAAAGTTGGCGTGGCTTTGAATTCTAGAGCGATCAGATATCGTGTCAGACGATGGTAATTGCATAAGTTATGGATATAATAGTCGGAACACTACGTAGAACTCAAAGACTTCCCAGATATGATCTGGTTAAAATACTGAAGACCGGATTGACCAGCCGCCAGTTTCCCATACTGGCCGAAAAGTCAGTCCATTGGTATATGTAAGAAGTGCAGAATGAGCTCACACTGTATGCGGGAGATGAATGCCCAGCACCGTAGACACGAAGGTATGAGAACGTTCCAGCTTGCTTATATTGTCCAGTCGACTGTCCATCGACTTTGTAGTCGGCCCAATCCTGTTGCTGATATTCCTTCGCGAACTTGGTTTGGAGAGCGTCGACCAAGGCCTCTTGTCCTTGGAAGTTGCACAGGTAGTCCTATGTATAGGAGGGGCCATTGTAAGAAATTGCCAAGCAGGACAACCCTATACGTACAGCATCACCGTCAAAGAGAAGCGTTCTCACGCCAGCGTTCATAACCCTCTCGAGTACAGGCTTGTAAGTTCTCACCGTGTCACCTGAGTAAAACAGCCATGTTAACTAGCATTTTGTTTGGGAAATCGATATCGACGCACCGGTAAGGAGAAAAAGGCCGTAAACCTCGGCACTAAGGTCCTTCCACTCCACTTCTGCACCTAGCTTGGACTGAACCGATGCCATGAATTTGGCGAAGGCAGCATCATCTGGGTATGGACTGTCTTTGGTTCGAACATCATAAACCTGTAGAGTTAGAGGTTAGTAAATGGGATCGAGGATTGTCACAAGCCAGCACCCACGTTGTAATCACCAGCCAGAGGAGTTACGAGATAATTGAGGCAGTAGATTTGAGCGATGAAACATAGAGTGTCAGAGCCAGTGTTCTGGCAATTCAAGATCTAGCTCATCATTAGCTTACAGGCGCTTGGATTTAGAAAACACAAACCCCACCTGTTCCTTGCAACCGGCTGGGCTGCTCCAGTATACTTCTCCTCGTGAGATGTCTGCAGGCGGAACAAGTGGGTGGTATGGATCATTTTGAGCATAAGTCGTGAGATTAGCATATTGAATAAGAGCATCCTATAGTACCCTCATCAGCATCAGATAAAGAGTAGTGTAAGACGTATGTTACACACAGTGAGACCGTTTCCGATGCCCAGATTCTTGAGATTAAGCGTCAAACCAGAGACAGTCCCATCAGCGATGGCGGCGTTCTGGGAGAGGAAGTGGCTGCCAACAACCGTCAGACTATTGAATATAAAAGACAATCAAACACGTACTCCGCAAACGCTGGACCATAGTGGCCGCCATATCTGTTGCAATCCCTCGGTCAGAATCCGGAGCCAAAACATAACACGAGCAGGTAACCTACGATTCAGTCCAGAGACCAAGCTCGGCGTTCTGGTACTTGCTGAACCTCGAGTCTTTGAGCCAAATTTGCATAAACGACCACACATCAGCAGCAGCAGCGTTGGTGTTATTGACCACGCCATCTCCGTATGAGAAACCGACACCAATGGGTTGGTCAATGTAAAGGAGATTCGAGTCGTTATTCCAGGAATACGGATTATATTCAACGTTTGTGACATTGTGGTTGACTCTGCAAGGGCCATTGATAAAGAAGGGAGCCTGCATGCTGGAAACACCAGGCTATTGGGAAGATTAGTTCGAAGATCATACGAATTGGAAACTAACTTACTCCGCCATCGAACCAAACAGTAAGGGGAGCAGTATCTGGATTGTTGCGTGCTTCAAAGAACCAGAAGAATACGCTCTTGTTAGTGTCAATGTCGCCGTATCCAGAGGCCTGGTAAACCCCAGGAGTTGTTTCTAATTCGCAGGTGAGCAGCCGTAGTAAAGAGGAGTCAGTCCAAGCAAAATCACTGACCACAAACTCCAGAGTTTTCGGTCACACGAAGGGCTCCGGGAGTTGTAGCAGCTTCGGATCGACCATTTCGCTGAACCGTTGATGGCGTACTGTCTCTCTTGACCACAGGGAGCGGACCGGCAGCCAGTGCAAAGAGGGGGAGGCCAACAAAGGTGAGTAACCTCGCAGAGGAGAGCATGATGGATGTTGTTGCAGGCTAGTATGAATCCTCCTTCAGTTTATAGAGCCGTTATGGAAGCTGCGCATCCTTGCTGCATCCTTGGGCGCGTCCGAAGAAGCAACTCCCATGCAGTGGCGGACCCTATTTCTCGGCAGAACTGACATTATTAGACGAATTCCCGATAGTACTCGACGCTGTACTCTGGGGAGACGTTCTGAAAGACAAGCTTCGAACATTACTGCGGATTGGAACTCCAAAAGGCGTCACCGCCGACACTGCCCTGCAACAGGTTTGAGCATGCTATCATATCCTTAGTACGTTGTCATTTGAATTAGTCTAATTTGCCGGTCCAGCGGAATATCCTTCGAGATGAACTCCTCGTGGCATGCCGATCAAGTTCTTACCATTTACAGACCGGGTCTCATCCAATGTAAGTCAAGGCTCCATCCGTGGAACTGGATAATGGCGATTCAGTGCACAGACTCTTGGGTACCCTGATCCAGCGCCTTGACCGTGCCATCGCCCTCTAGTCACTGGAGGAACTCTCGACGAGAACTCAAAAGTGTCTTCCATCACATAAGATGTCGTAAGTAGAGCATGGATGAGAAGGTGAACAAGCCCTATGATAGTAGACCACTAGTAAACAACCGTGACCGAAGGAGAATTCCGAATCCGAGTGACAAATGCAAGCTTCGAGGTTGCAGGTAGCATAGCCACATCAAAAGAACAGGTGCCGCATTGTCGACCTTTGCTCCTTCACACCATGTGCCCTACAAGGTGTAACATCTGAGATCTGAAGACGTCACTCGACGCCCAGTTTCAGGGAATCCATCAAACTTCTGAGCCATCCTGGACGGTTAGCGTCGAAGACTGATGGGATGAACCAATGTTCCGAGAAGTAAGGTCGTTTCAATGGATATCGGTGCATCAGCTCGCCTGTACTTCAGAGCACTTGCATCGGTCCTACGATCAAACCGAGTACACTGACTGTAGCCTTTGTTCCCAATGAGATAAAACTGTGAGAATGGTCTCCACAAGAACCCCACTAATAGTTGTATCGGCCCTTCCGCAGTAACGACTGGAAACCGTCGGCCAACGACTCGTCATACTACGATGGAAGCTCATTTGCCGCTTCGACTCTGCCTCCAGCGAGCATAGAATACTGCATGGGAATGGTACCCCTCCGCATGCCCCAAGATGCTCCACTCTCCAAACACTGCCCAGAGAGCCAAGCATGTTCTTTAAGGCTTCCCAACCTATGATGGATTGTAATATAAGTGAAAGCAGAATTTCGTGGAGGTCCCCAACAATCTACCATGTTTTCTTATGCAAAATTACTCGCCCTGGTTTGCCTCCCGATCTCTGCGCTCGCAACTGGCGAATTCCCAGTGGTCAATGGCGTTCTTGGTGGCATACCGAAAGAGCCTGGCCAAACCAAAGTCCAACCGAAGGTTTTTTCATTAGCTGCTACCAATGCTACCACTCCTGGAGCCCTCCGCGTGACAGAAAACTCTGGTGTTTGCGGTCAGTAATTTTGTTGTCTATTCGCCGTTGTTTCTCACCTGCCAACTTAGAAACCACTCCCAACGTGTATCAGGCTTCCGGATATGGTGACATTGCTGCCAACAAGAGCATCTTCTTCTGGTTCTTCGCCGCGCGTAACAATTCGGATACTGCTCCCCTGGCTCTTTGGTTCAACGGAGGCGTAAGAATATTTCTGATGAACGATGAAACTCAAGCTGACCTTGCTCTTAGCCTGGCAGTTCTAGCATGACTGGCCTTATTCAGGAGCACGGTCCCTGTCGAATTAGAAACGATAGCTCGACCGTAGATCTGAATCCCTATTCCTGGAATACCAACGCAAACGTCCTCTACATCGACCAACCCGTTGGTGCTGGCTTCTCTTACGGAGACATTCAAGTCAACTCTTCTACGCAAGCAGCTGTTGAGGTGTGGTCCTTCCTGCAAATTTGGCTTGAGGACTCCAGGTTCAGCAAGTATCAGAAGAACGACCTTGCTCTCTGGACGGAATCGTAAGTTGTCGTATACTCAGATTTCCCTGATTTACCGAAATCTAATCAATTTGGTCGAACCAGATATGGCGGTCATTATGGTCCGGCATTCGCAGCGTATGCATTATATTCAATCTCATAGTCGCGTTACTGGCCTAACAATTGTGTAAAGTCACTTCCTCTCCCAGAACGCCGCCATTGCTGCAGGCACGGTCTCTGGTGTTCCACTCAACCTCAAGGTCTTGGGCATTGGCAACGGCATAACCGTAGGTAATCTTAAAAGTCTTCCGATTTCAATCTTAACGTTCACCGCAGGACGCTCTTATCCAATACGCTGGATATGTCACCTATGCACGAAATAACCCATACCACCCAACCGCCACTCCAGCCAACATCTCACTAGGAGAGACATACTGGAAAAGTCCAGCCGCTTGCAAGGAACAGGTAAGGCTTTGCATCTTCTAAGCATGCATCTTTAGATTGACGCCGAACAACTAGATCGTCAATTGCCACAACACTAGCTCTGATACCCTCTGCTTCATTGCACAACAATACTGTAACACTTACGTTCTATCAGGTTTGAACGTTGATTATGACGTGAGCGGCTTCCTGACTATTCATGTTTCCGTTTCAAAATTGATCACGACGCTATAGGTTTATGATATTCGAGCCCGCAACCCCGACCCGTACCCACCCAAATTTGATAAATGGTTATCTTCCGTCCGTACCAAGATTGGGGCCGATGTTGAGTGGCAGCAGATCAATTTGGATGTTTTGGGCTACTTTGGCTTAACTGGTAGGTTGCTTGTGGCACTTCATACCGACCAAGAAACTCACACCGCTCTCTGTTCCAGGCGACTGGGTGAGGAGTTACAAGCCTCACCTCGAGTCCGTTATCAATGCCGGCGTGAAGACTATTCTCTACGACGGAGATGCTGTACGTCTTAGCCTATTGTACTAGCTGGCTGTCCCTCATTTCACCGCCTTCTCTGATAGGACTATATCTGCAACTTCCATGGAGTAGAGCTCCTAATGGATGCTCTTCAAACGAATTTTACTAAGGAATACAAGCAACAAAAGTGGGCTGACTACACAGTCGCTGGTCATTCGGCCGGACAATACAAGCAAGCTGGCACACTGTCATATCTTCGTGTCTACGGCGCTGGACATTTGGTTCCCGCATACAAGGTAATGAACGCCTTCCCACTCGCTGCAAGGAAATCCAACTAACACGGTGTGCCTTTAGTACGGTGAACTCGCTACCGGCCAAGCTGCTCTTCAATTCTTCGACCAAATCACCTCTGGTCACTCCTTGAGCTCTACGTGACGCAGAAAAGATTGGTTGTAATTCTTCTTATTTCTAATGTAATTTCGTATTTCTCCTCACTATCCTTATATCTTTCGTTGAACCAGGATTCGCACTTCGTTCCAGCATCAAATTATTCGTCTCCGGACGATTACTTCGTTATCAGAATTATAATATGTAATGACAAAAATGACCCGTATCGCCTTGTATATTGGACTAGTAACCTGCAACTACGAGTAATCCTTTATACATCATTGCCTCCGGATTTGCTTCCTTCTATTTCCAAGCCTTAGGTGAGGCTGCACTTCACTCCAGTTTTGTGCAGAAGGAGTTACAAAATGCCCACGAAGTACCTCTCTTGGTAATGACGGGGCATCTGAATTAGACTATATATTTGAGATTGCGAGAAGAAGCTGGAGATTGAGAAGACAGGAACGGGAGAAAGGAAATCATGAAGCTACACATCGTGTATTGAGGTGAGGAGAGCTTGAGCAAGCCTGAGAAAGCGGCGGAAAGACGATTCCAAGAATGTTACCGCGGAGAAATACGAATAACGGCACGTGCAGACGTGACCGACGCGAGAAAGTATGTCACGCCGACGTTCCGTTGATTGACTCAAGGACCACACACGGCCTGTCAGTGTCAGAGTGAGTCGAATAGGTGATGCTTGCAGAACGGAGGCTCACGCGACGATAATAAACGGTGAGCTGCTGTGCTGGTACTCGGCCACATGTCGACAAGGACTGACTCGGGCGACTAGATCCGGTATACAAATACCTGAATGTTTCATTACAGCAACTATTCCACTTTCGCTTCTCCTTCGACTTCTGAAATCAAGATTTTAAGCTATTTATGCCGCCTGGAGCACCCTTCGAATCTTTTGCCCTACCCTATCGTATCCGCATCGATGCATTTTCTACGCCCTCTTCCGAATCCTCCCTTCCCTCGGCCCAACTGCACCTCCTCACACATACGCACACCGACCACATAACGGGACTCTCCGCTCCTTCTTTTGCATCCAAAGTCATATGTACCTCAGATGCAAAGAACATGCTCCTACGACATGAGGTTTACGCCGAGAGGGAGCTGTTGGCAAACGACATGAGGGCCCAGAAGACAAGGACGTTTAGGCATCTGAAAGTTGCGCCTGTGGTCGGACCAGATGGCTTGTTGGTTTATACTGGCTCGCGAGATCTTCTGGATGTGATCGAAATGAATAAGACGAGGGACTTTGAGTTGGAGGACGGGGAGATTGTGAAGATTACTGCCGTTGATGCGAACCATTGTCCTGGCGCTGTGATGTTGGTCAATTATATTCCTTTGGTGCTATCAATTCTAATGCCCTACAGGTATCTTATTGAAGGAACCCGAGGCAACATACTCCACACAGGAGACTTTCGTGCTGAACCTTGGTTTTTGGATTCGTTGACGCGGAATCCCTTCCTGCAGCTATATCTGGCGAGAGCGGAAGACAACGATGAACGACAGAATGTAATCAAGACGTTGGATGCGATATACCTTGACACAGCTTGTGTCTTCTCAACAGCGGATGCGCCAACAAAGGTCAATACATGCTCAACTTCTTCGGTTCTCTAAAGCTCATAGGAGCAGCAACGGGCAACAGATGGCCTAGTCGAGCTCGTCAAGCTGTTCCCACCCACGACGTACTTTTTCATTAACGCATGGACATGGGGATACGAAGATATTCTCAAAGCTGTAGCTCAAGGATTCAATTCCAAGGTTTGTAGTCCCAATTCTACACTCTTGCGAACCAAAAGGCTTACTGTATGCGTAGATCCACGTCGACCGGTACAAACACAATGTCCTCACCTCTCTCTCGGACCCGTTTCTTCGATCTATACTCACGACCGAACCTCATGAGACAAGGTTTCACGCCTGTGAACGGTTCGACCGTTGTTCGTACGTCGCTTGTGACGACAACGGGAAGGAGTACAGCTATACCAGTCGGGAGGGCAAACATGTCGTCTACGTTAATCCCGTCACTATGGACGAGAAGAAGTGGGACTCGTATCTTTACGAGACGAAGCTGAAGCTCTTGAATGGCGAACAAGTAAATAATTTGGTATGTGTCCGTCCTCTTACTCCCTTCACTTTGCTAAACATGCATATCTTACCAGCTCGTCCCTCTCTCCCGCCACTCTCCCCTTCCAGAACTCCGCCAATTCGTCTCCCTCTTCCGACCCAAACGCATAATACCCAACACTCTCGATCCAAAACTCGGTGGGCTCGACTGGGTTGTTATTGATAGGATGTTCCGGGACTGCTTACATCCTACAAAGCGGTCGAATGCCATACCGCAGCCGATCGTGGATCGTCAGGTCCCGGGTCAGATGAGAACGAGACTCATCGTGGGAGGAGAGAAGAAAGAGGAGGAGAGAGAAGAAGGCAACATTGCTTTGAGCAATCTCGTTGGAGAAGGCGCTGAACAAGTCGCCGAGAAATGGAAAGGGGAGCGGAAGAAGACCAAGATGGAAATTTTGGGAGAGTGGATGGAGGGCGAGGAGGAGAGGAGGATGTTGAAGGGGGTGTTTGGCAGCGGTGTGGCCGGCAAGGATACCGCTGGGAGTTCGAAAGGCTCGACTTCAGTCGTACAGTCCGTCACGAAAGTCAAGAAAGAATCCAGCCTCGCCACCGTCCAGCTGTTGTCATCTTCACCTGCTCCTGCCGAAGTCCAACCCTCCACCACTAGGGCAATCACCAAAACCACGGCCCCATCCACTTCCCATGTTAAACGCAAGCCTTCGCGGCCTATCCGCACTCGTGCCCATCGCACCTCATCACCTCCAGCTGGTGCTGCTCGCTCAAGTCAAGCAACCACAAATTATGACTCAAGCGACGACGAACGAGGCCGGACTGCACATCTCTTGTTTGGTGAGATGAGCGGACTTGATCCAGAGGAGGTCAATGGGAAGAGATGGTGGGCTAGCGCTTCGCCGAACTCACAGCCTCAGCAGAGGATGCTGGTCACTCCTGTATCTTCACCTATCAAACCTCCGCTTTTGCCAGGAGGTGGAGATAGGCACACGGATACACCTCTGCTCAGTCTGGGCGGCTCTTCCTCAACGAAGAATAAGAGGAAGTACTCTGTCTCTGTCGACAGCCCCCCTCAACGTCAACCGGAAGCTTCGACCTCGGCCATGAAGCTACAACGCCCACCACCGCTCCCTTTCACACCTATCAGCAAGCCGCAGCGCCCTACGTCGGTGAAGAGCCAAAGGGATACAGACACAGACGCGACCACAGGAGCCAAAGCTGCGATAGGGAAGAATTCACCATTGGCTGGAGGGCCGTTAGCTTCGCCGTTCAGACTTGTGGAAAAAATAGGGATGGGGACAGGTGGAGAGGATAAGGATATGCATTCAAAGTCGTTGAAGGCCAAAGGCAAGGAGAAAGCCTCTCCTGCGCGGGTGCAGAAGAGAAACCAAGAGGTGGTGGAAGAGGAAATCGTTTTGGTGGCGCATCACCGGAAACGGCCAGCACCGGCTCGGAATAAGTCTGAATACCGCAGCAGGAAGCCAATGCCGGCTCCGATTCCGGTCCGAGACCGACGGGAGGAGAAAGGAAAGATGAAGGAGGCTGATAAGCAGGAGGAGGAGGAGGAGGAGAAGGGGCATATCGAGGTTCGAAACTCGTCTTCGCCTATCTGGATTCCGAATCCCCGAGGTCCAACTACACTGTCACCTCGAAGGAGGACAGGAAAGTCTCAGATCCAAGCTCCTCCTGCAGCTATGGCAGGGACAGCTGCCAGAATCGTGGACGAGGTGGAAGAACGGCCGAGGAAGAAAGCCCGGATCCATGAATCAACAGAAAAAGCAGCAGACGCAACCGCACTACCAGCTCAAAGTAGAGATGGGACTGTGGCGCCTTCTGGGGTAACCGCAGACGCTGGCAGCTCGAATCCAGGTCGGCCACGATACACTACTGTTGGTGGGAGATTGACCCCTACGTCCTCAGAGCCTTTGATTGAGGTCGGGAATATAGAGCGGGGGATGGAGAAGGAGAAGGGGAGGTCTCCGAAAAGCTCTTCATTGCAGGAGAAGACGGAGAAAGACCCTTTTCCCGCCAAACCTTTGGCTCGAGGGTTCTCGCAGAGTTTCATCGGGGATGATATTTTGTCTTCATCGTCTTTCCTCATCAACAGCAAACGCCAAGACGGACATCCCCGATCGCTTTCAAAGTCCAACCACTCCCCCTCAAAAGCTGAGCGGTCTATCCAGATCCTGTCAGAGAGGCGCAATCTCCGCGCAGCTATGAACTCTGCACGACTTAAGGTCGGCGAGAAACTCGCGAAGGAGAGGCCAGATCTGGTTGTAAGAGGTTATGAGGGGAGGAGACGGAAGCTGGAGAGGAGGGAGGAAAAGTATGCTTCGCTCAGCTATGATTCCCTGAGCATGGGTGGACCAGGAAGAACTGGGAGGCGAGAAGGTGAAAGGAAGGATTGGGAGGATTGGAGGACGGTTTATGACGAGGGAGAGACAACAGATGCCCGTGGAGTGGATTGGGAGCGGAGTAGGTTTATTGCCGATACGATTAGGGAGGCTGTCAAGGTTGGAAAGAGGCCAGAGGTTCCGGAGCTAGTTTGTGCAAAGAGTCAGTGAGATAATATAATTGGCTCTTTCATTCGTCGAATATACCCGAAGTTGTAGTTTGAACATGGTTCACGGATTTGCTCCATACTTTCATTCATGCTTGGCTTCCTTCATCAATCTCGTGCTAAGCTATATGTCGTAAGTGTATCAACATCGAAATCTCGTCCATATATCAGGAATTCTGACTGGCACATCGCTTCCAACTCCTGGATCGGCATTGTGGTCTGGACGCGTCACGAATGAGAAGAGCGGGCAAACAGCCCGATGTTGCCTCCCCGAGGGCGTCGCGATAAAGAATTTACAGATGTGGTTGCAAGTCTAAGTACTAGCCTATCCTCAAATTTGAACTCGTCACTGAGGCCCTCCTAGGATTCACATCTAGCAGCACGGACTCTAGAGCAACCAGAGGGATGGTACACTAATGATAAGCATCTCCAGATGTCATGGCCTAGTCCAATGGAGGTCTCAAACGCCTGGCGTCACGGAGATTGGCCTTTTCTGATTTCTGACGGTCCTGAAAATCACCCAAGACCTTCCCGCTTACCATCAATTCTTACCTTGACCACCTTCAGCCTCACACGGTCTTCTCTTCAAATCTAAGGCAATCTCAGTCAACTTTGGAGAAGGTGTACACGTACATTGGACGCAAGCTCTCAATTACTTGAGCCTAAAGTACTGCGGTAGTGAACTCCCATTGCCTTGGCGCGGGCATCATGTATGGACCTTCGAAGCCTTAAGGCTGTGTCCGATACACCACAAACCCGCAGCCTCGTCGTCAACTCAAGATGGCAATCAGCCATGCCGCAGGCTCTAACAAGTGCATCGCTTCGTGGAGGTGGCCTGTGAAAATGTGTATCAGCTCTCAGCCTCGGGTTCGCACCGTCAACTTGGACCCTTCCTGTGACCGTTGATAGTCGTCAACGGTTGCTCTACATATACCTGTTGACGGCCTTCCAAGTCACCTCTTTCACCCTTTCATCTTCCCTTCGTACCGGATATCGCACTTGGCGAAGTGCTCCGGTAGAAAATGGCGCCACAAGCCCAGTCAACGACGTACTCGCCACGGCCACTCAGGCCAACTTTCACCAAGCGCCAGGTAGAATCGCCATCCGTTGTAACTGAACCAACGATTCAGACACCAACCGTGTCTTTGACCACTATTGTTGTTGCGCCTACGGCTGCTACACCTTCAACGTCGCCATCAGGAGGAAATAAAGTCAATGTCGGAGCCATCGTCGGAGGCGCCCTAGGCGGAGTAACCTTCATAATTCTCACAAGCCTCGGCGTCTGGTTTTGGCTGGGACACAGAAGAGCACAGAATAGACGAGGCGGCGGCAACAGATCAAGGGGAATGCAGGAGTACTCAGGCTCGAATCATCAAAGGATGTTGAGCGACGTGCCTTTGCTTGCTGAAAGAAGTATTGGAAGATCGACGATCGGAGGATCCCCTACTGGTGGAGGCAGCGAAGATCAGGAGATGATTTACGAACCTTTCCAGCCTCCGAACTCACTCTCGAGGGGTGGATATGCCGCACTGGGAGTTGATGACCCTGCTTCATCGTTCCTCCATATCACCCCAATCATTCCTTCTCAACAACCTCCTTCTACCCTTGGCTGGCTTCCTTCACCCTCGAGACCTAATCTTGCAGCCGAAACTGTGAAGCCTCTCCCTTCGGCCCCCCGGGATATGGCGACAATGATGCCCACTCCAAACGAACCAGCAGGTGCAAATCTCCAAAGAAACGTCTCCATTGCACCTTCAGTCGCAACCACAGAATCAATGTACTCAATGCCCTCTGCCCCTAACTCCCCGACACCAGCATCCCCGATCCCACCTATACCTCCCATCCCTGCGCAATATCTACATGCCAGACTTGCGCAACTGCCCCCGTCTTTAACACCCAGCCGTCGTACAGAGGCCCCTCCCCAACTCGAATTTGACGACACCACAGTCGGTAAAGCCCTGCGCGACCGCGCCAAGCGCAGCCCACCCCGTCAATTTACCAATATCTCCGCCATTGAACGAACCGGGTCTATCACCTCCCTCACGTCCACAGACGAAGCTGAGCTAAGACGAATCCGGTCAAGAGCGAAAGGGAAACAGAAATCGATGACTATGGACACTGTTACCGAGGCGCATACGGAGCACAGTGGTTATACTGAAAGTCCTGTAGACCCGATAATCCCGGGGTTTACCCCCAGGAAGAGTGGGAAGAGCGGGAGTACAGAGAATCTGCTGCTTTCCCAGCAGTTGGTGTCTACTGGCAGTCCGAGAATTATCGTGGATGTTGAGGAACGGATGAGGGCGATTGAGGAAGAGGAGGAAGCCAAGATGCTCGCGACTGAGGAAACGAGTGTGGTCGGGAAGCGGGAAGAGAAGAGGAAAACAAAAGATTATCTGTTGCCTCAATTGCCGGATTTTGAGTCGTTGAGCATGGGATCACCATCTCCAAGGTCCAGTCGGGTGCCATCAAGGACTCCTACGCCTCAACCTCCTCCCGTTGTTCACACACTATCAAACTCATCTACATTGGAATCCCTTTCTTCGGGAACAAACACACCCACCCTCCTCCATCGATTCCCGAATCCGCCCTTACAAGCACCCTCGCAGAGAAAAGGGACAGATGATACTGTGAACTCTGATTTCACGGTGGTACCACCTCCTGGACCTCTTGACCCTAATTCCCCAACACCAGTATACGACCTTGCCCGAAGCTCTTCCTCTACCCAGCCGCTTTCTCCGCCCTTGTTCTTCCTCCGAGACGTGGCAGAGTCGGAATCAGATCCAGACAGTTCAGTATCCCGCTCAACTACAGCTTCAGGGAGTACCTCCACCACCGCCGTCTTGAGGAACTCGAACCCTTTCAAAACCGCCTCTGGCACGGATTTGAGCTTGAATACAGGAGTGGAAGTGAACATGTCCCCTCCGCCACCTATGACAGAGTTTGGAGCAGTCGTGTCCAGCCCAACGGTCTCGCTTGCGCCCAAGCAGAAGAGTGTGCTGCCGTCGGTGTTCCCTGCTGCTCATCGGCTGTCTGACCAGTCGGAAAGGACCTTGGTTGGCACACCAAAGATGGAGCATACTGGGAGCGGAAACGAGAAAAATCATTCTCCGGCGCAGGCCTCGATATCTTCGTCAAGGATGCGGCCAAGTGCGCCTGGCCATGACAGGACTGGATCAAACACCACGGCGGAGGCATCAGATATCCCATCGTCCCTACGACCTAGTCTGCCAGGCTACAGTCCTGCGAGACAGTCATCCGTCCCCATTGCCTCACCCCCCAGTTCCGCCTCGGCTCCACCTACCACTGCAATTCCACCTAGCTTGCGACCTAATGCAGGTGCTCCAGTAGGAACCGGAACTCCAATTTCTGCTGTAACTCCGAGGTCGGGTCCGTCTGGAAGCGTTAGTGGACCGAGGAATAGAACTGGACCAGGTGTTCCTGCAAGTTTGAGGGCCGGATCTGGGACGGGACGGGGGAGATGATTGAGTGTGGCCTCTGATGAGGAGTTTGAGACTCCATGGACTTTATATCAAATAACTTCTTGACTGGACTGTTCATTGTATTACGAATCTACCCTACAATTTTACGTTTATTATGATCAAAATATGGACTGCATCTAGATACCATCCGTGTTATGAGCGAGCAAGGGACTCTGCTGGATACCCTCTTATACCTTCTTCGAGTACTTTATGTTTCGTCTGTCGTAATTTATAGAAGAAATCCATGGTTTTGATATCTGTTCAAATTTATAGTGTGTAGTATGTTCTATAGAACGAAGACCGGAAAGGCTAAAGAGCGATTCTAATTATCATATCTGAATTCATACTTCATTAATTCATCTTCACGACCGACAGTTCATCTCTCCAGTCAAGTGTAGTGTTGCTCTTATGAATCGAATGCGGTGAAAAGTGATGTAGGGATGTTCATCCCAGGAGGGTTGGAACATGATTTGCTGGCACCTTGATACCTTTAACTCACTGTCGCCATTGGGATCTCAAAATCATCATTGTATGAGACTATGTTACATGTTTTGCTCTTCGATGATATCGAATCAACAAATCCTGAACCTTTTTCCATTCCAACGCCAAATCCGATGCCAGTTCTACATCATGTTCGTCTTCCCAGTCAATGGCAGGATCAATCATGATGCATCCAAACATCTTGAAGAACACGGGGGCTACAAGCTCCGCATCATCGATAAGTGACTCCATGGGATCCAATGTATGCAACGAGGTCGATATCTTGTCAATGGTCGGGAGATAACAGCACCTCGCGTCGAAAGCAAGGGTCAATACTCCCAGTTTGGGACAATGAGAAGCTGCAGATGCTACACCTCGTAGAGTAAGTCTTCCCCCCGGTGTCGCGGTGATGCTCCGCTGATTCTCCAAATACATGTGTTTCATCCTTGGCCACGCTGCGCAGAGGCTTTCCATGTTTTCGTCGGTAATGTCAAGGCTATTGGAGATGCTCACATGGAGCGATTCGAGTTGGTTAAATTTCCTGAGCGGTTCCAAAGCTCCTCCAGGGATGGACAAGGTAGCGTTTGGGTCGCCCCAACTGTTAAGTTCGAAGCCTCTGAACGTTTTGGCATTAATTTTGCATCCCACCATCACGAAGAACTCTTCTACATCATGCAGCGTGGGTGTATGGCGAGCGAGAATGCACAGCGAGTGCAATCTCGTATCAGAAGATAGGAACGAGAGGAACTGGCTGCATTGAGATAAATCATCCGAGTTGAGAGTTAGATTCTGGAGGGATATGAACAACGGGTAAAGGGGCCTGGCGTCACCATCCGGTGGCTCTCGTTGGCTTGACGTCTTCGAATGGAGAAAAGCGACATCGAGGCTGAGGTCACGTAAAGAGGATAGAGTTGCTAGATGACGGATATCCGGTACGCTGATCTGTCCTGTGCGCAGTGAGACAAGATAGCTCCAGTGAGAGGTGGTGTTGGATATGGCATCTGCTGGGGGACCGACGTTGCTTATATCCAGATTAGTCAATGTAGGATGTCTAACCGCGAGGTCGGTCAGGAAGGTGGTCAGCAGGAAGTCGCATTCTTCCGTCGCTGGGGAGCCCCTTATGAAGAGAGACTTCAGGCGAGGTCCAATGAAGAGGTTCAGAAATGGGAGGTATTCAGAATGTCCTGCTACGGCCAAATGGATCTCGGTTATGTTTGGGAACAGCGCTTGCCTGCCCGAGAGCAGATTGATTGCGCGGTAGACAAGACGAGTATGATCCTGTGAGCCCCACCGATCATGCAAGAGTAAAGTACGAACTCGATGCACGTATTTTTTAAACACCAAAAGGTCAGAAGCGTGGATTGGTCGGATGATTTCCTTCAAAACTTCAATCCAGCAGTGATTGGCACTCATGTCTAAACAAGACTTACCAAGTTTCCGGTGCGTGTATCCTTCGTATAGACATCTTTGCCCATGCATTGGATTATTGGCCTAAAATCCAAAATTCTCCAAAGTGCTGACATTGCGGGTTCGTAGAAATGTTTGCAAGTAAGGGCCAGAGCTAGGAGGTCCCTGTTAGGTTCACACTCAATGAGATACGGAGTGAGCAAGCTTGAGCAGATCAAGTCGAAGATCTCTGGTACATGAAGGCATGGATGCATGTTGAAAAACTCTGACACGTATCGAATGCTCCTCGAAGCTTGAGGTTGAAAGGAGCCCACTGCGGCGGTGTTTGCATAGAAATTTGCCGAAAGGGGATGTCGTTTATCAAAGTACCCGTGTGAACAAACACGATCGGGACGTTATAAACAATCTTGGTCTCGTCTTTATATCTTCCTCTCATTTACATACCATTTCACTCTCATCATATCTATTGTCCATTGCTTAAACCTCCTTCATCATATAGCCCATCGATAGCCTGCATTAGCCATGGTCAAGCGCGCCAAATCGCCCGAAATCCCGGAAACCGACAAGTATTTTACTGTCTACAAACCATTTCCCTCAAACGCCGACTTTGAGGTCCAAGACGACTACATAGCATGTGCGAGATGGATCGCGGCCGTAGTCGGACCCAACCCTCTGCACGGTATGTGGTGGAAGCCCAGTGTATGTCATCGCTTTCACGCCGATTCTTTCACGGGTACGAGTGATTAGGCGAGGCGCTAATTGAGTTCATAGGCTCGCGGGATGATCATTTTGGAAATCGACAAGCAGTATGCTCACAACGAACGAATACTTGGAGAACATCGCTGGAATGAATTCCTCAATAAACCCACTCCGGATGAGAAAGGAAAGGTTTCGCAGATTTTCCACTCGTTCTACGCAAGAGGCAGGGAAGCTCAGAAAGATGGCATGTTTTCTAGTTCCCTTTCCGATAATCGACAAAACTCATAATACAACAAGGTTGGAAACGCATTCACGTGGAATCCTCTTGGTTCGAGAATTGGCACCCTACTATCTCAATGCGTCTACCTTACCCCGAAACACACTGGTGCCCCGTTCCTAAGGAGGACCAAACCAATAAATCTCTGTGTCGTCCACTCCCGGTTAAAGACAAAGCACCACCGCCTAAAGCTGCCCCGCCTGGTGCGTAAGTTTCTTTCATCATTTCGAACGCTTGCCTAAATATGTACGTCTAGTTGTCGGTTCCTCAGCATGGGCTCAAGCGAAGTCCAAATCTCGCCCGACCCAACGTGCGCTTCGAGGAGCATGGGAACAACGCAAAAATGAAGCCCAAGCCCAAGTTGCCGGCGCAGGACCAGAGAATCGAAGTGCATGTAAGTTACGTGCCGCTCGTCGTGTCAGAAGTTCTGCTAACTCGCACCACCCCGCAGGGAACAAACCTATCGTTCAGGGCGCGAAGCCATCCGATTCTTCACCCGCTCCGAATGCATGGGTCAAGCTTCCTCTCGCAACTCCCGCTATCAATTCAGCCAGCGGCGGGCTCACGAACAGTAGACCCCATGCCAGCTGGGGTGCGAACTATCCGGCACCACCTGGACTTGTGAAGAGTTCTGGGAACAATTCTACCTCTACCGCCAACACCTCGAGTGGTTCTGGCCTGTCCGGATCCGGCTCTGGAGGTTCTGGTGGTACAACCGACTGGACATCCATGGATGATGAACTTCCCGAGATTGAAGGTCTACAAGCACAGTTCAAATCGATCTCAATGTCGCAAAGTCAGCAAGCGTTATGGGATGGAGTCGATCCCTATGAAGATAACATGGTCCCTGATGAGCATGAAGTTCTCCAACCATGGGAACGTGAGGATGAAGATGGGCCGATGGCGGGCGGGGTATATGTTGCTCCTCCTTTGGCGCCCAACGTTTCCAATGCTATCGACGGTGTTTACGACGAAAAGGTTCTCAATACCAACGCTTGGACACACACTGGTGGAGGGAACGACTACGAAGGAGCCTGGGCTGAAGAGCCTTCGAAACAGGAGCTCCCGGCGTCGCTTGCACCTTGCCCACATCACCCAGGCCGGAATTGCAAGAAGGGGATTTGCCAGTGGCGAGCCGAGCAAGAGAAGAAGGAGGCTAGAGAGAAGAGGGAACAGGAGAAGAGGGAGAGAGAACGTCAGAAAAGAATGGAGAAGAATGAAGCCAAGAAGGGTGCTCGGGAGGGGGATAGCGAAGATGGGAATTGGAGGAGCGGGGGAGACGAGCCGGCCTCAGCCGCCGGCGAGAGTACGACTGGCGACGGTGCGCCAGACGGATTTTCCACCGTCACGAGGGGTAGGGGTAGGGGTAGGGGTGGTCGAGGTAGAGGTAGAGGTCGAGGCAAAGCATAGCGATGTTCTCTTTCTTCTAAGCGTGTTTATTTTGAGTTGAATATTCTTGATATTCTTTGGGCATTTCTTGCAGCATTCCGCATACCACATCATTGCTATCTTTGTACACACCTTGTATCTATGTATGTATGTACGTGGTACAGTTTCTAGGGCCCAATAGGACTCTTCCTTGTTGCGACGAAGAGTCCTCAACTGAAGGCTGCCTGAGATGCATGAGCGAGATTAGATGTGCGATCAGTTTCGTCCTGGCTGTTCACAGGACCCTCCGACTTCCGAGTCAGCCGCCAACACCTCCAATATGCATCCTTGCCTTTGCATCCCGGAAATCGTGGAACTCATCTGTTACCACGCATATTACGAGACTCCCTGGACGCCTCATACACAATCATTGGTAGCTCTTTCACGAACTTGTCGGCTATTCTACGAGCCTACTGTGTCGGTTATATAGCATAGCTTGGATGACCTCCGACCTGTAGTCCAATGCTCAGAAAGGTTTGCCCCAACCTGGACGAAGTGGCGTTAGATATCGATACCCACAATGAAACAGAGGAGGAACATGAGGCCATAGGGATGGGACTAATTTGAAAAAGAGTTGGCGGACTCATAGCTGGGTATCAATCAGACGATAAGTATGAGGGATATCTATGTTGGTCTGAAAATCCAAAATTATACCTTGATTGAATGCTACCAGGCGCTACATGGGATTGATCAAAGAGAAATTGAGCGAGCTCAAGCGATGTCCGCTTGGCTTGGACGAAATTGATCCGGCCCGTGAGAAGCTGGACCCAGAATAGTTTTCGTTACGCCTCTCCGAGTCCAGCTTGTACGGCAGACCACCGTCCAAAGCAACTATTGAACTCAAAGAAACACTTAAAGTATATCTACCACCATCTGGCAACTGATATGCAGCCATATAACGTCTTGTTGATGGAAACTGGTACGACACACAGCCCTTTCCTCCAAACGTCAATAACGTTCACAGCAGTTACGACCAGGAAAGGAAAATGCCCAAACATTCAAAATGGCGATGCACGGATTTCAGGTTGCCGAGTAAATATGGGTTGGATGGTGGCTAGTGACATACTTGTATCGTGAAGCGGCTTTCTCAAGCTCATCGTTACCTTTCAAACTATCAAGACCACTATCTTTCCATTTGGGAGCGTGGGTGTTGTGGCCCATGTCGAGCTCTGATGGTCACGGCTCTGGGTGTTTCCCGTGTCGGTTTGGCAAGAAGAAGAAGATACGGGAAAAGCAGACGAAAAAGGTACAGTACTCATTCTTGGATCACAGTTCACATATTAATCGGCCGAGCAAGTCGGTAGGAAACCCAGTCAAAGATATCGAACCGAAGCAAAGCACGAAAGCTTTACCAACCGCTGCCGATTATGCTCTCGAGGCCACCAAGAGAACCATCGAAATTCTGAAAGGTGTTGCTACTCTTGCTCCTGTGCCGCTAGTTAAAGAGGTCCTTGAGCTTGGCCTTAATATCATTAAGACTTGTGAGGTACGTTTGCGGTCCCTCTGATACTTGATTACAGACCGTAATTGTCTTGAATTTAGGCTATCAACGACGTACAGAGCAAAGTCGCAGGATTAAAAAATCGCATTGTCAGCTTTCTTCTTGTGGTTGCTAAGGTCACAAAAGACAGCGAGTATGCGAAGTCTGCTTCCAAGCTTTCAGATGACCTTAGTACCGATCTTCGGGAACTCAAGGAGTGCGTACTTTACGAATAGGCATGTTTTCATACTCAACCGCCTCGAATGTTTAGCTGCCTGGCGTCAATCACCACACGGCTCAACTCTATGAAAGATCAAAACGCCTTTTTGACTGGTCTTCTCTCACAACCGAATCTAGAAGTAATCGATGACTGCGAGCTCCAGTTTCAACATGGGATTAGTCGTTTCCAGGTAAGGGTAATCTTACGCCATTTTGGATACATCTTTATGTTATCTCGTAATAGACACTGCAAACCCTTTATGCAGCTCAGGATTTGGCCACTATCCAACAACAGCTCATCAGATTGTACGGCATAACAGAAGAAATGGTCGTTGACGTCAAGGACACTCGGCAGAAGGTCTACGAGATCGAGAGCTCGGTGAATGATCTCAAAGCCATGTTAACAAAGAATGTGCTTGAGCAAGCCAACATCCTGGCGAGAATGCCTCGTTCACCAGATGTCTTCTTTGGCCGCGATGTTATTGTTCAACGCATTGCAGGAGATTTGTCCAGCGGCGATATCCGACGCTCTCGCGTCTGCATTGTTGGGCCGGGCGGAATGGGAAAGACTTCTGCAGCCCTTGCAATCATGGAGCACGAGCTCATTCAACAGAGCTTCCCCCGTCAGCGCAGGTTTTGGGTGCCGTGTATCAGCGCAAATTCCCCAACGAACTTCCTAGCTCTTCTGTCCAAACATGTCCGAGCGGAGCGGAAAATGGAAGACCCTCTTGACGACATTATCTCCACCCTTCAGGAGACAACCGAACCCTGCATCGTTCTTCTCGATAACTTTGAAACCCCATGGCACCCCGTCGAGGGTAGCCAGTCTACCATTAGGCTCATTCTCGAAGCCTTGGATGGCCTAACCCATGTTGCCATTCTCACTACCATGAGATCGGAATTCAGCCCTCTTGAGAGGTGGAACTGCGAACGTCTGTCACAAATTCACCCCGAAGACTCCCGAAAGATATACACCGCCATTGACGCCAGTGCAGCCAACTATCCCGAACTTGATGACCTTCTTGACGCCCTTGGGCACCTTCCTTACGCCATCACTCTAATGGCCTCCAGAGGGAAACGGTCCCTCTCCAACCCGCAACAGCTTCTCCAGGAGTGGAAGGAAATCGGAAGCACCATGTTATCGAAACCTGAAGAAGGTATCGATCATTCCATCAGCCTCTCAATAGACAGCAACTTCGTCAGCCGCTCCCCTGGCGCTATCCGACTCTTGCAGATTCTCTCCATGTTACCCGCCGGTATATACCACGAGGACCTATCGATTTGGGCTGAAGGATGGCGTTCGGAGGCTGTGGATACACTTCGCGATGCAGCTCTGGTTTTGGCGAGGGAGGTGGTCATAGGGAACACAACGAAGATGCATCTCTTTGTACTCCCAGTCGTCCAGTCACACATGAAACATCGCCATCGAATTCCCAACGAAGTACAGCACCAGGTGTTTACTGCCTGTTACCAATTCCTGGCGAAACACAGCGCAACAACTCAAGGACCCAACGATTCTCGTTTCCAGCAGCATGCTATCGCTATAACCACGCAAGAAACGAATATCCACGCCTTGCTGACAAGGATGATCAAGGATTCTTTCGCCGATTCAACCCCTTCACCTCCTCCTTACGTCAATGCACCTATCATGACAACGCCGAAGGAACAGCTAGATGCCCTTCTTGCTTTTGCCTGGCATCAGCATTGGACCAAGCCTCGCCCGGAAATCGCAGAACATGTTGTTGCCCTTGCCAAGAAACACGGAGAGACCCGACATGAAGCAGCTGCCCTCTTCTGCCTAGGCTCCGTCTTCTGGACCATTAACAAGTTTCAGGCTTCCCGCGAAGCATTCACCAGAGCCCAAACCATGTTCACGGATTCGGGTGACGAGCTCATGGCACTCCGCTCCGAGTTGATGGATATCGATCTGGATACAGCCTTCGGTGACTTCAACATCGCGAAAGAGCGCATGGTCAAGGCTCGCTTTCATTGGGAAGATTGTCTGGCCGAGAATTCGGCCTATAATGCCTGGTTCCTCTTCCACAGCGGCCAGATCAACTGGTATCAAGTGATGAACGAAGATGCATTAGCCGATCTCAAAGAAGCGCAGCTCTTGTTCGAGCAACTTGACCCACCTTGCAAGCTCCAAATTGCCCTCGCCAACTACTACACCGCCAGGGCACATGCTTCCTTAGGGGATAGCATGGCAGCTCTTGATGCCATTAATGCCGCCATCGATGGCTTTAGGTCCCTATATGGCGGGAACCTCACCAGCCAGGAGTGGACTTCATCGCATTTCATCAAAGGCCGCATTCTCAAGAGAGCCGATCGCTGGGACAGCGATTTAGATGCAACTTTCAGGACTGCTCTCCAGTTTTATCAGGAGCTTGGCCTGTCTCGACAAATTGCACAGTGTCTGGTGGAGTTCGCCGAAATCTACGTTCGTAACGAGGATTGGCCTGCTGCCAAGCTTGCTTACGAAGAGGCCATCAAGAAATGTGCCGGTCTGGATGATTTCACTTCAACGTCGATGGTTGAAGAGGCGCTGCAGAACTTGAGGTATATCGAGTACGTCGCAGCGGACGATCCAGCTGGTGACCTTCCAGAGTTTTGCATACCCCTTCGGGCTTGATATTATTTTATCCACGGCCCTTTTCTTGTAGCTACTGTACTTCTCCACCGTGTACAACAGGTACCTCCGCTACGTTACGTATACCCACCGCCCTAGGAACTTTATACCCTCCTGCGCAATACAGTTTACTGCGGACTCCGAGTCAGGTTTTCACGAGCAGTATGTATGCGCTGGTGCAACCGCGTGCGTCCAACTGAGCGACGCTGAAGGCGATGAAGGTTTGTGGTTATTAGGAAAGTGGGCTGCGAAAAAACTCAAGCCTAACGCAGGACTCTGTGGTAACCTACCAGATAAGATATCGATCCTTCGCAGCAATTGTGGTTATGGCTTGGAAATTAGAATGTTCCTTCAACGTGGTAGAGATTGGAAGCTAACTTTGACACCAACCGTACTACACGGCGACAACGTGAGGAGTCACTTTCCCACAAGCCACCGCCTTGCTCGTATACAACCAACACATCCCAGAGCCGACTAGTAGCATTTCTACTTCAGGGGAATTGTGATACGGAATGGTCCCCATTCCCATCGAGTCAGTCAATGGGCTGGATGCCGGACAACCTAGTACGTCAACTACATCAAAGCAGGAACGTTTGCGCTGATTGAGATTACTTGTGGGAGTGGGCCAATGCTGCGGCATGGCTGATTACGAGTCCGGAGTCTTTTCAGAGAAGAAAAGGACTGCGTAGCGAATACCTACTCGGTTACACCGAATGAATTTCAATCTCTGTAACTTCCAAGTGAACGAATATTGGTGCTTAAATAGCAAACAAATGCTACTAGTAAGTAGTAGAAATATCAACCGGGCCTACAGTGCGTCTAACGTAATGTCAAAGGTAAGTACTCATCCAGTGCCACAATCCAACGTATGCCAACACATGATTTAAATTGCTGGGCTAAAGCTCAAGGGCAGATGGGAGAGCAGAGAGAATAACGGGAACTTGAAGCCATGCCATTTAGCACCAACCGTCGTCCATTAGGCTGACCGAAAGACCATGACACACCGAGATCAGCGGCAACCTTTGCCGAACGATAGGCGACGGGCGCACCATGTGTTCGTATACCATTTGTAGGCATATGACATCACTTTGACGACGGCAGTACATCGGCTTTGAACAGGATGACAACCGAACGAATGAGGGAGCGGAAACGTAAGTGATGAACTGATGCAGACGACCGCGTAGTAACCTCAAGGAAAAAGAACTCGCTGTCGTAACCTCCAGACTCGTAATCCAGTCAAACGGAAGGAACTTCTTGACTTACGGCATCATAGTCAGGCGGCTGAAATTCCGGAGCCTTTCACAGCTAGATCGAAGGATTCATTCTTCTAGTCGACCCTTACCGTGGATATAGGCCCTCCTATATCCTGCCCGACCGGTATATGCGGCAAGCTGTGGTAGCAATGCGCAAACCGTGCCAGAGCAGTGTTTGAAGTCATGGACGGCGATTGGTTTCCGTTAACCCCTTCCAAAAAACAAGGTTGAAGTCCCTTCCGCAGCATGAAGTGAGGCCGGGAACTGCATCGGATGGTCCTTTCCTCGGACGCGCACAAATTGCATCATTTCCCGACCGACTGCTGCACGAGCCAAGCACGTTCCGTTAGTCTTTCCCAGCCTTCCGATCGGCCATAAATCGAAGGAGCTTCATGCCAGCCTACAATGCGATCCCCTATGCTCTCTTCTGCGAAATTACTCGCCCTTATTAGCCTCCCAGTCTCTTCACTAGCCTTTGGCCTCTTCCCAACGAATGGCGTCATTGGCAGTCTGCCCAAGGATACTGTCCAAAAGAAGGTTCGGCCACTTGTTCGATCTGTAGCTGCTACTACTCCTGGAGCTATTCGAGTGACGGAAAACTCTGGCGTTTGTGGTGAATAATTTCGCTCTAACTTGCCCCTCTCCGCCACCGTTGCTCATCCTAAGACTTAGAAACAGCTCCTGGAGTTTACCAGGCTTCTGGGTATGGTGACATCGCCGCAAACAAGAGCGTCTTCTTCTGGTTCTTTGCAGCACGCAATGATCCGGACAACGCTCCCCTGACACTCTGGTTTGCTGGTGGAGTAAGGCCTTCCTCGACTACTATGAGTGCTCGAACTCGAACTAATATTTCCGATAGCCTGGTGCATCGAGCATGCTGGGTGTCTTTTATGAGACTGGCCCTTGCAGAATAAAGAACGATACCTCGGATGTGGAATTCAACCCCTATTCGTGGAATAACAATTCAAACGTTCTTTACATCGACCAACCCATTGGCACCGGTTTCTCGTACGGAGAAACCGTTGTCACCAACTCAACCGCTGCTGCTGCTGATGTGTGGTCGTTCATGCAAATTTGGCCCAAAGACTCTAGGTTCAGCAAGTATCAGAAGAGCGAGATTGGCATCTGGTCCGAATCGTACGTTACTCTAACCTCTCACCCTTGGGAATACTTACCAATGAACTGAAATAGATACGGTGGTCATTATGGCCCGGCATTTGCAGAGTATGTGTCCAACCGGTCCTTAGGTTTGTGTGACTGGCTGAAAGTCGTCAACAGCTACTTCCTCTCCCAGAACTCCGCCATTGCAGCTGGCACTTTCTCCGGCCTGACGCTCAACCTGAAGGCTTTGGGCATCGGAAATGGTCTCACTGTGCGTGACATACGTCTTACGCTGTCCTTTTGCAATTTCTCAGTTGATGTGGCAGGACACTCTTATCCAATGGGCTAATTTTACGACATACGCACAAAACAATCCATATCACCCAACTACGACGCCTGCCAACATCTCACAAGGAGAAGTATACTGGAGCAGCCCAGCCGGGTGCAAGGAACAGGTTGGTGTTACAATCCTGAAACCATACACGCTCGGGCTAAGATTGATGATGAATTAGATTAAAAACTGCCGCGATACTGGCGATACTGGCTCTGACATTCTCTGTTCCATCGCTCAAGTTTACTGTGTCGTCTATGTTCTCACACCTCTGGGTGGTGACTACAATGTGAGTGGCGTTTTATTGAAATAATCGGTCCCGATGATAAAAATATGTATGTCGCAGGTTTACGATGTCCGAATTCCAAACGGTGCCCCATACCCACCCGACTTTTCCAAATACCTGGCATCCGTTCAATCCAAGATCGGTGCTGAGGGAGTGTGGCAGCTGAGTAGTGCTGCGGTTTACGCCAACTTCCTTTCTACTGGTACGTAAATTATGACTTCCCTACGGAGTACGAACTAACAGAACTGCCCTATAGGTGACTGGGTGAGGAACTACAGACCAGTACTCGAGAGGGTCATCAATGCCGGCGTGAGAACAATCATTTGGGATGGAGATGCTGTACGTCTATCAGCGATTTGTTCTGTTTGGATATCCCTTACCATGCCTTCTCTCTTGCACAGGACTACCTCTGCAACTTCCATGGTCAAGAAGCCCTAGTTGATGCTCTCCAAACCAAGTTCGCTAGGGACTATCAGCACCAAAACTGGTCTGATTACAAAGTCGCAGGCCAGTCAACTGGACAATATAAACAAGTTGGCACGTTCTCGTACCTCCGTGTCTATGGGGCTGGGCATTTAGTTCCTTCGTTCGGGGTGAGCGCGATCCTGCTCTAATTTCTGCATGAAAACAAACTGACGGTTGTCTAGTATGGAAAATTAGCTGTTGGCCAAGCTGCACTTCAGTTCTTCGACCAGATCATGTCTGGCCAGCCATTGAAATCTATATAACATTGTCTCGGCATAACCTTGCACTAGTATAGTTACAAATTATATTAGCGCCCTCTTCTGAAATGATATCCCGTCGTTATATATCGAGAACTGGATGGCACGCCAATCTCGTGCAGGTACAACTCCATTATAAGAATGTTGTGGAGGAACTGTCATCCGCAATGGCTGGGTACGAGACTAGAACGCCCCTATTGCTATCAATAGCAAAATTTGGTGATAAAAAAGGCGACGTGATGGGACCAAGGGACCAAGTTTTCCCACATTCCAGGAAGACGCGTCGCGTGTCGCGTCCGAGTCAGCACATTAGTAGCCCCCTACCCACCACCAACCACCAAAGCACGAACATTTCATTTTGGGGGTATGGTGTCCTTGCGGTTTATGATTATGAAAATAACGCTTTAAATGCATAAGAATTAATGAAGTGATGGCTCAGGCTGCTCAGGAAGAGCACCATCTACTCACCCATCTCGAAAGCGGATAACAAGCCATTTTTCGAGAGCATGTATATTGTATTAGTGCATTCATTGTATCCGCTGCTTAACTCACACATTAGCATCCTTGAAATCAAAGCACCGATAGAGCTCGAGGACATCAACCATCTTCAGGACCCACTGCCACATTTGATTACCGTCCATTGAATACATTTGGGACCCTGACAGCTCTCAGGCTACGAAATGTGGGAATTGACTCATCGACGGTCGCAGTGACTCGCCAACACCCAACTTGTCCATCCCACGCACTTTTCCCTTGAGCGCGCCCTCTGCCTGCCATATGAGTTTCCCTTCGTTCGCCGCGTACTCTAGTGTGAACATTGACCGGGAAATGTCTGATTCTACCAGCGAGCACAGCTGGGCCAATGTCGACCTTGACCATGAGTGGGAATCATCTTCGGACTTTGACCCCACTCACCCAATGCTCTCCAACAGTGTTGAGGATGTGTCAGAGTCTGACGCACTGGCAGAACAGCTTCTGTGCGAACAACTGCAAAATATCTTCCTGGAAGACCTGCCAGTCGGCTCTCAAGAAGAGGATGTCTCTGATATCGAGGCTCTCCGTAGTGCGAAAACAAGACTAGTCTCAAAGTACGAGTCCGATCCTTCTCTATCTCTTTCGATAGCTGGTAAGGATTCCAGGCTGCTTTTCCACAATCAGTCGCAGAGGGAACAACAGGTCAATGGGCTATTACCCCTGGAATTCCAGACGACCTCCTGAGGAGATTCGACGAAAACATGCCGGTGTATCACCCTAACCCTAAGCTTCTAGACCTGATTCCTTGGGAGGCCAGACCCATAGTGAGTACTGTCATCTTCTGGCGTCTATCTTACTCTTCGGATGCTTATAATTAGTCGCCTGAGACTCTCGCGAGTGCTCCTCAATATATCGAAGGGGTTTATTTCTGGCTCCTCGATTTACCTGAACGTTTATGGGCACAGTCCACGGTCTTGAAGTCGGATCTCTACCGCCAGCGCCTTTTCCCTGGAGATGCGGGGCCCGTCACGCTCAAGTTCTTGCATACGGCCCCAAACCTGGCTGCAGATGGGCTGTTTTATCTGGAGAACAGCTTCCCTAACCTGTGGAGCACATTCCAAACACTCGAACGGGATCGCATCCTCTGGTACAAGGAGGGACATGTCCTCAGACTCATTCAACCTTATCTCTCCCCCATGACATTCCGTTTACCAGACTACAATCCTTTCGTATATTCCGCTTTCGTTCGGAAATTTGGTCCCGTATCCGATTGGAACCTCCCTTCCATAAAGGCCGGCATCGCTGCAGCTCTCAGCGCAGAATTATAGGCACACCGACTTCATCATGGGGATAGGGCATCATTTCAAGACAAAGGGATACTCGAAAAATATCCTACTTCCAGTATAACATACAAGACTGCCATAGTGCAGGGCGCATTTCCAGAGGCATTGTTTATGTAGCTTAGGGTAAACACACGCTTTACTGAGATTAGATACAATATAATTTCTCCTTCGGTAATTTCCGAATCAAGTCTGTAACGGTAGCAGGGATATCTTCCAAGCTGAGGTGCTGGTCGGTGCGATCCCTGTTGAAGTCTTCAGAGCCAGACGTTAAAATGGCAGAGAGGAGAGTTTTGCACCCCGAGCTTTAGTGAGTCTTTTAGTTCCCGTAGGCGTAGACGGCTGCTTCGCCTATCATGAATACCCCAGTACAGCGCCTACCGAGTAAGTGAAAATATTGAGGACGTACCAGATAAACATCGGTACCAAGGCGCAACGCCACTTGCCCAGATGTGAGGTAGTAGTCCATTCGCTCTACCGATGGCTTGAATCGACTTTGTACATCCTTCGGTATTCCATCCCCTTTGTAGCCATCGTGGAGACGGGGGTGCCGTGTATCGAACGCTGGGCGATTGCAGTTTGTATTTTCACCTGGCAACGGGAGATTGAGAGCCGAGGGTAATTTGCAGGAGGAAGAGGCAGAACGTCAAAAAAGGACTTTTGAACTTTCTTCATGGCGCATGGTAACCCATTGACGAGTTCGAGTAGCGTATAGTAGAGATATTGAGTTACGCGATAGAAATACTGTGTAGCCTACCGCAGAATACGTTGGTAGTGGAAGAGAGGCAAAGCAGAATGGGTGAACCAACGTAATCCTCGCATTTGGCAGTTCTGCCTTAGGTATGGCAAAGATAATATTGAACGCCTCTGCGCAGAGAAAGGCGCCCTCCATCGCGGCAGAAATACCGCGGGAGTCTAAACGTTCAAGACAAAAAAAAAAGCCACTTCGCAGAAAGGAGTTGAAGGTCAATGTGAGCCTAAGCGGATGAAGGAAGGTGTAATGATATCCTGGCGATCTTGAAGGCGCATATATGGCGGACAATATGAAATACTGAATTTTTCTGATACCTGTGAGCAGGCCATCTATGCGTCGTCAGACGATTGAGCGAGATTGAAAGAAATAAATTCGAGTGCGATGACGTAATGAGCGGCAATGCAAGGCAACTGGAAGTGTAGGATCAAGCTGAGGTCTTGCAGTTGGTTGCAGACCTTGATCGCATCTACGAAGACAACATGTCAGTCGCAGGACAGCGGCGAAGAGGAAGAAGAGACCTGACCATGACAGCCTCGTATTCTTCAGTGGCGGTCGTTGCATTTTCGCCGTTGTCCGGATTCACGCGTATGTTGACGGTACCGAGAGAAAGAGCAGCGTTGATGTTATACAGAAGGACGAGGAAGGGAAGAGGTTGTTTTGATGAATTGGAGAAGTACCGTTGTAGATCATGTTCATTCGTGATATTATTGCGTCATTCAACTCAGGCTCCTCTACGCCTATTCTCGCTTCTTATTTTACCCATCCCACTGTGCCGCTTTCCACCTGTCCCAATCTAACGAGGTAAAATAACCTGTAGTGTGCTGACAACAACCACCTCTCTCCATATTCCCAGGCTTTAGCAAACCCTAATCCACCCCTCCTGCCCACAAACAACTTGAAGTTCCTGGATAACCCACAGATCCATTTTATCCGTCAAATCGCCTGGGATGCCAATGCCGACGTCGCATATGTGCCCAATTTGCAGTATTTATCTGCGACGGTGACTAGAAAGCATGCTGCCGCCCAGCATTCAAAAATGGCTCCAATGCATAACAATGACCACGATTGTCGGCCTTGAAGTTGGAGCCTCCAACGAAGCCGTCGCATTTACGCAGAATGTGGCTTCACTTGTGCGTCGGGAAAGCAACTGGCAGAAGAGGCTCGTCCGCTGTTCGTGTGATATCGATATCATTCGCCATGGGACGTCGTCGGTCCTGTCCTGCCCAGGCCTCCGAGGGTGGTATGACCTGCTAGTTGTAGTTCACCATCGTATAAAGGCAAGGAAGGACGTTAGTACCTTCATTAGGAGCTCCCATCCACCGCCACTCCGTTCCTTTCTCTTTCTGCGACATCCCTCCACTTCTTCGATCCTCGCCCTTCGTTGAATGTACTCTTTGCGAACCTAGTCGTTGACACCCTCAATTGACAAGTTCGGGTAGTTCTCCTTTCTCCTTCCGGGCGTTGGCAACCTGTGAGTTGCTGGATAGTCGAGCAGCGGGTGCATTGAGTCGTGTACGAGGGCTTTTTGTGCTGTTCTCGTCGGTTCCGAGCCAGTGGTCTTGCAGGGGTGGATGAAAAGATGGCTGAAGCCACTGGCCGGGAATCTGTGGCTCCAGAAGCTGAGGTAGACGAATTCTGCGCCATGGGCAGCAGCGAGCTCCTCAATTCCGATCAACATTTGTATTATCTGGCGTGAATACGTTAGCTCGATGGAATTGATGAAAAGACGGAAACTCTGAGGATGAACACGTACCAGACGAATGTTAATCACGACTTCAGCCTTAATGCCAGTAAAATGGCAGGCAAAACCCTGTCGCCAAGTCGTCATGTTATGGAACACAAACGTAGCCGCCAGGGGTTTGAGCCGGTTTTTGTTGGCATTTCCGTCGTCTCTCTGGCGACATGGAAGCATGAGGGCTGGTATGACCGCGAGCTGGCGCAAGTTGGAGAGATTCGATGGGTGGTTCATTGGAGGTGGTAAAAGAACGTGCGCCGGATATGCCTCTTGAGGTTCATCGTTGCGCGTCCGAACTCCATCAAAATAACGTGTAGTCAAGATATCGGGGGTGTTATTAAAGCTGGGTTTGCAGCTTGTCATTTTAACACGTCAGATAAGGAGAAGCAGCAAAGAAGAGTTGAACTGACCGTGGCTGCCCCCTGCCCCCTCCAGCAATACCGTTCTATGTCCGTTACAAATTTTGAGGAAAAGTTGGGCGCCCACCTGGACCTGAATTTTGGACGTTGTTGAATTCAAAAGCATGCGAATGAAGGTATACAGTAGTATGGTTCTTCGCGGAGGAGATAAGAAGGATGATGAGAGACTTGGTGTTGGAATGGGCCAGGGGATCTCGATGTGACCTTGAACCTATCTTCAGTTTACGGTGATGCAGAAACTATTCATCGGCAGATGCTGCTGCGTAGGGTACAGGACAGGTGTGGGTGGATGCTGATGCACGGTTTCCTCACAGATCGACCTCGGCGGCAGTAACTGGGTAGGTAAGGTCATGTTACATTCTGGATGAGCGCACTATTGGTTGTAGAGATGGATTGTTGAGCAGTCAAAGTTCAAATCTCAAACGTTAAGCATCTGAGAGTGAGAGGGACAGTGCAAAGCCTACGTGTGATGGGTGAACGATAAGCGGACCTCACAGGTCTTCCTCTTGCTCAATGTCACAGCAAGCGCCCAGATATGCACAGCCTGCTTTCAACACGTTTTCTTCTCCCATCTAATGACAGGCGCCCGTACGATGAACAGCATGTAGCACCCACACTACCGACTATCGATATGTTGATGTTTCTTCCATTCACCCAACCCACTATCATTGCCTCTTGAAAATTCATTCGAATTCGCTTAGGACTCTCGCCTAAGGGTAGACGCTGTTTCCGGGCTGATTTTATACGATGAATCGCCTTTCGGCCTACTTTCTTCCTACCACTGCCGCGTTGACGCTTGTCGCTGGTGGATACATGCTATGGGAGCAAAGAAAACATCCAACTAGGCGACGAGCAACTATTTCTTGTCCCAGAGGTGCTGTTGGATCAGAAACCTCAACCTACACTAGCACACAGAGAAGTCAGGCCCGGGCAAAGAGAACATCTGCTACTGAGCTTGAGCAAGAACAGGAGGTAGCACAGGCGCGCGAAGACAGGTTTCTACTCCGGCAGTATAACTGGGATGTGTACACAATGGTGCCAACCCCAGTTGCGGCATCGTATGAAGCTACGCTTCTTGGTCATATTCTATCGAACATCAGGGTTATAATGAACCAGGAAGAAACGTCAAACCTGTTGGCGGCCAATGCTGGCCTGCGAAGCACTCTTCTAGAATGCTGGAAAATTGGCTGCTTTGACTTACTCCGCCGTCATGGTATTTACACCTGCTTAATCTGAGCATCGATTTCGTTGCTGATCAGCGCGATACCCAGATACAGTTGTGACCCTCGTGAAGGATTCGGCATGGTGTAAAACCAGATGCGCGGGTGATACAGCCCCCAAATTCAATGAAGAACTCGAGAGGTCGCAACCCAATCTCATCTTAGCAACTGCAATCCAGAGTGAACAAGATGATGGTCAGTATGGATCGAATGTTCCTACAAACTATGGGCTCACCACCTCATAGCTGTAGCTGCTCAAGATGGCTCGCCACTCCGGGTCGGTAACATTCTAGAACCCATACAGCTAAGCGAGGGAGAGCGGGAGCAGCAGCAGGGAGAAGGTACCAGGGATGGAGCGGTTATTCCACCAGGCGACCCTGAAAACGATGCGACGACAACTGAAAACCCCAAGAGGGCTGACGTACCTTCCATACTGTTCAATGCGGAAGTACCTGCTGGACGGTTTCATGGCGACACTCGAGGAGGCAACGACACTCAAGCAGCCGTATTCGACCGGCTGAGGACGTGTGAGGGGGTTGAGATATATGGCGGGAACTTCAAGAATATCGTAGGGGATAATTGGGAGATTGTCTGTGAGTGAAGTCGGGATCTGCAATGTTTGGCCATGACATCTCACGTAAATTCGGCTTCTAGATTCAAGTAAGGATCGCTTCGCTCATCTGCAGATTGTTTTTATGACCTAAAACCCCAGGCAACCACCACAGGAAAGTTGCAAAATGGTATTCCACGACAGACTACCGGCTGACACACCACGATATATCAAAGAAACGGGCGGACAATACGGGCGTATGGTTACTTGAGTCGGAATCGTTCAAAAAGTGGCAAAATGAGCCCAACTGTCGTATTTTATGGTGTCCAGGCATACGTAAGGATACAACTCTATGACGGTGTTCAATTCTAATCCGATACATTTCTATCAAGCCGGTGTTGGGAAGACAACCATAGCGTGCGTTCCTAATCCGTGAATATCTATCAAGCGGGGCTCGTTTTAATTTTTCTCTGTCAGTTCACTGGTGATTGACTATTTACGAAAGCATCGGTCCCCAACTGTGGCCGTCGGATTCGCCTACTTCAACTACAAACTTCAAGATCAACAAAGTACAACAACGGTCCTTGAATGCCTGTCAAGGCAAATGTACGAAGTTTACCAAGACACAGGGGCGTCGTCATATCTGGAGGCCCTTTACGAGGCCAACCAGAAGGACCACCCACGGCCCCCAGCCACCCACCTACACCCCACCCTCTCGAAGACCTCCCATCATTTTCAGAAGTACTACATCGTACTCGATGCTCTCGACGAATATCTGGAACACTATAACATTGAGGACCTTCGCGAGCTCCTTCGTGGGCTTATCTCCCTCGGAAACGCGATCAAACTATTTGTAACATCGCGAACTCTCGATGGTATGGAAGAACTATTCAGAGAGTTCAATGCGACCAGAGAAGATATTACTGCCGCCGATGAAGACATGTCCACATATATAAGGAGCAGAATAAATACCGCAAAGTTTGACTTCCCTATCTCGAATGCATTCTCACAGGAAATTGTAGAGAAGGTGAAAGACGCTTCGGGAGGAAGGTAGGATTCCGATTTTACTGGTTCCATATTTGTTTAACGCGAATCATGAACAGATTTCTCATGGCCGAACTCCACATGAACACTCTTGCTGAACAACTCAACCGCGGCAGTTTGAAGAATGCGCTGGCCAATCTTCCACACGACATTGATGTCACATACGAAAGAGTTCTTCATCGCTTCAAGGCATACCCTGAATCACACAGGGAACTCGCGATGATGACTCTAACCCTGGTTTCCCATGCAAAGCGGCAATTATCTATCAGAGAAGCACAGCACGCATTGGCTACCCAGCCTGGGCGTGAAAACATTGAGGATTATGTCACGCCGATGTCAACAATCACCTCCTTATGTGCCGGCCTGGTAATTGTACGAGATGAAAAACTGATCTTTGTCCGTAAGTACATTACTCTGTGCTGGGTGAATGCCTCGCTGATCTCCAGTGCTCCCAGATTTCACGGCTCAAGACTTCTTTGAAAATCCTCGCATCCAATCCAAGTACTTCTCCAACGCAGAAGAATTGATGCTGAAGACATGCCTGGCCTACGTATCCCTCCCACTGTGCACCAGCACATATCAAGATTGTTCTTGGTGGTGGTCAATATCCCATATCATACCATTTTATGACTACGCGTCCCGAAACTTAGGGATCCATGCTCAAGGGAACGCTGAGGGGGCTTCAAAAGACCTTGACATTTTCTTGTCAAGCTACAAGAAAGCGGCCCATCAATGTTGCATCCATATACGAGATTCATTTCCCGGTCAAGATTTTCCTCTAGACCCCACGACATCCGTTGTCTTTTTGGCAATATACTACGACCGGGTTGCCCCATTAAAGAATCTTCTTGCCATTGGCGCCTTTGAGGATATTCCCCGAACGCCCATGGGTAGATCACCTCTCGAGTACGCTGCTCGAATGGGCAGGATAGCTTGTCTTGAAGCAATGCTACACTGGTCTAGGACACGACATGACACACGGCCTGGCATCCAAACCGGTAAATGGGATACACGAGGACCGCTTCCAGTTGGCCGCGTTAATGGAGGAGATAGAAAGGGATGGACGGCTTTGCTGCATGCATGTCGTCGTGGCCATAAGGAGGCAGCGGCACTCTTACTCAACCACAAGGGCATTAACGTCAATTCGGCGGGCAACGGAGGAAGAACTCGAACACCATTAAGTCATGCGGCTGGAAGAGGCTATGAAGGAGTGGTAGCACTATTGCTCAACTGTCAGAGCATCGACGTCAATTTGGCGGACGGCCGGGGGAGGACACCATTAAGCCATGCAGCTCAGGATGGCCATGAAGCAGTGGCGAGACTCTTGCTCAACCAACAGGGGATCAACGTCAATCTGGCGGACGAACAGGGAAGGCCACCATTAAGCTATGCAGCTTGTTATGGCCGCGAAGGAATAGTGGCACTCTTGCTCAACTGCGAGAGCATCAACGTCAATTTGGCAGACCACGGAGGAACAACACCATTAGGCTATGCACTTGACTACGGCCATGAAGCAGTAATGAGACTCCTGCTCAGTCACCAGGGCATCGGGGTTAATTTGGCGAACGAACAAGGAAGGACGCCACTGAGCCATGCAGCTGAAAGTGGCCACGAAGGAGCGATGCGACTCTTGCTCAGCCATAGCCATGGGGACGTCGACCTCACATTGGCGGACAGTTTTGGGAGGACACCATTAAGCTATGCGGCTGGAAGGGGCCATGAAGGAGTGGTGACACTCTTGCTCAATTGCGAGGGCATCGACGTAAATTTGGCGGACAATTTCGGAAGGACGCCGCTAAGCCGTGCGGCTGGAAGGGGCCATGAAGGAGTGGTGAAACTCTTGCTAAGCTGCAAGGGCATTGACTTTAACGTGGTGGACAAATTTGGGAGAACACCACTAAGCCGTGCAGCTGGAAGAGGTTATGAAGGGGTGGTGGCACTCTTGCTCAACTACGAGAGCACCAACGTCAACTTGGCAGACTGCGGAGGAACAACACCATTAAGCCATGCAGCTTACTATGGCCACGAAGGAGTGGTGAAACTCCTGCTCAGCCACAAGGGCATCGACTTAAAATTGGCGGACAATTTTGGATAGACCACGAAGGATTGGTGGTACTCTTACTCAAGTGCGAGGCATCGCCGTCAATTTGGCATGTACTCGGATGACATTTCTCACAAAATCCGAGTCACATTCAAGTTTGATGTTTATTGCACACAAAATCCACCACCTCGGAACACGAAAGATTGTCAAAACACGTCGAATTACAGTTTGTAAAATATAAGAGATGTTGTGAAAGATCATAGCAATTGCCTCGTCTACCTCAGGACTCACGCCGACTTGCACAGTGATGTGTTGCATCACTTCAGGCAGTCAGACTGAAGGGCAGCAGCTCGAGCCACAACAGCCTTATCCGCACTCAGACTTTCCACCATCGATGGCGCGTCTCTTCGACGCGCGTCGGCGCATTTAAAGAGACACCTTTTAAGAAAACGACGAGACTCGTCGATAGCGTAGTAAGTTAGGTAGGGCGTAACTCATTGCAACAAAATGGAAGAGCCAGAGATATCTCCGTATGGTGGGGCTGACGTCAAGCAATAAATTTTACATAATTCAAGGTAATCTCTCACGACTGGCTTATGTTCTCTTTATGGTAATCAAGAGTTTTCTAAACCAATCAAAACTCGTAGAAAGCTCAAAATCAATAGGTACAAACAATGTAACGAAATCGAGGAGAGAGTGGTACCGGTAAGGACTCAGCGCGGCTAACCTCCATCCTCGTAACACGTGCTGTGATTCGTCCTGGTTATCCTGAGAGGATTATTCCTTCCACCTCCATACCACCTTCGAATATCAAGCTCACTCCAACAAGTTCAGAGTCATGTCTGGTTCATCGGCTTCGCAGGTATTGTGTATTGTTAACTACATGCACATGCCTTATTATATACTCGTATTTAAACCTCGCAATACAACCATTAATGATGATGATGTGCGGATTCCTTGATGCCAGCCAACTCAACACAGCCCATCTTGACACCTTGCTTCCGTCCAACCAACTATATCCCCACTTCTCACTCTTATCACCCGGAGAAGACGCTTTGCACGCTTGCTCTAGGCGTCGTCGATGTCATTTCTGGGCCGTTTCCGCCCCAGGAATCGACTTTTGAAGCTTCTTCTCCCAACTGGTGCATTGGTATTCGTAGCTGGTGGCTATCTCTTATGGGAATGTGGGAGACAATTTGCTGCGTCTGCTAGCAGCTCCTGCGAAGAAGATGCATCGACAACTTCAGTCGTATGCCCCTTGAGTGAGGAGATTGAAGCATACAGCAAGAATCAAGAAGAGGGCACCATGGAGGAGGAGGGCGAAGATCACGCAGGAACTAAAGAAGATGCATTGCTACTCTTGCAGTATAATTGGTCCGGGTACAAGACGCTCTCGACTCACGTTGGATCCATCGTCGAAGCTGCGCTTCTCGCTGAGATTCTGTCGAGCCTTGGAGCTCAACTGAAGGAGGGAGATGCCGCGAAACTGCTATGGGAACACTCAGAGCTTCGTGCGGTGCTCTTAACATGCTGGGAGAGGCGATCGTTCGAGGCTTTGAGGCGTCATGGTACGGATTCAGATCTGATGGCCGATATTATTGAAAGCTAAAATCATGTACAGACACTATTGTAAGCGTCGTGAAGAATACGCCGACATCCCAGACCGACGATACCGCCCTCTATGATGCAGAGCAACAGGTATTGCCGCTCAGATCTCGAGTGGCACCCATGGTCAAGAACGAGGAGGACAATAGTAAGCGTTGATCAAAATTTCCTCCATGATCAGTAATTGACCATACGACAGCCTCAACCGACCAAGAGCTGTCTCAGAATGGATCCAGGCACAAAGAGCGCGAAGCTGATGAAGCTGCCAGAGACGACGCAATCGCTCAGAGCGCAGACTCAGCCGAGGGTACTGCGGGTTCGGAGACTGAACGGATTGGAAGGAACGAGTTGGTGGCTGAGCAGGAAGCGCCTGTTGCTCAAACTCGTACCGACATCCAAGAGCAGGAAGGAGTTCAGGAATCGATCCTCGAGGGTCTAGAGACTCGCGGTGGAATCGTAATAACCGGCGGAAACTTCAAGAGTGTCGCCGGCGATAATTGGGAGATTACTTGTAAGTTCGGGGTTTTCAATACTTCGCCATGACAGCTGACGTATTTGCTCCTTCCAGATTCAAGTAAGGAGAGGTTTTAATATTCGTTCACTTTTGCTCATGACCTGCAAACTTAGGCGACCACCACAGAAAAGTCGCCAAATGGTATTCTGCAACAGACTACCGCCTCACGCACCATGATATAACGAAGAAGCGAGCGAAAAATACCGGGATATGGCTACTTCGCTCAGATTCGTTCATCAAGTGGAAGACAGCCCCCAATAGCTGTATCTTATGGTATCCAGGCATACGTAAGGACTCGAACTCCGCCCTGGTATAGTATTGTACCTAACGGGCTCGTTCCTATTCAGCCGGCGTCGGAAAGACTACTATAGCGTGCGTTGCCACCCACGGTTGATTACTTGCGCTAATTTCCTTGTTCTCCCTTAGCTCACTTGTGGTCGATTACCTACGCCAATATCGCTCCGAAACCGTAGCCGTCGGATTCGCCTACTTCAACTATAAGCTTCAAGGACAACAGAGTGCGACGGCCGTTCTAGAAAGCTTGTCGAGGCAGTTATACGAAGCATATCAAGGCAACGGCGCCTCCTCAAATCTTGCGGCCTTTTATGAGGCCAACCAAAACGACCACCCGCGGCCCCCGGCCAGTGATCTTCACGCTGCTCTGTACCAGACCTGCCAACAATTTGGCTGTTACTATATCGTACTTGATGCGCTTGACGAGTACCTAGAGAACTATAACAGTGACGACATTCGCAAACTCCTCAAAACACTTGCCTCCTTGGGAAACGCGGTCAAGCTACTTGTCACGTCGCGGTTTTTAGATGGGATGGACGTGTTATTCGAGGAGTTCGGGGCAAGCCGAGAGGAGATTGTTGCAGATGGTGAAGATATGAAAACATATCTTGAGAGCAGGATTGGGACGGCAGGATTTCGCTTCGATATTTCGGCCGAGTTGTCAACAGAAATCGTAGAAAAGGTGAAGGAGGCTGCAGGAGGAAGGTGGGAGTCTTATTCTACCAGATAATTGTTTCGCTCTCACTGAACACCAATTATCGGTAGGTTTCTCATGGCCGAGCTCCACATGAATACACTCACAGAACAACACAATCGGGGCAGCCTCAGGAAAGCTCTAGTTAATCTTCCCAAAGGAATCGACGCTACGTATGAACGTGTCCTTCAACGCATCAAGACATATCCCGAATCGCACAGGGAACTCGCCATGATGACCTTGACGTTGGTTTCCCGCGCAAAGCGGCGATTATCTGTTAGAGAGGTGCAGCACGCATTGGCCGCCCAGCCCGGGTTGGAGGATATCGAGGATCATGTTACTTCCATGTCAACAATCACCTCTCCGTGTGCTGGCCTGGTCATTGTTCGAGACGAGAGTGTTATTTTTGTCCGTACGTCCTCGGCACTGTGCTAGCTGGATTTCACACTGATCATCTGTTCTCTCAGATTTCACTGCCCAAGACTTCTTCGACAACCTTCACATCCAATCCAAGTACTTCCCCCATGCGGAAGAATCAATATTCAGGACATGCCTTGCCTATGTTTCCCTCTCACTATGCATCGACACATTGCAAGAATCCACGTGGGGTTCAGTATCACATATCATTCCATTCTATGATTATGCAGTCCAGAACTTGGCGCTTCACGGGCAGGCTGAGCAGGCTTTGGAAGACGTTGACACATTCTTGACAAGCAGCAATATAGCCGTCCATATGTGCTGTGTACACGTGCTCACTTTGTTCTACGATCGACCTTCAACCACCGCTATATCTCCTGTGTACCTGGCAATACACTATAATCGAATTGCCATAGTACAAAATCTTCTTTGCGCTCGTGAAGAGGTTCCCCTGACAGGTGAAAGTAGAACATTTCTGATCTATGCTGCGCGCATGGGCAGGATAGCGTGCCTTGAAGCAATGTTAGGCTGCTCAGGCCTCCCTGTAGAGGATGCACAAGGAATGCACCCAGTTGGCCATGTCAACGGAGGAGATGCCAACGGAAGGACGCCATTGAGCCATGCAGCCGGAAGTGGCCATGAAGGAGTGGTAGGACTCTTGCTCAACCACGAGGGCATCAACGTCAATTTGGCGGAATCCGATGGATGGACACCATTGATCTGGGCAGCTCGGAATGGCCACGAAAGAGTGGTGGGACTCTTGCTCGCCCACAAGGGCATCGACGTCAATTTGGCGGACAATCATGGAAGGACGCCGTTAAGCCATGCAGTCGGAAGGGGCCATGTAGGAGTAGTGGGACTCTTGCTCAACCACAAGGGGATTGACGTCAATTTGGCAGGCAAAAATGGATGGACACCATTAAGCCATGCAGTCGGAAGAGGACATAAAGAAGTAGTAGGACTCTTGCTCAACCACAAGGGCATCGACGTCAATTTGGCGGAATGCGACGGATGGACACCATTGATATGGGCAGCTGTTAATGGACATGAAGGAGTGGTGGGACTCTTGCTCAACCGCGAGGGCATCGACGTCAATTTGGCGGACGCCAATGGAAGGACACCATTAAGCCATGCAGCCGGAAGTGGCCGTGAAGGAGTGGTAGGACTCTTGCTCAACCACAAGGGCATCAACGTCAATTTGGCGGAATCCGATGGAGGGACACCATTAAGCCATGCAGCTGAAGATGGCCATGAAGGAGTGGTGGGACTTTTGCTCAACCACGAGGGCATCGACGTCAATTTGGCGGACAAAGACGGATGGACACCATTAAGCCATGCAGTCGGGAGAGGCCATAAAGGAGTGGTGGGACTCTTGCTCAACCATGAGGCGTCGACTCGGACATCAACCTCGCAGATAGTGATGGATGGACCCCGCTGTTTTGGGCCGCTTACAATGATGGACAAGGGGTCATTAAAGACCTACTGCGCCATCCCGATATTCAACCAAACAGGCGGGACACTAAAAGGGCAACTGTCCTTACTCGAACCATCATTGGATAATTATTGGATTGAAAGGTGGGGAGAGGGCCAAGAGAGGGCATCACGAACGGGGGAAATGATTGACTGACGGTGAGAGAAGAGAAAGGGTATACAACTTGAAACAGAGAAACCAAGAACGTAGAAAGCGACTGCTTCGAGTAATCAGTAAGTAATCAATAACACCTGCCAGGTGGATGCCCAGGAGTATTGTATCATATGCCTAAACACTTCTTTGAGTTCTCCCCCTCTCGTTCGATCCTTGCGCCAGAAAATCAGAGTGATGACCGATGACCGACCAATGCATAAATCTCTCCTCTCCCTCTCCCTCTCCCCCTCCCCTCTTTTACTCTTCCACTTTGTCTAGCCTGGTTAGTGCCGCTGCCTGCGCATCCTCAAGGCGAAACTTCAAAGTCTCGACCATTCTGATTGATTCGAAGGCGAATGTACAGTCGGGTTTCGAGGATTTGATATCCACATTGCCGAAGGCGAACATGATAAGTTCCTTTGAATCGGTATCCTCCCCTACTTCCTCGACCAGAACTGGGTGTCTTACATCCAGCTTCAGCCAAGGATACACCGATTGTTCACAATGAGCATGATGATGCGCCAAATTGCCTCTTCTTCTCCCTTCTCCCCTTCGTAGCGTACCCTTTCTTTCTCTCTCCTTGATCCTTGCCAAATTCTTCTTCTCGACACCCTCCACGCCCTCCATCGTCTCCACACGTCTCGATGGCAAGGCCAGCCATCAACGGTACGCTCTTGCCCATCTCAGCACCGGTTCCCACGGTTTCGGTTTATGTTCGTCCACCACTATAAGCCCTCGCTGGTGCGCGTGAATGATAGCGTGAGGGGCCAACAACCCGTAGCCTCAGCTTGAGGTGGGTTGTTCACCTAAAATCGAGGTAGCTTCGTCCTTTTTTTTTCTTCTTCCTCGTCTTCTCGGTCTTGACAGCTTGCGACAGAAGATGATCGACTTCCCTAGCATCCGCTGCTACTGTTCCTGCCCGTGTAGTGGATGCGAAAGAGGGGCGTGTACGGAGGGATGAAGAATGGATGAATGGGTGCAGGAGGTGGTGGGGGAGACGTTAATTTAAGTTAAACGAGGCAGGATTGGATTCTTTCGTCGAGTTTGCTTGAGAACAGTCCGTTCTGAAGCCCTGATATCCAGACCGCCCAAGACGAGGCCTGGATGCCAAAGCGTCGCTGGTGCGCTTGAATGTAAGCGGGGAGAGGCCGACAACCCCAAACTCCAGGGTTGAGGCAGGTGTTCACCAAGAACGCAGTTCGTCTGTTTCTTCGTCGCCTCCATCTTGACATGCGATGATGCAGGCGTGAGCAGCATCATTAGCGTCCGCTGCCATTCCTGGAGGGGAAAAGGAAGGTGTGCGGCAGAAGGATGAAGGGGGCATGGATGGGGCAGGAAGTAGTGGGAAGATTTGGACGTTACAAGGTATGAGGCCTGATGCTTGCTTCGCTTTCCCGGGATGTAGTAAAACCGAAAGATTGGCGGAGCTCCAAGAGGGCGGAACGCCGGAGAGGAGGCGGAGCTGGGAGGTTGGTTATTCAATTGAAGTCGTGGTTCGATGGAAAAACTTACGGGGATTTATATGCTATGCTCCCTTCTCTACAACTTCATATTCGTCTCTCGGAGGTTTTACTCGTAAGGCTTGTCATCCACCCTATTGCAGGACCGTTCAAGAACATGAAGCTTGACGCCATGTTGCATAGGGTTCGGCTCTACAATTTGAGAAACGGGGCCGAGAGTGAGAGTTGACCAAGGCTCATATGGAGCGGTCGGTATGGATCTAGAGAGAACGGGTGAGATAATGAGTCAAGAGAATGGAATTGTATGAATAAATGGACCTTGATATTCGACACGGCTATGAGGATGTCTTCGTCTCCCAATGTCCAGGTATTGAACAAAATATATCACGAACGGGGAAAGCTTCATTCGTTCGACACTCGTTGCTCGCATCTATAAATCTTCATGAGTTTGATAACATGGGGACCTGTATATACGCACCTTTCGTGGAGAACACAGAACTACAGCCGAGATAGAGCCCAGCCGGATTCTTGGCGAGATTCTCTACTTCATCGTCATCTTGGTTCCTTGCCGAGTACGACGGTAAGAGTAGACACCGCGTCGACGATTTAAGGTACCATAGGTACTCCCGGGAGTCGCCAAGGTGAAGAAGGTTCACTCGAGTTCCTTCAATAGGTGGTTGTGACTCTTTGGAATCACTGTCTCATGGCATTGGACGAGTAGAAGTCTTGTTGTTGGGAAGCAGCGTTAGGCTGGAGCGAGTGATCTCAGAGGAGGGCGGTTGAGGAAGGCATCGATGCAAGCGGAGTCGAAGTGAATGAGTGCTTTGGAAGGAGCTCCGGGTCGCGTTGTCAAGTTGAGCCAAAAGTACCTATAGGGGTCCAGGACACTCTTTTCGGATCTACGTTTCCGAGTGGGCATCCGCAATGTATGTCCTGTAAGTATCTGAATGGTTTACCTTTTTCTGTCCTTCTGGGCAAGCATTTTTGCGAATAGCCAATCCGAATGAGGAGTCGCGCGGCGATTTTGTCATAGGAGCACGTGTCGTTGTCACAACCTCTATCGTGGGAAGACTCTTCCTCTTCTGAGTCTTCAGTTCTTCTGTCAGGCAAATGCCGGGACTCTTCAAACTCAGCTGCACAGCCTGTGATGGGAAGCATCAGGCCAACCCGGACCGGTTTGATAAGTAAGCCCGGGGTTGGGCCTTGTTTGAATACGGCGATATGTTATCTCCTGGAAACAAATCTTGGTTCTAAACCAAATTCTGACAGATTCTGACAGCTACCTGAGAACCGGTTAGTAAAGATGCCGTGCCATACTACTCATCTAATCATACCAAGACAACATCAGGTCGGCCGCTTCAATTTTCGCCAAGCTAGAGAACTTTTGTGAATACTAGTAAAATTCGGGGCAAAGGTTCATTTCGAGTTCATCGTCGTGAAGGACGAATTGGCTTCTTCGTTCAGGCCAATCTAATCTTCAATCTAGAAAACCCATTATTTACAGACTTCCAGTACGCCTGTCGTGAAGGCTGTGTGAGATTGGTACCAGCCTCTATGGGGAACACCGTGTTGAGTCGATGGGGGAAATCGTGGATTGCCGATGGGACTGTTGGTACCTGCACAATTGAATCGCAATCCCATTCATCGGCGAATAATGAACGGCGACGGCAATTAAAAAGCTCTGAGGTTATCTGACCCAGCAAGTTCAATGGCTTCCTCTTTGCTCAATCTTGCTTCTTCTCCTCTCAACTCACTCAAATCCATCCCTGGAAGTATCGGTGCCCTCACTGCCAGCCAGATAACACCCCGACTCTACCTCACCGACTGGATCGTCGCTGGAAACTGGGCTGCTCTTGCGCATCTTGGTATTACCCATGTTGTCTCTGTCGTCGAAGTTGCCCCCATCATCCCCGGAAAGATCGAGCATCTCCACATCTGCATCTCCGATCTACCCTTCTGCGACATCTCTGAACACTTCGACCGGACCACTGAATTCATCCACAAGGCCCTTTCCAAGGATGATGGGACTAAAGTCTTAGTGCGTGTCGCTTGCATCGATTATAGCCGTCCGATCCGTCACTCAAAAATCACTCTTCTTTTAGGTGCACTGTTTGGGCGGTCTCAGCCGTAGCGTTTCCGTTACTTGCGCCTATCTTATTGCCGCTAAGGGCTTGACCGCTGAAGAAGCCATTGCCTACGCCCATGACTGTCGACGCGTCACCCATCCCAACGCGGGCTTCAGGAAGCAACTCAGGGACTACGCCGCCCGTTATGGACTCACCGAACAGGACGAGGAGGAGGTAGCGGCTGCATCTACACAGAAAAACAAAGTCCTGTCTGGAATCACCAGCGGAATCACAGGGAGACATTTGCCTGGTATGAAGCTCTTGCGCGCCGGTTCCGTTCGCCAAATGGTCAAGGATGGCGTCACTGGTATTATGGACGGTAACAACGAGGTCGTCAAAGTTGCCAGGGCTAAGGCACTTGGCCCGGACTGGCAGGGTGCTGCGACCATTGTTACGCATACGACCGTAGGGCCGGATGCCTCCATCAATGTCGATGTTACCCAAACGGTCGTCCAACCAGATTCCTCAGTCCAGGTTACTGAGACCCATGCAGTTGTGCAGAAGGATGCTACCATCTCATCTGAAACGACATCTCGCACCTTACCTGGCTTGGCTGGTCTCCCTACCCTTCCTGCGATTTCCAAGCTAGGCTTCAAGATTCCCAGCCTACCAGGCCTCGATCAGCTGAACAGTCAATTCACAGCGACTCGACAAACCAGCAGTATGCAAGCCACGGCCCTTGGGCTTGCACACAAGCCTTCCGTTACGCAGGGTGAGCTATGGCACTTACTTTAGTATTGCATCTCGTAATTAAATTACACCAGCCGTCTACGACGACCTAGTGCATTACTTCAAGTTCGCGTCGACGGCGTACGCCCTGACGCTTCCCACTCTCGGCCGCCCGAACGGGCAGAAGTTGTGCGGGAAGGTGAGAAATACTTCCGTTCATAACTTCCGTCGAATGTGCTAAATGTGGGTTGAATGGCACAGATGTGGGACCTCTTTACGGATTCGCATGGCTACGTTGCACGGGACGACACTCGCAAGGAGATCATTGTCGCTTATCGTGGAAGGTCAATTATCGCACCGCCATGCATTTGGCTGTCTTACTGATTCCTAAATTATACAGTACTACACCGATGAACTTCGTGTCCGATGCGTTGGGCATGATGGTAAACTGGAATCCTGCGAGCGCCGCTGTTGACGCACCCGGTATGTACCTTAATTTAAAAATTAGAGTTTCTGAATGGGATCATTAACTGGCACGTCTTCAAGATGGAACCCAAGTGCACTTTGGCTTCCAACAAGCGTGAGTATTAATTTTTTTTTTCCTGTGTTCGTTCTCGGACTCAACACGCCACACAGGTGGAGATCCGTTTCAGACTCAACGATTAAGAAAGTCACATCCGAACTGGGTAGCCATCCTTCTTATTCTATTGTGTGCACCGGTCACTCGCTTGGCGGCGCAATGGCATCGCTCTGCGCAGTGTCTTTGCAGAAGATCTTCCCTTCTACGTATGTATTGATTTCCGATTCGATATCGTCTTCATCTGACCAACCTGGACTCTACCAGTAACGTGAAGATGTACACATACGGTCAGCCCCGCACGGGCAACGAGACTTATGCTCGGTGGGTCGAGAAGGTTATCACACGGGAAAGAATCTTCAGAGGTACGTACGAGCACTCTGACGCATTTAAATGTCTGTTGACACATGCCCTCGTAGTCGTCCACTCTCTTGACGGGTATGTAAGCTTCCCAGACGGTAAAATCTCGCTGACTGGTGCTTGTTGCGCACAACTATAGTGTGCCCACTATGGCTCCTCGAATGCTAGGGTTCAGACATCACGGTGAGAGCGCTTACCTCTCCAGAGCACTTGTTCCTGACCACCATAATTCAGGTACCGAGTATTGGGCGCTGTCCCCTCCAAGTTCACCTGAGCAGACGCTCATTTGTAACGGAGTCGATGGCGAGGAGGATCCAGAGGGTTCAATGAAGATCCCAACCACGGGTATCAATCCTCCTCATCTCATGGTATGCAAAAGTTTTATTTGTGCACTGACTCCGCTTCTTGTTGGCTGATGTGGATTATACAGTACTTCGGCATCTTTTACATGATGCCCTTCCTCATCTAAAGTCTCGTGGATGATGCAGACTTGCAAATCGGTTTCTAGGATGTCGAGTTGGCCGAATTTCGTTGTTTTTGTATTTGTAACAAAACCTCCTCGTCATATTTTGATTCGCAGAGGTGAAAGGAGTTCGAAGAATGTAATAGCGAGGCAGTGGCGGAAACCATCCTCCCCGTAAAAAAAATCATGTTCCGTGCTGAAGCGGCTTGAGTGGCGGAACGGAGAGATGGACCTAGGAGGTACAGAATGCGGCCAGGGCTCAAGCGGTTCAGGGGAGGAGTCGTGCCAAGGGAAGGGCAGAGCTTTGAGCACGATTGTTGTTGGTAGTGGATTACATGTCAGTAGTTATTGAACCTATCTCGTAGAATGTCCACCGTTATAACCTTAACCACCTCTACTAAGACTCTTTCCTACTCGAACGCAGGATTGGCGTTCTTCGCCATTGAGTTTTGAGGCGAGAGGGTCGGTGTGAGGTCGTTGTATACACTCGGAAGGGTTGCTAGGCGGAAAAACTCGATAGAAGCTTGAAAGATGTGTCATAGGAGGGGAGGTGGCTCTTGTTATGAAATACAGTGTTGAGGATGCCGAAGAGTTCACCGACGGCGTCCCAGGTCGAGACTTAGTTTCCAGCAAACAATCGTTCCAGGGTCATCGATGTAGTCGCCGGCGCAATTCCGTCGTTTCTGCAAGCCCACCCGCATACAGCTACCATCTCGATTTGTGCTTCGGCCCGCGAAAGCAGGTTCCGTACATTCAGTGAGTAGATAAGTCTTGGCGGAATAAAGGGGGAGAGAGCCGTTATGCAGTCAAAGTGATAGGAGGAGGACAAGAAAGCGCAAAGCGGGCTGGAAGGAGCAGCCACGGTGATAAGGGAACAAAGGATTGGGAAGGTGCTCCAGGTGGCGTATGTTGCGTTGGATGTCGGAGTCAGGACAAAGGCAGGAGGATGCAGCTGCAGTGGGCAGGTTTCAATAAGTTTGTCGGATGGCAACTAGGATTGTTCGAGATAAGTTCGAAGTAGAGGTTGATCGGATGTAAGGTACGTGTCCATTGCGATGACATGTTCCGTACGAGATCTGGATGCTACTGCTAAGTGGTAGAAAACATTTGAAAAGGGCCGCCGTGGATGTGTTCCGCCCGAAAGTCATTGGGGGCACGAGTTCCTTCTTTAACGTAGCCGTGAATGGCCTAAGTTAGAGCAGATGGAAGGGTCAAGGCCGAGATTTGACTGACTGCGCCAGATCACTCGACGTAAAATATGTTATTTTCTCACGATCTTCTCCCCTTCCAACTCAGACGTCCTAGCCCTGTTCACCCCCATCGTGCCCAAAGGATCCTCCATGTTGTTGAAGCATGTTCAGTGAGTGGATATGCTGAGGTACGAAGGAGGGCGGGGGGCTTCCTTCATGTGGTGTGTGCATGTGGTAGGAGATACGCAGGACAGCAGCAAAGAGCAAGAAGTGAATGATTGCGATAGTCTCGTATCCTTCAGTGACGGTCGTTGCATATTCGACGTGATGCAGTGATATGCATGCGTTATGTCGATCGTACCGAGGGAGGCAGCAGCGTTGATGTCATCTAGGATTCAGACGGAAGGACGAGGAAAGCAGTACTAGTGTAAAAGTGGTTGTTTCGCTGAGATGAGATTTCTCGTCGTAAAAATATTCTTTCCAGATGTCATTGCGTCATTCGGGTAATCTCCTTTTTAGCTTCAACCTCCTCCAGTTCCGTCCACCCTCGCGCCAAACTGACCCATAATGATGGCCAAACGACTGCATATTGCCTTCCTCTCCCTCCCAGCCTACTTTTCCCTGCTCGTACCCCTCATCACTATTTCCCGCCCGTCCGTCCTAAACATCTCAATGATTCAAGCCATGCTCGAGTTGGTGCTCCCGCTGCGCCTACACATGTCGCCGAGGGACATCCAACGCGAACTCCCCCCCTAGACTGTTTTTTCCACCACTTCATCCACTACAACTGGTGCCGCTGCGAATGCAGCTTCGAGAAGAGACTCGAATTAAAGGTCCTGGAAGCCTGATCTGGGGCGAAGGTACAGTCGGTTCTCGAGGTCCGACCAGCAAACTGCCGAAGATGACGCCTGGGTGGCGATAGATTCCTTCGCCATCATCCACCCTTTCTTCTTCAACCATAGCTAGCGTCCCAGGGTACACAGCGCCACAAGAGGAATTTATTGCTCTCCCGCCTCGCCTTGTCAACAAGCCGTCTCTTTCTATCCATGCCGAATTCTTCTTTCCACCACCCCACTGACGCCTCCGGAACTCTGAAAGGCGAAGACAACCCATCAACGGTTCATTCTTTCCCATCTCAGCTTCGGCTCCCATAACTCTTTATATTCGTCACCACTCTGAGCCGTCGCTGATGCGCGTAAATGGCAGCGGCGAGGGACCAACGACCTGTAGTTCCAAGGTTGAGAACGAAGGTAGCTTCGTCTTTTCCCTTCGTCTTCACCGTCTTGACGGAGCTGACGGAGAGATGAACAACATCCCTCGCATCCGCTAAGGTCGTTCCTGCACGTGTAGTGGATGGGAGGTATGCGCAGATGGATGAAAGGAAGCATGTACGGGCCAGCAGACCACGAGAGGAGTCGTTACGTTAGAGCCAGATTCCGTTTTCATTCTCGCAGAAGTGTTTGAAGGAGAGGGAGCGCCAGACAGGGAAGCTGAGCTGGGTAGTATAATTAATAAATTTGTCCCCAGGTATTCGAGTGAAAACTTACGACTGATAATTTTGCTCCCTTCTCGAGAACTTCACATGTCTCGCGGAGATATTTCTTGTACGGCTTGTCAAACATCAAGCTGTTGAGCTGACGCAGACGACGTGGCTTTTTCGGGAATTCGCTTTCTGTATCTTGACAGGGATCCTCATCGTCTCATGTGACAGTAGAACGTCAATGGAACCGTTGATAGTCGCGAAGCTTGAACTCTTGTCGCGCAAAGGACGGCTCTAACATTGGCTTTGAGAAACCGGTCGGCAACATAAAAGACCAAGGCGCATAGGGAGTGGTCGGTGTGGATCTATAGGGAATGGGTGAGATAACGAGTCGAGAAAATGGAACTGGATGAATCGACGGACCTTGGAATTTGACTCCAGACATATGGCTTTGAGTCAGTCTTATAGCCTCATGTCCAAGTGCTGGTAAACGTATACGTCGCCGACGTGAAGAACCTCATTCGTTTGACCAGGCCATGTCTTGGTAGTGTCTATACACCTAAATGAGTCTAAAAGCAAAGAGATACGCGTGTACATACACACCTTCCACCGAGAATATACAAGTACGTCAAGGTAGGTCACAGCCGGATTCTTGACGACGTTCTCTACCTCATGTTCTTGATTTCTTGCCAAGTGCGACCATTAGGAATGGGGACCGCGTTAATAGCTTGAGAAACCATGGTTCGAGATGTAAGCCGTCGAGGTGAAGAGCGTGGACTTGAGTTCCTTCGATAGGTAGTTGGCTTTACGGCATTGGGCGAGCATTGTCAAGTTTTGTTGGGGGTACAGATGGCTGTAGATGGTTACAGGAGGACAGGGTGAGGAAGTAGTCGATTTGAGGACGATTGGAGGTTGCATCCTAAAAGTCAAACGGAAAGTACAGTAAGAGGGCTTTGGGAGAGGGTGCAGTGCAGGTATCGCCAGAACTAGCCGATCGAGTCAGCATCCACGATGTATATACAGCAAGCGTCATAATGGCTTTATGGAAAGGACTTTCGGTCCGTCGTCGAATCATGATCGTCTGTGACGAGTTTGTCATGACGGCACGTGCCATGATTCTTTCCTCTTGTTACGAGTCTGGAGTTTACGAAAGCGAGTCCTTTTTCCTATGAGGGTCATAAGCGACCGTCCGCATCAGTGATGGGTTACGTAGTGTTGCAACGGCTCGACTCAGAACCGTGAGCCGTTCGAGTCGAGCCGCGTTTTAGCCGAGTCGAGTCGATGCATCGGCTCAGGCTCAGAACCGGCTAGCCGTATTTTGAGCCACAGCTCAATCATTTCATTTCCTAAAGAGGAAGTCCTACTTTTTGAGATAGCATTTACCAGCCATCAGAGCCTTTCTACTTCGTAAATCAAGTTGCAAGCATACACATGATACACTGTAGTGACATACGCCTAATAGGATGAAGGATCTTGACCAAAGTTCTTAGGGTTGTTGAAACTTGGCTTTTCTTCCAGATAGTATTTGCTCCTGTTGACGCGCCTTACCATCAGACGCGACTCAAAGTCCATTACCCCCCCGAAGTGGAAGCCAATTGTGACTGCCATTCCATCGAGCAAGCCCATTGTAAAGCATGAAGCGCTGTGGGTAGGTAATACAGCTTGAATTAGCACAGAAAGCGCTGTTGTTTATGCTTAATTCGAGCAGATACGACCTGCCGTCTCTGCTGGCTTCCTTAAATGGAAATGTTATGTCACGAGCCGTAGCTCAACGACTCAGAGCCGGCTCAAAGCCGAGTCGAGTCGAGCGGAGCCGAACCGTTGCAACACTAGGGTTACGTCTCCGCTTTTCAATTGGTTCGCTTGATGTTCGATTGCCTCTTTGGGCTTGCGCTCCACAGAAATTGCGTCATAGACCCATGTATGGTATACAAACACATGGTCTCCTCGTCGACTATCACTGCCGAATACATGGCCATCACGCACTACGGACATAGCCGTACCTGCCGTACCACACCTTTGGTCCTCAAGTAAACCTCTGAACTTGACGCTGCCCGTCTTCTCGTACACCAGAGATAATGCCGAATGTACATCTGCAAGTTAGGCTTTACAATCATTATCGGACAACCAGTCGGCTTCGGAGCTTTATGCACAACATGTCGCGCCTTAAAGGCGCGTCGGACAGAAACGTTAGAACAGGTAGTAATCACAAGTAGGGTGTGGTTCAAAGTGTGGTTCATTGCATCTCGGAGTATAGATAACTCGGATAGAAGAGGTCACCATAATAAAATAAACTCCAGACTCGTAAACCGCCATGCGAAGCATTGGCCATCCCCACAAGTCGTTACTCGTGAGAAGAATCTGCCTCTTCTAGTCTTCAATTCGCCGAGTCCACGCCGAGTTCAGCGACTCGAGTCAAGTCTGGTTCACCAGCTTTGCGGGTACTGTATCGTATCGTATCGACTATGGTGTAATCGAATTCAAAATCTGCAATGCAACTTTCGAATCCTAAAACTGCTGATTCCTCGCTGCCGACCGTCCGAAACGCAAAGAACTAATCAGGAGCTGACCTCCAAGCGACTGTCTTAACATCCAGCAACTGACGGACCTTTAGCGTTGGGAAATCGTCAATGAGGGATTCGAAAAATGAATGCTGGGGTACGTCGGATCCTTTCACCGTGACCTTGCGAACCAGCACTAACGTCGAGATTAGCGCTTTTCAGCCTCATGACCTGCTTGTGGACACAAGCGCCCAGACGACAGGTTGCACACAGCCCATCTTGACACCTTTCTTCTGGCCAACAAACCATATCCCCACCTCCTACGCCTACAGCTCGAACAAAACGCTTACATTTACCGTCGTTGATGTCATGTTGGGCCGTTTCCGGGCCAGGAATCGACTTTCAAAGTATCTGATCCCAGCTGGTGCATTGGCACTTGTAGCTGGCGGCTATTTCCTATGGGAGTATGGGAGACGATCTGCTGCTGCTGCCAGCAGCTCCAGCCGAGAAGATGCATCCGCGACTTCAGCCATACCACCTGAGGAAGATGAAGACGCATCCACCGAAAGTACAGAAAAGGAAGCCCTGAACAAGGGTGAAGATGATATGGAATCCAAAGAAGACATGTCGTTGCTCTCGGAATATGATTGGACCGAGTATAAGACGCTTTCACCTCACTTCAGGCCTATCGTTGAAGCATCGCTTCTCGGTATGGTTCTGTCGCGCTATGGAGCTACAGTGAAGGAAGGGGAGGCCACAAAACTGTTGTTAGAAGACTCAGTGCTTCGTGCAGTGCTCCTGGCATGTTGGGAACAAGGCTCCTTTAATGCGTTGAGGTGCAATGGTAAGTAATTCCACCAGATGACTGAATTTGTTACTGACTAAAATGATATACAGACACTTTCATAAAGCTCGTAAAGAACACATCGGGCTGCCCGAATGAGGACACCATTCCCAGCGTCTGTTTGGAGGCAGAACACGAGGCAATGCCACCCAGTCCTCTTGTTGCACCGGCGGTTAGGAACGAGAAGGCCAATAGTAAGCAGTGATTGAGACTTATTCCCCGGCCAGTAATTCAACGTACGGCAGACTCGAATACCCGGGAACTACTACTGGATGGGTCCAGGCATAAAGACAGCCAAGCTGATCAACAAACAACAGAGAACGCAGTCGTTAAGACGGGAGACTCAGGCGGGGGCACTACGGGTCCGGATACTGAATGGATTGAAACGAACGAGCTGGTGGCTGAGCCGCCGAGAATATCTGTTGCTCAAACACGTCCCGATATCCGTGAGCTGAAAGGAGTTCAGGAATCCATCCTCGAGGGCCTAGAGACTCGCGATGGAATCGTGATAACCGGCGGAAACTTCAAGAGTGTCGCAGGTGATAATTGGGAGATTACTTGTAGGTTCGGGGTGTACAATGCTTGGCCATGACATCTGACGCACATGCTCCTTCTAGATTCAAGTAAGGACTTGTCCGCAGATTCGTTTACTTTTGCTTATGACCTGCAAACTTAGGCGACCACCATAGAAAAGTGGCAGAATGGTATTCTTCGACGGACTACCGGCTGACGCACAATGATATCTCGAAGAAACGAGCAAAGAATACCGGAATGTGGCTACTTAACTCGGAGTCGTTCAAGCAGTGGCAGACAGACCCCAGCTGTCGTGTCCTATGGTGCCCAGGCATACGTAAGGACTTCATCTCAACAATATTGCCCTATTCTGACCGGGTTCCTCCTATCTAGCGGGAGTCGGAAAGACTACTATAGCGTAAGTTGTTCCGGTGATTACTCCTTTCAAGCTGTCACTCATCCCTCTGTCCTTCAGCTCGCTTGTGATCGACTATTTACGCCAGCATCGCTCCGAAACTGTAGCCATCGGATTCGCCTACCTCAACTACGGGCTTCAAGGTCAACAGAGTACAACAATGGTTCTTGAATGCCTCTCAAGGCAGCTATACGAAGCTTATGAAGGCGACGGGACGTCATCCTGTCTTGAAGACTTGTATAATACAAACAAGAAGGACTACACTCGACCACCGGCCAGCGGACTCCACGGTGCTCTGTCTAAGACGTGCCAGCGATTTCGGCAGTACTTCATTGTGCTTGATGCGCTCGACGAGTACCTAGAGAGCTACAACATAGAGAACATCCGCAAGCTCTTGACGGCTCTCGCCTCACTGGGACCCATGATCAAGTTACTTATCACGTCGCGGTTTTTGGATGGGATGGAAGGGTTATTTGGAGAGTTCGAGGCGAGCAAAGAGGAGATCATTGTAGATGATGAGGACATGAAAAGATATCTCAAGAGCAGGATTAAAACAGCGGAGTTTCGCTTTGACATTCCAGATGCATTGTCAGAGGAAATTGTGGAGAAAGTCAAGGAGGCTGCAGGAGGAAGGTAAGAGTCCTACTTTACAGGATGGTTGTTCCGCTCTCACCTAACATCAAACTTGGTTAGGTTCCTCATGGCCGAGCTCCACATGAACACTCTCAAGGAACAACTCAATCGCGGCAGTCTCCGGAAAGCACTGGTTGATCTTCCCAAAGGAATTGATGCTACATATGAACGAGTCCTTCAACGCATCAAGGCGTATCCCAAATCGCACAGGGAACTCGCCACGATGACCTTGACCCTGGTTTCCTGTGCAAAGCGGCGGTTATCTGTCAGAGAGGTGCAGCATGCCTTGGCCACCCAGCCTGGGTTGGAGGATATTGAGGATCATGTTACATCCATGTCAACAATCACCTCTCTGTGTGCTGGCCTGGTCATTGTTCGAGACGAGAGTGTTATTTTTGTCCGTACGTCCTCGGCACTGTGCTAGCTGGATTCCACGCTGATCTTCTGTTCTCTCAGATTTCACTGCTCAAGACTTCTTCAACAACCTTCACATCCAATCCAAGTACTTCCCCCATGCGGAAGAATCAATATTCAGGACATGCCTTGCCTATGTTTCCCTCTCACTATGCATCGACACATTGCAAGAATCCACGTGGGGTTCAGTATCACATATCATTCCATTCTATGATTATGCAGTCCAGAACTTGGCGCTTCACGGGCAGGCTGAGCAGGCTTCGGAAGATGTCGACAAATTCTTGACAAGCGGCAATACAGCTGTCCACGTGTGCTGTGTACACATGCTCACCTTGTCCTACGATCGTCCTTCAACTACCACTACATCCCCTGTGTACCTGGCAATACACTACAATCGAATTGTCATCGTACAAAATCTTCTTCGCGCCCATGAAGAGGTTCCCCTGACCGCTGAAAGTAGAACACCTCTGGTCTATGCTGCGCGCATGGGCAGGACAGCATGCCTTGAAGCAATGCTAGGCTGCCCAGGCCCCCCTGCAGAGGATGCACAAGGAATGCTCCCAGTTGGCCATGTCAACGGAAGAGACGCCAATGGAAGGACACCATTAAGCCATGCAGCCGGAAGTGGCCGTGAAGGAGTGGTAGGACTCTTGCTCAACCACGAGGGCATCGACGTCAATTTGGCGAACAATGATGGATGGACACCCTTGATCTGGGCAGCTTGGAATGGCCATGAAGGAGTGGTGGGACTCTTGCTCAACCACAAGGGCATCGACGTCAATTTGGCGAACAATTATGGATGGACACCATTGACCTGGGCAGCTCGGAATGGCCATGAAGGAGTGGTGGGACTCTTGCTCAACCACAAGGGCATCGACGTCAATTTGGCGAACAATTATGGATGGACACCATTGACCTGGGCAGCTCGGAATGGCCATGAAGGAGTGGTGGGACTCTTGCTCAACCACAAGGGCATCGACGTCAATTTGGCGGACAACAATGGATGGACACCATTAAACCATGCAGCCGGGGATGGTCACGGAGGAGTGGTGGGACTCTTGCTCAACCACGAGGGCATCAACGTCAATTTGGTGAACAATTATGGATGGACACCATTGACCTGGGCAGCTCGGAATGGCCATGAAGGAGTGGTGGGACTCTTACTCAACCACGAGCGCATCTACATCAACCTCGCAGGCAGCGATGGATGGACCCCGCTGTTTTGGGCCGTTTCCAGGCATCAAGAAGCAATCATTAAACACCTCCTGACCCTTCCCGAGATTCAACCAAACAGGCGGGACACCAAAGGGGCAACTGCCCTTACTCGAACCATTATTGAGTGGGATGGCACAAACAAGCGATCCAGTGTTGACGCCGCCAAACCAATAATTGAACTTTTTCTTTTGCGAGATGACCTGGACCTCAATCTACCGGATAACGAGGGTCATACCCCACTCTTCTATGCTCAAAGGAGAGCTAAGGATGATCAGCAGTGGGATGAAGTATGTGAATTACTTCGAGCAAGGGGTGCAATGGAACATACAAGGGATTGGGACTGGTCGGACTTCATGCATGATTCGTACTTCCCTCAGCTATTCGTTTCGTCCACATTTTCCTTTGCCTAACCGGTCGCATTTCACGTATGCACCTTCACCCGTATACTTGTTACTGATTTCTCTTGTAGCTATTGGCCTCATATTCCACGTCTTTGCGACTCTACTATCCTGATTCAAAAGCTCGCATATATCCTTCCATCACACTGGCTCGTTTTTATATCTCAATCTTACATGTACGCTACCCTACGCAGCATGAGAAAACATTAATCTTCGCTAGTTATCACCACCCTCTACCCCAGCTTTCCGTCACCCTGGCCAATGCATCTCCTGGCAAGCAACGGCAAAATCCCAGACAACCCAACCCATCCATCGACTCATCCGGATAACACGAGTAGCTGATGTTGAGATAGCATGTGCGGCCGAAGTAGCCAATACACAATTCAGGGAGCGACAGATATGGGGATAGGATTCGAATGTTGGGTATAATTTGTCTGGCGAGCTGTGTAAGAACCCAAATCCATGATCGTCGGCCGGCCGTCGTCGGGAGTCAAAGGGAGAGGAATGGTATCTCGAGAAAGCGGCAGTCTAAAGTGGCTCTATCCATGGGTAGTGCAACATCATATGGCGCAGAGTGGTGTCGGACATACCCTCGAGATTTGCCATCTCTCTTGAGCGGACACAGGTTGAAGAGCGGATTTTGGTTTGCTGGAGATAGCAAGCAACGAGAGCCAGCATCAGACATACTTCCCCCAGATGGGTTTAAGCGTACAAGACATGCGGCTTCGCCGTCTCGGAGACTTCAGGTTTTAGTGCCATAGCTCCGTCCGCAAATGTAATGATAGGTGAACTATGTTACGAATCTTACGATGGAGGGAGAAATCAGCGCCGTTGCTTTGCTAATTGTCAACCTTCCTGGACAGTGTCAGACACTCGCTCACTTTCCCAACCCGATGAGTGATTACAGGGTCTGTCAGTCCAGAAGATGTGTCCCCTCCTGCATGAAACTCAGATGGCTGAGACTCGGATACACGAAATTGATTCATTTGGTCAAAAATGGGAGACATAAGAAACAACGACATACAGCCGCTGTTAGATTTCTCCAGCTCTGTATAGTACATCTGTTCGCCCCTTCAATGCTGATATACTTGAGAGTTATCCCACGACTCAGCGCAAAATAATCAGGATAGAATAACAGACACCAATACTGTCATCCGGCATAGCATGGGTGCTTCGAGTCGAGATTCTGATAGACTCTCTCTGCCGTGCAGGCAACGTCTTCCGGGGCGCGCTTCTAGGTGAGTGTGGGTTGTCAGATATTGCGACGACACCGAGTCGAGAGTAGTACTTTGTCCAGAAGAGGCCAAGTCTCCCTGTTGACCCTTCATCAGCTGCGTTAGTGCCGGTCTAACTGATTCAGACGCACCGACAGTTGAGATAGTCCGGCTCCATAAGTGCAAACAAACTTCTCAGGATGTAGGGAACATTGTTTCCATAGCTGCGTTGGATGTTACGCTCTCAGGCCTATGTATGGGCAAAATATTAGTTTGTGACCGTCTATATGGGTAGGGCAAGCAGTAAGCAAGAAGAGTACTTACCCGTATCTTCAAAACCGCGAGCCATAGTATTGTTTTTCAATTCCGCGTAGCCAAATCCATCTGCCATAACGACGACTTCGAGGACTCTTACAGCCGTGACGTCCCCGGTCATGGACAACCTAATCCTTTGTGCAGAATAGTCGCAACTGGACTCGATATACACCTTTCCGACTATGCCAGATACCGTGTAGTAGATGCTTGGTTAAATGCGGGTCATTATGGTCACAATATTGAGTGTGGGGATTGCGACATACCGGGACCTGTACGGGCCTGGGCGGGTGTTGCTTCATGTTGAGTTTCGAGTCCATATCAGCCTTGTAATAGCCACTACATCTTCATGCAGCTCGGCAGCTCATGGAAATTTTGAGGATGTTGCCACATCCGCAGGATAGGATTAATCAAGTGGTTCGTCGCCAGGAGGAAGCATTGATGAAGCACCAACTTGAATGCAAGCATCCACCTGCACCATTCATTTCTTTCCTCCCATTCATGTAGTTCCAAGCCAGCGAGAAATGACTGAGTGAAAGGATGCTGCTATGGTCGCCGTCGTCGTCGTCGTCATAAGAGCAGGTTCCTCAGTGCGGTGCCACACTTGGAGAGTGCGCCCCACAGAGCTTGATCAAATGACAAATGGGGCCTCGGTCGTCACGCGGGTGGTCGCACTTTGAGGTCGGGTGTATGCTTATATTATTGAATTTATTCAGATGTTAACTAAGATGTTGATGTTGATGGTTATGCAACGTAGAGTCTGTTACTAGCAATGAGTACTAGGTGCAGGAACGAGGCGAAGAAGAAGTGAACTGACCGTAACTGCCTCCTACATGGTCTTTCGCAATACTCCTTCCGTGGCCTTTACGATGCGGTGGCCTACAAATCCGCATCTTCTCAGCTCATTCCATTCATAATTTCCCGTAGAGCTCCCTCTCTGTTTGCAGTTTGTTTCACGGGAGAAAGTCCTACACCTAAGGAGTATATGACTCTCGATGCAGATGAGGGTAGGAGAGAGCCGTTATGCCGTCGAAGTGGAGGAAAGAGGGCGAGGAAGCAGGAGAGGTTATCAACGATGTCGGAAACCTGCCTGAACCGTGCTAACCGGTTTTAACGGCTCAAAACGCCAAAAACGGTCCGGAACGGTGAGAACAAGCCATAACTAGAAAGTGAGGGCCACATCGGCGTTGTAATAGCACCCGATTGGTTGAAACTTCGGGGGTCTTGATTGAAACGGCCAAAGAGTTGGCTATAACGGGAGCTTGGTAATTAAAACGATGGTTGCAACGGGTGTTGAAATGGTAGTTAGAACCCACGCTCTAACGCTGATTTAACCCCAGTTAGAACATGCCCCTGCTTCTCCGAACAGACTAATCCGTGTTAAGGTAGGACTGCCGGAGTTGTGGCCAAAGGCGTCCATCCCTTCCGTGACGCACGGACCTCAGGGTCGACGCGTCGAAGGCTTGTTTGCATGTTGTTTGTGTATTGAGACACATTCTTTGTCGATGAATGCACAGATTGTCCCTACCTCACTCAACTCATAGCGACAGGTCCGTGCCTTGTAAAAGGAGCAATTTGAGGCCACTTGAGATAGGTATTGGGACAATTCGATGAGAAAATTGGAATATGAATGTTTAGCATTGCCAAAATAGGAAGCAATTTCGGCCGCGGATTTCCCCTTAGTAATATGATTTCCGTCATAACGGTTGGCGCTTGGTTGGGATGGTGATGCTACCGGCGCTGCAGCCGTGATGGCCTGTTGCGAGTGGCTGTCCTAGTTCTGACCAGTCCTTCGTGGTTTGAATGTTATTCTGACCTTATCCTTTGCGTTATCTCTGCATGCAAAACACTTCATATAAAGGAGCTCAATAAAAGTGGCGATAAGAAGCATTAGTTACATGAATGATGACTATATCGTGAAATTATATGCACTGGCACAGACTACAATGCTTGTTCATGAATCGAGTGACAAGTTCTGCGTGGCAACTGCACCTGTTGGCAACCTGTTAATGTGATTTTCTTCAAACTGTAAACCATGAAAGGAGGAGGCACATCAGTGCACACTCACTGGGTAGCGTTGCTGGGACTTCAATCTTCAACCAGATCCTTGTGCAGGTCGTCGACTTCGGGTCGCTGGCTTGGTTGCTGGCACTGGATTATGGATTTCCGCCACTTCCGCGGTGTTGCTGCCAACCTGAGGAGCCTTCTTCTTGCGACGTGGCTTCACAGCTTTGGAGCTTCAGCATTGACATTGGCTGCATCTCCGCTGGAGGTAGGTGCAAGAACTGCTTCAGGCTGAAGTGTGGGAGCGCAGGCAAAGATGACTGGTTGTGACTCGGATGGGAGTGTGGGGATAGTGTCGGTTCAGGTGGTACGTCACTTGTGGCAGTAGCAGGCAGGGCAGGTGTGTCTAGAGTACACATTTTTGGTCAAAAAGAACAGTACAAGACTAAAGGTGGGAACCTACCAGTCACCGAGTCCTCTAAACAGAAGAGGCTGTCATCGCAAATATTTGCATGACCAACATTGGTCCCAGCCAAACCAATGTCTTCACCGTCTGAGTCCTTATTGTCTTGAAGCGCCATCTGACTGAGCATTTGCTCAATGGAAGGTACTAGTGCTGTTTGACAAGTCCTTGCAGGCTGATTTGTATGACGACGTGGGGGGAAAACAATTGAATTGAACATTGAGATCAGACGGTCAAACGACGGCTTTAGTGCAGGCATGTTTGTAGCGCCCTGGAGAATATCTTTGAAGATATCAAAATCTTCAGCGTAGTGGTTTCCACTCTTGTTGCCGATGGCGGTGTGAGGGAGTTCAGAATCCGGAGATAGGATAAGTTTAACCTGCATACGGGTTTAGCAGGTAGTTTGTGGTGAAAAGTTAGGGAACTTACTGCGACGCTCACGAAGGCAATGGCACCAATACTCACATTGTCAACACCCCACAGTACGCCATTGGTCTTTGGTTTGGGAACATTCTCGGCTGACAATGACGAGGGGCCTTTGAGCGCAACTTTCACGAACTATCTCGAGTGTGAGTCTAGGTTTGTTCGGTCAATGATGTGATGTAATTACCTTTGCAAGAATCTCAGTATGGAATAGATTTCGAAGGTTGTAGTTCAGATTCGGAAAGAAAAGGGGAATGTAGGCAGGGTGGATGTTTGGGTCCAGCACATCATTGAGGTTGTGAGGAAATTTAAAGTACGTCTGAATATGAGGAAGTGATGTTCGATCTGCTTTACATTCAAAGTCAGATGCACTGGTCGATGGAATGATGCTTGATGCGTTCTTCCTAAACGTGAAGATAATTGCACGACGAAGGCTGTCAGCCCCACCTAGAAACTATTTCCGAGGGATGCAAGTCAGTATAATAGGTTTAGAGCTAGACAAACATTGGAATACAAACATATTTTTGAAATACCGCAGGGTATTTCTGAAGATATTCGAGGAGGTTAGGGGTTTCGGACAGAAATGCCCTAAGCTCGTTGACCATCCGAACCGTCGCCGCATCTCGTGCATGTGATTCCCCCAACACGCCACCAACAATCTTGATAGCAGCTTCGGATACAAACATCTCTTTCATGAAGCAGAATTTCTTCCCTGCCAGACTTATCTGGTCGACAATAGTAGATGCCGACTCAGATCCTGGCCCTCCATCTTGTCCCCGTTTCTTTGCTCCCTTACGAGTGCGTTCCATGTGTAATGCAAGCTGAAGGCCACATTTTTCTTGCTCTAGGACGTCATTACGAAGTTGGACAGATTTAATAGCCTGTCGTAATTCTTAGTCAAATTGCCTTTCAAATGCACAATTCATTACTGACCGCTTCATAGTTGTTGTTTGCCACGGTTGTCGAGCTCGGTTGTTGAGCAGAATTGCGGTCAGGCAGTGTGTTGTACTTGCCATCCATCTCGTCGTCAGAGGACCCTGAAATATCATCAAGGTAGAACTCCTCTGCTTCATCAACCCCAGGTTCATGCGGTACAACTTGAGGTGGAAGGCCAATTCGACGGTCAAGCACTACAGGGTTAGACGTTGAACGAGGCGCATTCTGCCCAATGCTTTGTTGAGTGGCAGCATGTGAGCGAGCAGGGGCAGCGTGTCCAAGTCCGAGGCCTGGATGTTGACGACGAAAATTGTTCTGAGGGAGCGACATGAGTGTCAGCAAGGATTAGGTAGAGGAAGGGCTTACAACTCTTATAATACCAGGATTTCAAGATCCGCGTCCTTGGTCTGCAACGTGTTTGTCAGGGACGTTGAGGAATCTCCAATGTGCACCAACAGGTTAACAACGAGATTTCAAATTTTTCCATTGTCGGATTCCACCTTACCACAATGGGGCAATAAGCACGCACAGGAATCTGTTGGCAAGTAAAAGCAGCAGTGGCACAAAGAACAAGTAATGGCATAGCACAGCTGATACTGGGGTACATCCTGGTCTATAAAACAATAAACAATGTGTCCTGTGGAGATAATGTCACTATACGCCACATACAAGGTTTCAGCAATTACGAACCTTATTGGCTAGCCTCCTGCGCAGCACCCCAACTAGTGTCAGGGTACAATTCCCTGATACGCAGAAACATGTCGGTGTCTATAGTGTCAATTACATAGAAGTCACGATCCAATGAACCAAACTTTTCTATGACACAAGCCCCCCTGATGATAGAGTTCACGAAGTAGAATCTTGTTTCGCTAGATGGCCAAGCTCTCAGACGCAAGAGACCAAGCTCCCTTTCGGAAGATGGAACAGATCCTCGTGCAGCATCTAGAGGCAGTGCAAGGGCAATAGGGTATGTTTTATCCCCAAGGGTGAATTCAAATAGGAGTTGAAGTTGCGCGAAAACCGGAAGACCGTCGGTCTGGATTATAACGAAGTCATGGCGTGGCCGATGATAGAAATCTGGTGAACAGCGGATGTAGTCCACCTCAGTTCGCCATGACACCTTGGATTCATAATATGATTTGAGAAATTGAAATGGACGAATCTAGAAAAATCCAAGGGTAAGTTGTCGTTGAAACATTGAGTGAGCAGTTAGAAATCACCTTGTCATCTGCGCGCAGGTTTAGATATCTGTCATTTGGAAGTCGGATGCCAGCTGCAGGCAGTGACTGTTATGATTTTGCTTACATGTTTCTCCTTACATACCCCGGCCCGCTTACCTATGCACGATTACTCACATATGCTGCGCATCACTGCGCATTTTTCATCTTTTTCCATGCTTACTCCGCATCTCTCACGATCGTGAGAGACTTATACCTTATCTGACTCTTTCTGACTCGCATTGAGTCATACTGACTCATGTACTTACTCATCATGCTGCGCATGACTCATTACTTACTCAGCATGCTGCGCATGTGCTATATTTAGAACTACTAGATAGGTATATAAACCTGTACCATTTGGTCGAGGCTCCTCAGCTTGACCTAGGCAATCTACCTAACTGCTTAGTTCTCTACTTTGCCTTTAAGTCCCTTGCTTCGTCAATCTCACCAGGTCGTCAGTACAGCCGCAGCTGCTGACAAATCTCTGTCTTTGTTTATCAAAGACATCGAGCGTAAACAGTATTACCTAAGTTGTTAGGCTCTGCCTTAACAAAGGTCAAGCTGTTCGAAGGCCCGCTCATTGTTAGCGCAGGCCCACCCCACGACAACACAGCAGAAGCACGCAACAGGCCGATTGCCGTTGCGGCTACCACTCAGTCACCACGGTCGTACACAGGGCAGACCACCCGCCACGAAATACCACTCTAGTAGAAGGAACCAACAACGTCTACAAGTTCACCAACGGAAGCTACTGCGGTTTTAATCACAACAATAACCGCTGGTGCTACGCCTCTCTCCCTTGGCAAATTCACATTCACCACCGTTGCCGTTGAAAACAGACACTTCCACGCTCTAGACTTCCCTACCCCTGAACGACCTCATAAGACCCCTGCTATTGTCCGAGCTCAACGAGAACACGACATTGAAGTAGACGAGGAGGAACAGCGACGCTTCGCACCATTACCCACAGCAATATCCAGGAACCCATCACTAGTCCCGTCTACCAGCGCTTCTGTCTTGCCCGAAGAGGGAAGAAGAACACCAAGTACAACAACAGCTAGAGGAGAGCCCCACAGCTGAGCCAGAGGAGCGCCCCAGTGCAGAAACAATTGAACCAGAGACCGACTTCGATTTTGACTACGAAATGTCACAAGACAACAACAACAAGAAGGACATTGGAGCCAAACCCCAAACGTTCTCCGGAGACCGATCCAAGACCAGAAAGTTCATTCAGGAACTTGAAGACTACCTCATCCTAAACAACCTCAACCAACTCGAAGATGACAAGAAGATTCGCATCGCCCTATCCTTCCTCAAAGAAGGAACTGCAGCAGCATGGGGATTAGAATTTCACGATAAATATTCAGCAGCTGAAAGGAGAGCCACCTACGCTGAATTTATCAACCAATTCAAAGAAGCCTTTTCCCTACCGACGACAAAGCTGCCGCACTCCTCCAACTCAAAGCCTTACGACAGGATGGGACAGCTGACGAATTTGTCACCGTCTTCAAGAATATTCTTGCACGAACTGATCTCAGCGGTGACACTGCAAAGATTGAGATCTTCATGGAAGGACTTACCCCCAAACTCCGAGAGAAAATTCTCTTTTCCGATTCCTCCTACCACATTCGACGATTGGGTCAAGAAAGCCGTCCAGTTTGACAACAACTGGCGACGTGCCAAGACAATCATGGGACATACCCGTATCATCAAGACATCTGATATGGTCAAAGGTGCTTACAAAACACCTACTGGAGCCCGAGACCCAATGGCTATGGATGTTGATCGTTTCACCACTGATCCACCCAAACGCCGCCTCACCCAGGAGGAAAGAGAACATCACAAGAAGAACAACTTGTGCTACTATTGCTCCAAGAAAGGTCACACGATCCAACAATGTCTTCAAAGGAAGAATTTTGGAAGAACCTACCCTAGCAACAATGACAGCCGATTCCACAAGAAACCTGAGAAGGGAGCCGAGTTGATCAAATATGTCAGAGCAGTCCTAGCTGACATGCCCCAAGAAGAAGCCGCTGAATTCTACACCGAAGCAGAGGCTGAGGGTTTTAAAGAGGAAGACTGCAAAGCCGACGTCGTACTTCTCGCCCGATTGATATTTCCAGTGTACTTGTAGCTACTGATTTTTATGCTGAATCTATGCGTATCCCAATCTCTCTACAAGACCCCCTAGATGGAAATACAACAATCGCCGGCACAAAAGCTCTCATTGACTCTGGAGCGCAAGGGTCATTTATCGACTCCGTCTTCGCCAAGACACATCACCTCCCACTACTCCCACTCCGACAACCGATTACAGCACGAAACGTTGATGGCACCCTGAACAAACAAGGAACTATTACCCACTTTACCTGGGTTATTGCCAAGATAGGGACAGCCATCATCAAGGAAAGATGTTTTGTCACTGGACTCGGGAAAGACCACCTGATTTTTGGATTACCCTGGCTAAAACGGGTAGATCCAATCATATCGTGGAGCGACGGCACACTCGAAATCAACGAATCACGCATTACCCAACGACTGTCGCAAACATTGATGCGAGCAGTAGACATCAAGCGGATGAGAGCCATCCGAGAACAACTACTAGAGGAAAACACGCCACCTACCCCAGCACCTGATTGTTCCGAAGAGAATCCCGGAAAATCAGAAGGACTTAGCGACTATTTCCGAATAGTCGAAGACGGAGAAGAGATCAATGAAGATTTTCTCATCGCATACTGCCAGAACGAACCGGCAGTCGGAATATTCACCAAGGAGGAACCCCCACTTACGCAGGAACACACAAAGGATTACCTTGTGTATGGGCCAATCAGGCCAACTACCACAATACGACAGACGGTGGTAACACACCATCCAGCAACCAGACACCACACACAGCAGGTGTGGATACGTGCGAAAACATCAATTTCGCAAGCTCTGGAACATAAACGAGAAGATAAGGAACCAAAGAAATCCCTTGACGAAATCATCCCCGACTATCTTCAAGACTACAGAAAAGTCTTTGAGAAAGCAGCATCCGAACGATTCCCACCAAGCCGACCCTGGGATCACGCCATAGATCTGAAGACAGATTTCGTGCCAAAAGACTGCAAGGTCTATCCGCTCAGCCCCTTAGAGCAAGAAAAACTCGATGAGTTTCTCAAGGAAAATCTAGCCAAAGGATACATCCGAGAATCCAACTCCCCACAAGCATCTCCGTTCTTCTTTGTTGCAAAGAAAGACTCGGAAGCCCTGAGACCATGTCAGGATTACCGACGACTCAACGAAGGAACAATACCTAACGCTTACCCTTACCGCTGGCTAGCGAACTCATCGATAAACTCAAAGGAGCAACTGTCTTCACCAAACTCGACATTCGATGGGGATATCACAACATCCGCATCAAAGATGGTGACCAATGGAAAGCAGCGTTCAAGACCAACCGAGGTTATTTGAACCAATGGTGATGTTCTTTGGACTAATGAACTCACCCGGTACCTTCCAAGCAATGATGAACCACCTTTTCCGAGACATGATAGACGAAGGATGGGTCATCATCTACATGGACGACATCCTCATCTTCTCCAACGATCCAGAAAAACACCGAGAACGCACACGCAGAGTCTTACAAAGACTACAAGACAACGATCTCTACCTCAAAGCAGAGAAATGCCAATTTGACACCACAAGAGTGGAGTACCTCGGGTTCATCATTGAACCAAACAAGATCTCCATGGACCCTGTCAAACTTGCAGGGATGCGCGACTGGCCTACGCCAACTACAGTAAAGGAAGTCCGATCATTCCTAGGATTCGGAAACTTTTACCGCAGGTTCATCGGAAAATATGCGGAAATTGCCAAACCGCTGAACGAACTCACCAAGAAAGACAAGAAATGGGAATGGACCAATGAATGTCACAAAGCTTTCACTACCCTGAAAGACAAATTCCTGGAAGCGCCTGTGTTGCTGATGCCTGATCCCACGAAGCCATTTGTGGTGGAAAGCGACGCCTCAAAACATGCAACAGGAGCAGTCCTACAACAACGTGACGCCAACGGATCATGGCACCCATGTGGTTTCATATCTAAATCGTTCTCGGAAACAGAACGGAACTATGAAATCTACGACCGAGAACTTCTAGGCATTATCCGCGCATTAGAAACCTGGCGACACTACTTCCATGGATCCCAACATTCAGTCGTGATTCTATCCGATCACAAAAACCTCACATACTTCCGAGAAGCCCGGAAGTTGAACCGACGACAAGCAAGATGGAATTTGATGCTATCCCAGTTTAACATCAAACTTGTACACACCCCTGGTGCAAAGATGATACAATCTGACGCACTATCTCGACGACCAGACCACATCCCAGGTGAAGACACCGACAACGAAGACATCATTCTCCTCCCCGACAAGCTCTTCCTTCGCTCAATTGACATTGAACTAAAGGACGAAATTGTACACAAGATGGTCAATGACAAACTGATTGTTGACGCCATTCGCACCGCCAAAGAAGACGGACCCCCACCAATCCGATCAAACCTGGAAGACTGGAAATTTGACGATGGCATCTTGTACTACAAGGACAAGTGTGTGGTACCAGATGACGAAGACCTCCGAAGGAAGATAGTCCAACGTTATCACGATCTACCCAGCGCAGGACACCCTGGACAATTTGGGACACTGGAAAAAGTCCGGAAGGACTACTGGTGGCCAGGGATGTCAGTGTTCATCAAGAACTTTGTGCAGGGCTGTGCAATGTGCCAGCAAATGAAAATCAATCGCCACCCCACCGCTCCACCATTAATGCCCATCAAATCCGAAACCACTAGGCCATTTTCGCTAGTGACGTACGATTTTCACACGGATCTCCCAGAGAGTGATGGTTTCGATAGCATTATGGCCGTGGTCGACCATGGAGCTACGAAGGGGGCAATTTTCATCCCTTGCACAAAGAAAATCGACGCCACAGGAACTGCAAACGCCTACATTGACAACGTTTACCGTCGCTTTGGACTCCCCGACAAAGGAATTTCAGACAGAGGACCTCAATTCGCCTCTAAAGTTTTCCAAGAAATGGGACGACTCCTTGGAATCAAGCTCAACATGAGCACCGCCTACCACCCACAAACTGTTAAGGCAGAGCCTAACAACTTAGGTAATACTGTTTACGCTCGATGTCTTTGATAAACAAAGACAGAGATTTGTCAGCAGCTGCGGCTGTACTGACGACCTGGTGAGATTGACGAAGCAAGGGACTTAAAGGCGAAATAGAGAACTAAGCAGTTAGGTAGATTGCCTAGGTCAAGCTGAGGAGCCTTGACCAAATGGTACAGGTTTATATACCTATCTAGTAGTTCTAAATATAGCACATGCGCAGCATGCTGAGTAAGTAATGAGTCATGCGCAGCATGATGAGTAAGTACATGAGTCAGAAAGAGTCAGATAAGGTATAAGTCTCTCACGATCGTGAGAGATGCGGAGTAAGCATGGAAAAAGATGAAAAATGCGCAGTGATGCGCAGCATATGTGAGTAATCGTGCATAGGTAAGCGGGCCGGGGTATGTAAGGAGAAACATGTAAGCAAAATCATAACATTACCCTCTCGCTATCGTTGAAGTCTCCCGACTTCAATTCCTTCCTTTACCCCAGAAGTGACGGTCTATGCCCTTGTGGTAGCGTTGTGGGCAGCTAACCGGGTAATGGCCTGGGCCACGATGATGGCACAGACGACACACAAAACGAAAGCAATGACACTGTCGGTGTCTGCCTCCACAAATGTAGCATCTGAACCATCTGGGTGGTGGTGGTCTGTTGGCAAGGTATCCGGTGCGCGGCGCCTTCTGGGACGATACTGTCGAGGGAAGGTTCACCAGCGTTGGTGAGTCGGACTCTGGTGGGCTTTCGAATGCGGAGAGGTATGGCGTTGGAGGGTTTGCCATTGGGATTGATGTTTTCCTTGTTGTCGTTCTGTTCTTTTTGACGAAGGGTTATGTTTTATTTTGCGGCGGTGTGTAAATTGGTGACGGGAGGAAATGCTCGTAGGGTTCCGCAAACTTGACGTGCAGTGAGGATTGTGACTTCCTCTTCTTGACTTTCCTCAGGCCCCCAGGGATTGGAGGCAAGGGTTTCAAGTCTGTCTCCTCTGGGTTGTTGAACCAGTTTTGTCGTTCGGGAAGAATTCGTCGAGGAAAGCTGTTCCTCCAATAGCAAAGAAGAGGTCTGTGAGGGTCTCCTCCGTTTCTCGATCAACTTTGTCCAAAAGTTGATCAAGATCGTCAGTGGTTTTCGCAAATTGGTGGCGCAGACGAGCCACTTCGTTGCGAGTTTCGGTTCGTCGGTTTTGGTAGAGGTTCCTTGTTCTCCCACAGCGGTGAGAGGGTTGTCGTTGCTGCTCCAGGCAGTATGCGTACGGAGCGCCGTAATAGCGGTATCGGATTTGAAGGTGTTGCGGATGATGGTGCGGTCGTAGGAAGAGGCATTTTGAGACATTGTTATATAGTGGATGTGAGTGGGTTTGCTATGTGGTGTCAGGTGAGTTTCTTCCTCTTTTTATACTCGGTGAGTATTTTCTTGGCGTTCCGCAGTTCCGACTCGGGCATCCATTCGTTGTCCGCTGATGGCCATCCCTTCCATTTTACGAGGTATCTGTGTCGCCCTTTGCCTTGTTTCTGATGGGCCACAATTGCTTCTATTTCGTATTCTTCTATTCCGTCGATTTCGTCAGGTGGCGGTTTAGAGAAGCTGGGTCCATGCGCTTTGGTGGAGATGTAACGGGTGAGAAGTGACGCGTGAATCACCGGGTGGATCTTCCATCGTCTTGGCAGGTCGAGTTTATAGGTCAGGTGTCCTTTTACCTCAAGTATCTTGAAGGGTCCTTCTCGTTTGGGTGCTAGTTTCTTGGAGATGTTTCTTGATTGAGATTTGTGGCTTCTAACCACACCTTTTCTCCGACTTTGAATGGGGTGAACTGTCGTGTGATCTTCTCTGCCATGCGTTGCGCAGCAAGTGCATGTGCAGCATTTGCTTCATCGCGTGCTAGCAGAAGTTCCTTGATCCGTTTGTCAACTGCGGGAATTTTGCTAGTGGGAGCAACTGATGGGAGTGCAGGTGGTTCGTATCCCATCATTAGGTAGAATGGGGTTCGTTTGGTGACAGAGTGTGTTCGGCTGTTGTAGGAGAATTCTAGAGTGGTAATCCATTTGGACCAGGATTCGGGGTTCTGTGCACAGAAGATGCGGAGATAGGCATCAATCTCCTGATTGATCCTTTCTGTCGCACCATCGGTTTGTGGGTGGTAGGCGGTGCTCATGTTGAGCTTGATTCCAGGAGTCGTCCCATTTCTTGGAAAACTTTAGAGGCGAATTGAGGTCCTCTGTCTGAAATTCCTTTGTCGGGAAGTCCAAAGCGACGGTAAACGTTGTCAATGTAGGCGTTTGCAGTTCCTGTGGCGTCGATTTTCTTTGTGCAAGGGATGAAAATTGCCCCTTCGTAGCTCCATGGTCGACCACGGCCATAATGCTATCGAAACCATCACTCTCTGGGAGATCCGTGTGAAAATCGTACGTCACTAGCGAAAATGGCCTAGTGGTTTCGGATTTGATGGGCATTAATGGTGGAGCGGTGGGGTGGCGATTGATTTTCATTTGCTGGCACATTGCACAGCCCTGCACAAAGTTCTTGATGAACACTGACATCCCTGGCCACCAGTAGTCCTTCCGGACTTTTTCCAGTGTCCCAAATTGTCCAGGGTGTCCTGCGCTGGGTAGATCGTGATAACGTTGGACTATCTTCCTTCGGAGGTCTTCGTCATCTGGTACCACACACTTGTCCTTGTAGTACAAGATGCCATCGTCAAATTTCCAGTCTTCCAGGTTTGATCGGATTGGTGGGGGTCCGTCTTCTTTGGCGGTGCGAATGGCGTCAACAATCAGTTTGTCATTGACCATCTTGTGTACAATTTCGTCCTTTAGTTCAATGTCAATTGAGCGAAGGAAGAGCTTGTCGGGGAGGAGAATGATGTCTTCGTTGTCGGTGTCTTCACCTGGGATGTGGTCTGGTCGTCGAGATAGTGCGTCAGATTGTATCATCTTTGCACCAGGGGTGTGTACAAGTTTGATGTTAAACTGGGATAGCATCAAATTCCATCTTGCTTGTCGTCGGTTCAACTTCCGGGCTTCTCGGAAGTATGTGAGGTTTTGTGATCGGATAGAATCACAACTGAATGTTGGGATCCATGGAAGTAGTGTCGCCAGGTTTCTAATGCGCGGATAATGCCTAGAAGTTCTCGGTCGTAGATTTCATAGTTCCGTTCTGTTTCCGAGAACGATTTAGATATGAAACCACATGGGTGCCATGATCCGTTGGCGTCACGTTGTTGTAGGACTGCTCCTGTTGCATGTTTTGAGGCGTCGCTTTCCACCACAAATGGCTTCGTGGGATCAGGCATCAGCAACACAGGCGCTTCCAGGAATTTGTCTTTCAGGGTAGTGAAAGCTTTGTGACATTCATTGGTCCATTCCCATTTCTTGTCTTTCTTGGTGAGTTCGTTCAGCGGTTTGGCAATTTCCGCATATTTTCCGATGAACCTGCGGTAAAAGTTTCCGAATCCTAGGAATGATCGGACTTCCTTTACTGTAGTTGGCGTAGGCCAGTCGCGCATCCCTGCAAGTTTGACAGGGTCCATGGAGATCTTGTTTGGTTCAATGATGAACCCAAGGTATTCCACTCTTGTGGTGTCAAATTGGCATTTCTCTGCTTTGAGGTAGAGATCGTTGTTTTGTAGTCTTTGTAAGACTCTGCGTGTGCGTTCTCGGTGTTTTTCTGGATCGTTGGAGAAGATGAGGATGTCGTCCATGTAGATGATGACCCATCCTTCGTCTATCATGTCTCGGAAAAGGTGGTTCATCATTGCTTGGAAGGTACCGGGTGAGTTCATTAGTCCAAAGAACATCACCATTGGTTCAAATAACCCTCGGTTGGTCTTGAACGCTGCTTTCCATTGGTCACCATCTTTGATGCGGATGTTGTGATATCCCCATCGAATGTCGAGTTTGGTGAAGACAGTTGCTCCTTTGAGTTTATCGATGAGTTCGCTAGCCAGCGGTAAGGGGTAAGCGTTAGGTATTGTTCCTTCGTTGAGTCGTCGGTAATCCTGACATGGTCTCAGGGCTTCCGAGTCTTTCTTTGCAACAAAGAAGAACGGAGATGCTTGTGGGGAGTTGGATTCTCGGATGTATCCTTTGGCTAGATTTTCCTTGAGAAACTCGTCGAGTTTTTCTTGCTCTAAGGGGCTGAGCGGATAGACCTTGCAGTCTTTTGGCACGAAATCTGTCTTCAGATCTATGGCGTGATCCCAGGGTCGGCTTGGTGGGAATCGTTCAGATGCTGCTTTCTCAAAGACTTTTCTGTAGTCTTGAAGATAGTCGGGGATGATTTCGTCAAGGGATTTCTTTGGTTCCTTATCTTCTCGTTTATGTTCCAGAGCTTGCGAAATTGATGTTTTCGCACGTATCCACACCTGCTGTGTGTGGTGTCTGGTTGCTGGATGGTGTGTTACCACCGTCTGTCGTATTGTGGTAGTTGGCCTGATTGGCCCGTACACAAGGTAATCCTTTGTGTGTTCCTGCGTAAGTGGGGGTTCCTCCTTGGTGAATATTCCGACTGCCGGTTCGTTCTGGCAGTATGCGATGAGAAAATCTTCATTGATCTCTTCTCCGTCTTCGACTATTCGGAAATAGTCGCTAAGTCCTTCTGATTTTCCGGGATTCTCTTCGGAACAATCAGGTGCTGGGGTAGGTGGCGTGTTTTCCTCTAGTAGTTGTTCTCGGATGGCTCTCATCCGCTTGATGTCTACTGCTCGCATCAATGTTTGCGACAGTCGTTGGGTAATGCGTGATTCGTCGATTTCGAGTGTGCCGTCGCTCCACGATATGATTGGATCTACCCGTTTTAGCCAGGGTAATCCAAAAATCAGGTGGTCTTTCCCGAGTCCAGTGACAAAACATCTTTCCTTGATGATGGCTGTCCCTATCTTGGCAATAACCCAGGTAAAGTGGGTAATAGTTCCTTGTTTGTTCAGGGTGCCATCAACGTTTCGTGCTGTAATCGGTTGTCGGAGTGGGAGTAGTGGGAGGTGATGTGTCTTGGCGAAGACGGAGTCGATAAATGACCCTTGCGCTCCAGAGTCAATGAGAGCTTTTGTGCCGGCGATTGTTGTATTTCCATCTAGGGGTCTTGTAGAGATTGGGATACGCATAGATTCAGCATAAAAATCAGTAGCTACAAGTACACTGGAAATATCAATCGGGCGAGGAAGTACTGACGTCGGCTTTGCAGTCTTCCTCTTTAAAACCCTCAGCCTCTGCTTCAGTGTAGAATTCAGCGGCTTCTTCTTGGGGCATGTCAGCTAGGACTGCTCTGACATATTTGATCAACTCGGCTCCCTTCTCAGGTTTCTTGTGGAATCGGCTGTCGTTGTTGCTAGGGTAGGTTCTTCCAAAATTCTTCCTTTGAAGACATTGTTGGATCGTGTGACCTTTCTTGGAGCAATAGTAGCACAAGTTGTTCTTCTTGTGATGTTCTCTTTCCTCCTGGGTGAGGCGGCGTTTGGGTGGATCAGTGGTGAAACGATCAACATCCATAGCCATTGGGTCTCGGGCTCCAGTAGGTGTTTTGTAAGCACCTTTGACCATATCAGATGTCTTGATGATACGGGTATGTCCCATGATTGTCTTGGCACGTCGCCAGTTGTTGTCAAACTGGACGGCTTTCTTGACCCAATCGTCGAATGTGGTAGGAGGAATCGGAAAAGAGAATTTTCTCTCGGAGTTTGGGGGTAAGTCCTTCCATGAAGATCTCAATCTTTGCAGTGTCACCGCTGAGATCAGTTCGTGCAAGAATATTCTTGAAGACGGTGACAAATTCGTCAGCTGTCCCATCCTGTCGTAAGGCTTTGAGTTGGAGGAGTGCGGCAGCTTTGTCGTCGGTAGGGAAAAGGCTTCTTTGAATTGGTTGATAAATTCAGCGTAGGTGGCTTTCCTTTCAGCTGCTGAATATTTATCGTGAAATTCTAATCCCCATGCTGCTGCAGTTCCTTCTTTGAGGAAGGATAGGGCGATGCGAATCTTCTTGTCATCTTCGAGTTGGTTGAGGTTGTTTAGGATGAGGTAGTCTTCAAGTTCCTGAATGAACTTTCTGGTCTTGGATCGGTCTCCGGAGAACGTTTGGGGTTTGGCTCCAATGTCCTTCTTGTTGTTGTTGTCTTGTGACATTTCGTAGTCGAAATCGAAGTCGGTCTCTGGTTCAATTGTTTCTGCACTGGGGCGCTCCTCTGGCTCAGCTGTGGGGCTCTCCTCTAGCTGTTGTTGTACTTGGTCTTCTTCTTCCTCTTCGGGCAAGACAGAAGCGCTGGTAGACGGGACTAGTGATGGGTTCCTGGATATTGCTGTGGGTAATGGTGCGAAGCGTCGCTGTTCCTCCTCGTCTACTTCAATGTCGTGTTCTCGTTGAGCTCGGACAATAGCAGGGTCTTATGAGGTCGTTCAGGGGTAGGGAAGTCTAGAGCGTGGAAGTGTCTGCTTTCAACGGCAACGGTGGTGAATGTGAATTTGCCAAGGGAGAGAGGCGTAGCACCAGCGGTTATTGTTGTGATTAAAACCGCAGTAGCTTCCGTTGGTGAACTTGTAGACGTTGTTGGTTCCTTCTACTAGAGTGGTATTTCGTGGCGGGTGGTCTGCCCTGTGTACGACCGTGGTGACTGAGTGGTAGCCGCAACGGCAATCGGCCTGTTGCGTGCTTCTGCTGTGTTGTCGTGGGGTGGGCCTGCGCTAACAATGAGCGGGCCTTCTGAACAGCTTGACCTTTTGTTAAGGCAGAGCCTAACAACTTAGGTAATACTGTTTACGCTCGATGTCTTTGATAAACAAAGACAGAGATTTGTCAGCAGCTGCGGCTGTACTGACGACCTGGTGAGATTGACGAAGCAAGGGACTTAAAGGCGAAATAGAGAACTAAGCAGTTAGGTAGATTGCCTAGGTCAAGCTGAGGAGCCTTGACCAAATGGTACAGGTTTATATACCTATCTAGTAGTTCTAAATATAGCACATGCGCAGCATGCTGAGTAAGTAATGAGTCATGCGCAGCATGATGAGTAAGTACATGAGTCAGAAAGAGTCAGATAAGGTATAAGTCTCTCACGATCGTGAGAGATGCGGAGTAAGCATGGAAAAAGATGAAAAATGCGCAGTGATGCGCAGCATATGTGAGTAATCGTGCATAGGTAAGCGGGCCGGGGTATGTAAGGAGAAACATGTAAGCAAAATCATAACACAAACTGATGGTGCGACAGAAAGGATCAATCAGGAGATTGATGCCTATCTCCGCATCTTCTGTGCACAGAACCCCGAATCCTGGTCCAAATGGATTACCACTCTAGAATTCTCCTACAACAGCCGAACACACTCTGTCACCAAACGAACCCCATTCTACCTAATGATGGGATACGAACCACCTGCACTCCCATCAGTTGCTCCCACTAGCAAAATTCCCGCAGTTGACAAACGGATCAAGGAACTTCTGCTAGCACGCGATGAAGCAAATGCTGCACATGCACTTGCTGCGCAACGCATGGCAGAGAAGATCACACGACAGTTCACCCCATTCAAAGTCGGAGAAAAGGTGTGGTTAGAAGCCACAAATCTCAATCAAGGAAACATCTCCAAGAAACTAGCACCCAAACGAGAAGGACCCTTCAAGATACTTGAGGTAAAAGGACACCTGACCTATAAACTCGACCTGCCAAGACGATGGAAGATCCACCCGGTGATTCACGCGTCACTTCTCACCCGTTACATCTCCACCAAAGCGCATGGACCCAGCTTCTCTAAACCGCCACCTGACGAAATCGACGGAATAGAAGAATACGAAATAGAAGCAATTGTGGCCCATCAGAAACAAGGCAAAGGGCGACACAGATACCTCGTAAAATGGAAGGGATGGCCATCAGCGGACAACGAATGGATGCCCGAGTCAGAACTGCGGAACGCCAAGAAAATACTCACCGAGTATAAAAAGAGGAAGAAACTCACCTGACACCACATAGCAAACCCACTCACATCCACTATATAACAATGTCTCAAAATGCCTCTTCCTACGACCGCACCATCATCCGCAACACCTTCAAATCCGATACCGCTATTACGGCGCTCCGTACGCATACTGCCTGGAGCAGCAACGACAACCCTCTCACCGCTGTGGGAGAACAAGGAACCCTCTACCAAAACCGACGAACCGAAACTCAACGAAGTGGCTCGTCTGCGCCACCAATTTGCGAAAACCACTGACGATCTTGATCAACTTTTGGACAAAGTTGATCGAGAAACGGAGGAGACCCTCACAGACCTCTTCTTTGCTATTGGAGGAACAGCTTTCCTCGACGAATTCTTCCCCGAACGACAAAACTGGTTCAACAACCCAAAGGAGACAGACTTCGAAACCCTTGCCTCCAATCCCTGGGGGCCTGAGGAAAGTCAAGAAGAGGAAGTCACGATCCTCACTGCACGTCAAGTTTGCGGAACCCTACGAGCATTTCCTCCCGTCACCAATTTACACACCGCCGCAAAAATAAAACATAACCCCTTCGTCAAAAAAGAACAGAACGACAACAAGGAAAACATCAATCCCAATGGCAAACCCTCCAACGCCATACCTCTCCGCATTCGAAAGCCCACCAGAGTCCGACTCACCAACGCTGGTGAACCTTCCTCGACAGTATCGTCCCAGAAGGCGCCGCGCACCGGATATCTTGCCAACAGACCACCACCACCCAGATGGTTCGGATGCTACATTTGTGGAGGCAGACACCGACAGTGTCATTGCTTTCGTTTTGTGTGTCGTCTGTGCCATCATCGTGGCCCAGGCCATTACCCGGTTAGCTGCCCACAACGCTACCACAAGGGCATAGACCGTCACTTCTGGGGTAAAGGAAGGAATTGAAGTCGGGAGACTTCAACGATAGCGAGAGGGTAATGTTATGATTTTGCTTACATGTTTCTCCTTACATACCCCGGCCCGCTTACCTATGCACGATTACTCACATATGCTGCGCATCACTGCGCATTTTTCATCTTTTTCCATGCTTACTCCGCATCTCTCACGATCGTGAGAGACTTATACCTTATCTGACTCTTTCTGACTCGCATTGAGTCATACTGACTCATGTACTTACTCATCATGCTGCGCATGACTCATTACTTACTCAGCATGCTGCGCATGTGCTATATTTAGAACTACTAGATAGGTATATAAACCTGTACCATTTGGTCGAGGCTCCTCAGCTTGACCTAGGCAATCTACCTAACTGCTTAGTTCTCTACTTTGCCTTTAAGTCCCTTGCTTCGTCAATCTCACCAGGTCGTCAGTACAGCCGCAGCTGCTGACAAATCTCTGTCTTTGTTTATCAAAGACATCGAGCGTAAACAGTATTACCTAAGTTGTTAGGCTCTGCCTTAACAGTGACTGTGAGAGGAACTCGGCAAGCCTCAACCGAAACCGAACAAACCCTGCACTAGAGGGAATGTTTTCCTCCTCGAGCTGCTTGAATGTGCAGGCATCCTTGCGGCTGTGCACCGAGAATTTGGTGACATTGTCAACCGAAATGGTAGGCGACAACGCCAACGAGGCAGCATTAGAGGCAGCCTGCGATGTGTTAAGCTAGTATCGCTACGTGCTCAACCAAGTATCAAGAGTTCAGCTGCTTAGTCCTCTACCAGCCTTTGTAGAGACGAGCGAGAGTAATCGAGCGAGTCGAAGTTAAAGCAAATAGCGATGTATAGGCTTTTAGGTCAAGCTGGGGAAGCAAGACCGAAAGCGTGAAAGTATTTATACATGAAGAGTAGGGCTAAGGGTTGGGCATTGCGCAGCAATGCTAAGTAAGCAAAAGTAAGTATGACTCGGAGTGAGTCAGAGTAAGAGTCACGACGAGTCATGGTAAGTAAATATAGTACAAGTATCCCACGATCGTGAGAATACTGAGTAATCGTAGCTAAAGGGATGAGTAATGCGCAGCAGTACTGAGTAATCGTATAAACATAAGCGGGGCGGGGGATAGTAATGGTAGATGAGTAAAAGGAAAAAGAGTCCGGGTGCGTATCCAAGGTAACTGTAACATTACCCTCTCGCTAGCGTTGAAGTCACCTGGCTTCAATTCTTCTTCTTGCCCCAGAAATGGCGGTCTATGTTCTTCCAATAGCGTTGTGGACAGTTAACCGGGTAATGGCCTGGGCCGCGATGATGACACAGACGACAAACAAAACGAAAGCAATGGTATTGTCGATGTCTGCCTCCGCAAACATAGCATCGGAAGTGTCGGGGCGGTGGTGGGTGGTTGGCGAGGTATCCGGTACGCGGCGCCTTCTGTGACGAGATCGTTGAGGAAGAGGGTTCACCAGAGTTGGCGAATCTGACTCTGGTGGGCTTTCGAATGCGGAGAGGTAAGGTGTCGGTGGGTTTGACATTTGGGTTGACGTTTTCCTTGTCGCTATCTTGATCCTCGGGTATAGTTTGAATGAAGGGATTGTGCTTTATCTTGGCAGCGGTAGCAAGGTTGGTGACGGGGAATCTTGGAGGGTTCCTCGAACCTGACGTGCCGTGAGAATCGTCGGTTCTTCGGTGGTTTGATCTTCCTCAGGCCCCCAGGGATTGGCGGCAAGGGTTTCAAATCTGTCTCTTTCGGGTTGGGAACCAACCGTCGTTCAGGATAGTGCTGATCGAAGGCTGTACCTCCGGCAGCAAAGAAGAGGTCGGTGAGGGTTTCCTCCGTACGTTGGTCAGAGCTGTCAAGAGCTCGATCAAGTTCTTCAAGGGTTTTCGAATATAGGTGGCGTAGACGAGCCACTTCGTTGCGGAATTCGGTTCTTCGGTCGTGGTAGGCTGAGCCCCGCTCTGCCACTTCGGTGAGGAGGTTGTCGTTGCTGCTCCAGGCAGTGTTTGTACGGAGCGCCGTAACAGCGGAATCGGTTTTGAAGGTGTTAAGGATGATGGTGCGGTCGTAGGAGGAGACATTGGAGGACATTATAAGCAAGATGTGTTTGCTTCGGCAAAGTGCTGTGGGTTGATGGAGATTCACCGAATGTTCTTCCTCTTCTTATATGCTTCAAGGGTCTTCTTGGCGTTCTGGAGGTTTCTCACAGGTTCCCATGAGTTCTCCGATGTCGGATATTCTTTCCACTTGATCTTGTAAAGGATCTTCCCACGATGTCGTTTGTGTGCGACAATTTCTTCCACTTCCCATTCTTCTTCTTGATTGATGAGGTCAGGTGGCGGTTCTAGGAAATTGGGCCCGTGTGTCTCGGTTTCCTTGTATGGTGTGAGGAGGGTGGCGTGGAACACAGGGTGAATTTTCCATGTTCGGGGTAGTTCTAATCTGTAGGTCAGCGGACCTAGAACTTCTTTGATCGTGAAGGGGCCTTCTCGTCGTGGCGTGAACTTCTTTGAGTAGTATGCCAGTTTTAGGTTAGTTGTTTCCAACCAAACCTTCTGTCCTTGTTCAAATGGTTTGAAGTTACTTCGGACACGTTCGGCCATCTTTCGTCTCGCAAGTTCATGGGCGGCCGCAGCTTCGTCTCGTGCTTGTTGGAGTTCTTTCATTCGGGTTTCCGCAGCAGGGACATTGGTCTTCTGATATGGAAGGGGAATAGCACGTGGTTCTGCTCCGTTCATTAGGTAGAATGGAGTTTGTGCGGTGACGGCATGAACACGTTTGTTATGGGCGAATTCCATTAGGGGAATTAGTTCTAGCCATTTCTCGGGGTTGTTGGCGCAGAATAGTCGGAGATAAGCGCCAATGTCTTGGTTGACGCGTTCAGTTTCTCCATCTGCTTGTGGGTGATATGCGGTTGTCAGGGAAAGCTTGATTCCTAGGAGTCGTCCTAGTTCTTGGAATACTTTGGATGCGAATTGTGGACCTCTATCGGATATCAGTTTGTCGGGAAGTCCGAATCTTCTGTAGACAGCATCCAGGTAGTTGTTGGCAGTGCCTAGGGCGTCAATGGTCTTCTTGCAAGGGATCAAAATTACCCCCTTACTAAGGCCATGGTCTACCACGACCATGAGTGAGTCGTAACCGTTAACCTCGGGAAGATCAGTGATGAAATCTGTAGAGGCAAGTTCGAAGGGTCGTGTGGCGGTAAATTTGACTGGGTTCAGGGGAGGTGCCGTGGGGTGTGTATTGACCTTCATCTGTTGGCAAGGGGCACATCCATCAACGTAGGATTTGACAGTTCCAAACATTCTGGGCCACCAGTAGTGTTCGGAAATTAACTCCATCGTCTTGAATGCTCCGGGGTGTCCGGCCATAGGTGCGTCATGATACTTCTGTATGAGGCTTCGTCGTAGGGTAGCATCATTAGGGACATAGCATCGCCCCCGGAAAAAGAGGAGAGAGTCCTCTACTTTCCAGTCGGCTAAAGCCGATTTGATGGGGGTAGAGTGGTTCTTCAGGTGTCGTATTGCTTCCGTGAAGAATTCGTCTTTCATCATGTGTTCGGCAAATTCCGCCTTAAGTTCGGTATCAATTGTTCGGATGAAGAGTTTATCAGGTAGCATGGTGATGTCTTCGTTGTCGGTGTCGTGGTCTAGAATGTGATCTGCTCGTCGGGATAGTTCATCAGATTGGACCATCTGAGTTCCTGGTACATGGACCAGGTTTAGGTCATATTGGGAGAGGAGTAAACTCCATCGTGCTTGTCGTCGGCTAAGTTTCTGTGGCGTTCGGTAGTAGGTTAGGTTCTTGTGGTCGGAGAATACCGTGACAGGGTGGGCTGATCCTTGTAGATAGTGTCGCCAAGTTTCCAGTGCTCTGACTATAGCGAGTAGTTCCCTGTCGTAGATTTCGTAGTTCCGTTCGGTTGGGGTGAAGGAGTGAGAGATGTATCCACAAGGGTGCCAGTCGTTATTTTCGTCTCGTTGGCGTAGCACTGCTCCTGTCGCCCACTTGGATGCATCACATTCAATGGTGAACGGTTTCGTTGGATCGGGCATCGTGAGTACGGGTGTCTCCGCGAACCTTTTCTTCAGGGCTTCAAATGCTTCTTCTTGTTCCTTTCCCCATGTAAAGGGCCGATCTTTCTTGGTGAGATCGTTCAGGGGTCGGGCTAATTCCGCATATTTCCCTATGAACCTTCGGTAGAAGTTGCCAAATCCCAAAAAGGACCGAACTTCTTTTACGGTGGTCGGGGTTGGCCATTTCTTTATCCCATCGAGTTTAGTCGGGTCCATGTGGATCTTGTCTGGCGATATGATCATTCCAAGGAATTCGACTTCTGTCACGTTGAATTTGCATTTCTCAGCTTTAAGGAACAGGTTGTGTTCCATCAGCCTTTGGAGTACCCGTTTGGTGCGCTTCTCATGTTCTCTTGGGTCTTTAGAGAAGAGTAGCATGTCATCCATGTAGATGATTAACCATCCTTCATCGATCATGTCTCTGAAGATGTGGTTCATCATTGCTTGAAACGTGGCTGGGGAGTTGCATAGTCCAAAGAACATGACGGTGGGTTCAAACAAGCCTCGATTTGTTTTGAAGGCTGCTTTCCACTCGTCTCCTTCTTTGATCCGGACATTATGATATCCCCATCGGATGTCCAGCTTTGTGAAAATCTTTGCTCCTCTGAGTTTGTCGAGTAGGTCGCTGACTAGTGGTAAGGGGTAGGCATTCTTGACAGTTCCACTGTTGAGATATCGGTAATCTTGGCAGGGTCGTAGTGCGTTTGCTTCTTTCTTTGCTACAAAGAAGAAGGGTGATGCTTGAGGTGATTTCGAGGGTCGGATGTATCCTTTTCGTAGGTTTTCTTCAAGAAATTTGTCCATTTCGGCTTGCTCCTTTGGATTGAGAGGGTAGACCTTGCAGTCTTTCGGAACAAAGTCTGGTTTGAGATCAATGGCGTGATCCCAAGGCCGAGATGGGGGGAATCGTTCTGATGCTTCTTTCTCAAAGACTTTCTTGAATTCGTGGTATTCGGGGGGAATGAGGTCTTCGAGTTTCTTCTTGACCTCTTCGGTTTTCTGATGTTCTAGGGTCTGGGAGATGGACGTCTTGGCGCGAATCCAGACGTTCTGGGTCGGGACGAATCGCAGTGATCCTCTATCTCGGGTGATTCGGGAGATATTTGCAGCTCGGATTCTTCTGATTTCTGGTTCTCGATGTTCATTCGTCAATGGGGAATTGGCTCGTTCGAATATTCCCATCACTGGTTCTCCTTTCACATAGGCAATAACCAGGTCTTGTTCGTCATTGGGTTCTTCTAAGGGTGTTTCAATGGGTTCGGGTTCGTCGGGTACGTTGGAAATGTCTAGGCGTGATTCCTCTGTTGCGGCTAGTCGTCTGATCTGGACTCGGGCAAGGGCCGTGCGTAGCGGGGATGTCTTGACGCGCTTGGGATTAATGAATAGTGTCCCCTTTTGCCAGTTGATTTCTGGATTTGTTCGCTTCAGCCATGGGAGTCCGAGGATCAGGTGTTCATTCCCTAATCCGGTGACCAGGCACCGTTCTGACGCCTTGTGTTTCCCTATCCCTATATCGACCCAGGTGTAATGGGTGATTTGCCCTGTTTTGTTGATAGTGCCGTCAACGTTCTTGGCAGTGAGAGGTTGTCGAAGGGGATGTGTTTTGATTCGATGGCGGGCGACGAATTCTTTGTCGATGAATAGTCCTTGAGCACCTGAGTCGACTAGTGCTTTGGTTTCAACGGTTCTTTCTTCATTCGGAGCAGAGACCTTAATGGGTAGACGCATAGATTTATCAAAAGGTTCTGCATACGACATAGAAGAAATCAGTATTGTGGCGGGTTCAGACGTTGACACTGGCCGCCGTTCTAAAAATCCTCATCGAGCTCATTCCAGAAGCTCTCCAATTCTTCCGCTTCCAACGCTCTAATGGTTCTGACAAGATCTTTGATGTTTTTCTTGCCATAGGAGTTGGTGTTGGACTGCTTTCCTCCTCTGCGTTCAGGGCATTCTCGAGAGCGATGTCCTTTCTTGAAACAGCGGAAACATTTCCCTTCCTTCATTAACTCCTTTCTCTTTTCAAAAGATAAGGCGTCAATGTCCATGGCGTTAGGGTCTGCTGTGGCGTGGGTATTGCGGGGATTTGCATGGGAAATAGGGGGGAGTCCTCTGTTGCGGCGGATGACGTTCTGTCCTCTACGCCATTGTGCATCAAATCGGGCAGCGTGTTCGTACCATCCGTTAATGGTGACGGGAAGAATGGGGAGGTTATAGATCTTTTCGATGATCTTGGAGTTGAGTCCTTTCTGGAAGAATTCAATCTTCGCCTTTTCATCGGTGATCCCGGAGGCGGAGATAAGGACTTTGAATTGAGATATGTAATCGTCAATTGGTCCTTTCTGCGTGAGAGCGTCTAGGGATGCAAATGCCTGTCCTTCTCCGTCTACTGGGTAGAAGGCGTTGATGAATTCTTTCTCGAATTGTTTGAAATCGGGGGAGGATGATGTCGTTATCTTTGTTTGTGTAGTTCTGGCAGAAAGATCGTTTCCATGCCAAAGCGGTTCCTTTCTTCAAAAAGGAAAGTGCAAAAGCGATTTGCTTGTTGTTGTTGTCGTAGATGTGGTCGTTCAGGCTTAGGTACATCTTGACTTCCAACAACCAAACTTCGGCATTTCTTCGGTCACCATCATATTCAAATGGTTGTCCCATTCGGAGTTCGGCGAGTTTCTTTGGTTCAGGGTTGGTTGGAGCCATTTCTGGTGGTTCTTGTTTCGGGGTTTGTGCGGGTGTCGGAGTCTGGGTCTGTCTGGGGGGTTCTGGTTCTGTTTCCGATTCTTCTTCGGGTTCTTGCTCTGTTTCCGATTCTTCTTCGGGTTCTTGCTCTGGTTCTGATTCTGGTTCGGGGTCTGGCTGTGGTTCTGGTTCTGGGTTCTTTACTTCTTTGGTGAAGTAGGCACTGCTAAGGTAGTCGCCAAATCGATATTGTCGCGGGTCTTCGTCTTTCGGTACCAAATGTCTCCAACGGTTTGTCTTAAGGTCGAATTCTGAGTAAGTACCGTCGTCAAGTTGTACTACTCTCTCTGTCCCGGTGGGAGTTGAGGCGTTCGGCGGTCTTGAGGGAGACGTGGTTCCGGTCGGTTCTGCAAGGGTAGTTGACCTCTTGCAGTCAGGTGGTTTGGTGGTTGTGGCCTACGCTTGCGATGAGCGGGCTATCAGATCAGCTTGACCTTTTGTTAAGCTAGTATCGCTACGTGCTCAACCAAGTATCAAGAGTTCAGCTGCTTAGTCCTCTACCAGCCTTTGTAGAGACGAGCGAGAGTAATCGAGCGAGTCGAAGTTAAAGCAAATAGCGATGTATAGGCTTTTAGGTCAAGCTGGGGAAGCAAGACCGAAAGCGTGAAAGTATTTATACATGAAGAGTAGGGCTAAGGGTTGGGCATTGCGCAGCAATGCTAAGTAAGCAAAAGTAAGTATGACTCGGAGTGAGTCAGAGTAAGAGTCACGACGAGTCATGGTAAGTAAATATAGTACAAGTATCCCACGATCGTGAGAATACTGAGTAATCGTAGCTAAAGGGATGAGTAATGCGCAGCAGTACTGAGTAATCGTATAAACATAAGCGGGGCGGGGGATAGTAATGGTAGATGAGTAAAAGGAAAAAGAGTCCGGGTGCGTATCCAAGGTAACTGTAACACGATGGGTGGTTGGTATCATCGCTATCGGTCGCATCCTCGAGTTCTCCTACAGCGCCTAACTTCTTCTGAGCTTCCTCACGCCGCTTTCTTTGCTCGTCAAAGTCATCAATCTGCTGACGAATAAGGGAGGCCACATATAATTGATGGTCAGCTTTAAGAATCTGGATAATCAAGATTAGTGAAGAATAAACGAACAAACGAGAAATGATTACATACCTGACCCGCAACATCTCTGAAATTAGTTCGCAGCTGGTATGAATCCTTCAGCGGACCATGTAGGGATTCATTTGGTTTTGTGTCGTAATTGCGTGTGACCCCTTTACTCTCAATGTCATCGAAGAGGTGCTGCAGCATGTGCAACTTCGGAAAATTCCAACTCTTGTCCTGCGGCCCAAGAGGAATGTACTCCTACAAGTAATAATCAGCATGCAATCCAGTACCAACGCTACTTAAATCAAAGCTTACCTCTAATCGTGCCACAAAGAGTTTGAGCTGCAACCGACCATCGGATAACGTCTGTTCAGTATGAACTTCCAAAGACGCATACATCTCCAAACAAAGATACTGCCTAAGCAGCGCCAGCAGTGCATACCCCGAAGGTGATTTTGCTTTCGTGAGGATGTTGTGACTTGCGTAAATGATAGTCTATAGATCCCATATTAGTAATGTGATATTACAGTGGTAATCAAATTACCTTCAAAATGTCTTCGAACTTGTTTGCATCCGAGAATGTTAGATCAATAGCACCTTCTTGAAAATGACTGAGATGGCGCCAGCGCGGCATGTGCCTCATTCTGCTAAACAGTGAGTTGTAATGTCAACTAGATAAACAAGTCAGCCTACTGCATATTGATGATATCAGCAGCAACACGCCCCAGGTCATGAACATGTTGCTGGAGAATGGGCCATATGTGTTTTCCCCCGAGCCCATGCGCGAGATTGTGACACTTGTCCCAAGAAACAGCGAGATGAGGATCAGAATTCGGCAGCTCCCAGAATGCATTCTGGAGAAGGTATCGTCAGTGTGATAAATATAGTAAACAAACATAAATTAGATTTACGTCAACACCCCGCAGTCCGTGGTTCTTTAGCATGTCATCTCGGTCAGATTTCTTCTCCAGCTTTCGAGCCTTCTGGACAATATCACGAGTTTCCACGCCAGTTCGAAGCTTATGAGATGAGTGAAGGTCTGAGAGTTGGCCGGCAGGGACATAGCATTTCGGGCACGGCCAAAGCCCTCTAAAGCCACGATTCAGCACCATTACACATCTGTAAAAAGAGACTCTGTTAGTCTATGTTACATAGATATGCAACACCACTTACTGTTCTTCATAATCAGCTGAAAGAATAACAATGAAGGGAAACAGGTGGCGATCAACTCCGTCGGCACATCGCACCCAGAATCCATTACCACGGCTATCCGGCTTCAGTGATTCAAACAGAACCCGGACACATTCATGCCAAACAACGTTTTTAAAGTCAGCAAAGTGGCTCTTTCCCTTGTTCTTCTGGTCGTCAGGAACCTGATTATTCATTAGTAATGACTATTACAATTAGAAAAAATAAACTGACAAGCGGTAACCATCCAACGACTCGTCCTCCTCCAGGCCCGTTCCCATTTCGAACTTCAACAGGTAGGTTAGCGCAACACGCTATCACGGGGTAGCCCATTTGGGTTCCAAATGACGAGAGCTTGGTCTTGTCTGCATAGAGTATGATGCCAAAAGGTTTTCCATCTGGCGGCAGTCGGGACTATCGTTGATGAGAAAAAGTGACTAATAGATCAAATGCGCAGAGATTTACCTGTATATCCCAAAACCGTTGGGCCGTCCAAGGTTCGTCAATGAACCTAACGAAAGAGTCACCATCAAATTTAGATAGCTTCTGAGCATCCCACTCGAAGAGAGGAGCAAGAGCCGGATCATGAATCAGATCCTGAATCCAGCTTTTGAGGCGACGTGACCAGAACTTGAATGTGTGGTCGACTTTCTTGTACGGAATCTGAATGACGTGTTGCGTAAACTGTCATGATGCAATTAATAACACAACTTGAAATGAAGAATATCTAAATCTCACGGGCGTTAGCATATCACCCGCAGCCTCCCAGAACATCTGAACTTCCTTGAAGTTCTCGAGGGTAAACAAGCCCTCCCCACGCAGACAGCGGCGGAATAACTGCAGAAGTTTTGTGGTCTGCTCTTGGGTAAGTGCTGCATCTAGGGCAAGCTCGCAGAATTCGTAGTCTTCACGCGAACGCCAGGGCTTCCATGGTTCCAGCGGTTCCAACTCGGAAGCTTGCGTACGAGAGTTTTCGGCGTATCGCTGATAATCCTCAAAATGATCGGTTTTGGTATCACGTTGACTATGAGGATGATATTCAGTTCGAATATCGTCAAGGCGAAATTCGCCCGAACCTTCAGGCTCCTTGCGAGGCAATGCCTGTGAAGATTGTGCTGTTAAGGAAATCAGTAATCGACCTTCGTGGAGACTCTACAGAAAACCGCACCTGCTGTCAATGCTGTTTTAGATCCCGACGGGCTCAAGTTTTCGCCAGTAGGCTCCAGGTCGCCAAAATCATCTAGGATAGTCAAAAGCTTAGCAATAGAAGGAAGAGACGAGGCCATATCAAATACCAGCATGCCAGTGATCACCTGTCAATGCTTCCGTGTCCTCCTCGTCTATGGCAGTCGTATCTACATATCATGGTCAGTGATGAGTGAGTAACAGGCTGAACAGAACTTACAGCTTTGAGTTTTCCTCCGTCTATGGGAATCCACAAATGCTCCTTCTTCCTCCACCAATGCACGTTTTCTCGCGCAGCCCTCAACGTGTTTCTTGAAACCACGGGCGTCTAAGACGCGCTGACAGTGGGTATGGGGACACTGCATTGTGTTTGATGTCTTATACCGGCGATTCAACGAAGACGACATAGTGAGTTGACCTGTGAATGACAGTGGAATGAAAGGAACGAGGGATGGCAGTCGAAACAGAATGAGCGTGGTGTCAACAACAGTGGCAACCTCAGTTATAACACAGGCTCGGCTGTACTTCGCCGTTGTGATCGCCTCGTCCTTGTTTGGACTGATTTCCGGCCGTTCTGACTAATTTGTTCCGTAATGACAGTGTTCTTACCGGGAAGCCCCGTCGCAACCAATCACATCTGCGATCGTAACCGAAGCGCCGTTTTGACCACGGACCCAAGTTTCCGACAGATGATGGATGTGGTGTGGAGGATCGGAAAGGTGCTCCGAATGGTATTCATCAGGCTGAATCTCGGAGTTGGGGCAAGAGCGGGATGTTGCAGCCACAGTTGACATGTTTCGACTAGTTCGTTGGACGAGGATGCAACAATAGACGCCAGTGATGAAATGTAACAAGGTCCCTATTCGTTGCATTCCATGCTGGTGAGGGCTGCCGCCGAACTGCTAGTGGAATATGCCCTATGAGGTAAGATCAGGCTATATTCCACAGTAAATAGGCAGAACGCTTGCAGGGTGGATACCCAAGCTGGAATGTTTCTGAATCCTCAAGGCGTCATGTGCACGCACGACCTTGATTTGACTTGCAAGAAGGGACGGTGAACGGGTAGGGCAATGGTCGAAAGTATTGTTTTATATCATTGCGTCATTCCATTCAACACTCCCCTACACCTATGATATTCAAGTTCTCCCTCTCCCGATTCACCCATGCACCAGAGCGATGACCGACAACCAACTATTGCATATATCTTCCTTCGCCATCATCATCCACCCTTTCTTCTTTAACCATAGCTAGCGTCCCAGGGTTACACCCAACTTCAGCCAAGGCCTACGTCGACCAACCACGATGAACGCAATGAGCGCCACGAGAATAATTTAGTGCTCTCCTGCGTCGCCTTCCTAACAAGTCGTCTCTTTCCATCCTTGCCGAACTTTTCTTTCCACCGTCCACTGAGGCCTGCGGGCCTCCGCAAGTCTGAACGGCGAAGCCAACCCATCAATGGTGACTATCTGAGCTCCAGCTCCCATAAGCTTGTCTTTGTGTCCGTCATCACCTCCGTAAATGGTCGCCAGTACGCGTGAATGACAGCGGGGAGGGACCGACAACCCAAAAACTCTAGGATTGAGGCGGGGGTTCCCCAAGAACGAAGGTCGTCTATTCCTTCGTCGCCTCCATCTTGATATGCGATGACACAGGCGTGAGCAGCATAATTAGCGTCCGCTGTTGCCGTCCCTGAGTGGGAAAAGGGAGGCGTGCGTGGAGGGATGAAGATTGCATGGATGGGGCAGGAAGTGGTGGTGGGAGGATTTGGACGTTAACAAGATTTGATGCTTGGCTCGCTTCCCCGGGATGTAATAAAGCGAAAAAGTTGGCGAATCTCCAAGAGAGTGGAGCGCTGGAGAGGAGACTGAGCTAGGTATGTTGGTTATTCGATTGAAAAGCTTACGAGGGTTATATGCTATACCCTCTTCTCGGGAACCTCACGTTTGTCTCTCGGAGGTATTGCTGTGGGGCTTGTATTCCATCATATTGTAGACTTGGCGTAGAAAACATGGCTTGTCCTGTACTACCCCGAATGTACTATTTTTGGGAATACCTATGGCCGTCAAGGTAGAAGTTAGAGGGGACGAAATAGGCGCCCAGGCGCTTACGAATTGAGGCCTTAGGCACAGCCCAGGTTGTGCCAGAGTAGCCTTCAGGCTGAGGGACGTTCGCCTCGACCTCCACGTCCGTTCCTCGCCTTCTTGTCGTTCATGGGCAAGAAGAACAAAAATAAGAACAAGGTATGTCTTTGGATCTGTATACCCGGCTTCAGGTGTATTGAGCCGGTGTTCTAGGTCCGCGAAGCAGAGGCAACTTACCTCGTTGTCGTCAATCCATGGGGTCAACCAGGACATCCAAATTTTATCAACAATGTTGCTGCTTGGTTTGAGATCATGCTATCGGATGACTTTGAGCATATGAGAGTGGATGTAGTGTATACTCATAAGCAGGTATGGAATCATTGGAAAAGCCTCTTCTTCCGACGTTGACTCTCAAGCAATCCTTTAGCACCAGAATCTCATCCTCGAGTTTTCCACCCAGTTCAACACCTCTCAATATCTTGGCTCACACGTATGGGAGGAATTCCTGTCTCCTCCATGGAATGAAACCGTTCGAGACTGCGTATCGTTCGTTTACGACTACAATTTTGCGAAATACCTCGAGCCTGGACAAAGAGGCTGGAAAACCAATATACCAATCTACGATAGCATTCCAAGGAATTTTCCAATACAAAGTCCATACCCAACCTCTGGACCTGCACCGATCCCTGGGATGGAGGTGCCATATGCCATTCCCCCAAGGAATCCAGCCAGAGATTCAGCGACGCCAAAGAGGGAGCAGAGCCCTTCTTTGCCAGTCAAAGAAGAGGGGCTAGATCCACAGCGGGAGCCAAATGGTCAGTCCTTCATCTAGTCCTCAATCTTCTGCTTCTGATATCAGGCACGACTAGCTACAGTAGACGACTTCCTCACCAGTATCGATATCGATATGAAGCCTCTTATGGGGGCAGGACCTCCGGCAGAGGTGCCTCCCACGCCCACTCTGCCGTCACCTCCTCCCGCAAGGGTGAAGCAAGAACCCGAAGATTCACCCATCGTGAAACAAGAACTTGTTGATTCACCACCTCGTACGCGAGTCAAGATTGAAGAAGAGGAGGCCAAACCCAACATTACCACATTACCTCACTTCACCCGTTCTTCACCTACACCTTTACCCGATTACGAAGATGAAGAGGAAGAGGCTCAAGAAGTGGCTAGTGAACACCACCCCGGATATGAGCCTTCGGCCGAACTCATGGCTGCGTTCGCTGGGCTACCGGATAATTACCTCTCTGGGCTGGCGGACTCAGCAGATTCTCGTGCAGCCTCGCCGCCGGTTTCACAACCTCAAGTAGTAGTGAGAGTGAAGAACGAGCTTGTCGAAGGTATGCTCATCATCTTCCCCCAATCCGATTTTGACTAAACTATGCATAGATACAAACCCCTTCGGAGACTTTAGGGGGAGGTCAATGACATTCGCCACAGAACATGGAACTCCTCAACCCTCTATGAACCCTATAAGGATCAAATCTGAGCCCAGGGATCCTTCTCTCCCACTTTCCCCACAGCGAGTCCGAGTCAAAGCAGAACCCCAGGACTCATTCCCCATACTCAATTCCAGTCGGATACCCAGCATCCCCCCTGCTCGTGCTCCTCCTGCTCCTTCGGGCACGGTGTATGATAGGTCAAGAGACCCGCGCTTGGCTAGAATGATGGCTCAGGGAGGCGTCAAGAGGGAACCGGAGGACGACGAACGGGTTAGCAGAGCTACTGTGAAGAGGGTGAAGGTGGAGCCTGACTAAGGAGGAGAATCATGATGGTGGTGATTCTAAGAACGAACGGGGTAGCAGGGAGCTCAATCTATCCCGAAGTACGTGATTACTCGTTGGTTTTGCTGGGATGAGAAACTGATAAACGAATATAGCGTCAAACTACGAAAAGACAGGAGCCGCTGGCTACCCACTCAGCTGGTTCCCTCTGCTTATGCACCTAAACTACGTGTTTGTGGATAATTCCGAAGGAAGGCGTTATACGCGTGGACAATAGAGGCTAGATGCTTCTAAGGCATGAATGCGATGACAGCTCGCCAGCACGAGAGAATAAGGACCGCAACGGTTATGAAGTTAATTCCCGTGTAATGTAGATTAGGGGTCTACGTACAAGGCAAACAGGGCAGTAGGAGTAAATACGGTCGCCACACAGGTACATTATGCTTGAGTCCGAAATGGGGCTCCAACTTATTGGCAGTCACTACTAGTGGTCACTGAACGAAATCTCGCTGTCAAAATCATCCTGTTTTGGCGGTGAACGTGGGCACTCGATCCGTGTCACGATCAAGGAACTGTGGTTTTGATACCACACTGCACAAGCTGTGTAAGCTTTTTTCCCGCCAATTGTTTCTTGTTGACACTATTGCGAAGGATTTCTGAAAATCAGCGAGCTCTCCGAGTATTCAACAACAACGCTTAATCGGGTAAAATCTGAACTCCACTGAACTCGAAACAACCCGAAAGTACCAGGAGGGTTTCCAAAGACGAAAGGCGTCCCTCTTATTCTATTGTCTGCGTATATTCTTCAAGTGTTGTAATGGGTAGCTAAAACGGTGCGTTGATTCGTCACCGTGACAATCCAAGGGCTAATGATAAGGGGCATCTTCACACCTTTCTTCCTTCGTCTCCCAGCTCTTCAGGTGCTTTGCTATGGACGCTCAGGAGCCTCCCCACCACTCTGTCTCCATCTACGGCGGAGAGTTCATCAATACTAACTCCTACATCAACGATTGCACCTCTTCTTCCATTTGTATAACGGGTGATAACCATATCCGAGCCCAACGCTATACGGAGAGTCATCTCCAAAGCACCTCCTCATCACGTTTAGGTCAGCGTACTGTTAATGCGGCTCGGTACACTGAGAAGACCAAGGTCAAGAAGCTCTATGCAGGACATAGTAAGTTGACCCCCAAAAGTCATCTTTGAAAGCCTTCGTTTGACCAATAGGCTAGGCATTATTAGCATTTGCGTCCTAATCGTCGTAATTTCAGGGGCTCTTTGTTTTTATCACTACCTATCAGCTCCCAACATCACGTTGAAAGAAGACCACGATCTTGGTGAGTGAGTACCCCCCAACGGACTCGTATCTTATTCAAGTATTGCCCGAGCAGACAGACTCGGGATGCTCGATGATCTTGCCGTTGCGAGGGCCCTACACAACTCGGGCGAGCGATTCAGCCCACCTAGATGCCACAACGAGACTCGAATCCAAGTTCTCAAGGAGATTGGCAACTGGGCGATAGAACAACATAAACCTATCATGTGGCTGCGTGGGTCAGCAGGGACAGGCAAATCTGCTATTGCGCAAACCCTGGCTGAGACGTGGCACGCTACCCAGCACCTTGCTGCCTCCTTTTTCTTATCGAAAAGTGATCCGGATCGTAACACAGACCGCTACGTTGTTCCAACCATTGTCTACCAGCTGGCTCAGGCGTTTCCGGGTCTCGATACCCATGTCCGCAAAGTCATTGACATGGATCGTTTGATTTTCGACAAGACAATTCAGGAGCAAGTGACTGTGCTCATCGCAAGGCCCTTGTTAAGCCTGACATCCGAGTCCTCGATATATCTTTCAAACCCCAAGGTTGTCATAATTGACGGGTTGGATGAGATCATCGATTCTCGAGAGCAAATCGAGCTGTTAAACGTTTTTGGGTCAGTAATCCTGAAACGTAACCTTCCCCTACGCCTTCTTGTGGCCAGCAGACCCGAGATCCACATTTCCGAGATTTTCAAGCTGACCGAATTTGAACCTTATATAGCCCATCTCGACTTGAATACACGACAGGATATCGATCAGGATATCGAGAGGTTTTTGCAGTCCGAGTTCCTGTCGATTAAAAATACCCATCCTTGGCTCAACAAACCATCTTGGCCACCAACGGGTGTCTTGACCACTCTTGTTGAAAGAGCGTCTGGGACTTTCGTTTATGCGGCTGTTGTCGTGGGCTATTTGAAGTCTAGTGATTCTGTGGAGGAATGTCTAACGACGATTATGGGTCTCAATGACAACATAGGCGACACGTACTATCCATCTGCAGCGCTAGATGAGATATATCAGCACATCTTTTCCTCCTTACGACCCCGCACACTCGAAGTAGCAATTGATCTCCTCTCAATTGCCATAGACGGGGTGTCATTCCAACCCATTGACGGGGGCCGGTACTCCGACCCACAGTTTCACTATCTAAACTATAGGGGTTACCACAATCTAGAAGACCTGCTTTTCATTGGGACGGAGGAACTCAATTGGCACTTGCAGAAATTACATTCCCTCCTAAAGATCAGCGATGGGAGACCCGTTTTATACCACACAACCTTGCTCGACTTCTTATTTGACCCATCTCGAGCTGGCCCATTTTTCCTAGGTTGGCCAGATGCACATGCCCGCACATCGATTCTTTATATGAAACAGCTCTTTATCCGGAGATAAAGCTCTTCCCCAGGATATGGCAAATGCGTTACTGGTTGTATCAGTATAACGTGTTCCTGGCTGGCCCAAGCAGAGATTTGGAGAAGGCGATCTCAGTGACATTACAGGCAGAGGAAGCACCGTATTACGAGTATCTCAAGAGGATCCATATGGGTGACTTGGAAAAGCGTCGCAGTTTGGAGATCATTCCGGGGGAGCTTCGCTATCACATGGTATCATATCTTAGCGTACGTTTCTCGTTTTCTATCTGATACGTGAATAACATTTTGTTTGTAGAAATGTAACGAAGAGCTAGATCGCCCCCTTCTCCAACAGTTGGTAAGGAGGGTCAAACTTCGCATATGGCTACACCTGTACGAACGAGGCTACATGAACAACGCGCCTTTCATAAAGATCCAGCCCATATTGCTTTCGGCCTTAAGTTAACGTACAATACCCTCATTTGATCGGCGACACTCTCAGTCGTCAACGTACCTACAGTAGCTTTGATGTCACTTGTCGTTGAAATTGACATGAATACAAACGGACTACGTTACATGAGTAACCCAGGTACTACCAGCGAGAGATACATAGCTCCGATTCCACGCAATTCACGCCTTTTCGTCACATGTGGGCGGAAAGTATCCTAGATTAAAGATTTAAGGTGTTAAGCAATGCATTAGAGGCTGCCAAATTTACCCCTGAAAAACATCCAATCCTCAGAAACCCAGCATCCATCTGAAGTCTTATCCCACCACCTAGAATCATGAAGTAGCTTGATGACTGCGCTTCAAGTGCGAGATCGACTGCTTACGGATTTCCGTGGACGGTTGTTGTATGGCGAGAAGCAGCGCAGATAAGCTTAGCAACCTACGGAAAGCTTTGGTTATGAGCCTTACCTTTCAAAGCATTCAAAACATACCTTGCCGTTCTTGTAAACATCTTCAATCTTGCAATCTGTTCTAGGGCAGCTCCTACAGTTCAGATACCGAGCGGAAACTGTGCCATAGACGCTGCCTGTAGCTGCTTTTCGATGGCCGTCGATTTCCACAAAGTCACTATCATTGACAGAAATCCACTCAATAGCCATGTATACGGCTAGGGGGAGAATTCCAAGAAGTGCAGAAAGCTTTTGAATCGATAGTTATTCCAATAGCCTGCATTGAACACTGGCTGAAGGCTCACCCGCAATACCGAACGTCTTTGGGCGTTCATGGGGGTCAAATCAGGGTGAGTTCTGGCAGAGTAGATCGGTAACTCCTGGCTTTCGGCCCTTTTGATTTACTTGCAGGGAATGCTCACAACACGTTTGGAAAGGCTCAGCAACAAAAGGCTGAACACATGGTATTTACCTATACCTGTCATAGTAATACTGACATTGGCACACAGTGGTCCCTGTCACATAACGTTGTTAATCGTTGAATATTGAGCCAAGTTGGGGTGAAGACGGTCTAGGCTGTGATCGACTCAAGTAGCCTTGCTCATGCTCCTCCCACGTCGTCCGAAACCGGTGGGAAATGGGTCTACAGACCGGGGATTGGTTAGGATGGAGGTTCAGGAAGGTGTGAAGCGAAAGCGAGGAGATGAGATCGTATTGGGAATGTAGATTGGCATCACAGAAGGATGGGTTTCCAATTCTGTTGTTAAATTAGGGCATATAGAATTGATACATGAGGAACAAGTCTAAACGAAACGTCTTCCTTCTGATTGTATTGTCTGGGCATAGCCTGGAGGATTAAACTGGTCCGAGGAGCCAACCCCGCCATCGGCGTTAGAAACGGCATGAAGTTCGTTCCGAGAACGCTTTTCCAACGGATAGCCATTTGGTCCCAGTCTCTGAGGAAGTCCGTTAGGGCTATCCCTGCGTGGTACTGGGTCAACAACGGCCGTCATCTATATTTTCGCATAGTTCAGCCACGGCTGAGAAGAACAGGTAATGATAGCACTCACCCTCTGGCCACCATCGTCCTCGGCAGTTGTTGGCCTCCATTCAAGCCTGGTCGCCATCGCATTCAACGGAATTGAGTCCACATAGCTGTGCCCTGGCGTGGCGACTGTGGGCAAGTATCCTGATGACATTTCTGGGGTGGATGGGTGTGCATGATACCCTGGATTGCCATGCGAAACAACAGATCCAAACTGAGAACGGGGCAATGCCGCCTGCGAATCCGGATGGGTAAATTCCTGGTGATGCATGAGAGGCGTAGTGCCGGTCTTTTCAACAGCTTCTTTCTGAGACGGTTGTCGTTTGCGCTTCAACAAGAATGCGATTGCACCAATTAGTGCGAGGATAATGAAAGCTGCTGCTGTGATGCCGGCAGCAGCACCCGCAGAGAGACCACCAGAACTTCCCGTGCTTGAACTTGAAGGAGAATTAGGGCGGGATGCAACAATACCGTAATGCCAACTTACCTTGATTGAGAAGTCGAATAAACGTTGGCGTAGTCAACGGCGAATAATTGCCCCGAAGCAGTGGATTGATAGAAGACCTGCATGTTGTGCTTGCCTTCGCCTAGGTTCATGCCTTGAAAGAGGAGTGCTTGAGGCCAGTAACGATCTCTGATCGTTGTGGAGTTCAGCATGGTTTTCCCGTCGAGTTGGACTGAGTAAGGGGCGCCATCGATGCTAAGTGGTCCGTGCAATGAGACGCCGTCTCCCTAACGAACGTCAAGAAAGTGAGTTTGTACCAAGGAAAGGAAAATAGGTAAATGAGGAACTCACGGTGAAAGCGTAGCTAACGGAAGCCCCTGAGCTGGAGGTAACGCTGGATCATCAAGTTTAGCTGTAGATGTTGTAGAGAAGGGGATGTGACATACTGTCCACTGGACCCAGAGAAGGTCCCCAGGTTGTTGGGGCCACCTGACCACGCGTTGTCAGATGGAAGATATGAGAAGCTTGGATCTGAGTCTTGAACGGTGTTGACAAAGACGTTTCCGCTCCCGGAGCCCACTACGCCGTCTATGGTGACCTAGAGGATACTGATGATTAGACACAATATGTGAAATGGCAGCAAGGAAGACGCACAAAGTCTATATCCAAGTATTTGTTCTGGTCCAAATTTGCGACGATAACATCATGTTCGCCCAGTTGCAAATTATGGACTTCGAACAGAATGGCCTGGAAGGAATTGCCGGCGGCGAGTCCGTTCAACGGGTTGCTGGCATTCCCATCTACTGTGACTTGATACAGCCCATGGTTGGGCCGCTTCGCTCCAAATATCTGCACGCCGGTTCCATTGAATGAGAATCGGGCGGTCGATCCTGCGACATTCGTTGCCTGGAATGATGATTGGGAATATCTGTCAAAAGTCAGTCATCCTGCCAGCAGCGAACGAAATGAAGTAGGATTGACCGAAATGCGAAGCTGTCGCTACTACTCGTGCCTTGACTCCAGCCGGAGGAATATGTGATCAATGGCGAATAATCCTCAACAGTATACGTGTAAGAAGGCATTTGGAGGAAAGAAAGTGAAAAGGAGCGTGGAGTGAAAGGAGAGAGGACGCGATATCGTTAACCAGGTTATTGAATGCATTACGAAGGAACCTGAGAGGGACAAGGTACCCGCCTCGTGTAAAACAAACTGTTCGTGCCGATGATTCGATCATCCAGGGAGGCTACGCCTCCCCAGTGATCCAGCCTTCTGCAATTCTTCCGTTTGTTTTGACCAGCGCCTGTTTCAGAAGGGTGAGGCAAAGCAGTCTCTCAACATCCCAATCCCGCGCCGCTTTGTGCACCTAGTCGAATGTTTTCTCGATTAAGCACAGTGAGCTGGCTCACGACCTCTGCGATTATACAGATTCTTGGGTCAAGCTGCTGTTGGTCGAGGTGTGCGTTTAACCTTTTGTCAACTGCAAAGGGTCCCTGAGTTCGGGTATGCAACCGTTGACAGAATCAACCGAGCCCTTCGGAAGCAACTGTGGTCAACTGCGTCATCGACGCGGTTTCGAGGTGTTTAGGAGGAGGATCTGGCACCCGTGAGCTGAATTTTCCCAGAGTTCAGACGAAGCGGGCACTTTTGCTCACACTGGGTATGAAAACCGAAGCAGAGAACTGATTCAATTGAAGGAGAAGTTTTGTTATTTTATCAGGTGAAGGTGATATCCCCATTCCAATTTTCGAGAATTTGACTCATCGCAGTACACAACATTTATTGTTTCCTTGTGCTATGTTACATAGTACACGAATAATCTTGAACAATAAGTAATTTGACAAGGGAGCCAGTCAGGGTCAAGATCGCAACGAAGAATCCAAGAAATAGTAATAGCTTAGTGAATAGATAACCACGACATCCAGATCCATGCCCTGTCCGAACTATTTGATCGTTCAGAGCCTCTTCCGACTGTTCTCAAGTGCATCCATAGCAGCATGTGTCCGTATGTGGAGTGCGTTCTGAAAGAAGAGAACGATTAGAAATGTGCTCGAATAAAGGAACTGAGAAGGCTCACCTCCAGACTGTACTTGCCCTTCTTGCCGCTTGGCCCAACCTCCAGATGTTTGCCGCCCAAGACGAGATCAAACTCTCTTCTTGCACCTTCTACGTCTTCCTTGCATGCCAGCAGCCTTCCGAGTTCGTAGTCTGATATATTTCACATGAGCAAGGTTAAGTGGAGATGCAGAGAAGGCACATACGAGCGAAGTACACCAGGTGATGATCCAACTCAATCTGGGGCCCATTCTCGAAGACGAGTCTGAACGCAGCCTCAGCGCCTTTCTCAGCCTCTTCCTTGGACATGGTAACAACATCATCGGGATTTAGGACTGCGTCGGGGTCCTTATCAAATAACCACTAGTCAGTCCCATTTTCGAGCAAACTTTGGAAGGAAGTAGACTAACCGGGTACGCCAGATACCTCAAACACACGCCCTCCAAGAACACAGCAAGACAATAATCATCCCAGAACTCGTCAGCTCCTCCCTCGTACGCATCCGGACCCGCCTTTTCCTTCTTGCCCAAGCTAAACTTGCGCTTCTTCCCGCTGTCCGGAGTGGGTGACTTGGCGCCGGGCTTGTATTGCTCGATGTGGCTGATGAAATCCCGGACCTCAGGAAGCATCTTGCCCAGGATGACGGAGCGAGGTGCGTGTGCGATGCATTGGAAGATGTATCCCATTTCGAGAGCGGGGAGAGCAAGACGGTTGGATTGGGAGGAGAATTTGCGGGCTTTGCGGGCGACGAATTTCTGGATGAAGATTGATGAGCATGATTTGTAGGGAAGTTGGAGGAAGGACATACCTCAAGAGGAATCGACTTTCCGGCGATTTTCTGCCTCAAGCCGGGTACTCGTTCCATCAACTTGGCAGCTTCCTTCTTCCTGTCGCTGCGGGCCTTCTCTCGCGCCTTGTCGTCCTTGAGATCTACATCAGTGTCCCACTCCTCAAGGAGGCAGACAGCGAGGCCGTAGGTGTAGATAGCCTTGGACCACTATTCAAAACTAAAATTAGTGTCAGGAGACAATACGAAAAGTGGAAAGACGAACAGTAGCCTCCTTCTCCAACAACCTCCAGCACCCAGCACTTCCACTGACGTCGTCCTTAATATCAGCCCACTCCTCTTCTTCCTCAGTAACCTTGACGTCCTGTTCCTTAACCTCACAAACCTCCGTGATCTCAGTTGACCCCTGCCTTCCATTCTCTACCTCCTTCTTCTCAACAGACTTAACACCTTGCCCGTTCTTCTTTCCCCTCTTCTCTCCAAGCTCCCAGAGGGACAGCCGTGCCATCGCGATCTCCCAGAAACTGATGTGATGCAGATTCCTGTACTGGGTCTGCGACTTGAGTGCTTTGGAGTAGTACATGATGGCTTCTCGAGGTTGGGAGCGTTGGATGGCGAGGCGGCCTGCTCCGAAGAGGAAGAATACACCGTTGGGGTATCGTTTGAGGTTCCACTCGAGAATGCGGGCTGCGACACGGATGTCGATACATTCGACGGTGATGGAGGAGAGGACGAGGTGGAAAATGAGGAGAGCCATGTCACAGATAGAGCGGCGGACGCCTTCTTCAGCTGGAATGGAGGGCATATCATCAGTATATTGTCCTTTGTAAAGGCAGGAAAAAAGGGTTGCTTACAGGTACTAACAGAAGGCTCAGCCTCATCAGCGTCCCACCCACCAGCTCGCATCAGCAGCTCCAGTCCTGCCTTGCGGTCGCCGTGGTAGCCAAACAGCTCAACAAGTGTCTGGAGTTTACCAGGCATGAGCGAGAGGATGATATTGCACATCCCCGCGCCAAGGTATACACCCGACCTGAAGTGAGCGTCAATGGACGGATCCTCAACGCGTTGCTTCTTTGCCTTCTTCGGGGTAGCAGGTTGCGAGACGGTGTCAGCCTCGGAGGTGGGGGCGGTGGATTCAGTGGCGCGCGTTCCATCTGAGTTTTGTGAGTTCGAATTGGCAGAAGAGAAGGAAGCCGGGGTGCTGAGGTCGGTGGAGGAAGATGAGGCAGAGGAAGTGGGTGAGTCACCTCGTGCGAGGGAAGCGGCGTACGCTGCGTCTGCTTCCTCTATGAAGGCTTGCAGCTGACGGTACACGGTTATGGTTGTTCGCATGTTAAGTCTGGATGAGTGGGGATGGTCAGAATGGCTCAGTGGGAAAGGTGTGGAGTAACATACGCTTCTTTGATGAAAGCGAGCCAGTCGCCAGAGTAGACGATACCCAGTAGCGCCTTTGTAAAATATCAGCACTGCGCAGAATCGAAAGCAAGCATTGAAGACAGACCTTTTCAAACAAGCTCTCAGCGAAAGTGAGTTCCGCATGTCGTTCCATGGGGGTCATGCTCTTAATGAACGCCGACTGGTTGCTGAGGCCAGTATGACTCCAAACCGAGCCAAAGAATCCATGTCTCTTGCGATGTTGAGACGCAATGAGATTTCCATGCTTTGTATGGTGGATACCAGCCAAAAGGTCCTGTTCGGTTCGAGTCAACAAGTGTCCCTACGGAGATGAGTGAAGCGACAACGGCATACCTCATCGGCATAGGACATGAGGCCCTTGACACATTGTATCAAGCCATATCCGGTTGCAAAGTACATCCTCTCCTTCTTCTCATCGCTCTTGTTGCAGTAATCCTCGCTCTCGTGCATATGTGAGGCAAGGAACAGCTCCAACGCATAGCTGACTCCGGGCAAGTCGCTCAAGGCATTCTTCTGAGCGTTGTACGGGTATTCTACAGGGGGAGGTGAGGCGTATCGTGGTGCCCAGGATGCCATCTCGTATAGAAACCAATGAAGGAGGGTGAGTTATTGAGCCGTACTTGGGCTCCTTGGGCGTTGGTATTATAGACGATGACAAAAACTGCACCCGACGGCGGCCAGCTGATCCCTTGCATCAGATTCGCTACCACAATTCCAATCAGCCATATCAACCATGTGCTCGTTCTCCCCACAAGCCTCCACCCCGACAGACGTCGCTGGGCTTCATTTAGACGGTGCCTGGGGCGTCATTGGCGCATGTTTTCGAGCTCTGATAGGGTCTACTTTGCTCGCTTGAGTCTTTCGTCTTTGACCATGAGCTTGAACTACGAGAATCTGAGTGCTCTCTGGGTCTATACGAGGTTCTATTCTTGCTTCAACCGAAGATACTCCACAAAATGTATGTCATTGACAATCGTTGCTTCCTTGACAGCTTGTTATTTGGAGATAATATACCGGCGAAGTCTATTGGTGCGGGGCCCCGGACTTTTCTCATTGGTTCGAACGACATAATCACGGTCCAACAACAGTCAACGGCTACAGTGATCACTCCCATGCCGATCGCTATTCGCTTATCTTTTCATTTTGCCGTACCAGAAGGGGTATAGAATACCGACTCCTCGTTGTTTTTTGACACTGTTTGACCAAGTGGAGGAATTACTCCAGGTCCCACCTTGTTCCCCCGCATTTCTCGAACTTCCCCTGATGCGGATGACAGTTCTATGAACTGGACGAAACTCAAAACCTCTTGTATGCCCTACACGCCATCTTTTCGAGCCCGATAGCACGAGAAGGCGCCGAACATGGTCCTCGTGCACAAGGTTGTCCCACAATTTAGAAGAACCATTCTAGTACCAACATCCCCACACCGGAGCCCTCGCCGAACGTCAATGGGCTCGCATGCAGATAAACACTGGATATAACTCCACGGAATGCATCTCGTTCCGTCTTATCCTCTTCGTTCTCTACATACCGACATATCCACGCATATGATTCTTCACTAGCCCCTCTGCATCGTCCGCTGACCAAAGATTTGCAGGGCTTGGCCTTATCTATACAGGACGGCTGCAAAACAAGCTCAACGTGTCGAGGAGAAGTTGTTAATATAGCCCGGCGGCACAGGCGAATATATCTAAGATCGGTTGTCTTACGACTTCCTCGAATTCCATGGCAGGGTTGGCAATTAGATGCCCTAGCACGCCTTGTGAATGCACCCGTGCTTGACCCAGGGTTATACAGATAGCTGTGAACGGCTCACTATGTCCATGTCAAGATCCTTCCCGAAGTCACTCGAAAGAATCAAAGACAATTGGGAAATTAAGGACAGTGTGTGTGTAAATCACAAGTAAGAGTACAGAGTAGTGATATGCAGAATAATCGACCAGCGATTCTGGACCCCTTCCTAATCCAATGCGTCGTAGACCACCTTCGCCGGGCCTCTTCTCTCGACACCCTAAGAGAAAGAATGAAGATTAGTCTGAATTCTAGGTTCAAAAGCGAAATATGTGGATTGAGACGTACATTCTCCTTCCAACAAATCTGCGCCGTCAGCTCTGTCAAACCAAAGGACATAATGATCTCATAATCCATCTTGAAGAATGTACGGCCATTATGGATTCCTGGGGTGAGTGCATTGCAGAGTTGGCTCGTATCAGCTTCGACGTAGCAGAGGGTTGTGTATTGATCTGTTTTCACAATTACAAGAAGGTTAAGAAGGCGAACAATAAAGTAGAGGAATGAGCCCACCTTCGTCAATATCCATCCACTGAGGATTGGTAGAATTACCACGATAAGCGATAATCCTCGTCCTCACGACCTGCAAGTAGTTCCTCTGCGGCGCATGGCGAGAGTACGCCTCTCTAAACTCGTGTGTTTCCGAGATTTGAGTTCCCTTTCAAGCCAACCTATCAGCCCACATCTCCCTAGCATCGTCAAAGAACGAACAAACCTTGGGCAGGATAACATCATAAGCACCAGGCAGCATCTGCCTTCCGTCGATACCGGTATACACGCTCGTCTCACGCTCACGGTGGGACTGGAGGAAGGCGCAGTAGTTGACGTTGCATGAGACGCCGTATGCGAATTTGGAGACGCGGACGTTGACGCAGCGGTCGAGGTAGAAGGAGACTGCGCCGTCTGCGACTGCTTTGTTTCTACCGGTTTACAAATCGATTGGGTTAGTTGGGTAAAGGGGTATGTGGGAGGAAGGAGACGTACAGATGACAATCTGGCCTGCAGACGTCGATATCACCGAGTTCGGGTGCGCCTTTTAGTTGGTCGAAGAGGTATTGACTGGCGGAGAAACCTCCGACCAGGAAGACGGACTATACACGCGTCGGGTCAGTCAAACTGGAAAGAAGGAGAAAGGGAGAGAAAAGGAAGGGGCGTACAGCGATTGGTTTCTTCGCTTTCTGTCGTTGTTCCGTGATGGCACGGACGATACATGCAACTGACGGTTGGAAGAATTTCGCAACATCAGTCCTACAAACGCCATATCCAGTCAGTCATGGGTTGCTAGGATAGATGATGAGAGGCGAATAGTAGACGCACCCAAGAAGTTTGAGTTGACCAGCTCGAATGTTGAGCTTCAAGTCACGATCACGAGCCCCACCGAACTTGATGAACAGTGGGTTGGCTGCCTTCTCGAAGGCAAGCTTCGCGGATCGGTCGAATTCGGTAGTCATGCTGTCGACGTCGTCGATGAATTTGGATCCTTTGAGGTAGTCTATGGAAGTCCGGTAGATGAGTATTGTGCGAAGAATTACCATGGGCGTCCAAACCTTTCAAGAATGCACGAGCACGACTCGTGACAAAGACGGATCCCTGCAGGTAGCCTGCTAGAGTGTTAGAATATGATAAAGTAGGATCCGAAGGGAAGAGGCATACACTCTGCAGCAGCAATCTCCTCGAATTTCGTTTCGGACGATTGTCCGTATGCGCTAATGTCGACGGTTCCTCCTCCAGCATCAACGATGAGGATGCCGCCTCCATTCTACAAATACACCCCGTTAGCTTCCATTCTCCTTCACATTTACGATCACAGCAATCGAAGACTAACCTTCATAGGCTCTCCCGTCAACCCATTCTGAATACAAAAATGCAAACTCGCCTCTCCCTCCGTAACGAACCTAATCCTCCCGTGTCCAACCGGGGTATTCGGCACCAAACCAGCCATAACGGCAGCCTGCCTCATCTGCTGCTGTTGTGGGCCCTCCCATCCATTAGGGTGGGTCAAGACATACTCGATTTTATGCTCGACGGAGTCCCATAGGGAGGACCCGTTGGCGTGCGTTTCTTGGATGTAGGTACGGGCGCAGGAGAAGAGGTAGGACATGAAGTCGGAGAAGAGGTTTACTACGGATTTGCCGGCTGGGAGTGGGGGTATGTCGAGGGGAGAGCCGGATTTAGAGATTGATTTGGGGCGCATGTGGAGTTTGAACCTGTTGGGAAGGGGGAGGGAGAGTTAGTTGAGTGAAGAAACGTAGTAAGGTAGGAGGCTGACCATTCTGCTTTCACCCATCCTTCGTCTTCCACTAGCTCTGCGATGCTCTCTTGGAGAGCTTCAGCGCCTATGGCGCGTGGGTTTCCAGCTTGGTCGTAATAGATGATCGTTGGGATCTTGGAATCGCCGCCGACTTTTTCTTGGGCTGGGAATCTATCGATCATCACGTTAATTCAGCATATATCTGATAATATTCTGATTGAAGTGTATCGCACCGTGTTACACCCCTTATCTCAGGTACTTGACCAGGATCTAGAATACTATACAATCGTCCTCGTCAGCTACTCTTATCTTCGATATAGATCAGAAGAAGAAACGCACCTATAAGCGATACCGCTAAAAGTGGTACCAATATCAAAAGCGAGGACGAGTTTCCTCTCAGTGCCGTTGTAAGGACTACGAGTTGGGCGCATAGTGTTAGTGCAAGGTGGGTATGAAGCAGGATGGTTCGGAATAATCGTCAGGATGGAGCTGCAGTCTTATGTACATGAATGCGTGTCTATGCAGGTGAAGCAGACTGATTCCATGCCGCTCGCACGTTGAGATGACGGCCACTCGGACATGTTTGCTTGATCACGAAGCCTGATATATTCGTCCGCGAGGCATACACGCACGAAGAACACCAGCCAAGCAGAGGTGGTCGGTCAGGTCTCAGGGACAAGGCTAATCCATCCACCGGCTCGTGGCTCGTGCTCTTGCCATGTTCTGGGGTTGTTAGGGTCTTCCTGTTCCAAAGTGACAACCACTGTCGGCGCGAGACACCGCATTTGATATTCGCATCCGTTCCAACAGCTGCAAGACCCACGTTTTGTGACAATCTGAGTTCGAGCTTCGTTTTTAGTTCGTGGCCGAGTCGGCACTATAGATTTGACCCAGCAGACATTAGTCCACGAAGGTAAGAAGAAACTGCAAGACCGAACCAGAGAAGAAAACAGTCTGTAATCTTTCTACAAATTCATAGAAGATACATTTCCGCAACGCCGCCAATTACGATCGAACAAGCCTGCACGCATTGACATCCTCGAGGACTCCACACCAGCTGGCACTTCACGAGGCCCGATCCGTCACCCAAAGCCAGGCCGCAGTTTACGTTTTGATATATGCAAGTCGCGCCAGTGCAGGAAAACGCATGTCCTGAGCCTTCACAGCGGATGAGGGTCCAAGCAGGTGTTATCGAAACTCGAAACTCCAAAACCTACATGAAAGCTCCGTTAACTCCGTTTGTTCCTCCCACCTGCCCTTAACTCCCATTTCTCACCTCCTTGCAACTCCCGATACCCGACCGTCAAGCCGACCCAGCCAACCAATCAAAATTCACCATCCGCTGACATAACACTTCGTGAGCTGAACGAAATTCAAAAACCCTCTATTAGGCAGAGGAGGAGAAGACAGGTCTTTGTCCCCTTCGGGGTGACATACGAAAAAATTGGAACGATACAGAGAAGATTAGCATGGCCCCTGCACAAGGATGACACGCTTTTCCGGAGTGGTAGACCTACGGGTCTCAATATTTATTTTTATTTTTTCCTCTGAATCCTGAAACGTTGGTTGTCGGTGCACCAATGGTTCGTGAATGGGCGGAGGGATTGAAGAAAGTCGATTGGATTGACAACTTCGTCTCCTCTGGCACTTTCCACAGGTATTGGTGATTTTAGTCCTCTCTCATGGCAGCCGATCATTTGCTTTAAGCCATCCAGTTTATAAGGCAGATATATGCGCCATCATGAGCCCTTACTCTCAATACCGGCTGGACATCCCATTCTCAAAAATATCGAGCCCACAGGACCTGAGCGTTGAACTTTTGAACCTTGAGAATCATGATCCCATTGCCATCTTACTCACAGTCCCAGTACTACTACGAACTAACTCCTTCCACCACTTCGTCTTCCCTCCGGTCCCAGTCCCTCCCTTTCTACCTTTTCCTCCCGCTGCTGCTTCTGTTTTCTTCGATCTTCCAGGCACCGACCCCTTCCCCTTCCCACCTCTCACAATGACCAACAAGCCGGAGGAAATGCCTTTTCGACCGCGGCCTGGATATTCTTGGGTCCCTTTCTTCGACTTGGTGGTGATTACCAAAAGCTCCTCCACGAAGTCTAAGTCTCCCCAAACCTAACAGGCTCTTGCTTCACGCCCGAGATTCGCCAGAATTGGTACCAGTCCGTTCCAGTTCATGCTCACCCTCTCTCGCTCTCGACAATCTTGTAGCTGAACCGCAAGAATCACGTTCCCATTGTCATCTTCTCCCCTCCCTTACTACTAGTACTAACTAACTCCTTCCACCACTTCGTCTTCCCCCCAGTCCCCGCTGGCGCCCCTGCCTTTCCTCCTTTTGTTCCCGTTATCTTCGCCCTCCCTGGTACCGACCCTTTCCCACCTCTTACGATCACTGACAAGCCGGAAGAGATGCCCTTCCGTCCTCCACCTGGGTATTCTTGAGTCTGCTTTTTAGATTTGGTGGAGATTTTGATGGTGGTTGAGGAGGGAGGTTCGCCCCGATCCTCGTCTTCATCGTCTTCATCCCCCCCTACGTTTGTTCGTTTTCGTTTCCCCGCCACCCCAATAGCAGTTGTTGCCTCAGACGTTGCCACAGCCATAGTCACTCCTTGCTTAAACCCCGCATCCCACACCCTCCTATTCAACCTAAACACCGCCATCGTCGCCCTCGCATCCGTAACACTACTATGCTCCCCACCCTGAATCCCCACATCCAGTTCTTGCCGGACGAGGTTGCGGAGGGCGATGTATTTGCTTTTGGTGGATTTGTGTTTGTAGGCGAGAGTTTGGGTGTCACGGGTTAGGTGCCGGGGGTGGGAGAGGAGGAGGGCCTGTGTGGGTGGAGAGGGTTAGTTAGTTGAGCGAGAATTAGTTGAGCGAGAAAGGAGAGGGAGAAGGAGGGAAGGGGATGGGAGGGGGAAAGGCGATACCTTGAGATCGTTGAATACGGCGTGTCCGACTAAGATTCTATCTTTCAACAACCCCGCCACCTCCTTCTGTATCTCCTCAAACGGTTTCGCTAAACAATCCCAAATGTCCACATTAACCCAACTTTCCTATCCTCCAAGTACGAACACACACACCTTTAACCATATCCCTCTCCCGCACCCCACTCCACTGCGTGCGGTAGTCGACGACGCGCTCTTTTTGCTTGACGAAGGAGTCGAGGAGGACGATGCCGTGGAAGTTGACGATGCTGACGCGGGCGAGGGAGGATTCGGTGCCGTCGAGGCCGATGCCGACCATTTCGCAGTCGAGAGCGAGGTATTTGCCTGGTCTGTGGTGGGGTGGAGAGGGTGGGTTAGTTGATGGGAAGAGTGAGGGAGGAAGGGAGGAAGAACGCACTGTTTTTGACTCTCGCTCGGATCTATTTTCCCAAGAATCATATCTCTCAATGCAGGGATGGATTCTCCATTCTTTCTACTATCCTTATCTGGTCGGGTGGTTTGGGTATACGATGTTGATGGTGTAGGTGATTGAGATCGTGTTGACCGAGTCCGACTCTGCTCGTCGAGTTTTCTTCGCTTCTTGGGTCGTCCATTTGCTGCTTCATCGTCATCTCGAGAAGGTTTCTTTTTTATTGTCTAGATAGAAGAGATGGAAGAGAAGGAGAGTGGGTGAGTAAGAATGATGTCATGAAAAGAAAAATAAGGAAGAGAGATAGAAATACCTTCTGCAAAGCCATCCAATTCGACGAAGCAAACGTCGTCGTCCCACCAATCTTACTCTTGCTACTTTCACCTGGTTTTTTCACCATTCTTCCTATCTTCTTAGAGCCTATTCAAGACGCTCTATGTTGTCGTTGTTATGATATTGAGAGAGATATCCACCCCATATAGTCCCGATGGTGAAGCTCAAGAACCGAACGTGCAAATTCACCCTTTCCCAAAATAGTTGCTCACGTGCCTGTGCTCTAAGCGCTCGAAATCTAACCGGGGATAACGCCTTCCCAGGCCCAATCGCGCAATCAGCTCGAGCTCAATTGAATGGTTGGAAGGCGTCGGCTAGGACGATGGTTTGCTTAGTGTGGTAAAGCGCCTTGCCACAGGGTTATCTCTTACTCTTGTCCTTCACCCTCTATTGCTATCATAACTTCCACTCGTACTGCTGCGGCAACGTTGGATCTGGGCAAGAACTAGACTTCCGTCGCTTTGGAACTAGAGAAGGGAAGAGCGTCAAAAAACTATAGCAAACGTAAACGAACTAGATAGAGAAAAGACAAGATGGTCCGCAACAACACCTGGTCGACGATAAACGACTTGATAGCAGGAAGTGTCGGAGGTGCTGCCCAGGTTCTGGTTGGGCAACCGTTAGATACGGTTAAGACGAGGGCTCAGATTGCGCCGAGTGAGTTTTCCTTATCCATCTCTTCGCGTCCTACTCACTTACAATGTTTTGAAGAGGGCATGTTCGTACGTATCTCCTCCCATTCTGAAAGATAGTAAGATGCAGATGGCTGACGGAAGGCAAGTAGAAGGGCCCAATGGACATCCTCCTCCAAACAATCCGAAAAGAAGGGTTCTTCGCTTTATACAAAGGTACCGTTCCTCCGTTCCTTCCCACCTCCTTCCTTCCTTCCCTCCCTCCCCTCCCTCCCCTCCCCCTCCCCCTCCCACTTCCATCTCCCGATATACTAACCTCTCCCACCAACAGGCATGGCCTCCCCCCTCCTCGGCATAGCCGGTGTAAACTCCCTCCTCTTCGCCTCCTACGCCTTCTCCAAACGCCTCATCTCGCCCTTCCCCCAGCTGGAGTTGAAGCAGATCGCTATGGCGGGTGCAATGGCGGGTGCGGCGAATGCGGTGTTGGCTAGTCCTGGTGTGTATCCGTTCATTTCTCTTCTCTTTCGTCTCTCCCATCTTTCCCCTCCCCTCTTCCTCTCTTTCCTACACTCCTCGCGCACGTTCTCCCCAGAGTTCTCGATTCAAATGCTAATCACCCCCACCTCCCACAGTCGAAATGTTCAAAGTCCGCATGCAAGGCCAATACGGCGCCGCCACCGACAAACGTCTGCGGGACGTCGCCAAAGAGATGTGGAAGGAGTGGGGGTTCAGGAAGGGTGTGATGAGGGGGTATTGGGTTACGGTTGTGAGGGAGGTGCCGGCGTATGCTGGGTGAGCCGACGTTCTATACAAGGGGCACTGTGGGTGGGTTATGGTGTGCTAATGATACTCGTATGACAGGTTCTACACAGCGTACGAATTCTCAAAACGCCAATTCGCGGCGCGGTATGGAGGTCCGGAGAACGTTCCTGTGTGGGGGTTGTTGGCTAGTGGATCTTGTGGGGGTGTACGCTCTATTCCCTTCTCTCGCATCTCTCCCATTTCGACCAGCTGATGGTGGTGTGCGTGTAGCTTGCGTATTGGTTGTCGTGTTATCCGCTGGGTACGTCTTTCCTCCTCCATCTCCTATTCGTATGATCTAACCCCAACACGTTACCCACAGACATGATCAAATCCCGCATCCAACTACGCCCCGAGCCACCCAAAGGGAATCCTATACGGTACATGTCGCATGAAATAAGGAGTGTCGTCGCTGAGGGTGGGGTGTACGTCTCTTTATCCTTTCCCCCATGGTTTTGTGCGGAAACTAACTTGACATGGACGATGATAGGAAAGCACTGTTTAGGGGGTTGTTCCCAACACGTAAGTCAAGTCTCTTTCTCTTCATTTAATCTTTCGTGGGAGAAGAGTGCTGACGGAACTCCGTGCGCTACAGTGATACGTACGATCCCAGCTGGTGCAGCGACATTTGCTGCATATGAGTTGAGCAGAGGTAAGTCATGTTCTTGGTCGCGTATTGCATGAGCTAATTGGGTTGCGTTGTAGAATGGCTGGAGAAGACTACGGGGGCATGAAGCAAGAGGTGGAGGTAGATACGAGAAGGATAGATTTATGGAACAGATAGTGAGATGAGTATCTCAAAAAATAAAGTATCGACAGATCAAGAATCGTCTGTGATCGTATAGACTTCGCCTCGTCTTTCTCTGCCCTGAAACGAATATACGTCAGCAGGTGGATGAGAAACGGGAAATGGAGTTTGATGACTTACGTCTTCGTTCCAGGCGAGTTGAGCTGTAAATTCGTTGGGACCAAAGCGAATTATCACGTCGTATGAGAGTTTATAATATGACCATCCTTTGGACGTCTTGAACGGCGATTTGTAGGCTTGAAGTCGTCTTGAAGCCTGGGCGGTATTTGCATACATTGTGCAGACAGTTTCGAACCCATCTAAGAGGAAGCGAGTGAGTGAGGTATAAATTGGAGGGAGGCTGGACGTGGGACAGACCGAAGATAGGATTGTTGGCCCACACTGGGCATGTGCTGCCCTGATGCCTCAAAATGGTGATGTTCAGAGCATCAAGTCCAGTTCGCCTTCTTGCTTGGGTGGTGAAGGTGTGACGATATTCTTTGGTCTCGGGGCTGCTTTCCCCCTTTGTAGGATATTCGTAAAGCCTTGGTTAGACAAATGTCAATTCTGGTTTTAGGGTTGTAAATACCTTTGGGAGGATGACACTGAAATAGTGCGTGAGCCATAGTTGGCCATCCATACCTCTGAAAGCTTCCCATGACCGTGAAACATGGCCATCATCCCATTGATCGTATGGAATTGGTATCCGAATGCCGTAGTGGTATTGCGAGATGCGCTCGAGCGGGTTGAGTTCCTTGTAAAGGCACCACTGGATGGCGCCGCCGCAAACAGCGAAATCGCTTAATAAATCCAACGGGTGAGACAATCGTGAGTCGCGCCAGGCTCAGGACAAGCACTCACGATCTACTCATAGAGGGCCGATGGCATTCCAGCCCAAGAGCCTCGAGTGTATCTCGAAGTCTGGTGGATACCCATTCGTTCTGAAAGAGTCCTCCAAGGAGCACGATAGTCTAAGGACACGCAATTTAGACGTGCTCGAGAAAAAGAGAGGTGCGGGCAATCTCACGGAGATACGCTTCTTGTTCGTGGACTCAGAGAACACCTGGTTCAGGACAGATCTGACCACACAGGAAATAGACGGCTCGAAGAATCTCGCTACGTCGGTCCTTCAAATTGAATCTCTGGTTAGCTCTAGTTTAGAAAACTCCTATGCGAGTCCTCACCCTCGTAGAACCAAGTGCCCATAGCGAACCCCATTCTCTTCATCATGGTCTGTGGACGCTCCAAATGGAATATACTGGTAGCCTTTGAAGTGGCGAAAGCCGAGTTTTGTTCTTGCGTCGAATTCTTGCATAATTGTGCCAACGGAGGAATGGTAATGCGAATCTCGAAGGAGGTTGTCGATATGCAAACGAGCACGTTCCGTCACAAGCAGTGAGCCTTCTAGGTATGCTACATGATGAAGTCAGTTAGCGACTGCTATTCCAAAAAAGACGCCTCTCACACTCGGTTGCAGTCAGAGAAGATATCAAGCTTGACGATCCGATGGCGGTGGTCTCAACGCAGAAAGTTCCGACTGAGAGTGTCCCGGCACCCGCTTTGACGATAATAAACGCTTCTTTTTCCTATACATCGATGATTCATGAGTGTCTACTGAAGATTGTGTCGATTGTAAAACTCCCAACCTGCATATCGTCTTCCAACAACCACACTAGTTCTGGAAGAATCTGTGCTGCCGCCTCGGATTCATCAACAAAGTGAAGCCTCTTCTGGGAGTTTGCAGGAGTAATGAGTTCGGCTTTAAGGGTCGCCTCTTCAAGGATAGGAATTGCATGGAGGCAAGGGTAGGAGAGGACGTAAAAAACCTCGTCGGGTGCAAAGTCGAAATGTGGGTGTTCTCGTGCAAGATATGTCAGCGCAGAATCCTTGAGATAGCGCAAAAAGTCGGAGTAGACGTCGACAACTGTTTTTCCAGCAGGGAGCGGGTAGCGATTCTGTGCTCTGGTCGCATTCGGGGTTGTAGTTGGAAGAAGGTGAAGTTTGAAGCTTAGAGGTATGGTCAGAGACTTGCCAAAGTTCGGGATTAGAGAGCACTAACCAACGGGCAAACTGGAGCTTTTCAAGAGTGTCCTCGCGGATTTCGGCACCCGCTCCGCGGACGTTACCAGCTTCATCGTATGCTATGCAGGAGGGGATGTTCAAAGGGTTGCGTGAACTGTCACCGGGAAAAGGGCTGAGGCGTCGAAACATTATGAGATGCTGATAACCCAATTTGACACCCATGCTAGCAAGGTACTCACTGATGTACCCTCAATATTTTTGATTCGCCTTCAGAATTAGTGGCCACCGAGATCCGAGTGTTGACGGTGCCAATGTGGAATGAGACTATCGGCCGATTGGACGAGCTGGCTTTAACCATGAGTACAAGACGGAACCAGGGTTGAGAAGAGACATTTTAAGTGCTCGATACAAACCTGTCGCAGCCCATCGACGCCGGAGAAGCTTCTAACTGGGGATTCACCCCATCAAGGGCCTTGCCATGGTCACCCGCGGGCCTTCTCGCGTGCCACGTTCATATAAGTTCGCTATCGAGAACCCAATATGGAATCACTGAAGCCTTCAAGGGGTACGAACGTGCGGAGTAGGTGCCTTGGTTTATTTCAGGTTTACTTCCAAGGTGACGAACTTCTCCCTAGTGTAGTCATTCGTTCATACGATTAGAACCCGCCTGTTCCAAGTCTCCGTAGGTCTCGGCGAATCAAGCAAGTGTGAACCAGTGACAAATCGGAGTGTTCACGCTGCCCTTCAAAGGAGGAAAGATCAAGCCTGGAAATCAAAGGAGGAAAGAACAAGTACCCACCAAGGTTCGTGAGAGAACTACAACACCTGGTATCCGGATTCCGATCCATGGACATGGAAGATATGAGAGCTCGCGGAGGAAAGCATACACGGGCCGCCATGAAACGATCCAGGCAAATGCGGTATGTATTACGTTCGTAACAATTCGATAAATATTACACTAGAAAGTACATAAGAATCTATCTATCTTGAGTGGGGTTCGTCATAAAAGAAGATAATTGTGAATGGGGGTGTCGCTCGAAATAATGTTCAGTAAATAATGGATATGCAATGTGGTATTTGGGTGAGGTGAGATTACATAGACAACATGCGTGAAATATAGGTGGCAGGAGAAAGGGCAAGAGAGCTTAGAAGTCTTCGTCGATAGTGCTAGAGGAAAGGTGGAATTCGAGTCAGGATAAATGTCATTAGTTAGAAAGGTTCCAACTCACAATGAGGTGGCAGTCGTTGATGCCTCCGAGGTACCACTGTGGTTGATGGATGCCTTGGAGTAATCCGAGACACGCTTCTCGAAGAAGTTGGTCTTGCCCTGGAGCGAAATCATGTCCATGAAGTCGAAGGGGTTGGTCTTGTTGTAGACCTTGTCGTTACCCAGAGCGACCAGGAGTCGATCGGCGACGAACTCGATGTACTGGCACATGAGGTCGGCGTTCATACCGATGAGCTTGACAGGGAGCGCGTCTGAAGACCATATGAGATCAGCATTGGGTTGCTCCGCACCAGAAGAAGGACATACCAGTCAAGAACTCCTGCTCGATAGTGACAGCTTCTGTGATGATCCTCTTTACGACGTCAGGATGAGGCCTCCTCTTCAGGTGGCTGAACAGCAGACATGCGAAGTCGGTGTGCATGCCCTCGTCCCTGGAGATCAACTCGTTCGAGAATGTCAAACCAGGCATCAGACCCCTCTTCTTGAGCCAGAAGATGGATGCGAAAGAGCCGGAGAAGAAGATGCCCTCAACAGCTGCGAAAGCAACCAACCTCTCAGCAAATGTGGCCTTGTCGTCGGTTATCCACTTCAGTGCCCAGTCGGCCTTCCTCCGGATGCACGGGATGGTGTCAATGGCATCAAAGAGGTACTCCCTCTCCTGCGGGTCCTTGATATAGGTGTCGATGAGGAGTGAATAAGTCTCTGAGTGGATGTTCTCCATCATGATTTGAAAACCGTAGAAGCACCTGGCTTCCGCGACTTGGACTTCGTTGGAGAAGCGCTCCACGAGGTTCTCGTTCACGATACCGTCAGAGGCGGCGAAGAATGCAAGGACGTGTGAGATGAAGTGCCTCTCGTTGTCATTGAGCTTGTCCTTCCAGTCATGAAGATCCTTCGACAGGTCCATCTCTTCAGCGGTCCAGAACGAGGCTTCGGCTTTCTTGTACATTTGCCATATCTACAGCGGAAAGGAGAATGCACAGTGAGCCTTCCTAGAAGCGGAGCACAGAATTCTTGGTGTACCTCGTGATACTGAATAGGGAACAAGACGAAACGGCGTTTGCTCTCCTTTAGTAGAGGCTCGTCACCTGTAATATTTACCCAACATGAGGCGGTGGACATTTATGAACTGAAATGAGTGACACGTACGTTCGGCCAAGTCAACCTCCCCGACAAACTTTCTCCTCATTTCTTCTAGGGTGTCTTCGTCAGCATTCGTCACCGACTCGGGTGACTCCGCCTTTCGTTCATCATCAACGATGACGCTCTGCATCGACATGGTCTTGTTCGACTTGATAGAGTTCAATGAGATGTCGTTGAACATAGCTGCAGCCTACGCGTTTAAATGTGAGCAAAGTCGTTAATTGTAGGGCGCGTCAAATTGACACGTCCAGTGACTCCACCGCTGTCGCACCTTTTTACTGGGAGTCGGCTCCGGTGTGCTCGGACGGGTAGCGACAGTTGTGGGTGCCATTGATTCAAGCTTGCTCTTCGAGATAGAAAGGTATGAGAAGGTCTCCGAGAGACTGTGAGGATGTGGGGAGGACGTGGTTGGTAACCGAAGTGAGGAATGGTGCCACGGCTAATGGTGAGTTTTTTAAGGAAACGCGTGTGGCGTTGTTTGGTCACGCTAATCAACAGGTCATCGCGCCGCGTTGTTTGGCCCTATTGATGTGGACACGGTCACGGACGCGCTAATCAACGCGGTTGGCTTGGTGAATTGTTCAGGCGCGTCCCCCATGGCGAGGTTTGCATGTCCGGCGAACGGACGAAGACACGATGGGAATCAATTCTCGGAGGCGGAGCCAAGATGACTGCTGATGACTCAAAGGCCGACGCGGCCACATTTTGTGGTGAGCGATGCCGCGGTTGGCAGCTTGGAAAGTGAGAAAGTGGCGCACCTGTGTCCCCGCTGAAACGCCTTGTCGCCGAGCCGTCACGTGTCACTGGGTAAACACTATTTGTCTTGTACAGTAGAACGCATTTGATTTGACATCGTAACTCGGTAGAATGTTCCTCAGATCACACTTTGGGTAGAAGGAGCCAAAGGTTTAGTCAAATTACATACGTGAAAGGAAAATGCGTGGGTTGCGGTGTGAAAGAACGGACGAAAGAGTACAAGTTGCATGACCTCTGAGTCAGGAAGATCTTGCCGAGCCGCTAGAATCAGGACATAATCAGATTAGATCCGCGCTGGATACATTCCAAAGTCGCCTTACTTTCCATCGGCCGCATCCAGGTATCTTGGCAGGATGGACTTGGCCGGGTATCGAGGGATACCACTGGTCGTCTGGTAAAGAGTCAGCCACGTTCTGCGAGCCCAGAGAAACGTGCAACTGTACCATTGCAACCCCAGCAAGTATCCCATCATTACTCGATCGACTTGCCCATCAGGTTCCCTAACCTGCTCCCTGCTGTGTTATGTCTACACCCTTTCGGAGAGCCTGCTATGGTACTCATTCTGGCTCCCTATTTCCGTGGATGATTTGATGGCCTGACCGGTCTGAGGATGTGCGAGAAAGAGTTTCACCATGAGCCGGGGAAAATGAATTGTAACTAGAGACAACAAAGAGGTGCATCGTTCTTAGGGCGTTAGTGTAGACGACGGGACGATCTTGTAGTACTCATTCGCGGCAGCGCTACCGAAGAGCGCTACGAATGAACTCTGAAGTAGTGGCATCATTCAGAGTCCAAATACATCATAATCAGGACATGGATCTCGCGGTCGTATAGCTGGGTTAGCGCCACGAAGGCAAGAAGTCGAGCAGTGTAGCAAATGAAATCCAGTTTAGTGGGAACATCCATGTCGGGTCTCAAGGTATATGTGAGTGGTGCATCTAGTGCATATGTTGGAGTTATCGAAGACAGCATGGCTAGGCTAGTATGTCATTCGTATACCCCTAGAGATTAATCATTCGACAAGTCGACGCTCGTCTTCAGCTTTCACCACTGCTTAGGCGCTCCGCTAGGACACTGCAACATTCACAGTCGTGCCTCATCCGTAAAACCAGCACATTTATCAACCGATAGGCCATGGCGTCTACGCTCCGGTGTCCTCGCCTTCGTACTCGTCTCTGTCGAAATAGACTATTTTCGGCTCAAATCTAGCAAGAACATATGAATGGCGGTAGAAGAGTCTGAAAATTATCGAGGCTTACCTTTCAATCTCAAACTCGGTCTCAGATAGTGAGCCAGGTTTCTACAAAGCGGCAGTCAGAAGCTGATCGTTCATGTTATCTCTTCTAATACTATACCTTGAACTTCATCTCCGCTTGAACTTTCATCTCAGTCAGGCCAAAGAAGAATACAATGTCGTAGTCAATTTGCATCCATTTGCAGCCCCTGCTTCGCTGTTTTTCGATCTTGTCTTTGGTTGCCTTGCCAATCGTCGACTGGAGAGTGAAGATGACTTCATATTTCTCTGTTATTGCATTAGAAACAACGGCCTTGAAAACACAAAATTGATGACAGCGTTACCGGGCTCAGCATCCCGGAATATCATTCCTCCTACATTTTCCCCTCGATAGCAGAGAATCTCGTCTCTCAGCGGATTCTCGTATCCCGGGGAGTTGAAGTCTTTGAATCTGCGGAAGAAAGATTGTCGGAATTTTTTAGTTTCTTCTACCAGAGTACCCGAAAGGAACGACGAAGAGGCAACAAAGGATAGCAGTAACGACGCATAACTCCGAGATAAGACACACCTTCAGAACAATTGGAGCAAATAGGCCGTTGATGTAGGTTTTCCCATCCGCTGTGTCAACAAATGTATGAGTCTTGTATCTCTTTCGGTGCTCCGGATTCTTGGTGTCGTATGGGATGTAATAGATTCTCCCGTAAGTGAGTTTAGCAGCTCTACTCTGCACGTATCGGTGCAGATAATAGGCGACCGCTCCATCCGAAACGGCTTTACTTCTGTGTTATTTTCACGATCTTAGATAGACGGAGGTCATAATATGTTCGAGGCTTACAGTTCTCCTTCTGGGAAGGTCACACGGATCCCAGGTTCCAAAGCCTCCTTCACCCGATGCTCCATCCACGCGCTCTGTGCAAAACCACCGACAAGAAAAACGTGCTAAAACTCAAAATGTTGAAGCAAGTTAAGCTCCAAAGATGAGAGGCGTTCTTACCTTGATCGGGTGAGTCGCCTGCGCCTTCATTTTCTCAATCCCCTGGATGATGGCAGCAATGGAGGGTTCAAAGAATCCGACCATTGCATTACTGCGAGAGTTATCAGTATTCGGATGATCAGAAGGGGCAGCTCGGGCTCACAATGGTACTTGAATACGACCCAGTTCAATCTTGAAGCGCTTATCTTTGATAAGTGGGTTGCCTGTATCGAGGTAGGTATCTCTCCCTGATCGGTTGAAACATCGCTTTCCAACGGTCTCAAAACTTTGGATTACGGTAGGAAGATACGGCTCAAAGGCAGAACCCTGTAGTCGCTCTGTAAATTGAAATCAGAAGTATAATCCATAACTATGAACATTGAAAGCGACACATACCTCTAAGGTACCTTTCCGCTCGACGGTTGACAAAGACGGAACCCATTACCAAACCTAGCTCGTAGCGTCAGTACACGTGCGGAGCGCTCTGAGAATGTTGAGTGTACGCACATTCAGCGGCGGCTATCTCTTCAAGTTTCAAAACGGAATCGTTTGGACCTGAACACCGGCGATAGGCACTGAGGTCGATTGTGCCACCACCAGCATCAACAACCATGATTCCCTCATCCGACTAAAGAGAAAGGTGCTTTAGAGGTGACAAAAACGTTTGGGAATGGCTAATTACCTCAAGAGTCTCAGCGGATATTCCGGCTGTTTTCATGCAAAAGTGGATTGCAGCCTCTCCCTCTGTCAGTAAGTGGAGGCGTGGATCGCGGTCATGGCTGGTTATCCCGGCCAGCCGAGCAGCCCTACGAATACGCTCCTGCTGCGGGAACCCCCACCCGTTTGGATGAGTGATGATGAATCGAAACCGACTTTCATCATCCATGAGCTTGTCTCCGTTGATGAGAGATTTCCTGATGAGGTCCCTAGTGCAGTCGTATAGATATTTCAAAAAGTCTGCAAAAACAACTTCTGGGGTGATCCCACGCGGAAGCTGAGTATCTATATTATCTTCGCTCGAAATTGGCAATGAGTCTGGTCTCAGCTGCAGTTTGAACCTACAATTTATATCAGCCCACCCAAAGTTCAGCCTCCAGTCCGTATCCCCTCACCACTGAATCTTCTTCAGAAGCTCGAGTGATCCAAATCGATATTGTTCGGCATCGGGAGAGACGTCCTGCTCGAACACGTCGACCTCATCTCCCACTTTAAAAACCTCCCCACCAAGGTAGAGAAGATGTGACGGTATTTTGGGATTATCCATGTACTTTGCCTTTTCACCCGGGAACCTGAGAGGACACATTGTCAGCGGTAATAAAAGACAGTTGTAAACATGTTCCCTACTTTCTGACTGCTTTAATCGTCCCAGAGACCCCATTTTCTGTAATACTGCAATATGCGCACTGGCATCAACTTACAAATACTTGACACTGAGCCTGGAAATAAACTTGTCAGTATGAGACGCCTGAAAATGTCGTACCAACATCGAAAGCTGTAATGACTTTCCGCATTGGCCGCTCCTTTGGGAGGCAGCTGATGGTGGGACGAATGCTGACAAGCGCTGGGGTTCAGCTCGCCAGAGCCTGGGCACAACGTGAATCCGATAGAATGGTATCGAAATCTGGGTGGCCCTGGCAATCGTTGCCCCTTCATTCAGGAATCCACTTTCAGAAAATTTTGAGGGCTACCCGTTGACGTAAGTAAGGCGTAGCTAGCTTGAATTGCCTCGGAATCTTAAGCGCAAAGTTCAGTGGATAGAGAAGGAGGCTCCATTGTCTCCTACTTGGCCTATCTGAAGCGAAGAGTCCATCTAGTGGGCATATTCGCCTGCAAAACTTGAGGCAGAAACAAGCTTCGCGGCGTCTCCTGCAAAGTTCCGTGTATGCTCACGAAATTACGCAACCATCCCATTATGGCATTCATATCAGTTCGCTTCCTCGTACACCCTGCTTACCACTGCACTGCAGTCCCAGTCACCTTCAAGGACGTTCCCACCTATATTCAGGCGTTCCTTGTTTCCCTGACCTGATATAGAGTTCTTGTTGTCCTTTGGTTGTTCTGTTCGTCTCCGAATTATCGGCGGACTCAGAGCACCGCTTCAGTTCATGTAATGTATTCCGTCTGGACGTGAAAAACATATTGGAATTGCAATCCGGTGAGCGTCACGCTGCATCTCATAGCCTTAATTCTAGAAACTGAAAATTTGTGACCACAAGAACTGTGGTCCAGTTCGGATCTTCAGGTCGCCGCAACAACTTCAAAACCAGACACCGTCAGAGAACGAGGACTCGGATAGCTTATAGTACCATGGCTCAGCCCAGGCTGAACCGCGCACCGAGCGAGCGAGCCGGCTCCCAGCCGCTGACAGCTAGCAAAGTGCTGATGGCTGCGTTGAAGGAGGCCGACGAAGTCAAACAACGGCACAATTTGAGACACCAATCCGCTAAACGTGTTTCAATCCGTCAAGAGGCTGACACCGAGAATTCAGCACTCAGGAAAGAGCTCAGCGAGGAAAGGAGAGAGCACGAAACAACAAGGAACCTCTTGGAAGCAGCCCGCGACGAACTAAGGACTGCTTCGTACTTCTTTGATCAAGCAGATCCTATATCGTATTCTCAAGTTATACAGTCAGTCCAAGATCTCAACCATCATGCCTTCGAGCTAGCCGCACGATTATCGGATGCCTTGGCAATCAGCAAGTGGTCAAAGGAAACGGGCAGGCAACTGCCTGGAAAATTACAAGCAGCTCAAGTGGAGATGACTTCCAGCAAGATAGTCGGAAAGGACTTCTTTGCTACCCTCAATCGCTTGTCTTCTCATAAGGAGTCATCTTCATATCGGATAATACTCCTCCAATACGCTATCCAATCATGAGTGGTCGTTTTCAGCTGCAATCTCCTCGAACGATCCCGCTGGTCTAGTGATCAGTCTGAAGAGCGAGTTCTGGAGCAGCTTTACGAACGTCTAACCCATGGAGATGATAGTATGTTGTCCGACCCGCGTCCTACATTCTTCCACCCGGAGCTCATCTCACAATCTTATCTAGGACAACGCGCCTTTGCCGGAAGGTGGCGTACCTTGACCAGAGAGGTATGCCAGACGACACCCCCCGATGAAAACCGCTTGACACTGGAGATTATGTCCGGGTTGCGCTCCATCATGTCCGCCCTTGGCTTCGGTATCACTAAAGACGACGCCATATCCTTTCTTTCGGATTTCCGGGATTCGATTCTATCCGTTGTAGAGAGTTTGCTCAAGGTCGACCGGGCTACCAAAGAGCAGATTTCCACCGCGGACATCCATCCAGTTATTGGTTCCCCTGGCACTCGATATCCATCCATATTTCTGGAAGATGGGAATTCAGGCACTTGCCGCCCTAGCCCAGCTGCAAAAAACGACCATGTTTTGGTGTCGATCGGGCTGGGTCTCACCATAACTAAGCACAGCGATGCCAGTTCCGAGAGGGAATGCCTGCTAAAATCGAAGGTCATCCTACGTTCAACGTTTGATATCTAGCTGCTTGAAATCATGTATATATATCGGATCTTGTATTGTACTTGAAAGATATCCTGTCCTGCTCAAACTTCATATTACTCCTCGTTGCACGATCAAACACTCGACCGTCGTCCATGCACGCGGACCTGATCTCTGGTCGGTACGAAATATTGAATGGTCAACCGTCTGGAAGGTCATAAGCACTTTATTCATCTCCGGACACGCAGCGTAACACATCCACGAGGCAAACACCGCCTCGCCGTCCACATTGAAATGAGGGTACTGATTGGCTCCAGCGTCTCATACATGTAGTCCGTAACATACTGCAGTGGGCTTTAACTTCTACAACCTCAAGCACATCCCTAAAAGCAACCTAACCATGTTCCAAAATGCATTCAAACGACGCAAGGACAAGCCCCAAGAGCCATCCAATGCTGGCGTGGATGCGACACCCTCGACCTCCCCAAAGCCTGAAGAAACGGTGCTCCAAGCATCACCCGAGGTACCAGCGGCGAATGTTGAACAAAGCCAGCCTCAAGCCCCAGAAGACGAGGAGGAGGTTACCAGCGATATCCGAAAGCTAGTTCAGGATTCCCGGGAGGTTTACACCCCGTTCGAGTCGAACGACGAGGCGCTCAAACTGAACCTTGATCGCCAATCGGAATCGACCGAGGTCGTTACGGAGAATTCGCCTGGGGAGGAGCAGACCGTACACTCATCAGAGACAACCGTGGTCGACCTGAATGATGCTGCCTCTTCGAATAATCCTCTGGATATGGATGTATTCGATACGGCTAGTCGAGGGGTCAGGAAGAGCGACCTATGGGCCTTGGCTGCCGAACTTGAAGAGCTGAAGAAGGGGAAAGCGGAGTCGGAGGAGAAAGTTAAGGGTATCATGGGACAACTTGCTGGTGCGGACGAGAGAGAGGGTAAATTGAAGGACGAAGCAAGGCGTTGTGTCGAGAAGATTGAACACCTCGAAGGGTGGTTGAGGGTGGAACAGGAGAAGGTCGTGAAGGTCGAGGAAGCAGGGAAGACTCAAGCTGCTCTCCTAAATGAGGAGATTTCGAAGCATGAAAAAAGGGGAAAGGATTTGGAGAGAGAATTAATGGAGGGAAAGCAGGCTTGCGAAAGGTTAAGGGTGGAATCGAAGAGGGAAGTTGAGAGGTGGATGGAAAAACTCGCTGTGTCGGAACAGAGAAGCCGGGAGTTGGAACAGGAGGGACGACTTCGCTTTGAACAGGCCGAAGTGCTTGAAGGAAGTTTGAAGAGGGAGCGACTCCAGGCTCAGGAGAACGATAAAGCCCACAAATACCAGTTGGCCACAGCGACGACGCAAATGGAGGAGTGGGGAAGCCTCCTTCAATCGGAATCCGAGAGAGTCAGAAAACTGCAGGACGAACTTTCCAATGCTCGGGAGATGAATGACGATTGGGGCAAGAAGTTCGGTGAGGCAATGAAGGAAAGGGCTGAACGAGAGGGGAAGGTGCAAGAGCTGGAGCTGAAAGCGACCCAGCTCGCGGAGCAGTGCGCTCAGAAGGAGGCAGAGAAACAAACTCTCTTGGAGAGCGTTCTCAAACCCTTGCAAGCGGCCTTGTCGGACCTCAGAAGTTCGGTCGATAAGCTCCGGCTGAATAACGACGATCTGACGAAGCGGTTGGAAGGGCATGCCAGGGTTGAGGTAGAGAGGCTTGAGGATGAGCAGAGGCGGTGGAAGCGACGTGGAGCTGTTGCAGCTTTGACGATGAGCGTGGTTCTCGTCGTCCTCGCCTTGCCATATAGACGGGGTTTCCAGGGCATTCAAGGTGGCAGCAGCGCAGTCAAAGTGCCGTTAGCATGGCTGGCATGAAGTCGGCCTTGTACACGGTGTTTGCTATTTGTGATGTAATAATTTAAATCTCTCCTGTCATGATAGCCTCGAGCAAACCCATACCTTGAAAATATCCCGTTGGCCTAAAAAGCCCTTTGGGAAGACAGAAGTTGTAGTAGATTTGCATGCGCACCATGTCGTAATTCAATAGCGTATGGATGAGTGATACTCTAGTATGTGGGGTTCATGTTTTTAGAGTTTTCTGTCTTCCGAACCGTTACGAAATGCAGAATTCAAAAGGATCTATTTCACGAATTTATGTCAATGTATAACTGGTGGGTGCGGAGCCTGTCTACCTTTCTCGGGAATCGGGGCGCCCTCCTTTCCCCCGATGACCAACACTTTGTGAAAAGGCGACATGGCTGCCGTCGGATGAAGCCGCGGAGTTCATCTATAGCCATCGATTAGAAGATTAAGCTTGTGGTTAAAGATCGGTATCAGCCGAGGGGGTTTTTAGGCATTTAGAGGACAATTGAAAGCAAGCTACGACTCAGATGGTGAAGTCGCAGACGGAGGTAAGGACCGTAAGGCCCGATATCCGATCCGATGCGGGCACGTGGCATGGATCAAACCATCACCATGCCTTTTTTGGGCATCCATTTCCTCTGTCAAGACCATCGCGAACAAGAAAAAGGACACAGAAAAAGCGACATGGGCAATGACATGGTTCCAGAGCGTTCTGGGAAAGCTATGGGCGATAATGTATGGACAGGAAGTTTGAAGTATTGGAGCGGAACATGCTTGGCCCCTGGTGGCAGCAGTGATCAACGCCTAGAAGCTGCATAATTGTCGTAAGTAATAGAGCAATTGACGAATTCAAGCAGCGCTAATGGAAGATACAGGAACGATAGATCGGCAGCCGTTCACGCCCTAGACTGGTCTCTGGAAAGGGATGCATCATTTGGAGGTAAGTTTAGTCTGTCTCGCGGCCTAACAAGGTGATTGACCTCAACAAGCAACAGGGTTGCAATGCACAGGCGAACACAAGCCCAAAGGCTTCCCAGCGGCTCTCAATGAATTACAGCCCCTGCTCTTGCAGGCGCTACCTCAAACACCCCATCACACTTGCATATTACGACTGGTTAATAACTGCTTGGAGTGAATGGACTGTCACGGCCCCTAGAACCATTCCAGCCGCACACACGTTGACTTGGCACATCGACACATTGCGCCCTATCTTTGCTCTAGGCTACTTTCCGACTCGGCAGCCTGTATCCGGAGCAAAGGAACCTTCCAAAACACACTTGGATGGTGTCGAAGCCTTCTGGCGGGCGGCAATTAAGCCAGGCACGCGACCTTCCTACCCCGGAAACCCACCTCACTCCTTGCAGCATGCATTGCTCGGCGCGATGGCTCGAAACTCCAAACTACTGATGCCGCCCGCCGATGCCATGAACAGGCAGGCATGTAAACGACCCGCATCATCACACAAAACACGACTAATCACACGAGGCCTTTATATGTCCAGCCCCGATGCGTTTTAGGTGCCTCATTGCACAGTGACATATACCCAGCCACCGTCCACACTGTCGTGATCCCCGTTTTCGTTTTTCTTTTCACTCTACCACTAGATGCCCTTTCTTAATCAACCAACCCATATCACGTACGGCGAACTAGCAGGTCTCTCGCTCGCATCCTACGCCATGTACAAGTTCTGGAAACACCGATCCTCCTCCAAACGCAAGGAAAAGGAGAAGACCCGGCTGGCCGAGGTGACCACCCTTCGACAACACATTGAGAGCCTCCAGGCGGAGGCACGTCAGAAAGATGACGTTGTTGCTAGCTGCAGGAAAGAGCTGAGTGACAAGAGGAGTCAGCTGAGCGAGGTTGAAAGGCTGCTGAATGGTGCTCGGAGCACAGCCACCTCCCTGGAGGCTCAAATCCAGGAACTGCGGAAGCAGTTGAGCTGCGACCAGGGAGAGCTGCAGAGGGCTAGGGATCAGCAGGAGGAGACGCAGAAGCTGTTGAAGGCGAGGACGCAGGAGTTGAAAGGCGCCGAGGTGTTCTTGACGAAGGCGGACACCCATTCGGGAGGGGACGTCATCACCATGCTCAACGCCCTCAACACTGAGATTTATCAGACCGCAGCTGTCGTTGCGGAGTCTTTTACCTTCTCTCCTCGTACGAAGACCTCGCCCTCACCACCGAATGGGACCAACGGGCACCCTGAACCCAACCATGAACTAGCCGAGGTGCATGCAAGCACCATGGAGATTGTTGGGAATAGGATGACAGAGCTGCTGAGGACCAGCGATCACTCAGAGGATCCTACGCTGGTGCAAATTGCATTCCAGGCTGGAATGTCGGCGTATGCACATTGGATCGTCACGAGTTGGTACTTCGACGAACCTGAGGATGACAGGCTGCTTGCGGATATCTACAAACGGCTGAGGGTTCAAGGTATGTTTTTTCCGTGCTTCCTCTATGACACGATATTAACCCTCGTCTATGCTCTTAGAAGAACAAGCCGTGTCAGGCCGCTGGCGAGCTCTCACCCGGTCCTACGCTCACAGGGAATCAAACCACGAACCCGACCTCTCAATCTACATCTTCGACGCCTTTATCAACATCCTCATCACCGCTGGTATCAACTCCAGCCCTTCCGTACTCCACGACACCCTCGCAGCTGAGTTCGGCGAACGCGTCAGCCTGCTGATCAAGTACGCACAGACACTGCGGAAAGCTGTGGGTGAGAATATCACGAGTTGTGATTTCGAAACTGTGCATGTAGGACAGGATCGGTTATTCGAGACCGGGAAGATGGATGACACCCTCGGCGGTGGAAGCACGAATGAGGAAGAGTTGGTCCTTTGTACGACGGATTTGGGGTTGCTGAGGGTGGCAAGGAAGCCTGGACCTACTGGGCAGGTTGGGGAGTTGGAGGAGGCTATTCTGCTGCGTCCGAAGGTTGTGTTGCAATCTGGGATTGAGGATCTTTTGAGTTCGAATTAGTACTTGATATGGGCTGGGGTTGGAATGGGCACTGGTTTGCCAGTTATTTTGGATCGTAAAATTTTGTATCAATTTCGACATTCGTTCTATGCACCTACTTATAATTGTCTTTATGTATCTTAATGACACCGTGATGACTTCTTTCTCTATAATTGCTATCCAGTTCGAAAGTTGTACACGTAGCCCTGCTAACTAGTCTCTGTCCATGAACGATTGCCCTAATAGGTTTCGGTTTTGTCACCCTCAGTAGTCGCCTCCACGGGTTCCTCCTTCACAGGGTTTGGGTTTTTCTTCTCCCATTCCTTTAAAGCTTCCTCGTACGCCTCCCATACAAGCCTGCCCATGACCTCTCCACCGAACTCCCCATCGTCTGGAATCGTTGCAGTCTCTTCCTGCTCTTTGCCTTTGCCTTTCTTGCCACCTTTCGTCTTTTCTTCCGCCAGTGGATCGGCTGGAGCTGGTATACGCAGATTCACGGCTGCACACTCAGCATACAAGCCTCCAGGTTTAAGGACCTCTTGTCGTTCCTCTGGGCCCTTTGAGACAGTTGGTGAAGGCTCTGTGGGCTCAGAAGACGATGATGGGGTGGTTTGTTGGAGGTTTGAGACGAGTTTGAATGGAGTTGGGAGGAACAGGGTGTGGAGGACTGTTTGCATCGCGGCAGTTGGAGATTTGGTGAGGAGTCGGAGGATGGGTTGAAGTATGATGTATCTGCAAAAGAGCATAGAAGTCAATTTAGTGTTTTCGATATGTTTGAAAGTAATACTTACAAGAAAACGCCAAAGTAGGAGACACCAGTTGGGCTGGTCCAATCCGCATTCAGCAACTGACAGATGGTATCCTGCCTGCTAATCCCAGGCGATACGCTCACAGCGACGATGTTCGATCTCTGGGCTTTAGCGCTCACAACAGGAATAGTGCTCGACCCGTCGTCAGTTTTGGGGACCTGAGCAGAGGGAAGGGCGTCCATTATGCGTTGAAGGTGCCTGGTGAAGATGCTCGTGCGAAGGGCGCGTATGCCCTCTTCCAAGAACAGTGGCCGTGGTTTCTCGGGCGAGGAAGGAAAGGGAATGGTAAATGACGGACCAGCTGCGGCTGCATAGAAAGGATTGACGACGGTGATTATTCGGATATCCCTCTCCACTGGTGCAACGAGCAGTGCGGGGAGGAGGAGAGTAGTTATCAAGAAGGTTGACAGAGAGGCCGACTCCCGTCTCTCTACTACTTCTTCCTTCTTTCTCCCGCCAGATAAAAGCCCAATAGGGCCGATGTGCTGATATTCATGCGCGTAGACAATTGCGTCTATCCTGGTTTCTTGACCAGTTAGGAACTTCGTGCAGAATGACCGAATTGAGGAAGGTGAAGTCAGGTCACATTGCTCAGCGTATATTTGTTCATTCGAGAACGCTGTTCTGAGCAGTGATATGAGGATTGTAACTGAAGGAGAGTCTATCGGGTCTTGGGTAAGTGCGATTATATGGGCTCCTCGCTCTGCCAGGGATTGGAGAATTGTGAGGCCGACAGGCGTAAAGCCACCCTGCTATACCATTAGCGGCGACTCAACACATGAAATAAATGCATACCGTGACTATTATTGTTCGTGCATGTAAATTCCTGTCTCTGCTGGTTTTGCGCCCTTGGGATAATGCTCGCAGTACAATGATTGCCACAATTCCAGCAATGATATGGGTTGTGTATTGACTTGGAAAGAAGGTCTGATAGGCGGCACTTATGATTTTGAGGACCATTATGGGGTATTAATGTAGTATAAGGGTATCAAGTGTACAAAGGTATGCAGGATGGTCGATGGTGATGGTAAGGAAAAGGGAAATTATTTGGTAGCGTCTTTGAAAATAAACAATACAGGCTACTCTCGCAAAACTGCCGCGAGCACAACCTTGGCTTTCACCAAAGGCGTATAATCTGCCTCCGACTGGCCAGCAGCTTTCCTCTCTTTCTTCAATAACCCAAGCTCAGTCGTTCCGGCGATAGGTTGACCGACGTCGCTGCTGCTCCCATCGCTATACGTGTCTTCCATATACTCCATCGTGAAGTTTTCACCAGGAGGACAAGAATAGGTCCGGATGTCCACCGATGTGATCGCCTCTCCAGCTGCTGTCTGGACCCGTACAGTGACATTGGCTATGGTTGCCAGATAGTCGTTGAATTTCTCCTGGAAATTCTCTACCTGGACCTGGCTCTTTGAGCAGCCAGCGACAATAAGGATGTTCACCAGTCGGTCAACAAGATGTTTGATGATGAAACTGGGATCCTTCACCCCGCCCAATTGACCTCGAGTCAAGGCGCGCCATCGGCCTGCGACAGACTGGCTCTCTGCAGAAATATTAGATTCAGCTCAAAGATGCCTAGCATCAAACGCACCTTTCGTCTGGATAGTCCCATAAATACTTTCCAACCATTGGTTGGCCTCTGGGTTTGGTGCCCAATCATTGATGACTCTCTCGCAAAAACCAGTCATTGCAACCTGCAATGCATACTGTACCACCGTCGGGTCGTATTCGTGCTCTTGGTCCCTCCTCGGCCGTGAACTCCTTAATCCCCACACAGCCTTCGCCATATCTTGCCCCAATCCACTCACGACAGCCTTCGTCGCTTTTGAGACCTCCTGCTGAGCTACTTGCTCGGAAGGTGCAGAGGAGAAATGAAGTGAGTCGGCGATGAACGCTGCGGCTTGAAGTATCTCTGCATTGAGAGAGTTGACAAGGGATATCACGTCCGCGATTGACACCCCGTCCGCTCGACTTGCAAACAACTGAACCCCTTTCAATTCCTCGGCTTTCTCCTCCAACAGCCGTCTGGTCACCTCATGCTGCTTCTCCGCCCTTGCAAGCTCGTCTTTCGCAGCCTGCAACTCCTTCCAATAATCCCCCTCATCGTCCCTATCCCTCTCCCTCTCCCTCTTCCTCTTTTCACGTTCCTTCTCCTTTTCACGTTCCTTTTCCTTTTCTCTCTCTTGCTCTGTCAATCTGAGCCTTTCCAGCTCCGCCATGACTTCCTCAAGCTCCCGCCTCGCTCTATCCCTCTCCCCACCTATCCTCCTACTGATCTCCCTTTCCCTCTCCACCTCCGTTTTCAACTTCCTCTCGAGCAATTTCGCATCCAGTAACTTTCTCTCCGAATCCGCCTTCGCACTCCCCAACGACTCGCAAAATGTTCGTTTGCGGGCTAGGTCATCAATCAAATCCGTCTTGGAGCGAGCTTCGGTGTCGAGTGCTTGTTCGAGCCGACGGTTATGCAGCTGGAGTTCGTGCAGCTTGTTCTGTAACTCGGATAACCCCCGATCAAACTCGGCACATCGACGGCGGTATTCGTCCCGTTCACGTTTGTACCTAATCTCGCGCTCAGAAACGGCGTTCTGGGCAGTGTTGCCAGCGGTGTTGTTGGCGGTGGTGGTACTCGAAAGGGTATGTCGTGGACTGGGGCTAATCTCCATCTTCGGGACGGGGCTTGCTACACGTCGCTCGACCGCCGTGGTGGCGGTGTTGGATCTAATGGGTACGGGATGCGTGGTCAGCCTTCTCGACTCCATCATTGGCTCCCTTTCTCTCTCCCTTTCGGTCGATCTAGCAACTGCATCTTCGGCCTCGCCAATCCTAGGCGTCGCATTGTGCCGCCTTCGGGTGGACGTTAAGACTGCCACAGTTTCAGCCACGCCCCCACCATCCCTTCCTAAAGACGCAGAAATGGCCTCTGTGACATTCTCCTCAATGCGTGGTGGGACTGTTACGAAATGGGAATGCAGGCGTTGACGGTGTTGTTGTTGGGTGCGTTGACCATGCTGACTCTGGCGGGTGTGGGTCGACGGGTGTGAGGGGAAGGAAGGAAATGGAGCTGGGGCTTGGGAGATCTGGGTTGAGGCTATTTGGGAGGTTTGGAGGGACGAGGCAGACGTCGATGTTAACGCTGAAGAAGATGGAGATGAAGAAGGCGGACCCGCGCCTGGACCTGGAGAAGGAGAAGAAGACCAAAAATTGGCGAACGGCGCGGACCAGGAGAGTCTGGACATAGTCATGAGACTTTCAGCGTATCAGCGGGTTGGATTGGGTGGATTAGAGGTTTCTTCAAGGGTAAAATACAAATCGTGGAGCGAGAAATGTGCGACCCAGGGAGAGGTAGCAATGCGATGGAGGAGATGAAAAGAGGTCGAGTGATGAATAATTTGGGAAGTAAGAGGTGGGCAGGACCTTGCCCTACACTGCTGTTTGTGACATGCTGGAAATGCGTGTTTCAGCACGGGGCGGAAAGGTGCCCGAATGGTGAACATGGCCGCGTGCGCGTCTCCTCGATCACCACTATGCTGTGTCACCATGAATGGCGATTACACCTGGACGCTGCAGTCTACCTCGCCATCTGGATGCCACGTTCTAATCACCTCCGTCACGCAGTTTGTGCTTAGAAAAAGTGTTGCATTACTGGTTAGGCATCGAGCTTAATATAACCTTAGGTTTCAGAATCACATCTACATTTTCCTTGTTCCCTCTCCATGATTTCATCTGAAGCCCAAGCATGACCGTTGCAAGCACTGTATCGTCAATGCAATCAGCACCGTCCTCATCCTCCATCGTCTCGAAATCGAAATCTGTTCCTGGTCCCACCGATAGAGGAAGGATGTCAGCAGTAATGATGTCTTCCTTCGTGGCCACGTCGAGTCGGAAGAGGACGGTAATGAGACGTTTCGTTGGGCCACGGAAGGTCTTCAGGAAAGCCTTCAAGTCCTGCGTTGAATCCCAGGCGCCAATCCCAAGAAGAATCTCTACAAGAATGCCAAGGACGTGATCTGTTAAGGGTAGTGGGCGGTATCTATTGGGCTCTAGGTCCCTCCATGCTTTGTGAGTGAGGGCACGCCATCTACCGGCGATGGCATGAGGACCTACGTAGCGTTAAGTAGAGTTGGCGTATCGATAAGTGGAAGAATACCATTGCCATTTGAACGTATTTGCTTGTATACTTCACAGAGGATTTCTTCTGCTTCATCTTCCCGAGACCACCGAACATCGGACAGAAAGTTAGCACAGAAAGTGACCAAATAGGACTGTATGGCATATTGAATCCACGTGGCGCAAACAGAAGGGTTGCTTCCTGGCCAAAGGTCATCTAATACCCCGACTAAGTACGCTCCAATTCGATCGCCTAGCGAATCTCGGATGTTGTAGAACTGCGCGACTTCCTGCTGCGTTGTGGGCATTTGATTCGATGAGAGGTCCATAGAATCCGCGATCATGGCCGCTACTTGTAGGATCGCATTGTTCAATTCTTGAGCAAGCATTATTATATCTGCATAGGATCGTGCGTCTGTTTGATCGAGGAAAGTATTGGCACTCCTGATCTCCTCTGTTTTATCAAAGAGGAGACGTTTGGTACGCTCGTGCGCCCGTTTCTCGCGAAGTAGTTGTTCTTCTAAGACTTTCAGAGCAATACGAGATGGTGCAGTGACGTCGACGGGAGGTAAGACTTCGGATGGTTTTCGAGTTGCTGGGAATTGAACCAGTTGAGGCCTGGGAATGGGGTTTTGTACCGGCACTCGCTTATCAGCTTTAAGGTGGTCGAGTTGACCCTCTCTCCCATGCGGCGGTTGTTGATTCTGCTTCGTTCCTCGTGAAACCTCAGCTAGTCGAAGCATGTGCGGCCGGCGGCATGGCGGAGGTTCACTTTCGAGTCGGCCTCTGCCATATGTTCTTGAAATCCTCGGAGAATCCGGCTGAAGAACTGCTTTCTTCACGATTATCGTACTAGCATCCGGCTCAGGATCACGACGCTGAATTTTGGGCCGGTTTCGGTGAATTGGAAGCCAATGGGCCATGGATTATAACTCACCTCAACCCTTCCATCCTTCCGATTGACGGATTTTGATCGTCTAATTTTTCTCATACGGTCTGACTCTGCAGAAGGATGGGGGGGGAGGGATGCAATACCGCCTCAGCGTAAGTTTTTAACTTGCTCCTCAAAGATAGTCAGTGACGAAAATGCATATATTACACCCTGCGCCTCGTGTGCTGTAAGAAGTGATTCGATCTGGTCACCAGGACCCCAGATCTGGTGAAGCTGCCCCGTTTCTTTTGCCATTCGAGTGGAATCTACCTGCAAGCTTTCTGTCGCCTGTCGCTCAGCGGCATCCTCTATCGGTGGCAAAATCTCGAGCGAGACTTACATTCTAACAAACCATGGCTCCACCTGGTCCAAGGTATTCTAAACAGAGGCGGCAAATTGTTATTGCTCTGGATGTAGGAACGACATTTTCAGGCGCCTCGTATTCGTATGTCTAAGTTGATCAAGCGCGAGTCCACCTATCCATAACATTCTGTAGGATCATCGAACCGGGTGAAAAACCTGTGATCAAAGGCGTTACCAGGTAGTTACCTTCAGCCCGATTTCAGAACCAACGTCTGAGAATCTCCTAGTTATCGGGGACAGGAACACCTGGGAGGGGATTCAAAAATCCCGTCGATCATCATGTACAACGAGAAAGGCGATGTTGTTGCCGTCGGCCCACAGGTCAATATGCACAAGAAGATTGAAGAGACCAGATCGGATGTCGATAGCTCTGTTGAGGAAGAACACTCAACCGTCACCTGGTTGGTCATTCCGCTGGGCTTCAAGGTCTCACCACCGCATACTAAAGTAGTTATCTCACTAGGTTCAAACTTCATCTCCGCCCTAAAAATCTTACCCTTCCACACGAAATTCCTCCGCTTCCAGATGATAAAAGCCCCGTGGAAGTTTTTGCAGACTTCCTCAAGTACTTGTATGGAAGCGTTTTGCATGACATCAGCCGGAAACATTTCAACGGAAATGACATTGTTGCGAGCCTTAAGGAAGGCATACATTTTGTTCTGACTCACCCAAATGGGTGGGGAGGCTCTGAACAAGCGCGATTACGAAAGGCAGCCATTCGTGCGGGGCTGGTGGATAGTTTCAAGGATGCAGAGGCCAGACTATGCCTTCTCACCGAGGGCGAGGCTGCTGTTCATTACTGTATACAACAGAAATTAGCGATGAATCTATTCAACGTAAGTGAGCCGGTTAAATATCCTCTTTAAATTGATTGCTGATACTTTCCCGGGAGTCAGTCTGGTGTGATGGAGGGTATTATGGTCATAGACGCTGGAGGGGGCACGATTGACATCAGCGCATATACACGGGACACGAGCGTACCACACCCCGGTTTTCATTTGAGAGAAATTGTGGCTTCACGCTGTAAGTTGTCCATTGGGGAGCGTGGCAAAGTATGAGATGACTAACGAAACCCAGGCATATTCCAGGGGTCAATCTTTGTCACAGAACGTGCAAGACTCTACCTTGCAGGTAACTTCGCTTTCCGATCCGAGCTATCCTCTGTTCAATCCCTCACTGGCAAACCTAGGGAACCTACAGGATTCCCCTCGCCTTGCAGACATTGATATCATTGTAGATGCTTTTGACCGGACTACGAAGTGCTGGTTCCAGCATGACAAGGTCTCTGAATTCATCCAGTATCGTGGCAACGTTCGTACTGGCCAAATTAAGATCCCCGGGTGAGTGGATCTCTCTTAGGATCCAGCAGGCTGCCTCACGTATCTGACCACGCATATTCAGAGATGAGGTTGCTGGTTTCTTCGAACCCTCAATAAACGCGATCGTTGAAGCCGTAAAAGAGTTGTGTACGGAGTCGGAGACCAATACTGGGGTACAGATCCGGGTCAGTTATTTCGTCTCTCCATAATGCTGCCGGATCGGAATTGATTTTCATCGGTATGGTCCCAGCAAGCGTTCTTAGTTGGAGGTTTTGCGTGGAGCAACTATCTGTACGACCAATTAAAAATACACTTAAACAAGGAGGGCGTGGAATTGGCGTGTCCAGACGAACGGAGGTGGGTTGAAGCTGACATGATGAATATTCATTCCATCTGTTTACCGCGAGCACAGGAACAAGGCTGTGGCGGATGGTGCAATATCCTACTACCTAGATCGGTTTGTCAACACTCGAATCTCGAAATACACATATGGGACATACTGCTACGAGCGGTATGACGCAGCAAATTTCGAGCATCATCGACATGCATCCTCGGTGTTCAGAAATTCAGATGGGGAGATATATGTGAAGGGAATTTTTGATCCAATCCTCAGAAAGGCAGATTATTTATCCATGGATTCGAACTGTCACTCATCGTTTGTCAGGGCGAGCAAGTTAAAGAGGTGAAAGAATTTCGAGCAACTTTCTTTCGCCAGGCGGAAACGATATCCGGGTTCGATAACCCAATGAGGGACCCAATCGTCGTGTATATAGGTTCCAGTGGGGATCCGAAGTGGACGGATGCTGAACCGGGTGAGTCTGCTTTTGGAACAGTGATATCTCGTCCTTCGGAAAGAACTGAACCCAACTTTTCAGAGATGTACGAAGTTCTCTGCACGGTCAAGTCTGACGTCACCCAGCTACTGAAGTACCTCCCTCCCTCGAACGGAACACTGGGAAGATATTATCACCTGCAGTACGATATTATCCTGTCATTCGGCCTTACGGAGCTCAAAGCAGAGGTTGAACTTCGATACAAAGTCAGTTAGCGTAACATTTGTTGAAATGCTCGAGTTTGCTAATTCAATTACTAGGCCAAAAAAAAGAGAGAAACAGTCAAACGGTGAGCAATACTCATACCATAAGGAGGAGTCATCGCAATGAGCTGTGTTCTCGCTCCTAGATTTGCTGCCGAGATAGTTTATGACGACGAGTCTGAGGAGGACTTCTACGCCAATTAGGATGTAGCTCCCTGAATGTAACACCAAACCTGTAATTTTAGCGATCAAGTCCGTAGTCGTACGTCACGTTGTTGCAGATAAAGGAGTAGATAGCGGGCAACCCAACGCCAATGTGTTCCCGCACCATGAGTAAACCATGAATGTCCCATTGACAAATTCCGATAGAAATACAGGTCATTAAAATACATTCTAGCACATGGTAATGGTGGGTTGTAGATATATGGGAAGTTGCCACGCGGTTCCCGAGTGCAGCCCGGGACGAAGAATATAAATTTGTTGTACGGAGACCAATATGAAGCATGAGGGCTAGGTAGCAAGCAGAAGACAATGGGATTGGACGACTGCGACGCCTGAGTAGAATTCCATCAGCCCTGGTCCACGGCTCCTCTTGCTCGAAATAACTCGCAAATCTCCCCCCATCGGTGGTTGTCCTCGGCCGATCTTCGAGCATAGAAGAGTGGGCTAAGTCCTCCTTTGTCTGGCAAGTTGATGTCCAAGTCGTCTCGTGAAAGTAGAGGTTCAATGACTGTTCTACTAGTAGCAGTGTTGAGGTCAGACGCCGGAGCAGCCCTAATCTTCGGTTCCCAGCCGACGAAGGTATGAGTGAGGGGAGTTGCGTCATGCCCCTCAGCTGCATGGCTCAAGGGTGTCCTCCTTTTGAGGCCTCCAAGTTGACGTTGACATTATCGTGGCTGACCAAGAGTTTGACCGCCGCAACGCGCCCACCCTCATCAACATGACAGAGGGTGTCCTCCTTCTGTTTTCCAGCATGTCGACATAAATGCCGCCATATTTGAGCAGCAGTTCCATTACTACTGCGTGGTCACTCCAGCAGATCTTGAAGGGATAAGAACAATGTGCAGCAGGTCAGGGAATGGGGGAAAGTGGGTGTATGAGTCGGTGCCGGTAGTGTCCTGCCGTATAGGTGCTTGTCATTGGGAAACCGCCGTGTTGTGAGAGTGAGTGGTGTGTTGATTGTTTCAGTGGGCGGACCCAGAAGACGGAAGGAAGGAAAGCCCATCGAAGACTCTGAAGGAAGAGGAAGGAGGTTCTCACGAGGAAGGAAAGTAACGACACGTGAGGCTGTGACGGACGCGAGCAAAATGGTCACGTCATGGATGTTGCACTGGCTCTGTGCACAAAAATCGCAGACAAGGCTCCTATAGCTATCCATCCGCATTTCGCTCTTCTGGGCTCCCTGTAGCCTAACTTATTTACTGGTTACCGCGCTCCCAAATTGGACATTGAATAGTGGACGCGGCCTCAGGACCCTCCAAGTAAAAACTTTTTCAAGCATATTTGCACAGTCCAGGTTCGTATTGGCCACTTCAGCTACATGTGTATTCGAGGGCCCATCGTTCTCTTTTGTTGTTCTTGCCCCGTTCATCACTCTACCTTCCTTCTTCTTCCCTGCTTGCATCACCACGATAGCTAACGCAATGCGCACAGAATAACCCTTTAAAATGTCTTCCTCAGGGGTCAAGACATATATGCCGGACACACGCAGGGCGTCAATCTGGCGAGCAACAGCTGTCTCGGGCCAATTGCGAGCAGGAGGCAGATGATCGCTGTGTACGGGTTTGTCTGATTTCCTTGACTCTACTCCATTTATCAAACAACTCATCGACGAGCCCACAGGAGAATCTCCAACATTGCCAAACCAAACGCACGACAGCGCGAGAGACGTCAACGTTCAGCCTAAGCTTAAGCTTGGCTGGTCACCATCCGTACCGCGGACCACTACTATGTGCAATTGCGCACGGACACCATTCATCCGCCTCGATGGTAGAGGATGAATGGTAGGAGCTGGCCTCGCGATTGCCTATCTCGAAAGCCGCCATGATTCTGTGCAGGTGCATACATTTCTCCTCCCTTCGTCTTTTCTTCTCCTACCTCCTTCGCTCCTTTTACCGCCCTTCCTCTCCTATTTTCTATCTCTATTTTCTCATGAATAATGTAGAGAATAAATTGCTGATAACGCGTTCACAGGGACAAGGACTGTTGGAGCAGCCTACTCTCGTCGTTCGGGCTACATATCAACTTTCCATCCGTCTCGTTGATGGCGAACATTTCTTCATCTTCTTCTCCATCTGGCGGAACATTCAGTCCAAACTCGAAACCAGTTCCCTCCCAGTACCTACTACGTGCCTGGAGCTTCGAGCTTGGCCAAACCAAGGACATGAGGTCAAATATTCTCTCAACGCCTACGCCACCTTCCGGTTTCGAATGTTACTCACCCTCAAACGACGATACCGGTCCTTCACAGAAGAGCCTCGATCCGCTTGTCGACCTTACCCCACCTTGAAACCATTTTCCCTGCCAGCTACCATTCCGACGGTCGTGAATAGTATTCGCCACCCCAAAGAACAGTCTTCAACCAAGACTTCGGCCAACACAAGCAGGCTCGCCTACTCAATCCATCAACCCCGAGAACCTATAGCTATATGAATACAGGAGGCCATTATCGATTGGCACCATGTCAGCACAGACCGCTCGGCTTGCCCTCCCCATCTCCGACACCTACCTCCGCCGATTCCGAATCTGTCTGGGAACCAAGAGCCAAAGAAGCAGCGCCCGCTGTATCACGTTCGTGCATCAGGCTTCGTGCTCCGACCTGCATTCATGGCGAGGAGATACGTTGCTCGAAATAGCACGTTTTTCGTCGAGTCCCTACCTTGCTAAACCCTTCCTCCATGGTTCGACCCATTCCACAATGTTCATCAGGTGGCTAGAAGGACGTCGACAAGCAGTGACTTGGAACGAATGAGAAAAGGAGAGCAGCTCCTCCCAAGGCTTTCTCCTTTCCTCGAAGGTGTCGCGCATCCTTGTTCTTTGGTGGCCGTTAAACGGGGGTTGGCAGCGTAGGGCGGGTATAGAGGAAGCTGGAATGAGAGGGGATGGAAGTCGTGGTATGGAGATATTGAGAGGGTGACAGCGACGTTGTGAAGCTCGATGTCCAAAATTCTTTCAAAGCATCTTAAATCAACGGCAAGGCAGACGTTCGGTGGATAGGATGAAGTCACAGTACGACGAAGCTTGCGGCTTTCAGTTTTGAGCGGATGCCTCTTCTCCCCCGACTCCTTTTGGGTATGGCTATATCAACCACGTATTCCTTCCACCACCACACACCTGAGACGCATTGTCCATGCAAGTCCCTCCGTTCCCGTTCTCCCGCCTCCGCGATCACCACGGCCTTCATAACAGGGAGCAAAACCTGGTATCCCAGGTCTCTCATTCAACTACTCTGCTTCCACAGAAGGAGCTGAATTGAAACTGGCAACGATGATAAACATGTTGTTGCTGAGACCGGTGATGTTTGTCGGACAACAAACATTCGGGAGTGTCAATACTCAGGCATATTTGTATCGGTTTACAAAGAACTGTAGTCAATGGAGAAAGCATGTATAGGCATACCTAAATATAGTCTGCATATGATATCCTGGTATATGTATAAATGAAATTATATCTGGTGCATGGAAGTGAGGCAGATGTTTGAGACAACAGAAATAGTTCAAGGGAGAGACACTAGTACTGCAGATATGTCAAGGAGAAGCACACGTCCATCTATACAACCTACTGCAACCAATGTGCCGGTAGGATCCAGTGAAGTTGCAAGTACAGTGAGATGTGGCGGAAACCAGCAGATGGGGAAGGTGAGGTACTTCCCGTCCGCTTGCAGTTTTATCACTATCAAGCCGGACAAGGAAGGATTCTTTCGGCGAACTGTTAGCATTGCATGCATGGAATAAACTGATGATTTAGAGGAAGTAGGATTCGGACCAACAATGTCAGAGTTGTTGATCAAATCAGGTGGTAAAGATGAGAGGGAAATATCGGGGAAGATGGCAAGGGATTGAATTGAATCCAGATGGCTTTCGGAGAATACAAAGCGGGAAGCGTATTGATGATGCCACAGCCGCACGGTCTTATCACCTGATGCCGATGCAAGTCTTGAGCCATCGGGAGAGAATGCGACAGCGTTAACCTCCTTGGAATGGCCTTCAAGGGTGGTGATATGCACCCCTGTCTTTCCATCCCACAGCCGCACTGTCTTGTCATCTGATGCCGATGCAAGTCTTGAGCCATCGGGAGAGAATGCGATGGCATTGACGTCTTCAGAATGGCCTTCAAGGGTGGTGATATGCTCCCCCGTCTTTCCATCCCACAGCCGCACTGTGTTGTCCCAAGATGCCGATGCAAGTCTTGAGCCATTGGGAGAGAATGCAACAGCATTGACCCAATTGGAATGGCCTTCAAGGGTGGTGATATGGGCCCCCGTCTTTCCATCCCACAGCCGCACTGTGTTGTCATCTGATGCCGATGCAAGTCTTGAGCCATCGGGAGAGAATGCGACAGCATTGACCGAATCGGAATGGCCTTCAAGGGTGATAATATGCACCCCCGTCTTTCCATCCCACAGCCGCACTGTCTTGTCCCGGGATGCCGATGCAAGTCTTGAGCCATCGGGAGAGAATGCAACAGCATCGACCCAATTGGAATGGCCTTCAAGGGTGGTGATATGCACCCCCATCTTTCCATCCCACAGCCGCACTGTCTTGTCCCTTGATGCCGATGCAAGTCTTGAACCATCGGGAGAGAATGCAATGGCATTGACCTCTTCGGAATGGCCTTCAAGGGTGGTGATATGCTCCCCCATCTTTCCATCCCACAGCCGCACTGTCTTGTCATCTGATGCCGATGCAAGTCTTGAGCCATTGGGAGAGAATGCAACAGCATTAACCCAATTGGAATGGCCTTCAAGGGTGGTGATATGCACCCCCATCTTTCCATCCCACAGCCGCACTGTGTTGTCCCAAGATGCCGATGCAAGTCTTGAGCCATCGGGAGAGAATGTGACAGCATTGACCGAATATGAATGGCCTTCAAGGGTGGTGATATGCACCCCCATCTTTCCATCCCACAGCCGCACTGTCTTGTCATCTGATGCCGATGCAAGTATTGAGCCATTGGGAGAGAATGCAACAGCATTGACCGAAGAAGAATGGCCTTCAAGGGTGGTGATATGCACCCCCATCTTTCCATCCCACAGCCGCACTGTCTTGTCATCTGATGCCGATGCAAGTATTGAGCCATTGGGAGAGAATGCAACAGCATTGACTGAATATGAATGGCCTTCAAGGGTGGTGATATGCTCCCCCATCTTTCCATCCCACAGCCGCACTGTCTTGTCCCAAGATGCCGATGCAAGTCTTGAGCCATCGGGAGAGAATGCGACAGCCTGGACCGAACTGGAATGGCCATCAAGAGTGGTGATATGCACCCCCATCTTTCCATCCCACAGCCGCACTGTCTTGTCATCTGATGCCGATGCAAGTATTGAGCCATTGGGAGAGAATGCAACAGCATTGACCGAAGAAGAATGGCCTTCAAGGGTGGTGATATGCACCCCCATCTTTCCATCCCACAGCCGCACTGTCTTGTCATCTGATGCCGATGCAAGTCTTGAGCCATCGGGAGAGAATGCGACAGCATTGACCCAATTGGAATGGCCTTCAAGGGTAGTGATATGCACCCCCGTCTTTCCATCCCACAGCCGCACTGTCTTGTCCCGGGATGCCGATGCAAGTCTTGAGCCATCGGGGGAGAATGCGACAGCTTTCACCAGCTGTGAGTGGCCCGTCATGGTAAGAAGTGCAGAATCCCACTGTTCTTGACTCCCAGCTAGAACCCTTGCATTGATCGCTTCTCGGTAGGTGCTTAATATTGCCGATTTGCCAGGTACAAATGGCATGCCTGACCAATAAACATGCATTGGTGACAACTTGAGACTTTCACCACTTTGCAGCACAAATCGACTAGCATCAGAGAGTAACTCTCGGATCCTACTCTCCTCTGGCCAGCTTTCAGCATGAGCCTCCTGTGACATGGCTAGTTAGTATTTGGCAATTCGTGATAAATTCAGTCAGCGGAATTTGCAAGGCATTACTCACCATGGTGCCAAGGGTGTTCTCCAACATTTCATATGTCTTCCCAATGTTATCTAGGATGCACATCACCTCCAGCCACGTGAGAATGTGTTTGGTCGCCCAGTTCATAAGGTCACTCTCCGCTTGATGAGCAACACATCCTGCAGCATGTAGGTGGGAGGACCAATGCGTGGCAGCGTATGCAAGCTCATCAGCAATAAGCTGCTGCGTGAGATAGGGAACGTTCGCCTTGTCTTTGTACCATTCCTCAGGAGAGAGGTTGGCCATGTTCCACTTCAGCTTCTGATCCATGACACGGAAGCATGCCTTCGCTAGCCGCAGGTGATGCTCTTCTGAGTCTATAAGCAAGGATGGAACAACATTTAACATGTCCACGGTCTTCAAATGACTCATCGAACGTTTGATACGATCTTCGTTCGTGATGAAATCCGGGAATGACTTGTGATGCACCCGAAATGTGAGGTCCTCACCGCCACCACCAGGCGCAACCAGAGAGTGGAGCCGGACTAGGGCTTCGTCGATAAAAGCGGGGGTTACTTCGAGCTTCCCATGAAGTATTTGGGCTAGAATCCGACAAGGCAACGGCGTTTGGAGCACAATGATTGCTCCAATGACCATTTGATAGCGAGCAACCCAATGTTCGACCAGTTTGGTTGGGCCTGCTGGGATAGCGGCGCGAATGATCTGGATGTAGAATTTGTCCATCACGTCTGTTTGCTCTGAGCCGGAGAAGTCTTTAGCTGAGACGCCATCAAGGATGCATGCGAGCTGCACATCTGGTCCTAAGCCCCTATCATCAAGAATGAATTTTGTTGCGGTGGATGCGATGATGAAGAGCTTCCCGGCAATGCCGCATAGCATGTCCATGTCATTTCTACTAGGTTGCCATGGAGGTTGACGTTTAGGGAAAACCTTCTGAACTTGTTCGGTGGACAAGGTAAAAGAGAGGTATAGGCGAATATCGGAGTGTACAATCGAGTCGTCGATGTCGTGCAGATGGAAGAGTTCGTGGTTGTGATTTTCCTGTAGAATATCTCGAATATGCCGTTCTGGGCGAGCTGTAATAAGTATCCTGAGTTGGGGTAGATGGCGGATATGTTGGGCAAGGAGTGTTAAGAGTGATTCAGCCTCGTCGTCTTTACATTCGTCGAGCGCGTCAATAACAATGAGGATGGGGTGGCCCTTCTGGGTCAGCAGACTCCGAAGCGGGGAGAGGATGAGGAGCTGAAGTTGCTGCAGGAGACCTTTCTGCGCGGCGTCTGGGTCCTGTTCTACTGCCTGGGTAATCCGACCAGCAAAGGTTTCGTTGTAGCGAGCAAGGTGATATGCGATGGTAGGGAAGAAATGTTTTGCAACCATCCGTTCTACGTCATTCCTGGTGAAGAAGAAGCTGGCGCCAAGCCGATCCAGTCGAGCTGCTCGCTCAGCTACGGTCTGCGCGATTGTTGATTTCCCTATGCCAGCTATTCCGTCCAGCACGTATATCGGTGGTTGATCGCCACTCCCACTAAACCATTCCTCAATGTTGCTCAATAGCTCTACGCGGGTATTTTCGAAGCATTTGGATCGTTGGTCCGCTTCGTAAGAGTCGTATGCTGCGCTGATTGGATTAAGAAGCTCCTTCAGGCGGACCTACTCTCCGTTAGTACCAGCAAGAAATGTTATTTTGGGTGACATACTTACCAATGTCGGCGTATCTGGATTGACCTTGACTACGTTTTTAATGTTGATGTCTCCATTAGCGGCGAGCCGGTTCTTCGTGAAGTTCGAGTTAATATGAGGGCCAGGAATTGGACGAGAGACTGGTTCGTTCGAGGAACTTGAGACATGTGCGACGGATCGTTGACGTGCATTTTGCAGCAGAGGTGTTTCAGAGCGACTCGTTGGAGTCTGGGCCCTTTCTGATAAGGGTGGACCCGTAAACGGTGCTGGGGATCTGCTGGCTTGGTCATCTTTGGGTCCCGCCTTGACAAAAGGGAAATGACGGGAAAACTTGGGCATGGCGGTGAACAGTGTAGGGAGAATTGAGATGCTCGTTCGAGATCAGAACATGTGGTTACCCAGCTAAGCGCCCAACACAGGATTCACATGATCAAAACTATCCCATTGACCCCCATCCACCGACCAAATAGCATATGTAGCCCTCACCAATGGAAAAAGGATGCGGGAGCCTGATGTAACAGGAGGAGTCGCGAAATAGGATAGCTCACATTGTACGATTGCGGTATAGACACAAGTTCTTGTACAAGTTGACAGAACAGGACTGTAGGTTGTACGTGAGTCTGGAACTGTGGTACAGGTACGTATTGGTTGTTCTAGGTACAATTCGAATGTGGGTAATAAGCAGTACAGCCCCAATAACAAACGTAAGTAGAATATAGAAGAGACTCGTCAATTGGACAAAATGGCGAGGGAAAGGACCAACAAATCATGAATGAAATTCGACTAGTGCCTGTCTCATTCCGCCTTTTGAAGCAATTCGCAAGCTTCCTCCCAGCGCAGGTCATCCGTGCTCTCTTCTGAACATAGAGGAGCGCGATACGCCCCTCATTGTCCAGCAGATTGATAGAAGAACATCGATGACCGGTTTAGCAGCATATGCTGGTGCTGTCCCTTTGACGACGGTTCGAGTAAGGGCAGTTGCTCCTTGGGGTGCCAGCCAGCCGAAATTGAGTGATGCTCGCATGACCTAGTAGGGGAGACTCCTTTCCGACCTCCTGCAGCTGCGTTGTCCTTCCTCCATTACTCCCCAAGTTGATATTGATATCGTTCGGGTTGAACAAGAATGCTACAGCGTCTTCATGGCGGAGAAAAACTGCTGATATGATATGAACGGGCATTCACTTGCCTGGTCTCCGTCAAAATGAGGTTGACCCTACTGCAGTTGAGCAAGAGCGCTGCCATTTCTTCATCGTGATGGTCACCCAAGCTGCATGGTCTGGTGGTGTTCGACCTTCGTTATCCATCGGTCTGGGTGGAAAAAGCCGGCCACGACTTCTTCATGGCCATGTGTAATCCCCATGTCGTGCATCCCTCCGCATCCCTTCCATTGATCCAGCCAGTTGGGAAGCCAGGCTGCGTCTTGGAGCAGCATAACATCGCTTGAAGGACCAATGTAGCCGGGCGAACTTCCTCGAGGGCATCTAGAAGGTCGAGTAGCCCGGTCACCAGCTTGGAGTATCTTGCCGAGAAAACGGGGGATTTGGCGACAATTGGAGGATGGCCAAGAGGTGGAATGAATCCGGCCCAAGTATGTAGGTGCAGCACAAATGAACTGCTATGTCGTTGCTTGTAGTCGGCTTGATCGTGAGCATGAAGAGCTAAAGCCTGGACTGCATAGTCGACGGCGGAATGGTGGTGTTGAGTGTTTCACGGCCTTCATGAAGCGGATGGATGATGGGAGGGGTAGGCACGTGAGGCAGATCCTAGATATTGCCTCTTCAGCGCCGGAGAAGTATTGGGCCAGAGTATGAGGGTTGTCGAGAAAGCCGTGAAATCTAAGAGAATTGGTGGTCAGCGTACGACCTATAAGCTAGACAAGTAACTTACGGATATTCATAGTTTTCGAATAATGACCAGACCAACACATGCAAATGAGGGTGTTGGCATCGACATAATGCGTTCCTCGATGTTTTCAACCCCAAGTCGGGTGGCCAATACATGTCGTGGTTATCTGATAGACAGGCGCTGCGTTGAACGAGTAACCCATACGAGAGTCACCATGACGAGTTCCCTCCAAGCTTGAGGGTACATCTTGATGCGTTGGAGGGCATGCTCCTGGGCCGCATTGGTTGCAATCCACGATTAAGCTGCCTGGCGACTGTATTCGTATGCAGCTCGGCGAGTGGAAACCTATCCAAACAAGCATTCAGCACAGGCGTCACAGGGACTTAGGAAAGAAATAATATCCTACCTTCCTCAACCAGCCTCTTCTCTTCGCTTTCTCGACAATCTGTTCTTCCGCCCGGAACGCCTAAGTCTCAGTCCTACTCCTCAAATACGGCGTCATGTCTTCATCCGACCTCACTACTCGCCTCAAACTCCTGAAACAGCCATTCCATCACATCAAGGATTCGCGACGTTACAAGCAGCTCTGTCGCACTCCCGAAGGAGACAGTTGATGTTGTACTGTCGGCCTGTTGTGCATAAGGAATCTAGAAGATGAATTCGTTGTCAGTAGTCGTGTTAAAGGTAATGAATGTAGCTCCTACTTACAGAAATCCATTCCGCAATATCGTTGAGGATTCTGTCGAATATCTCCGCTCCACGACCGCTTTTCAGGAATTTGAAAATGAGTTTCTTGACTTCCTTGTGGCTTGGAGCATCAAGAGCACCAGTCGGACTCTTTGAGAATCTTCTCTGCTTCACGGAGTTTCGGTTCATTTGGCGATACCAGTTGCTTGGTTGTTCTTCGCTCCAAAGGCGGCGAATCCCTGTAAGGCCAGTACACCGTAAGTCGATATTTTTGAATCAGGTTGAGTTAATGCCTACCTTTACCGGGTCTACGGTCGCTAATTGGCGTCATGATGCCTCTGAGCTGCGATGGTTCGTATTCCGTGCAAGATCTGTTGCTGATATTGTGGTCCTCGTGATTCCTTGGGTTCTTCAGGAGGTTCATAAGGGCGTCTGTGCATAGTTCCAGTCAATAACGAATCCAGCAAACAGGTTGAGATGCATACCGTGGCACCGCAAGCTGTAAACGAGCCTTTCTCCCAGCACATGAGAAGTAGAAAGCAAAACAGCACGCTTTCAGCTGGAGATTGGAAAGTTTCTCCTTCGTTTGGAATAACTCCAAGGCCGGCAAAAAGTCTCAATGGAATGCCGGTACGACAACTGCCCAAATCCTATCCGGCATCTCCTTGGGTATGGTCAACCGAATTGCTGCGGGAGTGTTACTCCTTCGTTGGGCTCTACACCATTTCCGCGAGCCTCGAAGTTTATCTGCTTTTGCTCATTTCGGTTTGGCGTTGGCGCATTTGGGCCACTTTCCTCTTCGGCACCATGCAAGGGTGGTGGTAGACCGTCATGTCCAATACTCCCAAGCAGAGTAATCTCCAGCGAGGAGTATCAAGGAACCAGTTGAGAGAAGAAAAGCCGAAAGCTGATACTTGGTGTGGAACGACGTTCAAGTTTAGAGAAAAGGTCGGGACAAACATACGCACACGGACATTATCTCTTTCTTGCCGATACCATTCTTCTCCGTCGGTGGCCCAACTGGATTCTGGAATTAATATGTACCGACTCCAGTATACACTATACATTGGCCATATGGGAACGAAGTCCTTCCAGGAGTATGAACAAGAAATTTTTCCAAAATTCGTCAAGTAATCGGAATTGTTAGAGCGAATATTCATGGACATGAATCGGTACGGATTCTCTTCTCTTCTATGTTCTTCTATCTATCTATTCTTCTCCTCTCGGTGGTATCTTCCTCCCTTCTCCAGTGTACTTTCTCTCGTTCCTACTTGATCGCTGAATTACTGACTGACTCGCACTTTCATATACCAGCCTCACTATAGTCAGAATCATCAGTGAAGACCATTGCTGCGAACCAGATAGTGCAGAAAATGGACAGCATCGAGAAGAATAAAGGAGGTTTAATCGACGTCATAATTGCATTCAGGTACATTTCTTTTCGTCTGGCCTTCCTCTATCCATGCCTCTTTAATTCCTTCGTTCTCCTTCATTCCTCTTCATTCGTCTATCACCTTCTCTTGAGCAACCAGAACAAACAACTAACTATACACTCACAGGAACGAGTCAACCGAGCCCACCTCGTATCTTTTCGTCCTCCAGCTGGATATCATGAATGAGTACGTCACTTTTTCTTTTCGTTTCGCGCTCTCTTCATTGTTCCGGGCTTTCTGTTCCCTGTTTACGGTGCCTTTTCTTATCTTTCCCTCCCTGATTGTGACTGCGTCGCGCATACATCGACTAACTCGCCCTCACAGATGGCCAGCTTGCCTTGTGAGCAACATTACGCGAACATCCTCTTTCATACCCTTGGATAGCGGGGGAAGGAGATGACAGGGGTCGGGGCCACGAGCACCTAGGTGACTTCCACCCAGGTGCATATCTTTTCTTTCATCCTTCTCTCATCCCTGCTACCTTCTTTCTTTCATCCTTCCATCGTTGTTTCTTCCTTCGCCCTCTGCTCGATCACCTTCCCTTGATTGAGCGAGAGAGCACTCAACTGACCAAGTACTCACAGGAACATCCCCTCTCAAAGTAGCACTCCATGCCGCTCGAACTATACAAACTAGCTCTGCATCGGCCTCGTTGACGGCAATCTTTCCTTGCCTTCTTCGCCATCTACTAGACTCCCGGGTTCGACATCACGCCGACGACAATCGGTGCATTTCGTTCTCCCTCAATGCAGCATATGTCCGGCTTTCCACGTTCCGCAAGCTCGTGGCCCTGCCTAACCACCCCCAAACGACAGTACTCCGCTGCAGGCACTCCACTCGCATCTGTATTCACACCATTTCAACTGCTCATACCCCCGGTGACCCATTAGTACCCACCACCCCGTAAGCCACTCTTCAGCAAGCTCGACCAGCACAAGCTCGATGTCTTCTCGATTCCGAGAAAAGGCATATACATCAGCATGAGTACAGCAGATGTCACGATCAATAGGACGTTGCTGGTCGCCTCAAAACGAGCTGGGCCTCGCTGGTCGTACACCGAATGGTCCAATCTCTTCATCGGTCTCGGTGACCCGACCACTGGACCCCTCCTCCACTAATCCCTAACCGAAAGACCGTCGGCAAGTCGATGAACGTCACCCGGTTTTCATGCCTCACCCTGTCCTTATGGCCAGGACATCCACTGGCATACATAGCCAACACGACATCGCTTACGTCGATCTTGGCTGGTTTTGAAGCTCAAGCCATGTTCTTCCCACATCCCTACCTCTTACACCCTCCGTGCCTTCACATACCCCATCACTTCCCCGAGGTCGATGCTGGTACCTCGACGACTGTGAATCTTGAACGGAGGGGATATCCGGGCAGTTCATACAATGACTTACGCCGTTCCACCGACTGCTGGAGCCCTTGGAGCATTATCGACTTTGGTCGTGTTGAGGCTATGAGAGAGAGGCTGGCGAAGGACAGAGGGTATAGACAGGCGAAAAGAGGGAGGGAAACATGGTATCGTGATTGAGGGGCCGACGGTGAGGTTGACGCTGCATCTACATCATCGCCGTGCACATATTGCAACCATCTCCTGGCCACCTCCCTCTCCAAACCGTCCTTCCAACCGGGGCTCACAGCCTAACAAGCGTTCACGCCTATGAGCGGTTTGGTAGCGGTCTGACAGGTGATCCTGTTCGCGGTGGCGATGGGAGAGCGTACCGCTACGGACGATAAGAGAAGGGGAGAGACGTCGTCTACGTCAATCCTATGCCGACAAACGACAAGCCGTACGAGCAATACCTCCGCGAGACGAATGTGAAGTTCTCGAGAAGGGAGCAACACCTATAACCCTCGTAAGTTTCTCATTAGGTTCTCCAAGTTCAATTTAATAATTGTCCTGCCCAGGTCACCTTCCCACTTTGGGACTCCTTCGTCTTCAGACACCACCAATCCTCCCTCGCGCATTAAGACATTCTACGAGAACGAAGAAGGGATCTGGTCCCCAGCCTCGAACTCCTCCCGTCTCCCGGGCCCCACATGCATTCTTCACACTTCCACGCACGCCTCCCTCCCCCTCCCCCTTTCCCTCTCCCTCCTCACGACAGGAGCCGGAACTGCAGCAGCAGACTCCAGGCGCTAGGGATGTTGCTCACGCCCTTATCGCCGCCTCTCAAGGCAGAGAAGACGAAGAAAATGAAAAAGACGAAGCTACCTTCATTCTCGGTGATCAGCCCACCTCAACCTTGGAGCTACGGGTTGTTCGCCCCACACCGCTCCCGTTCACGGGTACCGGCGATGGCTTGGATGGTGAAGACGATTATAAGGAGGAATTATGGATATGACGCTGCGATTGAAAAGGGGTTGCTGTTGATGGGTTGGCTTCGCCGTTCAGACTAACGGAAGGGATGGAGGTCTTGGAGGGTGATGAGAAGAAAGGTTCGGCCAGGTTCAAAGGAGGAAGAAAGAGAGGGCTGGTTAGGAAGGGGAGCTGGAAGGAAGAAATTACTGTTGTCGCCACCTGAGTTGGGATATCGACCACAAGGTCTTTGGAGCCCCCGATGAGCTTGGGCGTTTGGAGTTGGAAACGGGGGCGGAAAATAGAAACAGACCTAATGAGAAAGAGGTGGGAGGTTTGACGAAAACGCTTTGGGTTCTCATTCGCAAGACGGGGTCGAGAAGGATCAATCCTTGCTGGCTCCTTGACGCAAACTTATCGCTGGATAATGCCAATCCAACGAACAGTAGCGCGAAAAAACACCAAAGTTCAGACGTTCAAACGTTCAAACGTTCAGCCTTAAGCTTTAGCTTGGATGACTATAATCTGTATAAGGGGCCGCTGTTATGAGCAAGAGCGCACCGGTACCATTCATCCTTCTATCTTTAGGAGGGCAAATGGTAGAGCTAGTGTTGCGAGAGCTTATCTTGAAGGCTGCCATGACTTCGGCAGCCTCCGCGTAGGTGCATACATTTCTCCTCTCTTCTTTTCTTTCCCCCCCTTCGCTCTTTTAATCGCCCTTCCTTTCTCGCCTGTCTTCCTCCTTCATCTTTTCATGAACGATCGAAAGAATAAATCACTGACAACGCGCTCACAGGTGGAAGGATTTTCGGCGCAGCAAACTCTCGTCATTTGGGCTACACATATCAACTCTCCATCGTTGATGGCAAACTCTTCTTCGCATTCTTTGCCATCCATGGGATCATCAGGGCTCAAGATCAAAGCATAACCGGTTCCCTCCCCTGCTATATGCCTGGAGTTTCGAGCTTGACCAAATCCTGGAGATTGCGCCAAATTCTCTGTCAATGCTTGGGTCGCCTTCTGGTCCTCGACACTCTCTGATTCGTGGTTCTACCCACCCTCAGACGACAATACCAGTCCTTCACAGAAGAGCCTCAATCCGCATGTCGACCTTACCCCATCATGACACCATTTCCCCCACCAGCTACCACTCCGACGGCCTCGATTAGTATGCGCCACCCCAAAGAACAGTCTTTGCCCGAGACTTTGACCAGCACAAGCAAGCTCGCCTACTTAATTTATCGATTTAGGGAACATTTGTCTGCCGGAATACAGGAGGACATTGATTGGCAGCACGTTAGCTTAGACCGCTTTACTTGACCCCCCTATCTCCTACACCCTACCTCTGCTGCATCTGAATTGGAAACCATGAGCTAACAAACCAGCTCCCGTCGACATCGCGTTTGTGCATCAGGCTTCATGCTCCCTACATTCATGGCGAGGAGATTGATACATTGTTCGACATGGCACAGTTTTCGTCAAGTTCCGCCTCGCAGACCCCCTCTCTCCACGGTTCAGCGCATTTTCACCACGCCCATCAGGTGGCAACGAATAACTCAACAAGCATGAACTTGTGAACACATGAGAATGAGAAAGCAAGTCCTGCCCGGACTCTGCCGACTTGCTCAAAAGTGTAGCGGATCCTTGCCCTTTGAAGGTCATCAAATGGAGGGTCTGCAGCGGAGGGTGGGTATAAAGGAAGCTGGAATGGGAGGGGATGGAAGTTGTGGTATGGAGATATTGAGAGGGTGACGGCGAGGTTGCGAAGCTCGATGTCCAAAATTCTTTCAAAGCATCTTAAATCAACGGCAAGGCAGACGTTTGGTGGATAGGATCAAGTCACATTATGACGAAGCTTGCAGCTTTCAATTTTGAGCCGGTGCCTCTTCTCCCCCGACTCGTTTTGGACATGGCTGTACCAATCATGTATACCCTCCACCACCACACGCCTAAGGCACATTGTCCATGCAAGTCCCTCCGTTCCCGTTCTCCCGCCTCCGCGATCACCACGGCCTTCATAACGGGAAGCGAAGCCTGGTATCCCAGGTCTCTCATTCAACTACTCCGCTTCCACAAGGGGAGCTGAATTGAAACTGGCGGGAATGATAAACATGTTGTTTCTGAGACCGGTGACATTTGTCGGACGAGAAACATTCAGGAGTGTCAATACTCAAGCATATTTGTATCGGTTTACAAAGAACTGTAGTCAATGGAGAAAGAATGTATAGGCATACCTAAATATAGTGTGCATATGATATCCTGGTATATGTATAAATGAAATTATATCTGGTGCATAGAAGTGAGGCAGATGTTCGAGATGACAGAAATAGTTCAAGGGAGAGACACTAGTACTGCAGATATGTCAAGGAGAAGCACACGTCCATCTTCACAACCCACCGCAACCAATGTACCGGTAGGATCCAGCGATGTTGTGCGTACATCAAGATGTGGCGGAAACCAGCAGATGGGGAAGGTGAGGTACTTCCCGTCCGCTTGCAGTTTTATCACTATCAAGCCGGACAAGGAAGGATCATTCCGGCGTACTGTTAGCATTGCATGCATGGAATAAACCGATGATTTCGAGGAAGTAGGATTTGGACCAACAATGTCAGAGTTGTTGATCAAATCAGGTGGTAAAGATGAGAGGGAAATATCGGGGAAGATGGCAAGGGATTGAATTGAATCCAGATGGCTTTCAGAGAATACAAAGCAGGAAGCGTATTGATGATCCCACAGCCGCACGGTCTTATCACCTGATGCCGATGCAAGTCTTGAGCCATCGGGAGAGAATGCAACAGCATTGACCCAATTGGAATGGCCTTCAAGGGTGGTGATATGCACCCCCGTCTTTCCATCCCACAGCCGCACTGTGTTGTCCCAGGATGCCGATGCAAGTCTTGAGCCATTGGGGGAGAATGCGACAGCATTGACCGAATCGGAATGGCCTTCAAGGGTGGTGATATGCACCCCTGTCTTTCCATCCCACAGCCGCACTGTGTTGTCATCTGATGCCGATGCCAGTCTTGAGCCATCGGGAGAGAATGCAACAGCATTGACCCAATTGGAATGGCCTTCAAGGGTGGTGATATGCACCCCCGTCTTTCCATCCCACAGCCGCACTGTCTTGTCCCAGGATGCCGATGCAAGTCTTGAGCCATTGGGGGAGAATGCGACAGCATTGACCCCATTGGAGTGGCCCGTCATGGTAAGAAGTGCATAATCCCACTGTTCTTGAATCCCAGCTAGAACCCTTGCGTTGATCGCTTCTCGGTACATCCTAGATATTGCTGATCTGCTGGGTACAAATGGCAAGCCCGACCAATACACGTGCATTGGTGACAACTTGAGAGTTTCTCCACTTTGCAGCACGAATCGACTAGCGTCAGAGAGTAACTCTTGGATCCTTCTCTCCTCTGACCAGCCCCCGGCATGAGCCTCCTGTGACGTGGTCAATTAGTATTTTGCAATCCGTGATAAATTCAGTCAGCCGAATTCGTAATGTATTACTTACTATGGTGCCAAGGGCGTTCTCCAACATTTCATACGTCTTCCCAATGTTATCTAGGATGCACATCGCCTCAAGCCACTCGAGCATGTGTTTGGTGGCCCAGCCCATGAGGTCACTCGCAGCTCCATGTGCACCGCATCTTGCAGCGTGTAGGTGGGAGGACCAATGTGTGACAGCATACGCAAGCTCATCCGAAATAACCTGCTGTGTGAGATGGGGGATGTCGGCCTTGTCTTTATACCATTCCTCAGGAGAGAGGTTGGCTATGTTCCGTTTCAAATTTCTATCCATTACATGGAAGCATGCCTTTGCCAACCGCAGATGATGCTCCTTTGCATCTATAAGCAACGAGGGCACAACAGTTGAGGGATCCGTCTCTGGATGGCTCATTGAGCGTTTGATACGACCTTCATTTGTGATGAAATCGGGGAATGATTTGTGATGTACCCGAAATGTCAGGTTCTCACCGGCACCAGTAGGCGCAACTAGAGAATGAAGCCGCACCAAGGTTTCCTTGATAGAAGTGGCAGTTATTTCGGGGTTTGTATGAAGTAACCGGGCTAGAGTCTGACAAGGTAACGGGGTTTGGAGCACAATGATTGCTCCGACGACCGTTTGATACCGATCGATCCAGAGTCTGGTGAGTTTAGGAGGGGCAGCAGCGCGGACGATCTGAATATAGAACCTATCCATCACGTCTATTTGTTCTGCACCAGTGTAGTCTTTAGTGGAGACGCCATCAAGAATGCATGAGAGCTGCCCCTCTGGTCCCAACCCCCGATCATCCAGAATAAATTTTGTTGCAGTGGATGCGATGATGAAGAGCTTCCCTGCAATCCCACACAACATATCCATGTCTTTTGTACTGGGTTGCCATGGTGGCTGACGATCCGGGAAGACATCCTGGACACGCTCGGGTGATAATGAGATGGATAAGTATTGACGAATATCAGTCTGTACCACTGCGTCGTCGATGTCGTGTAAACGAAAAAGTTCATGGTTGCTGTCCTTTTCTAGGACCTTTCGGATGTGCCTTTCGGGGCGAGCAGAAATGAAGATTCTGAGCCGAGGTAGGAGATGGATATGTTGGGCAAGAAGGGTCAAGAGGAGTATGGCTTCATCGTCTTTACATTCGTCGAGTGCATCAATGACAACAAGGATGGGGAGTTCCTTCTGAGATAACACAGTTCGAAGCGGAGAGAGAATGAGAAGCTGTAGCTGCTGCTGGATACTCTTGTGCGCGGCCTTCGGGTCCTGCTCAACTGCCTCGGTGATCTGGCGAGCGAATGTTTCGTTGCAACAAGCAAGGTCGTATGCGATAGTCGGGAAGAAATACTTTGCTATCATTCGTTCTGCCTCATTCCTCGTGAAGAAGAAGCTGGCGCCGAGCAGACCTAGCCTAGCAGCTCGCTCAGCCACCGTCTGTGCAATTGTGGATTTCCCAATGCCAGCTATTCCGTCCAGCACGTATATCGGCGGTTGATCGCCACTGCCACTGAACCATTCCTCAATGTTGTTCAGTAGCTCTACGCGGGTATTTTCGAAGCATTTGGATCGTTGGTCCGCTTCGTAAGAGTCGTATGCTGCGCTGATTGGATTAAGAAGGTCCTTCAGGTGGACCTACTCCCCGTTAGCGATACCAAGAAATGTTATTTTGGACGGAATACTTACCAATGTCGGCGTATCGGGATTGACCTTGAGTACGTTTGTTATGTTGATGTCTCCCTTAGCGGCTAGCCGGCTCTTCGTGAACGTCGAGTTAATATGAGGGCCAGGAATTGGACGAGAGACTGGTTCGTTTGAGGAACTTGAGACATCTGCGACGGATCGTTGACATGCATTCTGCGGCAGAGGTATTTCAGAGCGACTCGTTAGAGTCTGGGCCCTTCCTGATGAGGGTGTACCCGTAAACGGTGCTGGGGATCTGCTGGCTTGGTCATCTTTGGGTCCCGCCTTGACAAAAGGGAAATGACGGGAAAACTTGGGCATGATGGTGAACCGTGTAGGGAATCAAGATGCTCGTTGATGGAAACGCTGAGGTACTCAGATAAGCGCCCAACCTCAAGCTTCAAGCTCAAGCCCAACTCAAGCCTCCGTCAACCTGAGTTGATCAAATCGATCGTCTCTTGATCGTCGACCTCACAACTTCTGGCTTATATTATATATATTGTATATTCCGACCGCAGCCCAGATGCGAATAATGAGTAGTATGATACCGAAAAAAGGATAAATGAGACGAAGGAGGAACTAGTTAAATGGATGAAAGGCTGCGAGGAATAGGTCAAGGTTTGTTGAAGTCTCCCTGAAATCTGGCTGCGTGGTTGTAGAATAGAATCGTGGTGTGGAATATTTCACAAGCTTTCACGTAGCGGATGGATGATGGGAAGGGTAGGGATGCGAGGCAGGTCCGAAGATTTGCCTCTTCAGTGCCGGAGAAGCATCTGGCCTAAATGCGAATATTGTTAAGGAAATCTTGAGCTATGAAATCTGAGGGAATAAATGGTTAGCGTGCGATCCATGAACCAGCAACTAGACAAGTACTTACGGACAGAAGCACAAGTATTTTTTGAACAATGACCAGGCCACTGTATGGGAATACGCTTGTCGGCATCAACGTAACCTATTTTCGAGCCCAAGTCGGGTGCCCAACGCGTACAGCTTTCTGAAAGAGGTGCTGTAATAACGAGAAACTCATAAGAGAGTCATCATGGCGACTTCTCTCCGGGATTCAGGATATGTCTTGATACGCCGCACCAGTTGCAAGGCGAAGATCTTCTGACGCGTCCTCGAGGCATCCACGGTTGGATTTCCCGGCGAGTGTCTTCATACGCGACTCAGCCACGGGAAACCTATCCAAATCGGTATCAGTACCCATATCACACCGGCTTATAGAAGAAGACCTTACCTGCTTTCAGTAACCCTCCTCACCCTCTCAGCAACCTGTTCCCTTAATACGTCTGGAACGCCAAAGTAAAACCTGAGGTCCCGTCCCTACTCCTCTCAGAGGCTGCCATATCTTCGTCTTTAGCCACAACCTCCTCACTGCTCGCCTCAAACTCCCGAAACAGCCTTTCCGCCACGTAAGGATTCGCAACGTTATGAGCAGCTTTATCACGCCCCCCGAGGGAGCAATTGATGTTGTACTGTTGGCTTGTTTTGCTTGCGGAATCTAGAAGATAGGTACAAGTGTAAGTTGTCGTGTTAGAGGTAATGAATGTAGGTCCTACGTACAGAAATCCATTCCGCAATATCGTTGAGGATTCTGTCGAATATCTCCGCTCCACGACTGCTTTGCAGGATATTGAAAATGAGTTTCTTGATTTCCTCGTGGCTTGGGGTGTCGGATGGACGAGTCGGGGTCTTTTGTGAAATCCTCTCTGCTTTCCGAATTCCTGATGACTTCACGATACGGCTTGGTTGGTTGTTCTTCGCCCAAAAGTTGCAGAGCCCTGTAAGGCAGTACACCGTAAGTCGACCATTTGAATTAGGTTAAGTTAATGCTTACCATAACCATGCTCACACTCGACAACAGGCATCGTTAGACCTCCGATCTGCGATGGTTCGTGTTCTGTGCCAGCTCGGGGCCTGATAGCTTGGTCCCCAGGATTCATTGGGTTCCCCGCGAGGTTCATAATGGTATCTGTGAAGAGTTCCTGTCAGTAACGAATCTAGCAAACAGACTAAGATACGTACCATGGCCCCCACAACCTCGAAAGAGTGTTTCTCCCTGAATGCGAGAAGTAGAAAGCAATGCTGTAGGTCTTCAAGCAGCAATTTGGACTCTTGTCCGTCGTTTGGAGTAATTCCAGGCGTGCAGAATGTCGCCAGGGAGCGCAGGTGCGACAACTGTCCGAATACGAAGTGTATTGCTGCAGAGCAATGCATATTCGTCGACTTCTACATCACACCCCCGCGGCCTTTCCTGCAAGTCCACTTATCCTTGCCCTTCGGTTGGTCTTCGGCGAAGCGGCGTTGGTGCAATTGGGCTGCTTTCATCTGCAGAGCCATGCACTGGTGGTGGTGGACCGCGATCTCCCGTACTCTAGAGTAGAATAAACGCCAGCGAGGAATACTAATGCACTCGTTGTGAGAAAGTCAGTTGAGAGCTGATTCCAGGTGTGGAAATGACCAAGAAAACGACCAAGGAGTTTGGAGCAAAGTTCTTGGAAGGTCGGGACAAATAGATGTAAACGGACGCTTTCCCTCTTTCCGCCAACCCAAAATGAGCCAAGGCTACTGTTCACTAAACGCTGGCTATGAAATCGTACTACTAGCATTGCGGGAAATATCTTGAATACCTCAAATCCATATTCAGATTGTTCTTTGCACAAATGTGGATATTCATGGTACGCATTCCTTCTCCTTCCTCTTACCAGATTGTTGACTATGTCGTCACTTGAAGGTACTACTTGCTTCCCTCGTGATGACCACCACTCGGAACCATCCGTCTTCGTATCCATGGACAGCATGAAGAGGAACGACAGGCACTTGTTGTGGGCACCCAGCTGGGCAGGAATCTTGACGGATATGTGCAGGTACATTTCTTTTCCCTCAATTTTCTCATACATGCTTCCTGCACTCCTTCGTTCTCCCCCCTCGTCTTTCCCTTGCCATCTTCTCTTGAATAACCAAAAGAACAAACAACTGACGATATGCTCCCAGGAAAAGGTCAACCCAACCCGCGTCGTTCGAGCTACACAAAACAGCTCCGCATCCACCTCGTCTCCGTCGATGGCCACCTTTCCCTCCCATCCACCAGACCGGCGGGCACAAGCTCACAAGCCACTGAGCGCATATATACCACTTTGCGCCCTCTCCAACTGGTGCAGGCAACAGTTGACCATTCTGCTGTCGGTCCAAGGGACAAGATATATCTGCAAGTTGCAAGTTTCGCGGCACGTCCAGTGAACCCTACCCCAGCCGCCGCCACCCCACATACCCCGCTCCAAAACGACACTCCAGAACTTGTTATTGTCGTCCACGCTTTCCCAAAGCACGCTTCAAGCGAGCTTCGACCAGCACCACCTCGATGTATTCTCTGCGACGAGAATAAACATCCGCACAAACACGCAGCTCTGGATCGCATGAGGACTTCATCGCTCCCCACTAGGTGACCTAGGCCTCGTCAGTCCCATGCTACTAGGATGATAGGCCTATAAGAACTAGCAAGGATCATCAAGAACTTATTACCTCAACCCAGTCACGCCCGGCGAGAAACGGTCGTAGTCCATTGCGCTGCAGGCACTCCCTCCATATCCCAATCCACCCCACCCCACCACGACACCATTTCCACAGAGCCTAACTTCTACTACCTCAGGTGGTCTCGTGTGTATCCGCCTCGCCGCAGCCGGTGTTAACCAGTACATCTTCTCGACTTATGGGGAGGATATACATCTGCCCGGGTTCTGGTGGCCTCGACTGGAGGGGTACGTTACTGGCTACTACCCCCATGTCAACTCCAATACCTATTGGGGAGTCGTTGCTCGTATGGAGGACACGACTCGACCTTTTCTTCGGCTGGTATCATTGACCCCGATACATCACCCTACCGCCGCTAGATTCGAATCCGGAGAGCAGGAGCTAATGAACTAGCCCCTGCTTGTTGGCCGTTCATGCAACAGGCTTCGGGGCCCATGCACTAGCCTGTCCTTTGACGTTGGGGCAGGACGAGGATGAGGAAGAGGACGCGACGTTGCACCTTGTTGGCAGTGGTTTCTGGCTTCGGCAGAAGGAAGGAAGGAACGACATCTCAAACCCCTTACGAAACGATCTCCCTCCGTGGTCCAACTGGTTTCGCCACTTCTCCAGGTGGAGGCTGGTGCCGTACCTGGATGACCGTGACTATGATCCTGTGAACGGAGGAGATACCGGGAGTTGCTCGATATCATGGCTACCTGCGCTTCCACCGATACCGGCTTGCTCGGAGCTTTGACGCACAAATGACCTTTGTCGTGTTGAGGTTATGAGAGGGAGACAGGCGGAGGAGAGAGGGTATGGAAAGGCGAAAAGGGGAAGGGAAGCCTGGTGGTGGTTGAGGGGACGAGGAGGTTGATGCAGCATCTACACCATCCCCGCGCACATGCCATATCCACCTCTGGGCCACCTCCCTCCCCAAACTATCCTTCGAACCGATCCGCACTACTGAGGCCTGCCAAAATTTCACCACTGTGAGCGGTTTGGAAGGTGTTGCTCTTTATGACGAGAACGGGAGAGAGTACAACTACACTTCAAGAAGGCAATCACGTCGTCTTTATCAACTCCGCGACAGTCCATGCAAACAGGACGGGCGGAGGCGTTAATCTCGTGACGAAGGTAAACGTTTTAGAAAAGGAGAAAACCAGTAGCTTCGTAAGTTTCTCCTTCGAATTTCTCGCTCAATTTAATGACCGTCCTGCCCAGGTCACATTCCGCCTTCGGGACTCCTTCGTCTTCAAACACCACCAACCCTCGTGCGTTAAGGCATTCTACGAGAGTGAAGAAGAAATCGAATCTGGACCTCAGCCTCGAACTCCTCCCGTCTCTTAGTCCCTACGTGCATTCTTCATCCCTCCTTGCCCACCTCCCTTCCCCTTCCCCTCTCCCTCTTCACGACGAGAGCTGGAACGGCAGAATCCAGATGCTAAGGAGTTGCCCACGCCTCTATCGCCGTCCGTCAAGGCGGAGAAGACGAAGAACAAGAAAACCGATGAAGCTGCCTCCATTCTCGGTGAACGGCCCACCTCAACTTTGGATTTATGGGTTGTTGGTTCCTCGCCGCTCTCGTTCACGGGTACCAGCGGCGGGTTGGGTTGGTGGAGGTGGGTGTAAAGGGAAATTTTGGGAGCTGGAACTGGGATGGGTTGGGTTGGCTTCGCCGTTCAGATGTATGGAAGGGATGGAGGTCTTGAAGGGTGATGAGAAGAAGCGTTCGGGGAGGTTCAAAGGAGGAGGAGGACGGCGAGTCGGGAGGAAAGAAGGAAGAAGTTGTACTGGAGGCGGCGCATCATGCGCATTACGGACGATCGTCGTAGCTTTGGCTGAAGCTGGGAGTGGCGTTTGTATACCGGTATGACTGAGCTAAGGGAGGGAGGGAGGGAGGGAGGAAATGGCGAAGGAAGTTATGGTCAACCAGGCTTTGACTTCGACAGTTTGGATATCGGCCCTCGAGAACCGACCAACTCTATATTCCCCTCAGATCGTAAATCTTCAAGTCTTGCATTCGAGGCTGCGATGGCAGCCGCACCAGCTGTGTTAGACGAAGTAGAGGAAGGACGGTTCGGGAGGGGAGTCCGCGTTGGAGGTTCATCAACAGCAGGAGCAGGAGCAGTGGGAGCACTGGCCAGAAGTTGCAACGAGCCTGTCGCTTCATCCGGCATTGCTAGGGACATCGGAGTTCTTTCGAGATTCTTGCTTCCTCAAAGCCCTTGATGGAGGTCGGGAATTTGGCTCCAGAACGGGATTGGGCTTCACGTACCAGCTCTCCATCCATCTCCTTGATCGCAAACGTTTCTTCGCCTTCTTCATCCGGCGGATCACCAAGTTCAACCTCACAACCAGCTTTCCCCCAGTAACTACGAGGTAACTGGAGCTTCAAGCTTGGCCAAACTAAGGAGATTGCGCCGAATTCTCTGTCAATGCTTGCGTCGCCTTCTGGTCTGCGACACTCTCTGATTCGTGGTTCTACCCACCCTCAGACGACGATACCGGTCCTTCACAGAAGAGCCTCGATCCGCATGTCGACCTTACGCCATCATGACACCATTTCCCTGCCAGCTACCATTCCGACGGTCTCTATTAGTATTCACCACCCCCAAAGAACAGTCTTCACCCGAGACTTTGACCAGCACAAGCAAGCTCGCCTACTCAATTAATTGATTTAGGGAACATTTGTCTGCCGGAATACAGGAGGACATTATTGATTAGCACTACGTCAGCTTAGACCGCTTGGCTTGACCTCCCCATCTCCTACACCCTACCTCTGCCGCATCTGAATTGGAAACCATGAGCTAACGAACCAGTTCCCGTCGACATCGCGTTCGTGCATCAGGCTTCATGCTCCCTGCATTCATGGCGAGGAGATTGATACGTTGTTCGACATGGCACAGTTTTCGTCGAGTTCCGCCTCGCAGACCCCCCTCTCTCCACGGTTCAACGCATTTTCACCACGTCCATCAGGTGGCAACGAGTAACTCAACAAGCATGAACTTGCGAACGAATGAGAATGGGAGAGCAGGTCCTGCACGGACTCTGCCGACTTGCTCGAAGGTGTAGCGGGCCCTTGCCCTTTGAAGGTCGTTAAAGGGAGGTCTGCAGCGTAGGGCGGGTATAGAGGAAGCTGGAATGGGAGGGGATGGAAGTCGTGGTATGGAGATATTGAGAGGGTGACAGCGACGTTGTGAAGCTCGATGTCCAAAATTCGTTCAAGCATCTTAAATCAACGGCAAGGCAGACGTTCGGTGGATAGGATCAAGTCACATTATGACGAAGCTTGCGGCTTTCAGTTTTGAGCCGATGCCTCTTATCCCCCGACTCGTTTTGGACATGGCTGTACCAATCACGTATTCCTTCCACCACCACACGCCTGAGGCGCATTGTCCATGCAAGTCCCTCCATTCCCGTTCTCCCGCCTCCGCCATCATCACGGCCTTCATAGCAGGAAGCGAAGCCTGGTATCCCAGGTCTCTCATTCGACTACTCCGCTTCCAAAAGGGAAGCCAGTTGGGCTTCCCTTTATCGGGGAGCTGAATTGAAACCGGCGACGATGATAAACATGTTGTTTCTGAGACCGGTGACGTTTGTAGGACAACAAACATTCGGGAGTGTCAATATTCAGGCATATTTGTATCGGTTTACAAAGAACTGTAGTCAATGGAGAAAGCATGTATAGGCATACCTAAATATAGTCTGCATATGATATCCTGGTATATGTATAAATGAAATTATATCTGGTGCATGGAAGTGAGGCAAATGTTCGAGACGACAGAAATAGTTCAAGGGAGAGACACTAGTACTGCAGATATGTCAAGGAGAACCACACGTCCGTCTGTACAACCTACTGCGATCAATGTGCCGGTAGGATCCAATGAAGTTGCAAGTACACTGAGATGTGGCGGAAACCAGCAGATGGGGAAGGTGAGGTACTTCCCGTCCGCTTGCAGTTTTATCACTATCAAGCCGGATAAGGAAGGATCCTTTCGGCGTACTGTTAGCATTGCATGCATGGAATGAACCGATGGTTTAGAGGAAGTAGGATTCGGTCCAACAATGTCAGAGTTGTTCATCAAATCAGGTGGTAAAGATGAGAGGGAAATATCGGGGAAGATGGCAAGGGATTGGATTGAATCCAGATGGTTTTCAGAGAAAATAATGCAGGAAGCGTATTGATGATCCCATAGACGCACTGTCTTGTCCCTGGATGCCGATGCAAGTCTTGAGCCATCGGGAGAGAATGCGACAGCCTTGACCCAACTGGAATGGCCTTCAAGGGTGGTGATATGCACCCCCGTCTTTCCATCCCACAGCCGCACTGTGCTGTCATCTGATGCCGATGCAAGTCTTGAGCCATCGGGAGAGAATGCGACAGCCTTGACCCAACTGGAATGGCCTTCAAGGGTGGTGATATGCACCCCCGTCTTTCCATCCCACAGCCGCACTGTGCTGTCATCTGATGCCGATGCAAGTCTTGAGCCATCGGGAGAGAATGCGACAGCATTGACCCAACTGGAATGGCCTTCAAGGGTGGTGATATGCACCCCCGTCTTTCCATCCCACAGCCGCACTGTGTTGTCAGAAGATGCCGATGCAAGTCTTGAGCCATCGGGAGAGAATGCGACAGCCTTGACCGAACTGGAATGGCCTTCAAGGGTGGTGATATGCACCCCCGTCTTTCCATCCCACAGCCGCACTGTGTTGTCATCTGATGCCGATGCAAGTCTTGAGCCATCGGGAGAGAATGCGACAGCCTTGACCCAACTGGAATGGCCTTCAAGGGTGGTGATATGCACCCCCGTCTTTCCATCCCACAGCCGCACTGTGCTGTCATCTGATGCCGATGCAAGTCTTGAGCCATCGGGAGAGAATGCGACAGCCTTGACCGAACTGGAATGGCCTTCAAGGGTGGTGATATGCACCCCCGTCTTTCCATCCCACAGCCGCACTGTGTTGTCATCTGATGCCGATGCAAGTCTTGAGCCATCGGGAGAGAATGCGACAGCATTGACCCAACTGGAATGGCCTTCAAGGGTGGTGATATGCACCCCCGTCTTTCCATCCCACAGCCGCACTGTGTTGTCAGAAGATGCCGATGCAAGTCTTGAGCCATCGGGAGAGAATGCGACAGCCTTGACCCAACTGGAATGGCCTTCAAGGGTGGTGATATGCACCCCCGTCTTTCCATCCCACAGCCGCACTGTGTTGTCATCTGATGCCGATGCAAGTCTTGAGCCATCGGGAGAGAATGCGACAGCATTGACCGAATATGAATGGCCTTCAAGGGTGGTGATATGCACCCCCGTCTTTCCATCCCACAGCCGCACTGTCTCGTCATTTGATGCCGATGCAAGTCTTGAGCCATCGGGGGAGAATGCGACAGCGTTTACATCACCTGAGTGGCCCGTCATGGTAAGAAGTGCAGAATCCCACTGTTCTTGACTCCCAGCTAGAACCCTTGCATCGATCGCTTCTCGGTATGTGCTAAATATTGCTGATTTGCCAGGTAAAAATGGCAGGCCTGACCAATAAACATGCATCGGTGACAACTTGAGAATTTCACCACTTTGCAGCACGAATCGACTGGCATTAGAGAGTAACTCTTGGAGCCCACACTCCTTTGACCAGCTTTCAGCATACGCCTCCTGTGACATGGATGGTTAGTATCTTGTAATTCGTGATAAATTCGGTTGGCCGAAATTGTAAGGTATTACTCACTATGGTGCCAAGGGCGTTCTCCAACATTTCATACGTCTTCCCAATGTTATCTAGGATGCACATCACCTCAAGCCACATGAGAATGTGCTTGGTGGCCCAGTTCATGAGGTCATGCTCAGCCCCATTGGCGACAGATCCCGCAGCGCGTACGTGGGAGGACCAGTGTGTGACAGCATACACAAGCTCCTTGGAAATAAGCTGCTGAGTGAGATGAGGGATCTCGGCCTTGTCTTTGTACCATTCCTCCGCAGAGAGGTTGCCCATGTTCTGCTTCAAATTTTGATCCATCATATGGAAGCATGCCTTCGCCAGCCGCAGGTGATGCTCCTTTGCGTCTATAAGCAAGGACGGAACGAAATTTGACATGTTCGTTTTTAAATGACTCATCGAACACATGATACGATCTTCATTTGTGATGAAATCTGGGAATGATTTATGATGAATCCGGAACGTGAGGTTCTCGCCAGCACCACTAGGCGCAACTAAAGAATGAAGCCGAACCAGGGCTTCTTCAATAGATGGCGGCGTGACACGAAGTAATTGGGCTAGAGCTCGGCAGGGTAATGGGGTTCGCAGCACAATGATTGCTCCAATCACTGTTTGATACCGAGCAATCCATGGTTTGGTTGGTTTGGCTGGAGCAGCGGCGCGGATGATTTGGATGTAGAATTTGTCCATCACATCTGTTTGTCCTGAGCCGGAGAAGTCTTCAGCTGAGACACCATCGAGGATGCATGCGAGCTGATCTTCTGGACCTAAGCCCGTATCATCGAGAATGAACTTCACAGCAGTGGAGGCAATGATGAATAGCTTCCCAGCGACGCCGCATAACATATCCATGTCTTTGACACTGGGTTGCCACACAGGTTGACGTTTAGGGAAAACCTTCTGAACCTGTTTGGTAGACAAAGTGAAAGATAGATATAGGCGAATATCAGAGTGTACAATAGTTTCGTCGACGTCGTGTAGATGGAAGAGTTCGTGGTTGCGATTTTCCTGTAGAATATCTCGAATATGCCGTTCTGGGCGAGCTGTAATAAGGATCCTGAGTTGGGGCAGATGGCGGATATGTTGGGCAAGCAAGGTTAAGAGTAATTCGGCATCGTCGTCTTTGCATTCGTCGAGAGCGTCAATGACAATGAGAATGGTGTGCTCCTTCTGAGTCAGAAGACTTTGAAGCGGGGAGAGGATGAGGAGCTGAAGTTGCTGCAGGAGACCTTTCTGAGCGGCGTCTGGGTCCTGTTCTACTGCCTGAGTAATCCGACCAGCAAAGGTTTCGTTGTAGCGAGCAAGGTGATATGCGATGGTAGGGAAGAAATGTTTTGCGATCATTCGTTCAACTTCATTCCTCGTGAAAAAGAAGCTGGCGCCGAGTAGGCCCAGTCGAGCAGCCCGCTCAGCTACCGTTTGCGCGATTGTTGATTTCCCTATGCCAGCTATTCCATCCAGCACGTATATCGGCGGTTGATCGCTTCTCCCACTGAACCATTCCTCGATGTTGCTCAATAGCTCTACGCGGGTATTTTCGAAGCATTTGGATCGTTGGTCGGCTTCGTAAGAGTCGTATGCTGCGCTGATTGGATTAAGAAGCTCCTTCAGGCGGACCTACTCCTTGTTAACATCACGATGAAACTGTGATCCTGGATGGAATCCTTACCAGTATCGGAGTATCCTTGGTAATCGTCATGTTTCCTGTCCCGCTGTAAACGTACATATCTCCTTCAGCAGATAGCTGGCTATTTATGATATTCGAGTTGACTTGTGAGCCTGGAAGTGGATGCGAGCCCGGCAGGTTCGAGGATGAACCAGAGGCGTCCGCAACAGATGGGGATGCGGCACTTCTAACGGTCGCACATTCCTGCTGCTGACGGGCGGTAATGTCAGGCTGATACGACGTTTTATCGGAGGGTTGCTGGGGGGAAGCTTCAGACGATGATGATGCGTGAATTGGTAGCAGATGTTTTGCTGAAGCAAGCAGCAACGGGCCATTGACAGGGGTGGTCATCGGTATCGCTGCGGTTCTTGACTGACGGGTCGTCCCATCGAGAGGTGTGATAATGCTGGTTGGTGGGTTACGAAGAGGAATAGTTCGTGCATCTGCATTCAGGTTGTTTGGTGGCAGAGGTGATACAGAGCGCCTTGTTGGAGTCTGTGCCCTTTCCAAAAAGGGTGGCGTCGAGGATCCGCTGGCCTGACTATCTTTGGGTTTCTTCTTCCTGAAAAGAGCTGAGAGCTTAGGCATGGCCGCGTATGGAGTAATGGGAGTCGGTACGTTCGTTGGTCAGAAATGCAGAAGGAAGGGCAGCAGAGGTAGAGTCGATCCAGGGATCGAACTCAAAATCGATCAAAGGTCACTTGATTTCAAGCCACCTGACAAAGGGTATTTGGGCGCTTCCGCCGAGCGCCTCGTTGCACAGGGAGACAAACCACACTGCGCAGTCTTCGATGGAAAGCATTGAGTCTATAGCATTGACGACAATTTGACAAACTTTCGTTCTGTCGAGGTGGCAGTCTCAGTCTCAGCCTGAAGCTGTGCATTCTATTTGGCAGCGTGAATGTGAACGAACAGCCAAACAGCCGAATGAGCCTTGAATGAGCCAATGATCCAGGTCGTTGACTCTTCTGCAACATCTTCAAGTCACTTTGACAGGAACGGCCTACACTTGTACATGCATCCAAGATGGGCCAACATTAGCTTGTGGAACTTATGAACCAGACTGCGAAGACAAGGCGCAACCAGGTCCATCTCTCCTTGAAAAGTGTGCGTCATAAATCTGATTGTCATAAATGTTCTGGCTAATACAGACGTGGGGATTAGTATGGCAAATAGTCATAGAAATCAGCGGGCAGCCTATCACTCGGAGGCATCATAACTATTTTCCAGCTAGAATTTAGGCTGCAGGACTATCTGTGGCCTCAGAACGCTCTCTCCAGCCTCGGAAATCACGCCGTGTCCTGTCGAACGTAGAACCCTTCCTCCCGCATGGTCGCTCTCCATATCGTCGTAGGCGTCCTCCATTAGGTCGGGATTGAACCTTTGATCTGGCTGGACAATGGCGACTTCGTACTGTTCACCTACCTTAGCGCTCAGCTGGAGAGCCAATACCGCAATACACGCTAAAGGATCCGTGAAAGGATAGTAAATGCTTTGCGCCTCCGTTTCATCGGCTTCGTACCGGCCGGAAACAATAAGGACGTCAGCAACGTTGCCTCCCAGCCATATTCTCGGAGAGCCATGGATATTGTCATCAAGCAGTTCATGAAGAGTCTCCAGGAAGTACGAGTAATCCTAATGTCCGGGATACCACGGCGCCGCGATTTCGGCGCAACACTTCGTCATGCAAGCCTGTAGAGCAATCTGACGAGTTTGAAGGCGAGCCTGAGAGGGCAGGAACAACTTCAACCTCGCCCTGACGTCCTCGGGCACATTCATGAAACCCATAGGGCTCATGTTCACGTTTGGCTCCAAAACGAGGATGGTCAATGCGAAGCACCAATGGTACAGAATCAACCTGTAGACTGTCCTACGCCGACCTGTCCTGTTTCCACGTCCGAAGAGTTTGGACCTGGAGGAAGTAGGACGACAACGATCTTTGTCAATGCCTTGACGCCAAGGGGGTGTGAAAACGGGAGGGTACAGACGGGGCTGCTAGGATTTATCCGCCTACGGAAGGGGCGGGCTTTCACCTGGTGGTCGTTGACCTGAAAGTTGAGAATACCTCGCAATTCATTTACGCATATTCGTCCTTTTCTATTACGCAGGCATTCGTCGTTTGTAGTAACGGGTATTAGTTTGAATAGAGGTTATTTCTCCGCCATGTTAGCCTGACTACCTTGCCAGAATGGAACTGTTCGACTGGGCGGGTCGGGAAAAATCAAGAGCGTGAATCAAAAGGCCTCAGCAGGTGGATACTTCGTCGAAGGAGAATTTCCAGAGTTGTTCATCTGTTCGGACTTCAGTCCGACGAATCCAGCCCGTTTTCGGTTGTGATGTTCTCATTGTTCTTCGAGATGAAAGCCCTAATTTCTGTGTTATCCATCAGCACGTTGAGCTAATATCCGAACTTCCTGAGAGGCCAAGCGCTGAACGCTGTGCAGTGGGAGATTCTGCGAAGCCGCCATACTCTGTCTCTATCCAGTGGCCTCTATCCATGAGAATATCATTCAGTTGAAGACAGCCTTCGACAGTTTCGATATGTCAAGAACATTTCCATCTTTCTATCTTTATTGATTCTTGGTACTCTGAGTTCGGATGAACCACGGAAGGCTTGATGGGAGGTAAACGTATTGACTGATTGGCACCTCATCACCTCATTCTGAGGCTATTTGCGTTGAAATCGTACGAGTTTTCGCCATGATCAGTGTAATGGGGAAGCCCAAGAACTGACCCTGCTGATGACCGCTCTTACCCTTGCCTCGAGGAGTAATACCAGAACCTTCCAGAGCTGATGCCGGTGCTGATAACGGCCACTTCTGAGCAATTTTTAGGACGAATTTGTTATTTCTATAGCCTTATCGTGCAGGGAGGTAGGACAATGGGCTCTGATGATTACTTTTTGGGATTTGTAGCTGATTTTTGGAGGGTTTTTGACGATAAGATGGAAATTGATCAAACGTGTGATCAAGGCGCGTCGCCCCGTACACGAAAACACATGGCACGGTTAGGGCCAACGTGGGTCAGGGACGATGGATAATTCGATATCGCTGCGCTCTGGCTGAACAGCCTTGGCTGGTAGATGGACGCTGCGGACGATTACCGAGGACGATTATGAGGGGTTTACGAAGGAAACGGAGCGTGAAAGACTCTCAAAGTGTCCAAGTTTTTACTGCCAAACTCCCCGCCAAGTAGATATTCGATGCTCATTATTTTACGTCCATTATTTTACGTGGTCCTGGGTAGCACGCACTCACCCCAAAAAGCAACGAGGATTGCCTTACGCGATATGAAAAACATCGGGGCGCGTTACCGACGCCGGACTTTGAAAAAAGCTTGGACCATCACCATCACTATCCCCAAATCAGCTCTGCATTTTTGCGTATAAAATGGCCTGCATTTCGTTTCTCTGGTCTTCATTGAAATCCCTCATCTAAGGCATTTCAATACTCTTTGCTCATCGCTCTAAACAGCCCTCAAAGCTCTCGTAAACTCTCTCTCCGTCGTTCGACTCGTCGTCCAGACATCTTTCGTTGATTCTAAATACGTGCAACTTGTGCATGTACTCGAACCAACTTAGCAGCGCCCACAACACTCATCGAGGTACTAAGCATACCACCGCCGGCCATCTGATAGAACATTAAGATCCTCCCTTGCCATCGTCTTTTACCAACTTTCTTAACCCGACTCTACCCCCATCCTAAACACTAAACACATACAATGGCTCCCATCGTGTCCAACGGATCTTCTGGATACAACACACCCGACTCTCAACTCGAGGGTGTGCTCCCTGTTCATCCCACTGCCGAGCGCCGTGCACATGCTATCACCGTCCAGTCCGAGAACACGCAGTTCACTGACGAGTTTATCACCTCTAAATTCGTCAACCGCGGTTCTCACGTCACCGTGACTGACGGTCAGTACCTCATCACTCCGACTGAAAAGTCGTATGAGTTCCAAACCAAGCGTACTGTTGGCAAGACTGGGTAAGCATTTCTGATTTTCATCTCGTCGAATAACATGCTAACGTTACCACTTTCAGTCTAATGATGATTGGTATCGGCGGCAACAACGGTACCACTCTCTGCGCGACCATCCTCGCCAACCGTCACAACATCATCTGGCACACCAAGGAAGGCATCCAGCAGCCCAACTACATCGGTTCCGTCATCCGCGCCTCCACTGTGCGCATCGGAACCGACCCTTCCACTGGCAATGATGTCCACGTCCCCATCTCCGACATCCTCCCCATGGTGCACCCCAACGACCTCGTTCTCGGTGGTTGGGACATCTCCGGTGCCTCCATGGACAAGGCCATGGAACGTGCCCAAGTCCTCGACTACGACCTCCAGCGCCAAGTGAAGCCGTTCATGGCTGAGCTCGGCACGCCCCTCCCGTCTATCTACTACCCCGACTTCATCGCTGCCAACCAAGAAGCCCGCGCAGACAACCTGATCCCAGGATCCGACAAGCAGGCCCACCTGGAGCACATCCGCAGCGACATCCGCAAGTTCAAGCAGGAGAACGGGTTGGATCGTATCGTCGTTTTCTGGACTGCCAACACTGAGCGTTACAGCGATATCATCCCTGGCGTTAACGATACCGCTGATAACCTCCTCGCTGCTATCAAGGAATCTCATTCTGAGGTTTCCCCTTCCACCCTGTTCGCTGTTGCTGCTATCCTTGAAGGCGAGCCGTTCGTCAACGGCGCACCACAGAACACGTTCGTTCCTGGTGTCATCGCGCTTGCGGAGAGGGAGCAATCCTTCATTGGTGGTGACGATCTCAAGTCCGGCCAGACCAAGCTCAAATCCGTCCTCGCCGAGTTCCTCGTGAACGCAGGCATCAAGCCCCTCTCCATCGCGTCCTACAACCACTTGGGCAACAACGACGGAAGGAACTTGAGCGCTGAGAGGCAGTTCAAGTCGAAGGAGATCAGCAAGAGCAGCGTTGTGGATGATATGGTCGCCGCGAATAGGCTTTTGTACACTGCTCCTACGGAGGCGGAGGTCAAGGCTGGTGGGAAGGGCGAACATCCCGATCATATCGTCGTGATTAAGTATGTGCCTGCTGTTGGGGACTCGAAGAGGGCTATCGATGAGTATTACTCTGAGATCTTCTGTGGTGGGAGGTCGACTATTAATATCTTTAATGAGTGCGAGGTTCGTACCTTTTCCCCTCCTTATCTCTTCCTCATTTCTTACCTTTACCTCTCTCTTATAGGACTCCCTCCTCGCCACCCCCCTCATCCTCGACCTCACCGTCCTAACCGAGCTCCTCACACGCGTCAAGTACCGCAAATCCGACGGCGTCCAGAAGATGGAAGACTTCGCGCCTCTCTACCCCGTCCTCTCGCTCCTATCCTACATGCTCAAGGCACCCCTGGTCAAGCCCGGTACTGAGGTCGTCAACAGTCTTAACCGCCAGCGCAATGCGCTCGAGACGTTCCTCAAGGCTTGTGTTGGGCTTGAGAATAATGTTGATTTGTTGCTTGAGACTAGGATTTGGTAAATGCCTCTTGTGGGGATAGACGCCACGTGGGAGGAGTTTCAACACTCTGACCTTCCTTGGGAGCGTTGTAGGATTTGGGTTTTGTTGGACGTCATTCAACTGCGTAGTGCTATATTGGTTGTCGATTACATACATTTGTGCTGAATATCATTTTGATCATCGTTTGGCATATATGACACGTTTATTCTGAGAGCGCTTGTTCAATGGCAGCTGTGCAAACATTGAATTAAACTTGCTGTGTGTATACGCTGTGTGGCGCTCACAAGCGTCTACCACCGAACGCTGTGTTCTATACCTACTGTACTTGCACACGTTCCCAACACGCTTTGAACTTTCCTCCCCGCATTCCAAAAATAACATGAGGAAAACCAGGGCAACAACATCCCGAAGTTTTGATGCAGCGGCACGGTCAGCGGGAACTGATCCAACACGTTGGGGCCGTTAACAACCTGTCCAGCGCCTACTATATGAACCTAGTTCTTGCACATCCATAGCCCCCTCTTCCTCCCTCCTTTTTCGCTCTCGCTGGCGTTATTCACAACACACAGACGCCCACGCCCGCGACGAAGAACGGTCTTTGAGGAACGATGACCGTGACGGCGAAGAGCCAAAAACTGCAGTTGAACGGGCTTGGCAACCGCCAAGGATACAGTTACGAAGAATTCACGTCTAGTGCACCTGATCCGCAGCGTGCACTACGACGCGCCGACAATCTGTCCACACCGAGCGGGCAGCTTGCGTACAAGGAGACGACAACTATTTCGCTGGAGCCTATTATTGATGAAGACGCGTCGTTTGTGCAGACGCCTGTGCAGCTGAGCAGTGGTAGGAAGGGGTTAAGGGCGTCGTGGAATAAGACGTGGGAGCAGGTTGGGAACTTGGTTAGGTCGAAGAGTTTGGGTGTTGGGAAGAAGCTTGGGAGTGGAAATGAGAATGGGTTTGGGAGGGCTAGACCGCATAGATCGTTCACGACGGGTGTGGTGTCGTCATCGAATGGGAATGGAAAGAAGAAGGATACGGCTCTGTCACTTCCGGCCAAGGAAGCTGTTATTGCTGTTGATTCACATTCTGAGACATCTGTTGTGGACATTCCTGTTCCTTTACTGCTTGTGGAGGGTACACCGATGACGAAGGTGACCAGCAAGGAACAGAAAACTGGGATTCTGCGCGTAGATCCGGAACTGGGACAACTCATCTGGCAACGCAAAAAGCGGCGTATCAGTATGTCTCTCCTCGTTCTCTCTCATAACAGCTACTAACATCTCACTCTTCGCAGTTCCATTAGAATGCATCAAAGAGTTACGCACAGGCTCCGATGTCCGTTACTACCGAGAACAATTCGAACTACCCCTACCCTTAGAAGCCCGCTGGATCTCAATCGTCTACGTGTCCGAGGGCGACTACAACACCCTCCACCTAATCGCGCCCACTTCGCACCTGTTTGAAACCTGGAAAACCATCCTACACAAATTACATGCCGTCCGGAAGGAACTTATGAGTGGGTTAGGGAATGCGGAGGCCAGAGAGGCGCTTTGGGCGAAGCAGTATTGGAAAGCTGCAGATGAGGAGAGGGATCATAAGCTCATGTTTGAGGAGGTTGAGAAGTTGTGCAGGAGGTTATGTATTAACCTTGGCTCAGACGAGCTGGATAGATTGTTCAAGGTATGGTAATTCTTTCTTACTCGTCATTTCGCTGTTGCTCATGCGCATATTTAGCAAGCGGACACCCACCAGCGAGGATATCTAGATTTTAATGATTTCCTGAAGTTGGGAAAGCTGCTCAAGTTTAGACCGGAAGTCGATAGACTGTATAAGAAGCTTAAAGAGAAAGGTGGTGGGACATTGACCTTCTCTGTATTCGAGCAGTTTATGAGGGAGAAGCAAAAGGTATGCATATTCTCAAGACAGCTTGAACTTGCAGCTAACACCATCAACCCAGTCCACGCTATCTCAAGAAGAGCTTCTCCTCGTCTTTGACAAATACTCCATCCCAATCTCCCAGCCCATAGAAAACTCTACTTCCCCTCCCCACCCCTCCTTGACCGCCCGCAAAATGACCTACCAAACCCTCCTCGCCTTCCTCCTCTCCCCCTCCAACCCCGCCTTCCTCGACTCACACCACGACATGTCCCGCCCCCTCTCCGACTACTACATCTCCTCCTCGCACAACACCTACCTCGTCGGCCACCAGCTTATCGGGGATAGCACGATCGAGGGGTACATCCGCGCGCTGCTGTGTGGGTGTAGAAGTGTCGAGGTGGATATTTATGCTGCTGATCCTCCGGGACCTGGGGGTGGGTTGGGGTCAACGAGTGCGGGTTCGGCGGGTTCTTCGTCCTCACCCTCGACACAATGGGAGCCAATGGTCACACACGGAGGAACACTAACCTCAAAAGTCCCTCTAAGAGCTGTGTGTGAAGCGATTAAGCAGTACGGGTTCGTGGGGAGTGCGTATCCGATTGTTATTTCTGCGGAGATGCATGCTACGGTTATGGGACAGGAGGAGGTGGTGAGGATTTTGGTGGAGGTGTTTGGGGATCGGTTGGTTAGGAGAGGGGAAGGGGATGAATTCCCGGAGGTGGTTGAGAGGTTGCCTAGTCCGGAGGAGTTGAAGTATAAGATTCTGTTCAAGGTTTGTTTCCCAATTTTCTTGATCTTTCTACCGAACTGACACCGTGAAATAGACGAAGAACCTCAACCTCGTCCACCCCAAACCCTCCCCCGACGAAACCGGCGAAAACTCCCCACCATCCTCCACAAGCGATTCCTCGGACTCCGAAGCCCCCCTCTCAGAAGTCGCTGAGCCCCTCTCTGACGCTAGTATATCCACCAAAGCTCACCGAAGGTCCTCCAGGCGTCTGAGCGGTGGAGAGGCTGTTGCAGCGTTCACAAACGACGTGGTTAAAGCCGGAACGACGTTGCTGCACCGCATGCGTAGCGTTGGGAGGCCCGCACATCATCGGTCTGCGTCCCATTCCGTTTCGTCGTCGTCGTCTAAGCCTGTTGTTGAGAGGCCGAGAGCGAGTTTATCACTCCCTCGTCCTGAGCTTTTATCCTCTATTTCGGAACCTCCCAATGGAAGTTCGATGAACCCTGGGACTGTCTATAAACCAGAACAGGCGACGAACTCAATCTCCAACGTCATATCCGCCGCACCCTCAACGCCGCCTCTCGAAAGTGGGGACAGTGGTGAAGTCACACTCGTGCGGAGACTCAGCAAGGTGGTTAGATCCGCCTCTCCTACTAGAGATCTCCTTCTCAGTCCAGGTATACCTGGAACGCCGAAGAAACCCAAGGTCAAGACTTCACCTGCGTTAGCAGCGTGTCTTGTATACACCGTCGGCGTTAAATGTCGTGGGATTAACAAGAAAGAAGTCTACGCTCCTGAGCATATGTTTTCTCTTTCTGAGAATGCGGTGAACAAGATGATCGGTCCTCGGCCTAGCAGCTCCTCCGGCGGTGGTGGTGGTGGTGGTGGTGGGCAGGGCTCGTCAGAGAACGTTCAAAATGGACCCGGGGGAGAGCTAGTCAGGCGTGCTAGTACGAGAAGCCACTCGAGTGGAGGAGCACAGGGAAAGAGTGGGATGCATGATTTGATCAAGCATTGTCGAGGACATTTGGTTAGGATATATCCGAAGGGGATGAGGTTTAGTTCGTCGAATTATGAGCCGCATAGGTTTTGGTGTGCTGGTGCGCAGTTGGTGGCTATTAATTGGCAGACTCAGGGTATGTTTCCTTGTTGAATATGAATGAGGGCTAACGTGCTCATGGGTTGGATAGATCTGGGATATGTGATCAACTATGCCATGTTTCAGAGGAATGGCAGATCGGGCTACGTGCTTAAACCTGCAGCGCTTCGGGGAACGCATTCTGCGGAACACGATGTGACTCCTCCGGCGTTGAAGAATCTCTCGCTGAAACGGCTCCTGAACAAGCGGACGCGACATTTCCTCGACATAACGATCATCTCTGCCCAGCAACTACCGCGCCCTAAAGATTCTAATGGACTTGAGATCGTCGATGGAGCAATTGACCCCTACGTCGAAGTATCGGTGCATACACCAGATTGGCCAGTAACCAAGCACTCTCCCAGCACACCCCCAGCTAGCGGACCACATAAAGGACCGAATGGCTCGTTAGCACCTCCGCCCATAGCTTACACCGCCTCCGCCTCCAGTGGATCTACATCCTCCAGCGCAAAACCTCCTGTATATCGTACTGGCACCGTCAAGAATAATGGGTTTAATCCAGTTTGGGAGCACGAGCTGAGGATCCCGTTTGAGTGTGTTGGGGACATGCAAGATCTTATATTTGTGCGTTTTGCTGTGGGGCAAGGTGTGCCTAGGGATGATGAGGACCCACTTGCTTTGTATTGTACGAGTTTGGGGAGTTTAGGACATGGTGAGTGTTTTCATAGTGGCTTTCGCGTCGGTATAAGGAATTGATGGTTTTTTTTTTGCAGGTTACCGACATATACCACTGCATGATACCCAGTTATCACAATACCTTTTCTCTACACTCTTTGTCAAGATTTCAGTGACAGATGCGTAGATGCATTCAAGCTTACCAGTTCAATCCTTACTTTGCTTTCGTTTCCACGGACAAATGTTTACTGTACAATACCCCACCCATTCCATCATCCTCTTAATTTATATCTCCAGTCGAAACCAAATATGCAACTCAACTCATAGTGTACATAGACATGTTCAATCATTGTAATAATTACCGCTCTTACTACTACCAAAAAAGTTTTTATTTTTATTTTTATTTTTTTGGAGTTATTTTGGAGGTTGAGCTTTTCCCTGATTGGAACGATCCGTTCGAAATCACAGCAAGTCTCCCTAGTCGACAAAGTCCCGCAACAGTGACAGTGCGGAGACCCATTGACTTCTCTCTTCTCATTCCATCGGCGGGCCCATCCTCCGAACAGCGAGCTAATAGTAGCGACGCGTCCAAGTACACCTCGAGGGTGTTTTTTAAACGCTCGGAAACGAGCGTTGTAAGTATTTAAGGCTAGTTTCTGCGCGAACTCCCGCAAGTTCGTGCCCAGGTATCGCGCCTCTGAACGATACCCTGACGTACATGGGATCTACAGGGTGGCCATTCTTGCAGTTCGAAGTTTGGTTTGGGACTACAAGGTGGCTGACAATTGGTGGTTCAGTTGACCCAGGATAACAGAACGGTTAAAGGTGAGAACCACATTTTATGACGTCAAAGAATAGCGGAATTCACTGTGAGTGCGTCCGGATGGAAGCTTGAAGGGGCGGAGAGCAGGAGGCAGTGGACGAGGACCATCAAGGACGAAGATTGAGTCGGGCGGGCATGCGAAGCGCGCTATAAATTTGCAGCCAGCAGGGCATTCATCCTTTTCTCATTGTCGAAGCAGAAGGTTTAGGATCAAAAGATGCATATATTAGTTGTTAAGTATATAATCTCAATCAAATATTAACAAGGGGCAACCTCCTCATGAAAACGCGAGCATCCATCTAACCAAGCATGTTACTCGGCCTCCTCACTGACTCTCCCAAGAACAATCACCTCCTAAGCCTTCGTGGCAGCAGGCTGAGCTGGAGCAACAGCGGCTGCAGCGGCTGGATCAGCTTGCGCCGCATCCAACTCCCCCTGCTTCTTCTGCGGCGGCACCCCTCTAAACTGGTCAAACGCCTCCCACAACGAATTGGGCACATCCCCTGCCATCATCTCCTGCTCCTGCTTCAACAACCTCTCCAACTCCTCCTTATGCTCCGTAATATACTTCTGCTCCTCCTGATACTGCATCTGCGCCTCCCTCCGCTTCTGCTCCAAATACGTGGAAGGAATGCCAGAGTCAGTGCGCGCGGCTGGGTTTTGCTGGAATCCGAGGAAAGAGCCGAAGCCGGAGGTGGAGAGGGATTTCTTGTTCTTCCATTCCTCGACGTGTTTGGCTTTGGCCTCGGCCTCTTTTTTGGCGTATTCGATGGGGATGTTCTTGCCGTGGTAGGCATTGAGGATGGGGCGGACGTCTTGGGGCTTGTAGATTGCAATGGCTACGAGAGAGATAATGCGTGAGTATGCGGAGGAACGAAGGAGATGTGGAAGTTTACTGACATTCGAGGAAAGGAATCATGGCAACCAAGCCGGTATCTCGTGGATCACCATTCCACTTGGGGATGGTGATAGAGTTTTCAGGCTGCAAGGCGTATTTCTCTGGATCGGTATCCAAAGCCACAACCTTGGTCAAGTCGCGGTTCAGGTAAGACAAGTCCTAGGGTACTATGAGCCGGGTACTTGGGAGACCAACAGTAACGGGAAATAATACCTTCACTATTTTGCCATCTATTGACCTGGTGGATTCCCGGAACAGACGATGGGTGATGTAGAAATTATATCGGTCGAGTTTTTCTAGGATGGGCATTGCCGTCTGTCATGCGAAAATTAGCCAGGGGTATATGACTGAAAACTCAGATTGCTCACGTAGTAGTGCTGGGATGTGAAAATCACGACCTCGTAGAATTGGGAGATATACGCGAGGAAGTAGTCCACTCCGGGGCGTTTAGCTGTTCTCCAGCCGTGCTGGCGCTTTTAAAACAGGGCCGTTTGTCAGACGAGAAGCGTAGCAACAGAATGTAAATAGTGTACTCACGTCCCAGGTGGAAGTGATCAGGAGATCATCCAACGAGATTAGAAGGGTGTAGGGCTTTTGATGAGGAGCGGGGTATGGCGGTGGGAGAAGTTCAGGCCATGCTGGCTTGTTGAAGTACTGTGATAGAAGTCAATAGTCAGACGAATGACGAATTAGTTGCAAGCGCACGAACTCACGTCGAAAATGTCTGTAAACCTCTCCTTAGTCCTGCCCCAGCGGGTGTTGGGTGCCGTCTCGAGAGTCTGCAGATATACACGTGGGTCAAATTATACACATTAGAATAGAAGGAGCGCACTAACCAGCTTCTTCGCCTTCAGTTCGCCGTCTTCCCAGTCATTGCCCAGCTGCCATGCATAAACACCTGCACCGACACCTACGAGTGCCATCATGACCCGTCCCATGTTCCTCCGCCTCATCTCTGCTGAACTAAGTGAGCCCTTCGATGACCGGGCTCCCGTTCGGCCTGCCTCCCCTGCAGCACCTTCCTGCCCCTCAGCAGCAGATGACGGGTCGAAATCCAGACTCGGCACGGTGGAAGACAAAGGTGTTTCTGATGACGCAGAGGCAGGTTTTGGTGGGTCCGGAAGTGGATGGGGAGGCTTCGGCGCAGGCGTAGCATCCTGCCCAGGAGCTGGTGAGCTTCGCTGCGTTGAAGAATCCTTTGAACTAGAGGATGCTTCGCCAGGAGCTTTGCCTGCATTCGAGGCCATACATCGTAGTGAATGTCCAGTTGTTTGGGCGAACACGCGACGAGTTGCTGCAGTGCGCGTGATAGCGGCGAACATGGTGTCCTTCCTTCTAGGTTTCTATGGACCACAAGCCTCTAGAAAGGCTAATTTTGGTGAATGCTGGCAGAGACCTTGTGCTGCTATTCCGAAAGTTTTCGGATGACACCGACCTAAGGGGCCAGGTCGGCTGAGTTTGGATTGCATTGTTTAGGCAATTAGCGTAAACAAAGATAAACAGTTTCCCCCTCCCTTCTGAACTCCCATGTTCGTTCAGAGGGGGACCTTCATCACTTCTCCCAAATGTATCCCCTACTTATGACCTATAGCGCCTGGTATGCGTTGTGACCCAAGAAACTCATGGCCGTCGCGAATATCTTCAAATCAGAATGGGTGCCGAATTGGCATCAGGCTGAGCGCTCACCTGCCGCGTCGCAAAATAGTCAAAGAGCCGCCACCAAGTCCAGAATCCGAGACCATGGCTATCCGGATCCTTGTGAAGTATATACCATTACAGATCTAATTGAACGCTCTAGACCTTGAAATGCTCGTCTCCAGATCGAGCCGGTCAGCCTCAATCGGTTCTGCCCTCAGGCTCCATTTGACCTCAAATACTCTCATGCCGAACATTTGTATTGAGCCACTCGATATCAAGAAGAGTCTAGGTCTGAACTTCTCTCCAGCTGAGGCGCCCGAAGGTCTTGTGATACCTATTGAATTCTGAAAGACGAGTAAAGCTTACCGCGACTCCCCGTTCGCCCTCGGTCTGCGCGGAGAGGCTACATCTGTGTTCTCTTCCTCCTGTACATGACGTCGACGGACAGCAAGTATAGTTCGATGGAAACCACTTGATCCCAGTGGGGGCGACCAAGATTAGAAGCCAGAAGCCGCGTTACACACAATCCGGCCATGTCCTTCCACGCCTCCTTTGGCGCCTCCGTCACCTCATCCATGCCCCAACGCCGCCAGGTTTATTTTGCTCTTTTGACCTTCTCCGTCCCGCCTCATGGCAGGACCAGCGTCGCGCATCCAGTGCCATCTCGTCCAGGTGTTTTTGTTCGTCGGACCGGCTGCCGTAACCGTGGTGGAACGCCACATCGTTTCTCAGAACCTGTCCAACTTGTGTGCAATGAGGGAGATACTTGCGGTGGATATACCGTCATAACCAACATCATTGTCTGTGGCACTCTGCGTCGTGGGTGGTTGTCTGAACATGTGGATGCGCCGCCGTTGGGACCATATCACTGCCTTGACAAGGTGTTCGTTGTTAAATCCATCAAATTATCAACAGCTAGCCATGGATCCGCCGAATAGTAACCAGCATGTCCAGCCTTACCTGTGGTAAAGGCTTTTGTTTTCTCGTGTGAACGACCTCAACATTAATGAAGGCCCCCCGACGTCCAGGAGGCCCCATGGCAAGACAGAACCTTACAAAAAGCCCAGGCCGTTCTCATTCTCGGACCCTGCTCTGATGTTGCCTCTGTGATTCCCCACAAAGACGCCGGTCAAGATTCTCCTTCTCCAATAGATTTGGTTGGGTCTGGACCTTCCCCTCTAATCCCTTTCGATCCACTCCTTCAAGTGAAAAATGTGATGTTACGATATCTAGCCACATGGTTCCCGCTGGAGAAAGAAAGTTGGAGATGATTGCAGAAGTTCCATCCGATCAAGGCGTCTTGCAAAATTATCGGTAACTTGACCACAAGTTTCTCCTAAGATAAAAATTTAACGTCCTTTCAGCTAGATTTGGGTCCCAAGGGCGCTTCTTTGCGTCATATGTGTCTTACTACCTCTGATACGATGCCCCCTGTTCAAATCTACCCCAAGACCGAAATAATTCAGGCTTTCGTATTTCGCACTCCTCACGCAATCGACGCAACGAGCAGCCCCGTGACGATATTATTGGTCGAAAACAAAGAGTGTCTGCGTCCCGCGTCGTGCCTCATGGCCAATGAGGAAATATTGCTCTCTTATGGACCTGTTACCGGTGTCCATATGACCTGGAAGCTTATTGGTTGTGCACTGCCGGGATCCGACATCGCCTTAATCCAATCAAACAAGTTGCTCTGAGAACTACGGATTGGCTCAAGCACCGGCGGTGATCGTGACACGATCCTAAGACCATTCCCTGGTTATTTTCTCTCCTGGCAAGTGAAATTTATCGGCGCCTTGTTAGGGCCTCATACGCAGTCTGATCCAAGGAACTTGTGGGTGTCTGCGTTGCTACAGACTTGATTGATTGCACTAGTGACTAAATTTGCGAACTGCGTGTACTCCGCCGTTCCAGATGTCTTCCAGAACAATGTCCTCGTACAAGCGAAGAATATGTTGCACACTATTGACTGAAACTCAGGATGCTCGGCCGACGGGAATTGACTCTGCGCATAGCCAGACATAGGCAACTTCTCGCAATGATGAACATCGGTTGTTAACGCACGGGGATCACGAGCTGACGCTCTTCTTCTGTCCTTCGAGTCCTGCCCAATCGCACTTTTGGCTTCGAATATTTGCGGAGATAGATATTTCACCAACAACCGACGTTATACGGTTATCGGGAGAGATTCACAAATCGAGGGTATCATCTGAGTCGGGTGGAGTAAAAACCCTTGGAGATACAAACTCGAACATATGGGTGTAGGGCCATTTTCAGTGAAATTTCTACGGCTACTCAACAAGAGGGAGACTCCAGGCACTTGTGTTGCTCCTCCAGAGAATTCGTCACGGTGATCGTGAACGTTATGGTGTTGCTCCTTGACGTCCCAAGGCAAAATATTTGCAATCGGGCATTCTGCGTCAGAGGCGGAGACCCTGGGATATGTATTTCTCGACGCATTTCGCCTATCCGAGGAATTCCAATGGTTCTGTCATTTCCTCATATGCTTGGGGACAGGCAGAATGGGGCAAACTCCATTTGTGGCGTAGTTGTTTGTCAACACACTTAGGCGGCATAATTGATGGCAGATGCTTCACATGGAAAGATGGCCCAAAAGTAGCACAAAGGACGTCCATCAAGATCGCTTTATGATAAAGTAGAACCAGGTTGAGATCTAGTCGCTAATTTCAAGACAGCAGAAGCCTGTCGATTTCTAGAATTTGAAATGGAAGAACGTCGGCAAGGTAATCTGTTCAACCGCTACACACCCTGTTATCGAGGCCAGTGGGTCTTTGTGTATCTGATGTTGGCCACTGGGGAGGTGTTCTGTCTACTGCACGCTCTCACACGCGTCACAGGCGGTAGCGTCGCCTACGAAGCGAAAGAAAATAACAAGCCTCGGCTGCCGAGAGACCTCTCCGCGAACCATGATGTCCATCTAGTCGCCTGAGATGATCAAGAGATGATATCGTCGCTCTTAGCGGTCACTCAATTAATATATCCAGGGGAACCCGAATTTCGCAACGCAACGAAGAGAGGAACTATTGCTCTGACACACTCCCAGTACCTTAGGGTTGTGATGAGCGTCCTTTTGTTCTATTGGATGGTGAAAGTACGGTGTGGAATTGGGAAGCCGTTGGTCGCATTTGATGCTGGCATTACGACAAGGGAGCGCAGATTACTATCGCGGGAGGCACTGGTCCGCCCTGCATAGTTGGCAGGAGAAACTGGAGAAGCTTCTATGTTGGACATCAAAGGACCCTTTTCTCAGGACTACCCATCGTAACCGCACAAAAACGTTGACACAACTACTGACAAGCACAACCATGCGAGTTTTCTTTCTGGAATATTGAAAGGCGGTAATTGAGAGTAAAAGAAATCCGAGGACAAAAGTTTGTCAAAATCCGAGGTCAACATAGACGGCCCGACCTAATAACTACCGACTTCCCAGACCCTGTCAGATGATGATAGTTGAATGAAAAGGACGGCCCCAGAAAGAGTTTAGGACACTTGAGCACCCTTCAGGGCCAGCTGAAATATCTTCCGGTTCTGAGCGGACTTCGTCAGCTTCATCCTGGCTTCATGTGGAGCCAGTGTGCTGCGAACTCGAATAATGACAGCGCTAGATGATTGTTCGGCATCTGTAATGTTTGCGACCTTGGAAGCAGCCGTGGGGCGCGGCTACGAAGGTATGCTCGCGCAAAACCTCGAAACCTAACCCCCGAGTATTCCTAGCGAGAACTTAGCGTAATGCAATTAAAACCAGTTATCTCAAGGCCTGAAATGCCAGCTGATTAAAGAGAGATAACGTGCTTGATAGGTCGCTCCCCATCAAAATACGAGCAGAGGCTTTCGTTCGTCCGTCGTTCAGAGAAATATGGGACCCCCAGTGGCGCAAAGCTCCCCCTTTTCCTCGAGAACAAGACTAAGTAGCCGCACCGACGTAAATGCCGACGCTACGTCCCGTGCTATCTCAAGTTCCTCGAAGCTGCGGCAAGCGCCGACGAGTGGTATCTTGCAGGCTAGAGCGGGCTCGGCCGACAAGCAACGTGGCATCACTAGCCTCGCCCAAACCGGGGATCTCCCGAATCTTCCTCCAAGCTTCAATGTGAGCGGAAAGAGCCGTGATAATCTTGAGCATCTGTATATCTCGGGCTGGGACGACGAGCGGGATGCCGCAGACGATCGGGAGGATCGGCGGGATGTTCATGATCGTGATTGACGCAATGGTCTCAATTACAGTGACGACGATGGTTTCGACGCTCATCGGATTATGTCGGACATCATGGAACGTTGCGTGTTGCGTACAAATAACACAATAAATATTATTCTGGCGGCGTACACCTGCCGACTACCAAATGGTGCTTCCGAGGACTTGTTGGCCGACGGTCTGACCGAAGAACTTGTGTGCGTAGCCTATATGAATCACTGTGAGATCAATTGTTGAAAGGTCTTACTGGCCAACTTACTGCTCGGGTGGTAGTTGTTACCCCAGAAGTACTGAGCTCCAGTGCCGTAGGAGGTAGCATCCTGGAATCCATAGCTCGTAGGCGCGTTGAGGATGGTGGTGAACTGAGCGTTCGAGTCCCAAGTGTAGGTCGTGACCTGAACGACAACAATGTTTGGTCAAAATGGAATAATACGACAAGTAAGAACATACACCGCTGTTAGCGGACTTGAAAGAGGCGATCTTGGCAGCCAACTTAGAATTGAAAGTGGTGATGACCTTCTTCTCCAATGCTTGTCCAGATGCACCGCCGGCAATTTGCTAGGGACGTTGAGTAAACATTTCGCGGAAGGGTAGTACTTTCTTACCAGAGGAGACCTGTCGATGGGAGGAACGTTGACGAACAGGAAGTTCCTAGCACCCGCGTTACTGTCGAAGCATCTTAGTTAGCGATTTTCGGTACCCAGGATCAGGTTCATAAACGTACTACTATAGAGCAGAACAGACCGTATCAGTAGGTTGTTTCTGATTGACCATGAAGAAAACTTACAAGTTTCTGCACGAGCGCAAACTCCGCATTCAGCAGGGTATCCGAAAACGCATCCCTATCCCCACTCAAATAGAACGTATTCCCAATATCATTGATCCCAATGAAAATCGAAAACAACGAATTCGCGCTCGTCCAAGGCGTAGACGTCGGCTTAGTCCCAGCACCGGTCAAGAATTGATTCACCTGGTCTGTCAGGGACTTCACAGTCGGAGTGTAGGGCGCGACAAGGTTCGCATCGATAGTGGCCCCACCATAAGCATAGTTGTAGGTGAAGACAAGAGACTTATTGTACTGGGTCGTGACGTAGTCGACCCAGTTCTCGCCTCCAGTAGCGGTATAGCCTGGATAGGTAGGATTGCCAAGAGGGTTTCCGACAGCGGGGAGGGTTAGGGTGGGGTCAAAGCCGGTTTGGGTGTAGGAGTCGCCACTGGGGATTAACGTTATTCTTGGAGTACTTGGATTAACATATTGGAAAAACTTACAAGCTGAACCAGTAGTTCGGCTTAGCACCTCCTGTGGGCCCAGTTCCACCAGAGGTCGTGGTGGTTGTAGTAGTCTTGCTGGTGGTTGTGGTCGTGGTCGTGCTTGCACCCGGAAGACACTGGTAGTAGTCTGGAACGGTAATCGGTTTAGAATATGGAGGCCTCGGACATTAGCTTGGAAGGATCTCACAATCATTTTGCTTGACGCAGGCCGATCTGGTCGATGAAATGTCAGAACTTTGACGTAGAAAAGAACGGATGTGAACCGGAGGGCTTACCCAGCAACGCAAGTTGTCGATCCTGTCCATCCAATACCACCGCCTGGTACATTTGAGCACGGATTCTCGGCTTGAAGTCCTTGTAGAGGACTTACATTGACCCCAGACCGGGGACTGAGCTAGGACAGCGGGGACGAGAGCAGCAAGAGCAGCGACAGGAATCAAAGAGAACATCTTGAGACGATCCTTGACGAAATGTCGACTGTCCATCGCATCTTTTTATGCTCAATCCTTTACACCCGTAGCACAAGCCATTAGCCACGTGGCCAATATTCAGCAGAAATATCGGTGATACATTCAGACACAAGCCAGCCAGAGTGAACAAGACCTGCGCGAGGTGTCGGTTTGTCGTCTTGATGTCGTCGAAACTGTGTTCGATGTTGCCGGAGATTCACCGAGTACTGAGTAGAACGGATAAAAAGGCGGGCCGTTGTCGTAGGCAGTGACAAACGACCTGCCGCTCGGGCCTTCGACGTTCCAAGATCCCTCCAGGCTACGGCAGTAAACACAGGTTCGAGTTTCTAGGAAACCCCCCTAGGCATCAGTGGAAGGACAGGCTACTCAGGCGGGCGGAGAGAGATGACATCCTAGAGAACGGCGACTGTCATTCACCTCCAACGAGGTCCAGTTGTTGTCGCCGTCTTCGAGTTTCTGGAAAACATGGTATGCAGAGCGGGTATGGAGCAACACATGCAGATGGAGGAAGGCAATCCAGACCTCCGCCATGGGAGACTGACCAATAGTGGGATTAGCCATATCGAGCAGTTCTCGATACCTGGCCGCGATCGCAAGCCTATAATTCACGGGTTCCTGTGGTTCCCTACAAACCCTAGTGCACGTGGATGTATTCGAGCACAGCGGGGGATGGTGACGGAACGTTGCATCCCTGTTCCATACAATACGGCCTGACAAGGAACTCGACCTGATTGGTGGATTCTAAATGACATTAAACTTGACCAAATGAGGTAGTCTTGAGTGTGTAAGCGCGAGGACTGTCATTGGCGGGACGGCGGTGTGAGATGGTTATCACTCGCTTCGTTGGCCAATGGGGAGCGGGCACTCGACCTGGTATGGTATTTCCTCTCGAAATGAAGTATGACAGAATATGGATCATACCTCTCTGGAAGTTGCCGGAAAGCCTATAACGCTAAATTCATTGCTTCGAGGAATGGTAAATCCTCGTGTTCCAAGCTCCCAGTCCCCTCCAGAAACAATCCTCGTCGTTTCTGAATAAAAACCGAACCATTTCGTTGGACTAAACATCGCACCCCGAAAACATGGCTCGCTGATTAACTAAATTCCACCACTTTATGTGCGATTGGCTCGGCCCACGTTAGGCGCAACTAGGAGCTATTTCTTTATTAGGTCGTGGCGCAGCCTACCCGAGCAGAAAACAGAAAGTCGAGACGATCTCCGATATATTATTGGCAGTTACCCTGTGCCTGTGGTATGACGGCGATCACAGAGCCATACCGTTTCTGGATGACATGACGTTGACAGTTACAATTAATTATGTGACATTGAATTTACATTTTTGGTATGCGATCAGATAGTTTATTATTGTATTAGGGTTAGGGTTAGAGCAATCAAAGATCAAAAAGAGAGTGCCCGCCCAGCCAGAGTGGCCAAAGCGGGACAGGAAAATATTTAGACGGTGCATGAGCCGAAGCCCATACAAATTGCAGCCTCTCCCTGTGTGGACAGGGTCGCCGTGCTATGGGGAGCTTCCACAACCCACAAACCCAGGTACGTGAAGGGGCTTATGCCATCAAGGTAAGTATGAGTTGCAACAATTTCAAAGTCTAGCTTATATATGAGATCTAGGGCGCACGGACCATGTCGTAAACGTGGCTGTGCGACAAAGCAAAAATGAGCAATTGGTAATTATGTAGTCTATTTTACAGATACTTGCTACATCCAAGCAACTACGAAAATAATGTCCAAATATGATGCAAGAAATAATGTCTACACGATACATGAGGAGAGGAAGAAAAAAACTACTCATAACAAAGAATAAAAATCTTGCCATCTCTTACCGACAAAATAACAGCACCTTGAGACTGATCGATGTTGATCGTCTCAACCGAATCGAGGTCTAGCTCGTCTGGAACTTCCAGCGTCCGTACTTCTCCTCCAGCCCGTACCCAAGGCTTCCCATCCTCTCCTGAGCTCTGCAAATCCTCGCCAAACGGAGGGAAGGTAACGAACCGCAGCCATTTTTCATCAGCGTCTCTTGCTCGCGGCCGTGAGCTATCGTCCTCGTTGTCCACGAACTCTATCCACACGGCGTGCCCAAAGTCAACAGCCACCAGGGGGCGTGGGCGTTCTTGCCCTTCGTCCACATCGTCGTCGTCCGAAGTGTCCATGACGCAGACCACCTCGAATGGCGTGCTGACATACCAGAGGTGCATCAGCGAGTCGTCATTGACGCGACTCAAGCTGGGCTCAGCCTGTGCGAGTGAAGCAGCCGAAGCCTTCTCATTGGGCGTCCTGGAGACTGTTGAAGAGCGGCCACTCGTCGTGGTGCTGCTGGATGACGATGAAGCAGAGGCTTCATCGTCCGAGTCTATTGTAGACCTAAGAGCGTGCTTCGTCCCGACCAGGTGATGCGACAGTCGAGCCATGGCTGGACTCTCATTGAACGCCTGCTGGTCCAGCGGGACCCGGAAGTAATGTTGAGCGAGGATGAACCGCGTCCGGTGGGTGTCTGGATCGTGCGAGGATAGCAGGACTACCGTGCAGCTGACCTTGGGAACGCCTGGGAGGCTAGGCCACCACTGCCGAACAAAGTGGGCACTATCGGGGGTCCAGGCCGGTAGAGGATAAGGGTTAGTGTTCACAGGTACATGAGGAAGGGCGGGCGCTTGGGATGATGATGAAGAGAGCGATGTATCGGACGATGGGGTGGTAATGGGGTTGTGGCCATTAATGCCATTCGCTGCCGTATTTGACGAATGGAGATTCAGGTCCTCCTCATCTGATTCATCCTCTGGTGGAGCCGAAGGAGGGAAAACAAAGTTTCGAGATAGGGTCTGTGCCGGAGCGACGGCATAGGATATGCTGGGCGTATTGTTGCTTTGTGACAGCTTCTTCACGTAGGCCCGTAACAACTTCAGAGGGTAGAAGTACTGATAGGCACTTTCACTGCCCTCGCAGTGAATGACGATGTTCCGATTGTGCAGAATACACGACCAATTCGACGAACCCGCCTGGAGGTAAATTCAGTAACCAATCCGCGGAACATCCATCACGACTCACACATTCGATTCCTGTATCAATGAACACATATTCGGATTTGTTCCAGTCAAGCAGAGCGTAAAGTCCGATTGTATTAGTCCGTGAGACCCAGACAAAAGCAGAGAGTAACCTCGCTATGGGATCGAGAAGAAACACATTCATAACGACCCCACTTGTTTTGAAGTCCGCGACATACAGAAATTCCGGAGGAATCGGAGAGCTTTCGCCGGAAGGAGTATCATAGAACTTGAGTTTCATGAGAGTGAATTCCATGACGCGTGCGTCGTCGTACCTGGATATGTATCAAACAGGGCACGAATGAGCGACAAGAGGATGAGCAAGCAGGTAACAAGGGCGTACGTTTGTGTGATGATCTTAGCCATGGTGAAATACACCGTTTTTTCCTCGAACTCCACTCGGCACTTCCAGAGCTCCCAACGTTCTCCTGGATTCCATTCCGCCAAACAGCGGTCCGTTTGGACGTCCCAGCAAACGACCTTCCCACTTTTCGTCGCACACAAGGTGTAGCTTGATGTTATAGGCGAGAGCCAGTCAACATCCTCCCCGGGTGGTGCCTTCACAACCTTATACCAGCTTTTCGACTGCTCCTCGCTCATCATGATTCCCCGTGCTGAATCCATGTAGTTTGAGTGAGGATTCACTCCTCCGAAAGGTTCGGTAGCGATCGGCCGTGGCCCTCGTCGCCGCCATGCATGCTCGTACCGCGATGCCTTGTTGACGGAACGTATGAGCTGACCCGTGGAAAGGTCCGATATTCGTTGGAATCCTTTCAGGGGGAGGGCGCGACACCGCCGTAGCAAGTCTATAGCGAGTTGCTTATAGACGGGTCTCGTGAATGTGAAGTAGTACAGTCGTTTGCATGTCTATTGAAAATGATGTCAGCATAACTATTCGCTGAACTCATAGAAACATAAGCGTCAAGAGATGAGCGATTCAAAGCCAGCGATGTTTCCGGTTTTCTCCAGAAACGCCATCCCTATTTCATTGTTGGCGCTTGCAAGGCTCGCCATTCCACCCTTCCCCACACGCGATCATCGAAGATCTTCGGAACAAGAACCAATGCACAGTTTCAAGGGAACGCACTCACTATATGTAAAGCATGAATATCACGGAGTTCCAGCCGCGATGCAATATTGAGTAATAGATCATAAGGTAGGGTGCAAAAAGACATTATTTCGTCGGGTTCGGCGCTGTCTGAAGGTGGTGGGCTGCTTTCCAGTCCGAGCATCAATGAACTCCGTTATGTATGTCGAAACCCAGAGCCAACTGGGTACACGCTGGTAAGTATCAGCGCCTCCGGAGAATGTTCAAGATGTGTGCAAGAGGAGCGAAGGCCGCCTCAGTGGCTAGGGTAGCAAATGGACCAAATCCGAGAAAATCACGTGATGCTGCCATCACTATATAATCCCCAAGGCCACCGGTTGAGCCGAACCCGACTCCTCTTCCCCCTACTTGACCAATTGCACTGGACATCGTCCATTGAACTCAAGCTCCGTGTGTTGTTTGTCGCGAAACCCGTCTAGTACCTTCAAGATCTCAAGATCACGTTCCCAACGCTCGTCAAGACCACGAGGTACACTTCAAGATCTTTGATGATGATGTCCGCGGCAAGACCACAAGCGAGACTGCGACCCACTACGATGTTCGACGGTTAACGACTGCAGCAAACGCGTCGGCCGCCTTTGTGATAACTATCTGTCCTCCATGAGCTTGAGGTTTTCTTCTGCAAGGATTTCGGACCGAGATCACGACAACCTCCCAAGACCCTTGAATATCATGAGCCTGTAGCTGAGAACATTTTACCTGTCCACTGAGAGCTCCCCCGGTTATACCAACTGTCGGACAAGATTCCAAGACGTGCCACGTTTTCGAGAATCCGCAAGCGACCTGTCTATTCTTTGACACCCACTGCTCAAGCTTCCTCAACGCCTGAAAAGTCCCTCAAAAGATTTCTGACCGGGGTATTGACCCAATGTACCGGCTCAGGTGCTTCAAGCTGGAACCGAAACCTTCTCGTTCTCACTGGATCACCTGAATGCCCCACCGCATTCGTGCTGTACGGGCTGGGTGAATTTTCTTCGGCGCCATATTCTTATTCAGGACACCCGGCACCGCGGCAGGCTATCAGGACTTAGGAGACGCCTCCTCCAACCGTCCCTTTTTCTTAGCCCGACGTTATCCGGGTTCACTATTGGTCCGGACGTGGAGTAAGGAATCTTGACACCAGAACTTCTTTTCATTTACTATGTCAAAACGCTAACGGAATGACCGAATTTTTTCAATCATGACCTGGAGCATCGTGGTGCGATGTCTCGTCTCAAGCGCTCGAAGACTTTTGGACATATCCACACAGTCGGCAGGATCAAGCGACAGCAACACCGGGGGCTGACAGTTTCGAACTAAACCTGAGAAGTCAGGAGAGGAATTTCAAGATTCTAAGGGAGTAGATGATATTTTCTTCAACTCCACCTCCAGATATGATCCAATTCCACCATTCCAACGAATTGTAAGACTTTCCATCCGCGACAATTGTCCAATGCAGACTCCCCTCGAACGGCATAATCTATATCCAAGGAACCACTCAAGCCATCCGGCCTTCAACAAGGACACCTCGACGAAAGATCTGACACCCAAGTACCTTACAAGACTTCAGTTTTCAAGCAGCCACGATTGATCACCCTCGCAAAATTTAGGAGTTCCATTGCCTTCATCGGCGATCGTGCGAGTACAAGCAAATTGACCACCTATCAGAGCGCCGTAAAAGTCCCCATAGCAAGCAACTCTCTTGACACCACCTGATGCCTGCCATCAAAAAAAGGAATATACGGCCACAAGGTCCCATGCCCTTTCTAGAAACCTATTCTGAATCGATGCCTGACAGTGTGCGTAACCATATCCATATGTCGTTTCAAATAGCTTGAATAGGTTGCAAAGCCACCTACCTAATCATTTGAGTGTCGTCAAGGTCGATCTCTTCTGATACTTTGGTCATCTATGTCAAAATCCAGCAAAGGCGTGATTGAATTTCAGGAATCAACACAACGGGGCCTGGAGGAAGAGTGGGTAATTCTAACGTGTCCCGAGGGCTTCAAGATATCGATACGCGAATTCGGCACTCAAGATTCAATATTGTGAAGGCTCGCAAGAATGTGCATCTGGGCTGCCTTATCTGACCCTATGATATCCATGACGAAAAGGAAGCCTCGAGGTATCGATAACGGCAAGAAGTCCCAAGAAGTGTGAATCGAGCACCATGCGATGTTTGTATCTGAAGATTTGTGCCATGGGCACGGATGCCATCAAAATCTTTCTCCATACCGCCGCAATTAAAATGGCTCACCACACTTCGGCACAGTATTTTCCTCAAGGCATGCAATTGTGCTCGAAAGGTTTTCGTTGGTGTTCTCTCTCACACTGCGCTCGAAGGCAGTGGTGGTGCTGCGTCCACAAAAATTCAGACCGGCTCTCGTCGGAAATAACTGTTCCGGGACAATTTGTAGTGCCATCGGCACCAGCGTCGAGCGCTCAGGTTCAGCAAATCCTCCCTTGGATTACTCACTCGGAGGTCTAGACCCAACGCCGATATGTGGAAAGCAGAACCACGAAAATCGGCTCCTCAAAACAAATGCAGAAGCTTCTAAACGCACGGTATTCAAGATGCTCGCCAGGCCACCAAGCGGTTGCGCGGTACATTCGGCACACAAGCACAAAGCAAGGATCACGACCCTTGCTTCACCAAATTCAGTTTAAGGCGAGTGATTTACCCTTCAGGCCAGCACATCTGACGATTCCTGTGCTGAGTTCAAAATATTCAAATAAAATACGGAATCAATTCATTGGTTGCCTGACAAAGGTGCATCGTAGAGGATCTCGCCAAAAATTGGGGTACATGAAATTTGTTTACCAAACCTCCGAAGTTCCACTATCGAGTTCCTGGTTCGTCGATGTCCGATATGACGATGTACAGATCCAAATCCACCGATACCAGAGTTTGGTTGGAATTTGGTAGAGATCTGTGCACAATTGTGGTGAGTTGTCAAGAAATTCTTCACAATTCGAAGCGGATACTCTTTCAACAGATGCCGGATTCCCCGATGAAGCAGGTTCAGGATTAAGGAACCTCGCCAACTCTCACCCGAGTAAAGTTAGACTTCGCTATGTTTGCTCGCCAAACGCCAAAAGGGGATTGTGTGCCAAATAACATCGCTAAGTGGCAGAGTGATCTCAAGGGTGAGTGCATCGAGGCTAGCTTCTTTTCGTGTAGGTTTAAAAGGGAGGCCATCCTCTCCTTTTTCCAGTGTCACAAACCGCCCCCCATGAACACTCCCATCTACGACCCGTTTGTTATCCAGGCTATTCTCGATGCTCGTGCCCCATGGGCTTCCGAGATTATTCAAGCTTTTGATTCCCTTGACTTCGAAATGAAGTGGTGGATATGCCGATGGGAGGTAAGTTTTCAAACAAGACATATACTTATTAGCCCTCTCTGACATCCTTCTTAGACGCGAGAGCGGATGGCAAGGCTCACCCCAGGCTCCTTCAAGCATACGCTCATCAAGCAGGACGAAGAATTTTACGCTTACTTCCATGGCGCACGTCAGCATGCCATGGAGGAATGGCGGACTGCTCGTATCACTGCCATGCCCGGCCTCCTGCCTTATTCGCCCGTAGACCAAAATGAGGTCGAGTCCTTCCTACCAAGTCCTCCGGTATCGGTTTCGCCTCTTGTTCAATCGCCAACGCCTGCACCTGCTTTGCACTACGACTATACTCAGGCTGAGGCTCCTCCTTCCTCTTATGAATTCCAGGTATGTTCCCGCTTTCCTCTTAACCTTCGATGGCTTACGGGTCTGCGCAGCCCCTTCCGGTCGTTTCATTCCCTGTTCCTGGGCCTAGTGAAGACATGCCGATGCCACAGCTCTACTATCCATCGCCGTCGTCGTCTCCAAGCCCACCTCCGTCGGAGCCCGATGTCTCCCCTGCCCCTTACCGAGTCATACGTGCTTCCGCCCCAATGCAGTTCACTGGCGACTGGGAGGCAGACGCTATCGCAAACGCTGGCTCGCTACCTAAGCTTGAGGAAATCGAACAGGACTTCGATATGTCTCTTGCCACCACGGAAGGCCGCGAACTCGAGACCCCCCACCGACCTCGCCAGGTTCGGCCTCGTCACCCCCGCGACTCCCTTCCTCGCCTGAAGATCCCCAAGTGCCGTAAGGACTCCACGTCGAGCTGCTCAGAGAGCCCGGGCATGTGCAGTCCCGATCACTGTGTGGAGAAGCGAGGCAAACCCGTCAGCGAAGGGAAGATGGCCTGTCTCTTCTGCAGAGGCCGCAAGATCGCATGCAGCGCTCCTGGGGATGAGAACCCCGATAAGACCTGCAAGTAAGTTGACCCGATACCTATTCCCTGTAGCTCATGTACTGACTCAGTATCCAGTCAATGTGCTCGTCGTGGTCTCTCCTGTGTATACCCTACCGAGAACCGACGTGGTATGCGCAAGAGGAAATGTGATCTTCTATAGGTTTCGTCTTGGGGACTCTTTTTCGTCGGTCCCTTTCTTCATTTCACCTTGTACACTAGGTACTTCTCTTCTTATTTGTGAACTGAATATCTTGTCTGCTATCGTTGTTGTTTCTACATTGCCCCATGCTCATGCTATGGTTCATAAAATTGTTTTCCCGGGACTTTCTTCTGTATACTGTATCTTTGTTTTATTTCCTTTAGCCTATTTTTCGTCGCTGTGCTACTATAATCCGCTTCATAACTGTCTCAACCAAAAGGAATATCTAGTCTACTTTAGCCTGTAATCGAATAGGCTCCCGATCTATGAAACATGAATATTTTGAATAGAATTGAAAACCGGTGTTCAAGCCATATCCTATTGTTTTTTTGCTGTGACTCCTGGATACGCATTACGACAATTGAATTCTAAGGAGATAACGAAAGCACGCGATGCCGTCATTCAATGCTTCTAGGCCCAGAGCATCATCGCATCCCAAAATGGTGCGATTGAATAGACGAACCAACACCACACCCATGTGTACCCCAGTAATCTTCGTAGGCCCTGTGGGAGTCGTTTCAGCGGCGTCGAAGCCCCTAAAATATGCGCAGTAATCGTTTCAAGCGATATAGCTACCGGCTGATAGAGAAAGAACACAAGTGCCCTGTGGTCACTGAGCTGAACGGCATGCAGGATGCCGGATGCGATGAATGCAGTAAGAATGAATACTGTACGACCGAGGATCGTTTCCCGTTCGATACGGAAGATGCGGTAGGCAACGACCCTAGCGAAGGTCGATAAGGGCTGTGCACAAGCTGGTCGTTAGTTCTCAATACAGTAATCAGCTTCGAACGAAAATCCTTACTCGACGCAGCAGCTGATGCCAGGTGTTACTATGCAAGAATAAGCCATGATCGACGGGGGGTACGACTCAAAATGGTAGAACACTCACTTCCAGAATTTTCCAACGGTGTATGCATCAGAAGGGTTTCCAAAAAGTTGTGGCCAATCCTCTGGATCGTATATTCGTAACCAGACACTGATTATCCCAGGTAACAAATTGAATGGGATCGTCATGAGTGGCGCAAAAATCCCAACGAAAAGTAAAAGTGACCATGAGCGCCACAGAAAGGATTGCTCTTCAAAGTGTGGCGCGCCTCTAGAGAATGTTGAGCCTCCCTGAGCTACGGTGATTGCGGTGGCCAACGTGATAATGTGAAGGAGTAGATGTTTCAATCGTGACGATAGAAAGTCATGTACAATGACATGCGTTTGCAGCATGTTGTCCTCGTTCACGATAACGACGTCCTGAGTATCACCGTGACCACCCTCGTTCCTCTTCTTCGGTCCATGTGCCCATCCTATCCCCCGCATCGCCAGGAGAAGATCGAGAGTCCATACAATCCTTTCCTTGAACGATCGCCCGGAAATGTCGACCTGATCTCCTCTCTGAACACGATCGACTTCGCATGTTATACTTTTGGCGTACAAATGCCTATTTTCGATCCTGCGTAGATCACGTTGAACATCCGTGAGGACAAGGTAGTCAAGTGAGATGAGGAATATCATGGTAATTGGTATGGCCTCAATTTGATGAATTCGGTGGAGGTAAAGCGTGGTACAGATAGTGGAGATTGGGATAAAAAGAGCCATCGATAAGGATGTGGCTTTACGGCAATACCACAGATGAGAATCCCATACGCTAGGAGAAATGAGGCAAGGTGAAGGATGACGTGCATCAGGGCAACGAGGCGGAGGCCCTAGCAATGGTTTCAGAGGGGTTCAATACGAACAAGATCGTGTTGTTATATGCGCGTCCAGACCTGCTACGTAAATGCTTCGAGGCAGATACATAATCGAAACGATTTCTAGCGAGGCGTTAGCCTGCCTGAGGGTAATCGCCGAAGAGAACAACAAGCAACGCGTGCTTAGACGCCCAGTTCATATGACTTCATTTCGGCCGAGATGACGGGCTGCAACACATGATTCGAGATATCATATCAGGGTACACATCCAGGTGCCTCTCTTAATGAAGAGATGACGACAAGAGCAAGCAAACAACGGCACGAAATGAATAACAAGATCCGGGGGGTCAGAAGACCCTTCAATTCTAACATTAAATACCTTCAAGACCACAGTCACAAGCTAATAAAACGAGTACAGGTACAAAGGGACCATAAGTAAATATTAAACCTTGATAAAGGAACCACCAGACCGGCATCTAGTATTCCATCCAAAAGGAAGGGTGCCACGAGATATCACATCTCTATAGACCAGCACCGATGATCACGATGCCAGAGCCCTTGAAATGAGATCTAGGACGTTAAATCCCCTTCCGAACACCTCTGAGTCCGCCATCGCGTTCCAGAATGGCCATAGGGTGTGTACGAACCACGTCCACACCCATATGTACCCGATCCGCTGCCAGTTTGATTTGCTCAGCCAGCTCTTTGCGGAGGTTCCTTTCTTGAAAGTGTCGAGGGCGATATCCTCGATGATTATGCCTGAAGCTTGCAGAAGGAAGAATTGAAGAGGGCGCGTGTCGGACAGCGAGGACGTGTGGATGAGGCCAGAGAGCAGGAAGGCGAATAGGACCTGGACGTAGTAGGCATAATCGCTGCCTTCTTTGACACCGGCACTCCGAGCAATAAATTTCCCGTGAGATGTCAGTGGCTGGTATGAATGTCATCAGACCGCGACATTTCAGCGAAATGAAAATGAGCGTACCCTCCGTAAAAGCTGATGCCATGTCTTTCTATAAGTAAAGTAAAAAGGCCCGTTCATTCGCAGTTCATAGAACACATGTAGAACAAAGAGAACTTACCCCCAGAAGTTACGAATGGTGTATGCACTCCCAGCACTTCCGAATAGGTATGGCCAATCCTGAGGCTCTGAAATCCCCAAGGAGACAGCGACCAACCCCGGAATCAGGTTCAGCCCAATACTGAGCAAAGGTGTTGAGGCACCAATGAACAGAAACATGGACCAAGATTTCCATAGCAGAGGCTGATTCGAGAAATGTGTTGAGTCTTTGTGGAAAGAGGGATTCTTCTGAATCCCGGCCATAGCAATGAGCCAGAACCCGATGTTGAGCAACAGCCATTTGAGACGCGATAGGATGAAATCGCGGCGTGTTGCTGATCCTGTGTGAATTGAAGGACAAGAGGCAGCCCATCGACCGTGCGACCAGCCAATTCCACGAACGGAGTATAGCAGGTAGGCACTCCATCCGACCCTCTCCCCAAGCCCTTTCTCCGAAATCTGCACCTCCGGCCTCTCCTTCGACTTCCCACTTCCGCTTCTTGCTGCTGCGCTCGCCTTTAGACCCCTAGTCTTGAAGATCTCGTGTTGGACATCGGTAAGAAGTATGTAGTCTGATGCTATTGAGAGCAAAAGCCCAATTGGCACGGTATCAGCTTCGTTGAGCCGGTTTCGGTAAAGGAAGATGCCGAGGGCGAGGATAGGCGGGAAGTATAGCCATCTATGGCTTGAAGGCTTCGTAGCTATCCCGAATACGAGCAGACCAAGTGCAGAGGCAAAAGCTACATTCGTTGGATGCATCGTCGTGGGTGCAGAGCAACAGGAACGTATGTCGGAATGGAGGGCAGATGACAAGGAATACCAAGCCCGAGTAAGCCTGTGGGCAGCTGTGAGGGCCATCATTGACGCCTAAAAGAGGACGAATCTTCCGAAGGGGTCGGTAGTATTCCAGAAGGCTCATATAGGGAAGAAGCTTGGGGAGACGGTAATGGTGTTGTCGGCATTATCGAGGACGTGTAAGGTATGGCGATAGGTTGGTGGTAAGCAGTGAAACTCATTGCCAGGGAAGACTCGAGTTGGCCACCGACGTATGATCCCATCATGAATGACAGAATGCAGCCAGCCACCTGCAGCATGGATTTGCACGAAAAATAATGGATGGGTGCAGGCAAGAAGGGGACAAATGGAACGTCAGAGGCGAGGCCAAACACAACTTCGGGATCAAGCATAGATTTTCACAGCATTTCCTTGTAAAATACATGTGTAGTAGGTACTCTCGAAATCAACCATCGCACCAATCCCAAATCTGGAACATCCACCAACTCCTCAAAAGAACCCGTCTCCACCAACGAGTCGAAAAACAACGGGAGGGTTTGAACAAAAAACGCCCACAACCACAAATGTCCCACCACCTTCCAAAATCTCCCCCACGTTGCAACGACGGTCCCTGAGAAGAATTTAATAACCAGGTCTTCAACAACGATGTAGGAGCCTTGTGCCAGGAAGAATTTGATTGCGCCGGAACTGGATAATGTGTGGGTGTGCATGACACCGGAGATGAAGAACGACACCATGATCTGGGTGAACTGCGAGGCCCGGCTGCCTGGCCTAATACGGAGAATGCGATGCGCAACGAATTTTCCATGCGACAGGAAGGGCTACATTCATGGAATTCCATGAGTATATACGGTCATTTGGGTAAACATGCACTCTCACCCTCCTCAACAGCTGATGCCAGCTATACCTAAATAACAGAGAGCACCTCCGTCAGCATCCTCAAACAAAGTTAACCAAGAAGTGAAAGCTTACCCCCAAACCCGATGAACCGTCGACACCAAAATAGTGCTTCCAAACAAATGCGGCCACTCCTCAGGCTCCGACACCCCAACCGCAACACACACCAACGCCGGAAGCACATTCAACACAATCGCCAGCATCGAATCCGCAGTACCCGCCAACTGAATCATCGTCCAGAACCTCCACACCCAGCCCCATTCACTTGATCCAAGCCCCGGTGTATCCTGCCGGAAAGCTGGGTTAAGTTTGACCTGTTGCAGGCCGATGTCGAAAAGGAGGAGGTAGGTTATGAACCAAAATGTTCGGGAGAGAATGAATTGGATACGGGAGAGGCGTGGTCGGGGAGGGAGGGAACGGAGAGGCTCATGCTTCCAGCCTATGCCGCGCATGTTGACGAGGAGGCGGAGACTCCATTTGATCCTTGCCCACAAAGACTCGTTGGTGATAGCCTCTTTCTGGTCTTTTGCACGCATCTCTTGCTGTACCTCCGTCAAGAGGATGTAGTCCGACGCGAAGAGCAGCAGTATCGAGACCGGTTCCGGTGGCAGGTCTTTTGAGTAGTAGAGCGGCAAGGAAGCTGCCAATATTGCTGGGAAGAAGAGCCATCTATACTGGCATGGTTTCTTGGCCACGCCAGCGACCAGCAAGATTCCTGCAGTCAAAAAAAGAGTCGCCTCCCTCGCAGACATGGGTGTTGGGAACGAAGCTCATATGAAAGAGGTTGCTGGGCGCGTTTCAGCTGTCAGCATCACGATCTCCCCGGGTGGCGTTATTGTACACGTTCGTTCGATGCCATCCAGCGCCCATTACTGAATATGGCCTGGGATAGAGTTGGTTTTGGGAAGGCTACCATGATGGAGAAAGCCAAGTGCAATGCCTGCTGAATGTCATGGTCAGATTTCCGTGATCACATGTCATATGTAGGTTCCGACTTTTTGATCATTTTCTACCGCCAATTGTCCAATTTACACCATGGCGTCGAAACATAGCAGTAATTGTATTTTGGGATTCAAACTCTTGCACAAATGAACAAATTATACGATCATAAAAATGCTCCCGACTAATCATCCTCATCCCAGTTTCCTGACTGTTGGGGGACCTTGGGACCGCCAGCAGGCTTGCTCATGATAATGCTATCGACACTGAGCACGGAGATAGCAGCCTCAGTAGCCAACTTGAGTGCCCATGTCTTAGCAGCCAAGGAGTCGTAGATACCATGCTCGTCGGCGAGCAAAGTCCCATCTTCTTCGGCCTAAGAAAACATGGTCATTAGATGATAGGGCCCAAAAGGAATGCAATGTTACCTCAATATCAACGCCATAAGCCTCTCCATTCTTCTCTTCATGCTTAGCCCATAATCGGCTGAGAACCTCGTTGCCCTCAGCGCCACCAAGCGCATTCTCAGCCAACGTCCTCGGGATGACCTCCAAGGCGGTCGCATATCTTTTCACAGCATGTTGAGCGAGCCCTCTCAACCCGCTGCCATACGCCTCCACCCTCTTCGACAGCTCAAGCTCGGAAGCACCAGCACCAGGGACGAGCCTTCCATCCTTCAACAACCCCTTGATCACATTCACACCATCATCAATCGCCCTCTCCAGATCGTCAAGATGATTCGAGGTTGCACCGCGCAGAACAATCGTCGCCGTTCGTGTCTTCTCCCCCTGTGTTTGCAGGTCAAATCCTTCGTCGCCGTCGATGAGTTGTCGTAGAACGGTGACACGATCGCCACCGATCTCGATTGTCTCGAAGACGTCGACAAAGCCTGCTTCTTCAGGTGTTGGTGCGCCTAGGCGGGCCAGAGGAGTGGCGTTGACCACTCGGCAGAGACGGCGAAGTTCGAATTTTGAGAGGACCTTGAGAACGGCGATGCCGAAGCGGTTGAGGTAGTGTAGGGCGAGTTCACCGACTGTTGAGCCTCCAATGACGACTTTGACGCCAGAGTCTGCGATCTCCTTGACGATCTGAAGGAGAGGTGAGATGGAGAGCAGGAAAAGGAAGATTGGGACTGACCTTTTCGAGATGTTTCTCCTCCCCGGTCGTGAAGTTGAGCATTTCCTCGGCATTCTTGAGCAGGACAGTTCCTTTCGTCTCAGTTTGAGCAACGTCCACGCCGGAGGTAAAAACTGCAACTTTTGCTCTCGTTGCCTTCTTAATAATACCTATGATGCCACTATTTCAGTCCCTCAAAGTGAGGCAAATTAGTTTGACCACGTACCTTCAGGTTCCCTTCCGAAAACCATTCCTTGTACCACCTTGCTGCCTGCAAGACTGCCACCCATAATCTTCACCACCCGAACGTTGTCAACATTGAAGTTTTTGGGATTGGCGGGCATAACAGCGAGAGCAGCCTCTGCTACCAGAGAACCAAGTTGATCTTCATAGCCGTATTGCTTGGAGGCGATTGCAGGTTTGAGTGCAGCAGCGAGAGTATCATGAGTCAGCGGTGTTGGGAGGTTGAATGATGATAGTTCTGTTGAACGTCATGTAAGCACCAGAGGGATCCAGAAATCATGGTTCACGCACTTTCGAGTTCGGAGGTAGCCTTTACAACAGCTAGCTCGTATCCCTTGATTATCTCACTCGGATGGAGACCCATGATTAGCAGATTCTCCGCCTTCTTCAACAGCTCGCCTCCCAGTATCAGAACCATATTCGTGGCATCTCCCATCTAAATCGTCGATACTTTTCAGATCGCCTCCTAGTTGAATATCACTTTGAACAAACCTCAGATTCCTGAGCCTGTGATGCCATGACAAGCAGTTTTGCTGCAGGATGGACCACCTCGAGCTCTTTTATTATCGTTGCAGCATCTGATGTCACAAACAGTTTGCCAAGGTGGTTGATAATGAGCTTGTTTCGACCTATAGATTTCAATTAGCTATTTGAAGGGCAAAAGACTGAGATAAACGCGCCATTGGGCCCAAAACTTGTCCGCACGACATCAGTGAGCTCTGAGACGGCCTGTATATTACGCAGTACGGCTTCCTCAAGACCTTCTAGGTGCTTTGAAGTCATCATCAGCTTGATTCACATGAATTGTACACAGAAGCTACCTTAAAACCATCCTTGAAGAGCTGAAGCTGGTTTGCCTTTGGTACTTTCAATGCCATGGCGGACGTTCACGATGAAAGTTTTGGCGACGCGTCGATATAATTTGCACAGCCACGCCTAATCTCAGCATGATCAAGTTCCGTGGCAGGCTGCTCGCTCACAGAGCGAAAGTGGATATTCAGAGAAATACAGCTAGGAGGCTACCGTTATATACATTAGGGATACTAGTACTTTTACGGGGAGGAAGAGGGGATGGGACGTGATAACGATGCAGTTCTAAAGTCCGTTGGTTCGGGAAAAGAAAAAGGAAATATTGCTAACAATACAGGAAATCAAGTGCAGGTTTGGCCATCCACCATGTAACCTCCAAGGCGGAAAGGGAGGGTATTGAGTGCAGGGGTATAGGAATTTGTGTCGTTAGGCTTGGAGTGAGTAGCCTATGTGGTCATGCCAGAACCGGGATTCGGAATATCTTCCTCTTCATCCTCTTCTGGGATAGGTGAGTCGTACTCTTCTTCGGAATGCCCCTCTACATCTTGCTCGTCTTCATCATCAAAGATGACATGGAACTATGGGAGCAAGAAATGTGAGCAGAGAACATTTCACTAGTGCAAAACTTACATGGGTGATGAGTGCTTTGACCAGCCGGTGGGTATGTCCCATGTTATTCAGGACCATGGCAAAGTCATTCTGTGGCGCTCGCATTAGGTTAGGGCTGAATACGATAGCTAGAGCTTCTGCTGTCATGTGGTTCTGCTCCTCGAAGTCGGTAACTCTGTCTAGATGCTCTGTGACACGCTTGAGCAAATCAAAGTTTGCTTGGGGTAGAGTTTGAACGACACTGCGAATTTGCGATAATCGAGCATCCAGGTTCTCGAGATCTATGGGGATGTCAGTCAGGTAAGGTTTGACAATGAACGCTTGGACGACGTACGCATGGCGCGGATAACATCGTGATAAGCGGCAGTGGGGAAGACTGGGTCTGGCATCGTCCTGAACCACGACTTGACAAGGTCACAGACGGCGTGAATGTCATTTTGGGACAGATCTGGGTTTTCGCCTCGGTTGAAGAGATCCTTGAGTCCGTTGATCTCTGAGGCGGCACCAGCAATACGATCTGTGGGACAGATGTTAGACCGGGGGAAAAATGAATCAGACCCAGGACTTACATATTCCAACCTCAGTAAGACCGCGAGTCTCAATCTCTGTGAGGCAACGCGAAATGACCGACGGAAGGGTTCCAGGCGGGACAGGGCCGCCACCAGCCTCTCGGCGAAGGAGATACTCCAGTTCAACATTGAACACTATATGACGGAAATCAGTTCATGGATGTCATTTTTCAAGGCAGGAAATTCCTCACCAGCTCGTGGGTCTCGAGAGGCAGTGACCGGGTTGTAGAAATGATCAGCTGCCTGAGGTTTGGGGGAGCTGCCGAGGTAAGTCAACCGGCGTTTGGCAGCTAAATTCGTGATACGGCTGATGGTCTCGATCCACTTCGTCATGTCGCGTCGGTTCAGAGCTTGGAGCAGGTAGTGGCCACCATCTTCAGTGTCAAGTTGGAAAGTGAAAGAGCGTTCGTTGTTGATAAACTGTGCGACACGCGCGTCCACCAGGCTCAGAACGAGCGCAGGCTTTCCAGAAGGCGTGAAATCCAATTCGGCGGGAGTCTTCTTCGCCCCAGACGTTTGTTGCATATCCGCTCCAAACGCACTCGATATCGGCCTCATGAACTGCAGGAATGCCGACATGCTCTTCTTGTTCCTGTGTTTCTGGGAAACAGATGGCTGCTTTCTGGGACGCATAGCTCGGTTCAGCATCTCGTCGCGTTTGTCCAGCCTAGCCTGCTCCTGCAGCTTCTCCTTCTGGAACCTCGAACGAACATTTCGGTCTCGTCGGTTCTTCTCCATCTGAGAAACCACCAGCTTTTGGAACGGCCGCGTGAGTTTCTTGGATGCACTTCCACTTGCAGACATGGCTTCTTTGGCTGCATCTTCTTTGATCCAGCGCAGATCAAATTGGACTCGTTGTACCTCCTCTTCGGCGCGAGTAAGACGGTCGAATCCACGCGCATTGAGCTCATCAGAGAAAGTACGCCTCTGGAGGGCCGGAAGTGCAAAGGCTTTGTCTAAAAAATTTACAAGATGCCTGGAAAGGGGATATGAAAATGTATCTATACGGCAGCTAACAGGGGCGCTTACCTCCGTTTATCAAGATTGATGAGATTGTTATCTTGAGTATTGTTTTCGAGAACGTCCGGGTTGGCGATGATCTCGAGGAGTCGTTCAAGAATCCATCCCATGTCCGGAACAAGCGGATCGGGAGAGCTAGAGACCACGGGGGTAGACTTTGCTAGCAGGCCCACGACTGAATCGCATTGAACACCGCGACTAGCAGCTACGTTCTGCCAAGCACGAATGTGGCAGCGGCTTTCCGAGCTGACGATCGCCGAAGTCACGACCGCTTCTACGAAGGAGCGAACGCAAGGGGCTTCCGCCAATCTATTGGCGACTGTGCCAGGTTGGATATTCCTCCATCGTGCGATTTCAATTACTCGTAGCATGAGTTCCATCCGAGCTTGCCGATGTTTGAGACCAAGCTGGGAGGCTACCAGTTTGGAAATGATCCATTTCCGAATCATCAGGAAAGCCCTGAAGGAGCTACGGATTGAAGGTGGTAATAGGCGATAAATGGCATCTTGGTTCAGTGCCGTGAGCATAGGCGATGATTCCACCTCCATGATATGTGTATGGATTGTTTGAATATCGATATTTTCTTCCGAGGAAGGAGGATCTCTGGTCGTAAACCAGCCAGTGCGATCACCAGACTGAACTTCGACCAGGTCTGCCATGGCGTACATATCCTGATGGAATATGATTAATTAGAAGAAGGGGTGGATACGAGGCAGGGGGGCTTACGTCTTCAGTGATCTTGCTCAGCAATGCTTGGGCCATGCCGTCAAGATTATCGACGAACTCTTCAGCGCTAATATGATCAAAGTCAGGCGGATCTGCCTTGCTGAGTGTGCGGGTACGAGTAGGAGTATGTTTATCCTTGGCGTTAGTCCTGGGCTGGGGTTGGCCATGTGTAGTCAGCGGGCGAGCCGTTTGCGAGACGAAGGTCACACGAAGTGCGGTTCTTGCTTCAGTGAGGCGGACCCAACATTGCCGTACGTCGTTGGTGGTGAAATTCTTCCCTTCAACGATGTTGTGGTCCAACGGACTGTCAATGAATCCTCGTACCACATGAACGAGTTGGTTGTCGTCAAGGATATCCTGAGCGCCGCCCCCAACGGTGAGCCATTCCTTCATAGTTTCTATGACCTCGCGGCGGGTGTTCATGACATGAACATATTCGGATGAGGGAGGGGAGGATCCGAAGGGCTGGCAGGTGATATACAGTTTTCTTAAAAGCTGTGCAGGTATACAGGGGTTAGCGATCATCGTAGGCCATAAGACAGGTTACCAACCTCGAAGAAGACCAAGGGGGAAACAAAGCTGCGGAATGTATTCCACCAAATCTTCGCAAATTCTGGTCGATCCACATAAAGCTCCCGCGTCATGCCTTCGCGAAGGCTCATCTCGCCATTGTCGTCGGCCACCGAGACTGAAACGTTCTGCAAGCCGAAGACAAGGATATTGACTAGGTTGTTCAATGTTCCTGCTTGGACAATAACGCGCAGAGGAGGCTCCGATGATCGTTCCGCGATGACGAAATTTGGCCTGCCATGCGAAATTGAAGGTAACGAACTTCTTCTGGCAACGCTTGTTTTCCGATCTAGGCCCTGCGATGCTCCGGGCTTGACACGAATCGACGGGTTCCTCCCAAGAGGCTTCTCTGTGTTTTCGACAGAGCTCGTGGGCCGGGAAGCTGTGTGCGACGACGACACAGGCCGAGAGGGAGGGACAGAGTCAGTCCCACTTCCGCTCTGAACGACAAGGAGTAAGTCGCCACCGTAGACGGGTATGACGGTTCCACCTTGGTTGAGGCTTGACAGTCCAGAGGAAGGGGAGGCAGGTACACGTCGGTCATCCAACCTACGCTCTCCATGTAGAAAGTGGGTCTCTGCTGCGTCGCTGTCCACCCGACCTCGCACAAGTTGAGCACGGTCAACGAAGGTCATTGTTGGCGCAGCCTCAGGAAATAGAAGGGGCAGCAACGTTGCTGGTTGTGCGTGACCAGACGTGGGCCGGCTCCAAAAGTATGGTTCAAAGTGACCTTTGCGCTTTGGTTCAACGGCGAAAGAGAGGGACATGAATTGTTCAACCCTGGAAAATAATTAGCAGGTAGCTTTGCCGGGTTAGACAAGATCATACCTTTGGAATTTGGAAGCAAGATTTCCAACTCCACCACCAGAACGCGCCATCTCTCTCCAATAAGCGACCAACTTCCTTGACTCCTCGCTAACCTCCCCCTCAGCCACTGGTACCCTCCTAGGACACAGCAAGAATGCTCTCCTAAACGCCTCAAACATCTCCTTGACCTGCTCCAATGGCGCAATCTTGTAGCTCAGGTCCTCCCCTTCTCCATTTGCCTTCTCCAACTCTTGTCGAATTTTGGCCCTTACGTCTCCTGCCCAGGGCGTGATCCTGGGTTCCCTGATACTCGACATATCCGTCTCGCTCCCACTCCCAGCATCCGTCGCATTCGCATTGGGATACACCCAAGACTCGATCGCCGTCAATGCCATCTTGCTAACACCCCTCCACGTCTTATCCAGCCTTGCCACAGGCCGCGAACACAATCCCGCATATATCGCCTTCCAAGAAATCTCATCCCCAGCCGACCGACATAACTCGCCAACGAGGATCCAAAACGAGATCACGTCCGATCTCGTCATCTTAGGTTCTGAGGATCCTCCACGGCCACCAGCTGAATCTGCTCCCAGAATTTGCAGGAGCACGAGCTTGGTTAGCCAGTTCGGTTTCTCTTCCGTCCCGAAGAACACTTCGAATGTCGCATTGGGTGATGTCGATTTCTCTCCCTCGCCGGCTTCAGATTCGAGAACGAAATCCGCAGCGATGTTGTCGGGGGTCTGGTCCAATATCGATCGATGGAAGAGGATCAGGCTGTGGGCCACCAGGTGGGGGTCCAGCTGTCTTAGAACATCCCTCGAGAGTCCTTCTTGCTGCAGCGATGTCCATGGTGCTCTGGAGCCAACAGTACCCTGGCTTGATGCCATACTCCTAGACGAAGAGGCCGCCTCCAAGGTCTGCATATCTGCCGAGTTCTTTCTTCTCATAGCAGGTGATATGGCAACATCCTGTCCGTCCAGCGCAGCAAGTAATGATATCGTATTTGGCGAAGGAGCATCAGGACGAGGGGAGAACGTGCCCACGTTGGGCGAGTCATGAAGAAGTGGTGAAGGGGGATGTAAAGCTTGTAGTGATGGAGAAGGTTGAAAGCCTGATTGCTTGGCAGGACTTCCAACAAGTGCGTGAGATGAGAAATTGGGGATAATCTCTTTCTGCCATTCGCCCCACGCTTTAGGGTCTGCGGGTTGTCCCTGTAACCGAAGGTATTCGGCAGCGAGCCAAGATACCTTCTCCCGTTCGGCATTCTGTTCTTCGCCGGTGGCTCCAGTGACGAGGTATGAGCAACACCTGAGGAGCTCTACCTCGAAGCGCGCCCGGCCAACGATCGAAGGAAGGGGCAGTAAAATCGCAGAAGCGAAATCCTTCCAATGCTCCTTGCGTTGTTCAGCCGTAAAACGTTGCATCCCGGCACCAAATCCAGATCCCGCATTTTCGGCAGCAGCAGCAGCAGCAGCAGCAGCTGAAAATATCGTCGCAAAGGCAGTCTCATGGACCAACGCCTCAAACGTCCCTTTCTCCACTTTCCCGTTCACGACCAGCAGATCAGGATGAGTCCTTCTCCCCCAAAATGCCCTCTTCTTCCTCCCAAGCGTTCCTCCTAACATATCATCCCTCTTCCCGCCACCTCTTCCACCAGCCATTCCGGCACCAAACGGGTCGGCAGTTGTCAACCGAGCATTTGCACCCGCTCCAGCTCCAGCATCAGCATCCGGATCATCTTCGTCCTCCACAGCGGGAACCAAAGTCGTAGGAAACAAATCCTTAATCCCATTTCCCCTATCGCTCGGAGGCTTGTAGAAATGCAGCTTGCTCCCCTTGAGTTCGACTTTGAATGATTTCCACCCTTTAGAGAGGGAGATGTTGGCGTTCTGGTAATGATGGCTCGGGGCGTCTGTCAGGCGGTTCAAGAAGCCACTTTGGTAGACGACTTGGGAGGAACGTTTGCTTGAGCGCTCGTTCAAGCTATCCTCGACTGACAGGTGTTGAGAGTCAACTTCGATTGACGGGGGCGCAAGGAGTGTGGTTGAGCGATGAGATGTGGCGGGGGACGTATATGACGCGGGTTCAGCAGTTAGGACACTATTGTTGCTATTGTTCCCTCCGCCCCTGCCAGATCCCCCAGCAGAGAAGGGGAAGGGGAAAGTACTGCTCCTATTAGCCGATATCGGCGACCTTCGTTCATTCTGAGCCTCGTCATAATCCCTCTCAGACGAACCCGAGCCTTTGCGCTTCGGACTTCCGGGAGGAACCAAGCGTGGAGAAATCAGCTTCGAGGGCAGCTTTGGCGTGAATGAATGCGAGCGGTTATGGACCTGCCCAGGAGGGCCGGGTGCGGTCTTGGATGAGTTCACATATGCGGAGTTAGAAGGAGTCTCATCCACGGTGGGTGCAGATATGGATATAGAGACCGTTGGTAGAGTGGCACTTCGTGGTGGAGAGGTTCCTGGTGATGCAGAGCCCTTCATGCTTGGGAAAGGGTGGCGTGGGCCAGGTTCGTTGAACATGGCTCGTGTAGGTGTTGGAACGGGGGATGAATGGAGCGAGGATGGAGGCAAAGCTGCAGTGCTGTTGCTCCTGTTGCGGTATTCGTGGATCTTTTCTTGAAAAGCAGGCTTTGTGGGCGAAAAGTGACTAGGTGAGAGTTGACTCAGGTCATCTGCTGATTTGGACCATCCTTTGCGTGAGATATTTCGTAGGTCGCCCAGGCCAGGAGAAGGCTGAGAGGGACCTATGGCAGGACTGGAGGGTGTACTTCCAGGGTAAGGATGCTGGATATCAAGGGAGCCCTGCTGTCGCTGTGACAGATCAAGCACCGACCTACATGAAACAAACGATATTGTCAGCTTTTGTAAAGAAAAAAAGACAGAATAGCCAATGTCACCGCTCAAGGCGGGCGCACACCAGTAACTCACCTGCTACCAGCCACTGCACCGTAGTTTTCCAAAATAGGCCTCGGGTCTGTCGGGCGAGAAATCTTGTGCTTCCTCGCAGAGCTTGTGCTCGACCTTGGTTGGTCTGGGCTTGCCGCTGTAGGGACTTTTGACGCCGATGAACTTCTCATAAACCATTTTGACGGTTTTGTGAGAAGTTGGGTGAAACCAGACGAAGGCGACGCTGAACGCGGAAATGCTGTCGATGAAGGAGATGGTGGCACTTGCAATGCCGCAGAGTCTTGCGGGCTTAAAGTATTAGAGTATGTTGGCCCGCGACGTGGCGGCATCTCTCGACGATCTTGAAAGACAAAGGACGCGTCGCTCGACGTTGCAAAAAAAGATGGCAATTATTAAAAGCTTTCCCTTCCAAATGAACCTATATTCAAAATCAGTGCTTTCCTATATGAATAGTATTCATTTTAACAAACTTTTGTTGGGCGATGGGGTTGTGGAAAGGGTCCAAGCTTAAGTTCGTTGCTGTCGCGCCGTCAACGTGGAAGAATCAGCTCATAAGTGACCGGAACGAGATAAAGGCAAACAACGCCGGAAATCTTGATCTCAGCTGCTACCAAAACCGATCGTCTTCTTCTACTACCTCCATCAGCTCAAGCCGAACAGGCGCCAATGTAATTTATTTCTCAAGTCTTATTCAATGGCAAAATAAGCCTCTATCAAGTTCGCAGCTCATGTGAACAGATGTGAACAGCCAAATCCTAGATGATTGTGCAAACCGGAGGTCGACCAAGCCATGGACTCCATATGGCGGACGTGCTTCTTTCTTATGTTTTCGACATGGATGTGAACTGCCAATTGTCTTTTATATGCCCACGTCAAGATGCCGTCCAACATTCTCTGATCTCTCTGTGATCCTCTTTTGGGTTCTTCACCTGAGTCTCTGGGGTAGAATTCCCATCCGCAGCCACCCCTTGGCCTCTTCGCGGTAAGCGTTATCGTACCATTTCGCCGCAAGCGCCTATGTCAAACTGTGCCGGTAAAACGCGAGAAAGGCTGCTTGGTACTCCTGGTCCTCTCGGAGAATACCAAACCTCTCCCAGTGGCCTCCCGCGACCAGTGGACCTGGATGTACGTACTCCGTTCGTATCCTTGACCTTCTCCATTCCCGCTTTCAACAAGAGATCAAATTCTTCCGACACTCGTTAAATTTAAGTGATGACTATCGGGGACATGAATCTCCCCCATATCTCGGTTATGCATCCTAATACCAAATTATGAACGGGCGTCGGCCTGGACTGTAACTCTTCCCCTCGCATGCATCTTGACATCAGAGACTCCTGCGACTTGCGGGAGAAAGGTAGGCCACTGTGGTAACTCACCTAGTGGAGTCGATGATTTGATCCCCAGGAAATAAACGAGTTTGTTTGATGAAGGAGGAAGAAAAGTCGGGTAAAGACTGGGGAAGTCTTCCCGCTAATTGAGGGGTAATAGGCAGGAATTGCAAATATCTTACGGAGTCGGGTGGGAGGACTCGAAGAATCAACATACATTCCTCGATATTTCACATGTTCAATACGCCACTGATTGGTTATTCCTTGTCTAGTCAGCCCTCCAAATATATAGAGGAAACGCCTCTTGAAAGCGGGAAGTCATCGGATATTGTGTTCGGGGAAACAACTCAAGTCGACCACCCTTATTGAATAATTTGACATGTTCTTCGTAAAATGTTCGAGGATCGTGGCAGCCTAAGTACGGCCTTCAAAGCGGCGGCCCGAGCTAAACCTCACTTCACGTCAAGTACCCAACAAGAAAAGAAAACCATAATTTTTTATATTTCTTTCTAGAACCCATGGGTAGTGTCGACGCTTTTCACTGGCCATGTAAGAGAGCGAAGCATCCGTACATCTTCTCGAATTTAGGTTCAGGTCGAAGCCGAGAGCGGCTGGAAGTATTTAAAACGGAGAAAGCGGATCCTTCCGAGAAAGCGCTCAATTTTATGACTCCGATGATGGATAGAAGGCTTGTGCCGCTTTCGGCGTGCCCTCTCTTACCTTCTCTAAATTAATTATTTTTCTCTTTTCGTCAAGACCCCAATCCATAGTCATAGTGCCAACTCGCGAGCGTATGCTAATCCTTCAATTAAATGAAAAATATAAGACAGATAGGGAGTACGAGGAACCATCCAAAACACAGAATGCTACATCCAAGGAGAGCATGCCATTTCAGTGAAATGCTAGCTTATAGTTCGCGATCGTCATCGAAATACACGATAGCAGGGTCAGATCTAGAAAGTCGGGTCTAAGGCCAAGCATCCTCGCAGAAAGTCAAGAAGATGATGGACTTACTTGACTTCAACAGGTTTGTACCTTGGCAGCTTCATCGAAATAGAAGGCGTGAATCTTGAGGGGTCATATCACAACGAAAAACGGAATAACCCACCTGGTACCGAAGCACGGTTTGGGCACTCAATTCAGGTGCTCCGAGGAACAACGATACGTCGTACTCGCATGTAACATATTGGTAGCCCATGTTTCCCGTACGCTTGGGAAGCTTTCGTAGGTCCGATAAGGTTCGTTCACGGAGCTTGCACTCGACGGTGCAGAGGGTCTCGTACTTGTCTATTCAGCGTTCAGCAGCACAGCCCGGAGATTATCATGTAAAACCCACCTGGTTCAATATCCATCCATTGCATATCGGTTCCGGGAAGGCGCCCCCTGTATTCTAGAATAGGCGAGGAGAGTACCTCAGGGAAGTTGCCATCCTTTGCGGCTTGCTCGAATGGCCTGGTATACTCCGTAGGAGTTTGAGTGTCTTTAACGGATGTACCCTGTGAACAAGAACAAGATGAGGTGAGATGATACACCGAGCAGGAATACTTTTGTAGCTTTCCTTGGTAATAATTGGCCAGAATAGCCCAGAAAGCCACCGATAGCCATCGGCTGTGCTGATCCAGGAAGCATTATAACGTTTTCGGTGTTCGTAATTATCGGGGTCATAGCGAACGCTACACCTAGTGCCGAGCGTATGCTTCGCAACCCGTGCCACTACGGCACGATTCAGGAAATGAGCGACAGCGCCATTTGCGACAGCTTTGTTCCTGCAGATATTGGTCGGATTACAAGTAGACGTACTGGAAAACAAATTGCTCTACTTACAAGTGACGGTCGGGACGATAGAGTTCTACGCCCAGTGGTTTCAATCGCACTTTGAGCTCTGTATATAGGTATTCGCTAGCTGCAAAACCTCCAACTAACAATGCTCGCTGGAACATTCCTCGTCAGTACACGGGAGGCAATGTTTGGCCGACAGACTCGCCTTAACGGCTGTAGAACTTTTCGGTGAGGCTTTGATGTCCTTAAAGGTTTCTACAATTCCCGCAATCGATGGCTCAAAGAATTCGGCCATTTGTTTCCTGAGCTCACTATCAGAAAAACATGAAAAGCATTTATAGGAAAACTTACCCTCCTATGATTATCTGTCCGTTCCGTATGCTAGATTCGGGTTCGGTATCGCCAATCTTCCCGAACTTGATGAAAGAATTGCTCTCAGATGACCGAAAGCGGAGCTTGGCCATACGATCGAATTGCGCAGTAATGTGGTCGATGTCGGCTTTATATTTCGAGTGCCTCAGGTGTTCTTCAGAATAGAAAGGAATACATGAGCGAGCACTGATAAGTCGACGATTGCATCAAGAAAGACGTACTCTTGAGGTACTTTTCCGCATTCAATGTGACAAAAATAGAGCCTTGCATCAAGCCTAGTACACTGGGTATTGAGGCTCTGTTCTTCGGTACTGAGTAAAGAACGTACATCTGGCATCCGTAATCTCTTCCAACTTCATCTTTTCGTTCTTGTCGATCAATGTCGAACAGCTTCGGTAAGCGCTGATATCTATGGTTCCTCCGCCAGCGTCAATGACAGCCACTCCGTCGGTATGCTAGTCAGTAAAAAACATGAGAAGTTTGAAATGCAATTCATGTGCGAGAATCTTACGCTGATCAAATCTTTGGCTAGGCCTTGCTGTACGCAGAAGTTGATTGAAGCTTCTCCTTCTGTTAAAAGATGAAGACGTTTGTCGTCTGCATTTTTCACCAAGCCAGCTTTGGCTGCTGCAGCGCGTATACGCGCTTGTTGAGGTCCGACCCACCCATTTGGATGCGTCAGAACGTAGTGAATATTCGTACCAATCGCAGCCAACAATGGGACACTATTGATATGAGTTTCTTCAATGAATTTCATGGTGCATTCGTGAAGATAGCGAAGGTAGTCGGCAAATACGTGAATGGCGCTGATTTCAACTGGAAGTTGTGTCTTGATTTCACTGGGAGGGGCGAGCATCCCTGGCCTCGGAAGGATTTTGAACCTAGACATATGTGAAGAGAATGTTTCGGTCATTGGGAAGGTATTATTTACCATTGGACTTTTACGCAGTCTTCCATGATTGCAACGGCCTCCTCAGAACAATCTTGTTCGAACTCGTCTACTTCCGACCCCATACGATAGGGGACGACGGTTGGCCCCTGACGATAGAGAACTTGGGACGGGATTTTCGAATCAGCTCCCATAAATCCGGGGAACCTTTGCGTCAAATCATGTCAGAAAACATGAAATCCAAATGGGTGGTATTCCCACCGTGTTACTCCATGTATCTCAGGTGGCTGGCCACTGCCGTCCAGAAAGCTAAAATTTGAAACCTTTCATTGAGTGAAGGCCACTAAAGACTAAGTCGGACTTACGCATAAGACACGCCAGAGAACGTCGTTCCAACATCAAACGCGATGATTAATCTCTGGGTCATATCCAGGAATTCTGAATAGGGCGTGCTGAGAAGGAGGAAAGAGTGTTTGGTGGCAACTTCAAAGGATGCGCGTATTTATGGCCAATATTATGTGAGCCGTAACGCGTCTTTTGTAATAAAAGTTTGTTGGACAATGCAAACTCTTCTTCGGTCCACACCGTCCGAAATCTGTTAAAAGGCTCGTTTTCTTTGTTAGCCTAGCAAAAGGACAAATTTTCCGCGCCCTGATGAATCGAGTTAGACGTGGAGTCTTGGAATTCGTCGCAATGAAGCCCACAACTCCTGCAGTCTGCAAGAGGGAGGAAAGCCCGGAGATCGTTGAATGTGTTAGTTATCTCTCCAAGCTTCGTCATTCAAGTTCACGACAACAGTACTCATTCTGCTATATAGACCCCTTCGGAGGACAAACCGCACCACTCTCTGACCTCTTTGCCTGGAGGTCGCGAAAACGAGTCGAATAATGAAGAACTTCATGAAGCTCAAGTCGACAAAGAAAGAAATGATGCAGGAGACTCCAGGCATCGGTCTGAGTGGGTCAAAACCTGTCTATTTCCTGACGTTGAGGATGAGTGCTGATGATATGGATTAGACGTGGGAATTCGCACTCTGGGCAGAACCACCCTGACCACTCTGTCAAGTCCCACCCTTATGTGGTCGACTTACGAAGTAGACTCAAGAAAAAAAGGCGACAATTCTATGAACTCGAAGACCAAATAGAGGATTTGCAGGGGACCCTGGAGTCAGAGCGGTTGAAGCATCATTCTACCAAACAACAACTCGCGGAGAAATCTGCCGAACTACACGCCGCGAACGTCTTCCTCAGCCAGGCCGATTCCTTCTCATGCGCTGATATTGTCAGCCTGACAGAAGCATTGAACTTTGACATAGAGCAAGTTTCAGCCCAGATCGCTGTATCTTGCGGAACTTTTGAACCCGTTTTGCCGGCCCAGGCTGCCGCTAGTGACCAAGACCGGAAGATTCATCAGGCTCAGCAAGAGATCAGCGAATTCATTGGGGCTGACCTCCGCAAGGCCGTGGACAGCCGAGCTGTTCAGAACGACCAGGGAGTTCGAATTGCCTGGATCCAATTTACACTACAAACCTGCATAGTCAAGTTCCTTTACTCTGAAATTAGCAAGAACTGGTCAGACAATCGACACTTGGACGCGGCTCTTTCACACGTCTACGAGAAACTCATCCATCAGGATAGTGGTAAGCAGTCTCCACGAGGCTATCGCTTCTTTACTAATCAGCCGTAGCTTTCAGGCCAATTGCAGGGAGATGGCGGACTCTAACCCACGCAGTATGCTCAGAGGCGGTTCCCGTCCAGCAGCTGGCTGAACAGGCGCTTTGTTGCTCAAGACAGGTTATTATTGCTTTTGGCGGCATTGATACTCTGGCAATCGAGGAGTTTATAGCCACTTTTCGGGGCGACATGGAACCTATCATCACAAATCTAGTCAAGCTCAACGTGGCAATCAAACAGAAGATATCGTCCGTGCGAATCTTTCCATGGATTCCACCAGCCGGTTCTCGATTCAATCCTAAAGAAATGGTTGACACCGACTCCCCAGATTATCGCCCCGATGCAGATCATGAGGTGGCGGTATTCGCCTCGGTCTCTCTTGGGCTCGGGAAATCCAGTAATACAGAACATGACGGGGAGATTCTGCTGAAAGCGAATGTGGTTCTCGATTCACTTCTTCAGAGTATGGAGTACATGGATGAGGTGGAGGATGTGGTGGCTTGAAGTTTCAGAATGTAAATTTGCCTAGTCGATGCTGTACACAAATATTAAGTTCTTGCTGATTTTGTCCTTTGAAAAGCAACTCGAACCTAGCGCATGTACAGCCGCATACAGGGGGATATGAAGTTCTTGACTAACCACCTCGACCTAAATCAGCTGCAGTCGTCGAGACGTTCAGATTAGGAACTGGAAAATATTAGGGGAAAACTTTAACAATGCTCTTACAAATGGATGGGTGATACAAAATACGACTTAGGAATACGGATTCTTGTAAATTCCTGCGACGAGTTCCGGAAAACACTCGTTAATCCTGGCCCTCTCAATCCTCGCCTCCCGGCTCGTCATCTCGATCAAAGTAAACTATTCTCAGCTCAGACCTACAAAGGCAAAGTTAATTTCAACCTCAAAGCCGAAAAGAGCAAGATTCCTCACTTGATTTCAACGTGTTTACGCTTATACGGCAGCTATTAATAATCGTCAGACCCATGATGAGCATGATATCTGGGTTTTAGAGCATGCAAACCACGAACCCTGTATCGTACAGCACCGTGAGCAGTGAGTTCTGGTGCTCCTAGTGCAAGCGATATATGATGATCATATTCCGCGTATCTTTTCCCCCCATCTCCAGTGATTTTGGGCAGTTTCGCCAGTTCATCGAGAGTCCGCTGGCCAAGAGCCTGTTCAATAGTGCACAATGTGTCGTAGTTGGCTAGTTGACAGTGAGCAACCAGCTCTGATTCAGATCAAAATACGTACTAGGTTCAGCATCCACCCATTGTAACTGCGTACCAGGAAGGTTGCCTCGATATTCAACGATATCTGAGGATATTGAGCTCCCGAATTTCCCGTCCTCGGCACGCACAACAAATTCCCTGGTATACTCTGTGGGGTTCTCTGAGTCCTTAACCGCTGTGCCCTAGGCTGGACCATGAGAGAAAAACGCTCGGATAAGGGAGGAACGGACCTTGGCTATGATGGGCCGAAATGCACCCCGAACCCACCGGAACCCATCCTCTTTACTAATGTAAGAATGTGTTACGAAGCGCTTGCGGTGTTCCTCATTGTCTGCTTCGTATCGGACTTGGCATTCAGTTCCAAGAGTGTGCTTTACAACCCTTGCAACCACGGTTCGATGCAGATAATAAGCAATAGCGCCATCAGCTACGGCTTTGTTTCTGTGCAACTCTCAGCAGTCAAAATCAAGATAAAACAGTTGCGACATACAGATGACGATCTGGACGATAGAGCTCAATGCCTAAGGGTTTGAGCCGCTCGTTTAACTCCATGTAAAGGTATTCGCTGCCAGCGAAACCCCCGACCAATAATGCTCGCTAGGTAAAAATGCTATCAATCTCTGCTGACAGAAAGCTATAGGATGAAAGGCGCGCCTTGATTACTGAACGAGTTTTTGGTGAGTTCTTGATATCTTTGAAGGTGTCCACAATCGCCTCAATTGAAGGCTCGAAGAATTTTGCCATTTCCTTTCTAAGCTGAGTCAGTTTTATCCGCAACCAGTATGGCGGAATGCCCTGGAATCCCAATCTGTCCGTTACGGATATTAGACGTTATTTCAGTGTCACCAATCTTCCCAAATCGTATGAATGACACTCTGTCGGGCGTCCGGAAGCGAATTTTGGCAAATCGATCGAACTCTCGGGCGATATGATCTAAGTCACCCTTGAATTTGAAGTGTTCGAGTTTCTCTTGGGAACGGTAAGTGATTTATCACGCCTTGTAAGTGGAAGCACCTACTCTGAAGATATTGCTCGGCGTTCCTGGTCACAAAAATGGACCCTTGCATTAAACCTAGGGATTAAAGTAGTCAGCACGCGATCTATGGCCCATGTCAAAAACCCTCTGCGAACATCGAGCATCCGTAATCTCTTCTAGCTTCGGTTTCTGGTTTTTGTCCGATTTGTTTGATACCGAGCAACCCCGGTAAGCGCTAATATCGATGGTTCCGCCGCCAGCATCAATGACGGCGACCCCATCCTCATTCTAAAGGATGAAAATGAGCCAAACAACATTTTTATCGAGGGCTGTATGTGGTACTTACACTCATAAGATCTCCTGTCAAGCCTTGTTGGACACAGAAATTGATGGAGGCTTCACCTTCGGTCAATAGGTGAAGGCGACAGTCCTCGGGTGTGGGCACCAGGCCAGCTTTGTGAGCTGCTACACGTATACGCGCTTGTTGAGGACCAACCCACCCATTTGGATGCGTCAAAATATAATGGATGTTGGGGCCTACGGCGTTCAGTAAATGCGAACTGTTTACATGTGTTTCTTTAATGAACTTCATTGTGCAGTCATGCAGGTATTTGAGGTAGTCTGCGAAAACTTGCACCGCGTTTGTTTCGACCGGTAGCTGGGTCTTAACTTCACTAGGAGGAGACACTAGTCCTGGTCTTAACAGGATTTTGAACCTAGGACGGCTGCCAGTCAGAATTTACGAATGTTCGAAAGCTAGCGGACTTTGCCCACCATTGAACCTTGATAAGTTCATCTCCGCCCACGTAGTCATCTTCATGCTCCCCCTGCTCATACTCATCCACCTCTGCGCCAAATCGATATGGTTCCGGAGATGGATTCACCCGGTATAGAATTTGAGAGGGTATTTTGGAGTCTGCCCCCATGAAACCCGGAAAACTAGGCGTTGAGATCCGTCAGCAAATTAACTACATCAGAAGAGTAGGAACCCACCGAGTGACGCCGTGGATCTCAGGCGGGTGGGAGCTTGTACTACTACCATCCTGAAACCTTGAAAAAGCGAAGTCAGTGCCCTATCTTGAGTTGCAGAAGTTAGATAAAGGCTGCTCACGCATATGATGCGCCGGAGAACGTCGTCCCCACGTCGAATGCAATAATTAGCCGCGAAGTCATGTATCTGGGTATGAGTGGAGATAAAGGCCTGGAGCGGGTTATATGAAAGATCGTTCAAATCTCACCAACATTTTATACCCCGTATCATGTGAGCTACGCGTCCTTTGTTGACTGCTTGTAAACTAAGTTATCTTCGCACAGTCAGGAATCCTTTAATTAGAGTGACCCGAGCTTTTGAGGCGTAGTATCTAGAAGCTCGCGATTATTCATCGACTTTGAAACCTTCCCTAAGCCGCGAAGTCCGATGCAAAGCCAACGCAGAGGCAAGCAAGGATTCCCGCTCACGAAATTTGATAGAGTCGAGGTTCCGTCGCAGAGCGTACATAAGACGGAAGACAGTCCAGAGATCGTGCACCGCGTGAGTACTCCAGCTATGAAGGTGACACTTGCGCTTATCATGCTCAAAGCAACTTGTACTCGGTGATGATACTACACGAGGTTGGCAGATGGACAATGGAAAATGCGACGGATCCAGAGGAAAATCAAGAAGGGGAAGTAAGGAAAATATTCCAGAAGAAACCAATAGGCAACCTGGCCACCGATTCGAGTGAAGACCTTCCTTATTGCTAAGAACCGTAGACTGATTCGTTGCATTCCCAGTCTTCGGAGACTTGATACAAGAACGCGTGGGAACTCGCGCCAGACCAATCAACGTCCATACAACGAGCAACAACACGCCTTCGACATTCAACAACATCCGCATGTTCTCAAATTACAAGAGAGTCTTAACGCTCAATCACGCCATCTGGACGAACTACAACAGGAACGCATGCACCATCACTCCACCAGACGACTCCTCGCTGAGAAGTCCGCCGAACTCCAAGCAGCGAATGTCTTCCTCAACCAGGGTGACTCGTATTCTTGCGCCGACGTCGTCACCCTGACGGAAGAGATAACTATGACATTCAGCAAGCGGCAGCCCAAATAACAACCCTCTTCGGTACTTTCGAGCCCCTCTCGCCGACACATGCTGCTGCCCGTGCCTGGGACTGGGAAATCTTCCAGGCCCAGAAGGAGATCAGTACGTTCAGTGGGGTTGACCTCAGCAAGACGGTCGACTGCCCTGCTATACAAAATGATCAGGGAGTCCGAATGGCTTGGATCCAGTTCACACTACAAACTTGCATAGTCAAGATCCTTCACTGTGAAATTGACAACAAAGACTGGTCCGACGATCCCCAGGTGGAAGCGACTCTTTCACATATCTACAATCAACTCATTCATCGGGATAGTGGTAAGCAATTGAAATTATCTCGTAGCTTCTTTAATTGACCGATTATAGTTTTCAGGCCGATTGCGGGGAGATGGCGGACTCTGACTCACGCAGTATCTCAGAGACCTGTTCCAGTCCAGCACCTGGTGAAACAGGCGCTTCACTACTCAAGGCAGACCCTTGTTGCTTTTGGTGGCATCGATACCATTCCAACAGAAGAATTTCTAGACACCTTCCAGAGCGATATGGAACCTATCATGGCCAACCTAATCAAGCTCAAAGTTGCAATCAAACAGAAGATATCTTCCCTGCGAATCTTTACATGGATTCCCTCGGCCGGTTCTCGATTTGATTCGGACCTGATGGTCGATACAGACTCCCCGGATTTTCGCCCAGATGAAGATCATGAAGTGCAGGTATTTGCGTCCGTCTCCCTCGGGCTCGGGAAAGCCAGTAATACAGAGGACGACGAGAGGATTCTGCTGAAAGCCAAGGTGGTTCTCGAAACACTTCTACATAGCATGGAGTACGTGAATGACGCGGAGGATGGAAAAATGTGATTTTATAGAATAAACATTTCGCGTATTCGACGTTGTACTTGTACGAGCTGTTGAGCCTCTAGGGGATTTACAAATTATTAGACCTTACTGAAGTTTGTCCTTGGTGAAGTGAACGTGTGCCCTTCACACTCGCCTCAGGACACCAGCAACGTGTACACTGCCATGTCAGCGCTCAGCCATGCACTAACTGGCTGTCTTGACATGAACGTGAAGGCCGAGGGTCAGCGGCGTCTGGCTCGATCAAAAGTCAACGTGTTTTAGGCAGACGCGTTAAGCATGAGGCAGACGTTTGGAATCCTTGATGCACATTGCAGTCATATTACAAGCCATATATATAAATGAAATCCTCCGACTCCCAACGACCATCTCCCACTAATCACAACCATGTCGCAAAAACCTTCTCGATGGGCCAAAGTTAAGGGCATCATGGCTGCCCCAACCTTGGGCAAGTCCTCCAAAAAGAAGAAGGAAAAGGAGGCCGGAAAGGTCGACGACGGTGCCGTCACTCCTGCTGCGAGCCAGCGAGACGATAGCCGCCGCCCGTCGTTGCAAGAAGTGCCTCGTGTGACACCTGCAGCCCAGCCTGCACCCACACCTGCACCTCAACCCACACCACAGCCAGTTACACCGCCACCCGTATCTCAGCCGACGCCTCAACCAGCAGCAGCAGCAGCAGCAGCTGAGCCGACACCCCTTCCCACCCCTCAACCCGAGGACACCCAAGCTAGCGAATCGCCGGTCGATACCAGTGATGTCAAGGAAATTACTCCCAAAGACATCAGCTCCTCCGCATCCGTGGAGGAGAACAAGCTTTACCAGGAGGCCGTAAAGCAAGTGGAGCCTTCCAGCTCTATCCCAGCCGCATCACCCGAACCGGCTCCTACTCCTGCATCTGCACCGGCTGCTGAACAGGAGTGGACCGAAGTCGCCTCCCAACCGGATGAGGTCACCCCTGCACCCACTGTCGAGTCTGCCAAACAGGCTCCTGTCACCTCCACACCGGCTGCTGCTCCCGTCCTTGGCCCTGAGCCCGAATCCATCGCCGTGCTCGATGCCAACGTCAAGGAGGCCAAGGGTGGCGAGATGTCTGAACTCATCTCCGAGCTCCAGAAAAGGGAGGTCGAGCTGAAAGGCATTCGCGGCGAGAACACGAGGTTGAACGTGAAAGTGGAGGAAGTCTCGAAGCAGCTGGCTGCTGTCGAGGGAAAGATTCAGGGGTTGGAGGAGGAGGTTCAGCGACGTAACGACCGAGTGAGGGACCTTGAGCAAATGCTTGAAGGGGAGAAGTCGAAGGTCAAGGCGGTCGAGGAAACCGGGAAGGGGCAACTGGCGAAGGCGACCGAACGTGTCCAGGAAGTCGAAAATCTTCAACGACTCCAAGCCCAGAGGACGACCGATTTGGAGCAGGAATTGGTGGATGCCCGGAGGTCGCAGGACGGCTTACAGAAGAAGAATGAGGAATTGGAGAGGGGTAATCGCCGACACCTGGAGAATGTCAAGACCCTCGAATCTAGGGCGACGAGGCTTGAGGGCGATCAGAACCTGAAGGGGAAGGAGAAGAGGAATCTTGAGGGTGAATTGGGCCGTCTGCGGGGGCAGATATCGACGTTGGAGGGCTCCCTATCCCGGCTTCGAGTCGATAACGAGAACTTGGCGAAGTCGCAGGAGAAGAGTGCGTACGAGAAGGAAAGGTCCCTCGCGGAACAGAAGCAGAAGCTTGACGCTTCTGAGAAGGAAAAGCACGATATCATCGCCCGATTCGAGGAGGAGATCGCGAAGGTGACGAGGGAGATGGAGAGGAAGATTTTGGAGGAACGTCAGGCTAAGGAGAGGGAGGTGGCGGAGACTCGGAAGGAGCGGACTCTCGGTGCCCAGCGAAGTGAAGCTGCCCTGGAGGCTGCTGCTCGTCAGCGGGCTGAGCTTCAGGATCGTCTTCGCGAACAGGAGAACGACCTTCAGGAGGCTAGGAAACGGGTAGCCCTCCTCGAAAGCGCTCAATCCGACGTTGTGGAGCAGCATAATCAAAGGCAGCTGGATCAACTCGACCGTCAGAATCGAATGCTCGCAGACCAAATCCGGCGCCAGACATCGCAAATCCGACAGCAGAAACTGCCACCTGTCAACAGCCGCATGCTGCCCTCCCTTCGACCTCGCAAGACCGACGTGCAAAGCATTGCGACGAGGCTTAACGGCGAAATCTTCCAGGTGTCGGCCTATATGGCTGACACGATCGAGTTCTCTGGTTCTGGGATGCTTCCTGGTGCGATGAAACGGGGTGTGGAGGAGCGAGCAAGCGTGACCATTGGAAGGCCCTTGGTCACCGCATTGGAAAACATCGCGGCGAGGTCTGCAGAGGGCCATGACCCATTCGCTGTTCAGATTGCCTTGCAAGCTTGCATGACGAAGTGCTGCGCCAAGATTGCGGCATCGTGGTATCCCGGACATTGGGATTACTCGTACTTCCTGGAGACTCTCTATGAACGCATTCGTGGATCTGGTGAGTAGTTGTGTGAAGGTTTAGCAAATGGCTGCTGACCTCAGTGGTTTAGATTCATCGTTTGCTGGCCAATGGCGTTCGACTACACAGTCGCTGCTGAAGCCTTCCCTTGACGACGACATTCACGGCTCTTTGAGAATGTGGCTCGGAAGCAACGTTGCTGATGTCCTTATTGTTTCCGGTTGGTATGAAGCCGATGAAACGAAGGCACAAAGTGTCTGCTACCCTTTCACGGATGCCTTAGGACGGATTGTGGCCTTGGCTCTTCAGCTCAACGCCATGGTTGGCGAAGAGTATGAAGTCTCCATAGTCGAGCCTGATCAAAGGTTCAACCCTGACTTGATGGAAGACGCCTACGACGATATGGAGAGCGATCTTGCAGGGGAACGAGTGCTATGTTCGACAGGACTAGGTGTGATCTCCGAGACAGGAGAAAGCATTTTGAGGCCACAGATAGTGCTTCAGCCCACATTCCAGCTAGAAACTAGTTATGATGCCTTTGAGTGATAGGCCGTTCCGTTTGTGACTTTTTGTGCCATTCCTACATCAGTGTTAGCTAGAATATTTATAATTTTCACACCATGAGACATACCTTTCTATAAGGCAGCGTCTGGCCACGTAATATCTTCGCCTCTGGTTTGGGCCCGAGGCAAGCTGCAGCCAGATGGCAGGTCATTGCAAGTCTCCAGGATGGCCAATGAGGGCTGTTCGGGCGACCGGATCATCTCCGAAAGTAATATGTCCAAATAAACTGCACAGCCCCGAGCCCTGTGGCTGGAGCGATTACATAGGACTCGGACGCTTACCGGTTTTCAGTTCCCCATGTCAAAGGAAAGGCGCCTCACCGGAGGCCTCCCAGTCGAACTACTGGATCGTATCTTTTTCTTCCTGGACGAGCCCAAAGATCTACTTGCTGCTGCCCTTGCCTCTCAGGGCTTTCGAGGCATTATCATCCCCTCTCACCTTGACTATCGGAGAATTAGTTGCAATTTGTGTTCACCAGCGGTTTGGGAAGCCTTATCATCGGAACCATTCGCCGGTTCTCAAATTCGATCTCTGGATATCATACCGGACAGGGACTATACTCACTCGCTGGCCATTATTTATCCAGCAACGGCAGTCCCGAAGCCCTACAGACTACTGGTCAATGAATGCTCGAACGACTATGCCACTGAGGTACCACTATCGCTGGTCAAGGCTATCCAGTGTATGCCCCTTCTCAAACGCTTTTGTTGGCTTGCCACAGACCGTCCTGTCGCACCCGTGTTCCAGGCACTACATGCCAGTTGTGCTGACATTGACGAGGTTGAAGTACTCAACTGGGATGGGCCAGACTACTCAGCTGATGTGCCAAGTTACAACTTAGCAGATTTCAAGGTATCATTTGGCCTGCTATCTGTTGCTTCGCCTCCAGTGACATGAAATACGTAGCTGTGGAGCCTTTCAAATCTTACGAGGTTTTCGTACTCTCAAACGTCTCTCGCAGGAGACCGTGAAGCCTACATCAAGTTCGTTCCCCAGCTGGTGGACATGCTGCTCCACCGTTGTCCGGGATTGCAGGATTTACAGCTATTCTTTCACTATCATTCAAATTACAGCCGCAGCCTCCTCAAGCCACCCCCATATCCCATCCGAGAGATGTTCAGCAGTGCAGCATGGCCTAAATTGAAGCGTCTTAGCGTGGAAGAATGCACGCTCCCCTATGACACGGCTGGGGTTTTCTCTCGCCATCCAACCATTGAAGCACTTTGTATCACAGATGGGCGACGTTGTAAGATAGACGTGTCGCCTCTCCAATGCTTGCACAGTCTTGATCTCGAGTGGATGCCCTCCATAGATGAAATTCCCTCTGGAATCGCCAAAAACATTCGCCACTTTGACGGCACACTCCAAGAGGACACCCACGGCGCCCACGCCAGCACGGAAGACCTGGAGAAAGCCTTTTTGTCGACAACTTTGAATCTTCACTCACTGGTTTTAAGATCGGAGGAATTCTATCCTCAAACAGTCAAGAACCTAGTCCACTACGTTCCAACGGTCAGGCGGCTGGCGCTGTTTTTTGACTGGCCGAACTACGACATGGCTCCACCGGAATACAAAGAGGTATGCAGGGTCTCCACAATTACTTTTGCTGCTAGGCTGACGCTCCAGGTTGTGGTAGGTCAAAGCAGCATACACTGCTATCTTTACTTCGCTACCAAATTTAACACATTTTAGCCCTGTCTACCTCCGGTACTGGGCTCCTTGGGAGGGTGGGGACGACGATGAAGACAAAGAGGACGAGTCTTTGCGAATAGACAAGACACTCAGAGCTTTACTCGAAATCTCCCCTAACCTTTGCTTTGTGGGAATCAAATCTGACGGTCCAAACAGTGAAGGCGAGGATCCGAGTTGGGTCGTTGTGGAAAAAGATCAGGATGGTGGATACCAGGGGTTTTCTTGGGCAGACCGACATCGCCTGAGGCGGGAAATAGAAGTCGAGTCATGGGGAGACATCTATCATGGTGCGGGCAAGGACGTCATACACAGGTGGTACGAATCATTCTAGATACATTATTTCTACATATTATCTCCATGTACACAGAATAAAAGACTGACAAACATACCTCAGTCTTTCAAATCAACGACGACAGGTTGAAATCCAGGCCCTCCGAAAGGCGGGTACAGCCTAGGCCCGGTGCTTCCAGCCTTCTTGACGCCCTTTCCTTGCAAAGGAAAGGCTGCAGCATTCACAAATACAGTCCTATCCACATCCTCCGCACCATTATCTCCTTCCTCTCCGGTCTCGCCCTCCAACTCGTCATCACCTGACCCACCATCAGCATGTTCATTCTGCACAATTGGCGGCTCGTAGTTCCCGTCTGCGCTGGGAAGCCATGGGTGTATGTGGGCGCCATGAGCTTCGTGGATATGCCCGAAGACGTGTAGCTTAGGTCGGAGTTCGTCCAGACGATTTCGGAGGTCTTCGCAGCCTGCTAGGTCTCCAGACCGGGTTGCATCGAAAATTCCAGATGGAGGACCATGGGTGAGGCTGTTATATCGGTTTGAGCAAGGTATGATCGTGTGGAAAGCTGAGGTGGACGTACAGGATGTCGGTTTTTGGGAATTTTGATATTAGTTCTGAATAAATGTTCGTCGTCAGTCACGGTTCGGAAAGAATCAAATTCGCGCAGGAACCTACCTTTCCCATCTTCTCTCTCGTAATTGAAAGCCCAATCATGAAACCAGGGGCTCCACTGGGTGCATATAGTCAGTTAGGAGAAGGGGTACCACAGCTACGGAATACGAACCGGTGAACCATAGACACTCCACGTTCGCCCGCCTTTCTTTACTTGAAAGGTGTGCTCTTCGTCTTGAAGATAAACCAATCTGTTCGAGGTAGCGCGTCGACCTTTCATCAGCTCCATGATTTTGGAGTAGTTCTGTGAAGATTCCGTTGGTTAGTCTGCAACACGCAAAAACCTGCAAAATTGAACGAACTTGTTTTTGCTGATTCCATCTCATGAAGCTGACTTCATACCACTCCTTATGCAGAGCAAGGTCATGATTCCCAGCAATAACACTACGAAGGCGCAAGTCAGCTTCAATGACTCGGATTTCCATAATAACTAGAAAAAGCGGAACGTACATTTTGACCTTATGCGGCAACCCATAGAGCCACTTCATAGTCTTCTCAAACTCTCCAAACGTCCCGGTACTCGTCAGGTCTCCGCTATGCAACAGAACGTCGCCGTCTGGTACATCGAATGTCCGTGTGTGAGTGTCGCTGATACAGACGAAGCGAGTCCATTCAGATGAGGGCTTCGGTTCGAGCTTTGTTGGTTCGTATTCGAGGTGGACTATAGATGTTGGCGAACGAAGCGTACGGGAGCCATAGGTGAGCTCTTCAGGAGGAATAATAGGTGATCCTAAGCTGAAATGTGCGCTCGTTGAGGGCTTCTGTTTTCCCTTGATTCCTTCGACTACGCGTGTCCAGAGGGTTGTCCTGTCGTTACTGTGAGTTTGAAGCAAGAATGCAGTTTTGAGGGCCATACATCTCTGGTGGTCGAAAAGTACGAGTTCAAGAAAGGTTGTAAAGGTGCGTTCGTGCTGCGCCACGCCTTCTCCTCTGTTGGGGACATGTCAACGTGGGCATGATCAAGGTGCACAGCCAATGGATACCCAATGGCGAAATCGTAGCCAAAGCATTGGTATGGTGGTGGGAAGAGACCAATGCTGTATCACTTGACGCGCTCGAGCCATTGCCAGCGTCATCGTCAAGTCACCACCGTCCAGAGGTAAGCCAGAATCATTGGCAACTGGCTACTAGGAGTTTCGTTCATTAATCCAGTTGTTCACTTATATCTCGCCAGTCATACAAAAAATAATAAGCCGAAAATGCTGGTGTATTTCTCGTATAGCTGATGGTGGCCTCTAACCAGAGAAGCCACCTCGCTTATCCGTACAACGGTGCTACGATAAGTACATAATCTCATATGTCGGTGATACCGATACGACATGGTGTGTCAAACGCGTTGGCGGTGGCGATATCCACAGTCTAATTAACCCGAGCCTCGCTTCTCGCGGTCCCTTCCCTGGAGAACAGTGGCATAGGACTCCTTGGAGAAGTCAGCCTGGCTCATCTCGCTCTCGCTGTCGTACATGTTCTCCCAAGCCTCAGATTCCGTGTCCCAGTCAAGGGTGGAATATGCGTCGTCGTCGTCCTGAAGTGCAATAACCCGTGGTAGGTAATCAATAACCTCAAACTCCTTCGCCACTCCTGCAGAAATTTGGTTAGAAATGGAGGCCTGGAGAATTTCTCGGCAGACTGGCTTACCCTTAACCTTTGCAGGCTTCGCAATATCCAATAGTGATATAGTCGCTGTCACCGGGGCCTTCTCTTCGTCAGGCCAGTAGTCTTCATGCGCGTCCATCTTTAGGCAAGACTCGCAGTCGCAGATGTTGTAAGTTCCAGAGTATGCTGCATCAACTTGTGCAGGGCAAATAAAGGTTTTGCCATTCCATTGTGTGCCGTCCATACGGCCATAATTACGGCGGCGGAGTCCTTGTGGTTGCAAGAACTGGAAGGGCAGAGAAAGATTAGTTTCGATGACGTCGGTAGAATTGGATGAGTGTACCTTCTCTGCCGACCGTTCCTTTGCTCGAATCTCACAGGCTTCGGCAAACTTCAACCCTTGAGCCTTTGCGTCGGCTCGGAATGCCTTCTTGGCAAGTTTAGGGTGCTTGGCGGAAAGAATTGACCTCGTCATTGTAGTAACGGGGGTGTGGTTTGATTTGTGTTGGGTGGTAGAAAGGTAAGAAATTGGTCTCGCAGGAGGGGTCGAACGACTGAAGAGCTGAGTTCAGTCGCTGTAGTCGAGTCGCAGTCTGGTAGCAGTTGGTAAACCCAGGAAGCCATGGATAGGTATTTATACAGCTTACTTATCTCCTGGAGTCATTTCCGGCCTGTTCTAGTCTACTCCTTTCGGAGTTCTTAGACAAGGGATATATGACAGATGAGCGGTTACAAAGGCACCGCTAGTCATTCGAACCTGATGGATGTATTGGCGGGTGCGGTACTGGAGAAGAGCTGACTCATAGCAAGTCAGGTATATACGGTTTCGGCGTTGATTCCGTTACTGCCTTCTCAGGCTTGTCACTCGGTCAAATGGCGGACAAGCATATCGCTGGGATGAGCGATAAGCAGTGTACATAGCCAGTCATGGCCGTCGTTGGTCGCCTAGAGTGAGTTGCACAGAGTCGGGAACCGAGCCTCGCGTCCGTCGAGGGAGCCGTGACAGTGTCACAGCAATAGGGATCGACACAGCCACCACGTGGGACCGCCTTCTGCGCCACCTCTACGACCGCCATGACCTCAAAGTGTTGAACTGGGTGAAAGCTCTCCGAAGCCACCTGTATCTGGTTCAACATAGGTTTATAATCATGTTTAGCTCTCCTGCATTCCAACATATTCTCAGAAATAAAGGGTTATAGCCTATCTAAGCTTAGAAATGGCGGTATTATTTGAACGTGGTCGTAACATCTTGATTAATCGATGTTTATTATATTGGATTCCTCAGCCTTTGGCAACGGAGGCGTAAGTCTCCTTGCTAGTACTACCTCCATCCATCTCGGGTCCGTCAATCTCCTCCCAGTCCGAATCATCTAGCTCTGGCAGCTCAGCGACCTCCTCGACCTCATCCAGGACCATCACCTTGGGTGGGAGCTCTACGATCTCGTACTCCTTAGCAACGCCTGCAATGTGAATTAGTCCACCTTCCTCCTTGTCCCTCGTGACTATGTACGCACCTTTGGGCTTGGCTGGACGTGCAATGTCCATAAGTGACTCGAGGACAATCGGGGTGTTGGAGGGTACATCCTCGCCAGGAACAGGCCAGGGCAAATCCCAATGACACGAATCCGACTCCCAAAATGGGATGCGTCCAAACTCACGCCTGTTGGGCCCGCTCAGGAATGCCTTTCTGTTGCTCCACCCATACTTCCGGTTCTTGTGGGCTTTGTACAGATCCTGTTCACAGCCGAATCAGTTTCCTGTTTCTCAGGAATAAGGGACGCATTTCTCCCCAACCTTATTTGTGGCGTCGCGAACTGCGAGTACGGCTTTCTCTGCCCAAGATGGGTCCTGGAAGTGGTCTACGTCGAACTCCTATGCTCCTAAGTTAGTACTTCACTTTAAACGGTATAACTGTCCGCTGCTCACCTCCCCCAGTTCAGGTACATATCTATACGTCTCAGTTCGTGAGAGGAATACGAACTTTCTACCAGGCATAAAGTGTGTAGCCTGCTACGAGCAGATTAATTCGTATATGTTCTGTTTGGCGACTCTTTCCGAGCGGAAGCACCAGGCTGCTCGAAGACCCATGGTCTAGTCGACGGTGTATTTATCTTATGTGTTTAGCCATAACGCGTCGTTTTGACTCATATCTCGGAGCCTTGGAGTCAATGCCGTGTTTGCGGTGTTAAGGGATACCAGGGTCAGTAAGTGCCGATGATCGACGACAGGCACCTTGACGGGGAACAGACAGTATACAATGTGGGGCAGTGCAACTCTTTACCGATTCTCTAACATCATCGCACGAATGGTCGACTCCGAAAAATATACGAAGGCTCTGGAATTTATCTTCGGACGTGATTGTTTTGAGGGTGCTGAAGAGCCAGGTAGATGATCTTATGCGACCAAAGGGCATGGAGAACTCTGCGATGTTGAATATTTTCAGTGAGGTATTGTTGGCCAATGATGTAGGCGGGAAAGAGATATTACCTGACGTTCGCGAGGCATAAAAATATCAACGATAGCGCAAGCTTATTCGTGAACGAACATACCTGTCAATGCAGGCCAGGAGTGCACACAGTAATGCGCGAAGGCAAGGGATAATCTCTCCAGGGAATGGCCGATATGCGCCACCACCTGTGGGATCGGATGGAACTCTTGTACCGCGTCGAAAACTTCGCCAATACTGAGCACTTTTATGTTCCAATCTTGATGGAGAATGAGAGCAGACATTGCGGGGATCTCTGGGGGACCCCATTCAATATAAATCTCGAGTCGGATTCTCACGGTGGGGTTGGTGGACGAGTACCAGGAGGGTGGGAGGATCCATTCCTGGGTTTTGAATGTGATTTCTTGGAGGTGGCAGAAACTTAGGTGCAGCATAATCCCTAGAAAGAACAGAATCTCCCCTGGATAAGATAATTTTGCGTCTTGGAGATAGAGGGAGGTGAGTGAGTCCAGTGATTGGACGTAGGGAGAAATGGATTCTAAGCAGTCGAGCCCGTAAGAAAATCCACATAACCGAAGAGTTTTGAGGCTTCGAAATTTGATGAGAGATCTCTTGACAAGTTTGTTGAATAATAGGTCGTTGGTGCCAGCCATGCGAGAATCGTAGAGGTTCTCGATCTTGATGTCCTGAATGTACGCCAAGAATGTGGACTCTGACTTTGAATGAAGGAGCAGGTTGCGGAGGAGAATATCCTCTTCTGCACGCGAGCCGCCACAAACGACTTCACGCTCTCTAAAGAAACGGCTGCAGGACTGGTGCAGCCATCATTTTGAGACAAGTGCGCAGAAGGCGAGTGCCCGAGCGTCATGTACGAGTTTGTCTAGTATGCGCTCTTCTAGGTCTAGAGGGAGGGAGATAATGCGGCACTGTTCCTTCTGTCTCCTGAAAGAGATAAAAGGTCTAAGAGAAGGAATGCGGCGCCGACACAATGTCCAAATGTTCATCTGACGAAATTTGACGGGAAGAGGGGGTTGGGGATGGCAACGTGTGCACGGGCCGAACCGAGTGTCTTTGTCCTTGTTTCTTTCGAAGGTCTTTATCATATGTTCCGGATCCTGCTCCGCGTGAAATGCTAACAAGGGCCTCTGACTATACATGTAGACCTCTGAACCAAAAGAGAGGAATAGGTCCTTTCCGTAACCTTCTACAGTGACTCTAACCTCTCGAATTGCCGGCGAGCTTGTATTCCATCTTAGACACGTCCACCGAAGGCCATGAGGATGGAAACTCGGATATTAGAAGAGAAACCAAGTATAATGCAATTCTGTTGCAGGTATACAGCATTCGGAGACCGCACACGACTATCAAAACGTAGAGAAAGTCTCTACTTTGACCGAATGAACATGGTTAGCCCAACCCGGATACTATGTAACAGTTATTATGTGAGTTTACCGTCCATTCGAGAATGAGAGGTGAAATGGTCGTACCTGAGCTCTTACAACAACACAAGTCCGGCACCCCGGCTCAAGCGCTCTCAGAAACCCAGTTCCCGGTCCAGTTCCGCAAACGTTATCGGTACCACCGGGAAAGCAATCATCGTCATGTTTCCACTCTATGACGTGCGTTTTCAGTTCGTCGGAGACATGGACGTTTGACTGAAGGAACCAGCGACCAGAGTCTTGAAGAGGGTTCCGAATCTCCCATCCAGGACCGTCAAAGGCAAAAGAATCAAAGGCAGAGGCTATGCAAGTCTGCCGCAGTAGGTTGTGTCTACCTGGTTTCAGTATACCAGCTTCGAACCAGGTCCAGGATGCTTTATATGTCCCTGTTGAAAGATGGATTAGCGAGCGATCCAACGCCAATCTAGTCACCCAACCTCGACAGTCGTAGTCGCCACCCCAACCTTGGTCATGGCTCTGTAACGTGAACCTAACCCTTCGCCGCTTCGTCGGTAGGGTTTGCCCGTTAATACTGATTGCTGGGATGGGATCTGTAGTCAGATAGTACATGGAAGCGTTGTCGAGGTTGTCCCATCCCGCAAGAACAACACGCTCCTCATTTCTCGTAGATACTTGGCTGATCCAATACTCGGCCTCCTCCATAATGATTTCTGCGAGTTCGAGGGGGATATTCTGAGCGAGGTATCGTCGTACCTGCCAGATGTCGACGACGGCGTAGTGGTGACCCATTTTCTAGTTGCTAAAGCAGAGAAGAAAGCAAGCAAGGCGGCGTTTTTTAGATCTCTCCTTTTGACTCATTCAGTTGTGGGTGTTTTGGAATGCTGGCATAAATCAAACATGACCAGACCCGGGAGCTGTGGTGGACAAGAGTGGAACCATGAACTTGATCATGATGGACGATGATGGAAGTGGCGGTGCCGACCTGAAGGTTTTCTCCAAGCCACCAACTCAATCAGGTTTTCGCGACCAAGGTTTAATCATGCAGAATCGATTCAGCGTGGCGACATGCAGCCCTTAGGCTCCAAAAACAGAATCTGATGGCTCTTCCGTGTAAAATGTGGTTCTTTACACCAAGTTATGGCCGTCTTCTCCGAAAAGGTGCCGAATACTCTCCAGTATGTATTTAAACATCCACTGGGTTGTTCGGGAGTTTTGAGGCTCATCTGGAGTCAAAAGCCCGCCAGCATGAAGGGCTTAAATAACTTGATTGGAGTCTCACTTTTGCTGGCTACCCACGCCGTCGCTGATGCTCTTCATCAATCGTCTCTCGTGGTCCGGACTAGTTCAGGCCCTGTCCAAGGATTTCTAGACTCCAACACGACTTCTGTTCCACTGAAGAAGTGGCTTGGAGTACGCTACGCCCAGGATACATCCGGCAAGAACCGATGGAGGCCGCCTCAGGATGTTCGGCCGAACGGAACGGGGATATTCAACGGGACTGTGTATGGACCAGCGTGTCTACAAGGAAGGTACGTGTTGTAACGATTATCTACAGAGTGTCAGCTTATCTTTTAAGCAAACAGGGCTGACGGTGGAAATGGTACATCTATCCAAAGCGAGGACTGTCTGCGCATCAACGTCATCGCTCCCTACAACGCCCACGCACTCCCCGTTTACCTCTATATCCAGTGAGGGAGACTCTTTTCTACGTTTTTGCCCTTCATAAACTTCTTTCAAAGCGGGGGAGGATTTGACAGTGGCGCTTCGTCAGACCCAAAAATTGACGGGTCATATCTAGCTGCCAAGGTGCGTCATTCTCGACTTGCCACCTCTCAAACCAACTCAACGCCGTCTACTAGGGAATTGTATTTGCCAGCTTCAACTACCGGCTCTCTCTTTTTGGGTTCCCACATGCTACAGAGATCGCCCAGAAAGGAGAAACACAGAACTTTGGGCTTCTTGACACTCGGGCTGCCGTGGAGTGGATCTACAAGAATGCAGGAATCTTTGGAGGGGATCCTAGGAAGATCACTCTTGGAGGTAATACAGATTCATATTCCAGACGTTTGGTCACTGAATTGGACCTCCTAATGCAGGGGAATCTGTCGGAGCAGGTCGGTACCCGTGCACCATTTTTACAAGACACGTTGCTGAGCGAATTCCTTCCTCCAGAAATGACGAATCTCTATCTGTCTGCCTACCGCGATAACTCTCTCATACGTGGCGCTATCATGCAGAGCGGAGATAGTAAGCAGCGTCCCCCTGGTTCCTCTCTCTCATGTTCTCATCTTTTATGCAGCTGCCCAACCCATGTGGCAACTCGGCGACCAAATCGGCAAGATTGCGTCCAACCTCAGCTGCCCCCTCGGACCCGGCCAACTCGACTGCTTGCGGAAGGTTCCTGGTGAACAGCTAAAGCAGGTTCTTCTGGATACTGGGACGCAGTTCCAGCCTGTTACGGATAATGTCACGATTTGGAAAGAGTGAGTTTATTCTTCTATCTGTTTGGTCCTGGGAGTTGACACGACTCGGTAGTTATGTCGCCCAGACAAGAAGAGGACATACGGCAAAGGTTCCTTTACTTGTTGGCACAAATAAGGACGAAGGAACGTTGATTGTCGAAGGCGAGCCTACAGCGTATTTGGACGACATTGTTCAATATAGGTGAACTGCGCTCATACTGCTGGAATATTGCAAACGTCTGACTCCATGATTCTAGCATAAGCAACAACCTCAACTTCCCCTTCGCCAACGTAACCGAGCTTGAAGCAGTCTATCCTGTCCCCTCAAGCGACTTCCCTTCGGCTTACAATGCATCCGCTGGGATGTGGAGAGACGCACACATGCTCTGTCTCGCAAGTAACCTTGCAGCGGAGCGTACCGATGCGCTCCGCCTTCCGGTCTGGCGTTACCGCTTCGACCACGTTGCAAGTAACTTGAACTCGAGGGGTGTGAGGATTGGCGCTTTCCATGGGAGTGATATTCGCTTTGTTATGGGGACGTGGAGGACGATCGTGCTGAGCCCTCCTTTCGTGCCTGCTACGGAGGACCAGATCAAGATTTCGGATTATATGGTTGAGGCTTGGGCGAATTTCGTCAAAGGTAGGGCTCTCTCACTTTTACTCTGAAGCCTTGGTACCGGGTTCTGATACTGGCCCTGTAGATCCCCAACGAGGTCCACGCATTCCAGAATGGAGGAAGTTTGATCCCAAGGATACCACGTCACTTGCGATCCTAGGCGTGTCACCGAATGGTGCCCAGCCTGGGGATCATTCCTACGCTGACAGATCCTGCAAGTACTGGAACACGATTCTTCCCATCTATCCTCAGGTCAGTGGTTACCTGAATGATGGGGAAAGAAGACCTAACCCTTCGCGTAGACGTTTCCTCTTTGCGGAAGCTGGACATGCTGAGATGTCAGCGCAACCCATGTTCGGCAGGTAAAACATATGACCGCTGTCATCCTCGCCACAGCGGAAGCAAAGGATCGTCGACTGTTTTCTATATCCGGGACAAATGTTCACAAACGTCATAGTTCGAGATTTGAGCCACTAGATTACGTGCATTAGAAGGTGACTTGGATCTGCCAAATAGACCATATGTTTCTATTTTCTACGTCTATCTTTGGCACCGGCTGGAGGAATTAGGCTCTGTGGCTGGGTAAAGACTGACGATAAGATATCAACAGAGAGCATCTACTCGCTTCTACCGAGCCGTACCTCGTCACGCAAATTGTCTCTCCGCGACCGGGCTGGGGATCCGATCAGTCGTCTGTTTTCACAGTCACTATCACTTGCTTAAACCCTCGACCCCACATACGCATGCGGTGATACCTCTGTTACTACCGCTGCCCTGACAAGCTTTTATCTGCGATGTTTGTCGACCTCGGTGGATAGATTGTGGTTAAGTCACATGAGGAGGCGTTTTGACAGAAGTGGGTGCTGTCAAGCACTTCTTCGAGCAAATCCATGTGAGGCAATTGTTAGATGGTTTGCTTCCTGATGTCAGAACTTTGTCGACATCTTATGGAGACAAATGGATGGATCTGCATGGAGGGGAAGAGTTCCGTTCTCGCCCTGAGGAACTGTAATGAAGTTGTCACCGAATGATCCGTTTCTTATGATTTTCAAATATCCGCCTATGAGGGGCATGAGTCACAACCAGAGTCTACTATTTCACGTTGATCGACGACGTAGCTACAGCTCTGGCAGCCATAATGAAGAGTAGAGTTAAGCGGTAGCTTTGGAGGCAAGGCGACCCAGCCAAATCTACTGGTCTGTGCGTGGGAAATATTTGATCATCACAATAGCTGTGGACCCCTTTGTTGACTACCAATTTGCGCACTGACCACCGCGTTCTGCGGCGACATCGACGAGCTCGGTCTATAGCCTATTGACGGCGACGAGCAACCTTTCAACGATGTTCAAAGGAAAAAATAATAAATCGTGGCCCCAGTTACCTCCCGAGCTCGTGAGGTTCGTCAATTTTGCCTATCATCTTAGCCACACTATCCGGCCCAGCGTACTAAGGGTCTGACACGACAGGCATATCGCAGACTTCTTCGTCGGGGACATAGCTTTGTCGAGCTATACGCCCGAAACATGGGAAAGGCCTCAAGCATGGCATCACAGGCTCATGTTCACGACGCTACGCGAAGCCAACGAGCTCGAGCTTCGCGTTATGAAAATCTGCCCGGAATGGGCTATAGCGAGTCAGTATGCCTTGATCGGTGCCTCTGATCTATAATTGACATTCCGCAGTGCAAAACCATGTTTACTGGCAGAAAGCCATCCAAGTACTGGACCCTACCGATGCAATGGCGCCTTATGCCGTTATCCACCCAAAACCCCCGTCATTGAACTCCTCCGCTGCACCTCAGCCCCCGATCAGGCTGTCGGCATACCAGCATTTCAAGAATATCGTTAACTGCAGCTGTCTCGTATGCCGCGTTAACTGCCCAAACTCAAGAATAGGCTTGTGCAAAAGGAAACATATCCTTTATACCCCTTGGCTCCGACAGATTGGGGTCTGTGCAGACCATGCTGAACGAGCTGCAGCTTTCTGTGGTCTATGTCTCCGTGATGCCCCTGCCCCTGCTTTTCCGCATTCCGAGACGGTCTCCCACATCAGCTCCTTCGCAGTGGCAGAGAACGACGACAAAGAAACATTCCCGAATGTTTATGCCACATGCCGCCCTTGTCGGAGAGAATTCCTGTGGAGACGTATTCGAGACAACCCCCGCGATGTAGAAGCTGTTGGTGGGCAGGAAATGCTCAGTGATGACTGGGAAACGAGGAACATTGTCGACACCTTCATCGACAGTGGCGAAGGAAGTGTACGGGAGGTCTTGGCTGTTGCCAGAGAACGTCTATGGTTGAAGAGCAATACGCGCATGAGAGACTTGCTGGACCAGGCACTGGCTGCCGAGAGGTTCAACGGCGAGTACGAAGGCAACCTCCAAGACGACGAAGACGAGGAGGAAGATGAAGAAGTCATTTTGATGCAGATGGAGGAGGACGGCATCCGAGACCTCGCTTTAGGCGACTGGGCACGCTCGCGAATAATGGATGGGCATTGGATCAGCCCTGCGGATGTCTTCTACGACCACTTTCTTCCCACCAAATCCAAAATTACCCGCGCCATTCACCCCTGCCCTTGGACACGAGACGACTCGTCATTGGCTTCACCTACCTCTAACGGAGAGGAAGACGGTCAAGAAGAGGAACACCCTCGACCTTCCACTGTAACCGGGGAGGTGCCTCCGACGTTCGCCCTGTGCGAGCAGTCGCTCATTGTCCACCGGAAACAACTCCGAACTGTCTTGGGGCCGGCAATGAGGAACCTCGTTAGGAAGATCGTCATTGAATGCGCCAACCCTGGCTATGGCGGTGTCATTGAGGACCCAGTCAAGAAGGTCAGCAAGATGACACTGGATGATGTTGTGACACAGCTCCGAGAGGAGGATGGTGTATGGTTCGACGGTATCGACTGGGCCGAGAGGCGATTAAACAGTTTCAAGGAGGCGGAACAACGAGCAAGGAACTCCAGCCGCTGTGGTGGGGACGACGACTCCTCCACGGCTTCGAGTGGTGCCAGCTCTCGGTCACCCACCGACACCAGCCCGGTTCTTTCAACCTCAACATTGCAAACCACACCTTCTCCTCCACCGTTACGTGATGACGACAGTGATACCAAGAAGGAAGATCTCCCGGCTGCGACACCTGTTCTTCGTATGCCCCGCCATGTTGCCCCTCCTGCCATCGCTGTTGGGCCCGTGCTGGACCCGCCAAAACTTCTACACTCTATCCCATATGTTCCAGAGACTGCAGCCGACTTCCCACCTTATACCAGAGATGACGTGACAATGGTTAGTTCATCAATATTTCGAAATTCTATCATGAAAGTCATGTTTATTCGACAGGTCTGGAGAGAAGCATGTAGCCCTCTATACCACTGTCGCTGCAAGATATGCTTGCGATCCATTGCACTAGAGAATGCAGCTAATGGCAATAAAGTGTCTGAGCAGGAGCTCGCTGCTGCTGCGGAAATCCAGCCACAGGCCCCTGTTCCACGTAGGGTTGAAAACATCGTCCGGCTCGAGGAAGTGGACGGTGTTGACCTAGACGGGGAGGGAGAGGACGAAGAAGATGAAGAGATGGAGTATATGAACGACGACGAGGTCTGCGCAGAAATTGATGCCGAAGCAGAGGGCTATTCTTCGGACGAAGGAGGTGCACACGATATTGAAGCGTGGTGTCAATACCGCTTCGCAGAGGCCACTGCCAAGGTGCTCCCGAACCCAAACGCAAGGGCACGCAAACGGTCATCTGACGAAATCGAAACTGCGCATCCGGCTATGGATGGGGTCGAGGAATACAGGACGTGCACTCCCCCCAAACGGCCGAAAATGGAGGAGTCGAGGGAAGGGTCCCAGGTGACTATTACACCCCTTCCTACGAGGAACAAACGTGGCCTCTTGCCATCCTCTTCGCCTTTGACGGTTGCAAGTCCCTCACCTGGTCGACAGAGGAAACGAAGCTCTGAGGAGCTGGAAGAGTTTGGTGACAGGGAGAAATCTTCTGCGAAGAAGCACAAAGTTTCGGAATCGGTCACACCCCTTCCCGTTATGTTCATGGATAGCGAGAGCACCCTCTCCGCCTCTCCACCACCAAGCAGCGAACTGTCCCGTCCGTCATCAGGATCGGCGTGAGCGGGGACTATTGGCTCTTCCTCATTACGGACACGCTACCTTCGTTCTACACCGTATATATAACCCCACCATGCATTTCTTGCTTCTTTCGAAGTTCGTATCCAATTAGCCTGACGCCCCTTCTGGATTTCATTTATTTCCGCCGATTGACCTGGCGTTGTATGATGCTCCCAAAATTTGTTACTTCTCTAATCATACGTGGTCATTCACTAATTATTCGTTCTCCTTCGCCCGCCTGGCTGTTTAGTGTACGATTTCTCCAAGCCCCAGCCCGCGAAATCCCTCGTTCAGTTGTACTTATATAAAGTGAAAGTAGTTTGGTATAGACTGTATCATTTATGGAATACGATCGTCAAATCAAGATTTCTGGATCTCTTCTCTTGATCTCCATGCCATTATGTGCCATTATCTTGTGATCCTCCATTTCGGAGGGTTGGAGGACTGCCTTGAGGCCTTTCGAGGAAATTGATGCCACGTTTCCGCCTTTTTTCGACAAAGGAGCCAACACTGGGGCCTACTCGGAAATTGTCCAATGATACTCACTGGCCCACCATTCGTATGGTGTGCCTTGGCCAGAGCCATTGTTTTCCGCATCGCCTCTCAGGTGGACAAAGCAAGGGTCGAGATAACCGAGGCCACTGTCCTTCAGAGGCCACATACGAGGAGAGGGAATATAAAGGTTGAGGTCGTCAAGGATGGTTGGACCATAACTTGCACCCCACATCGCATTTGACACTCTGCTCATCGCTCTGTCTACTCTCTTGCCTTCAATACCTGCCTTTCTTCTAATCACCGCTAACTCAAATCATGTCCTCTGCTGTGATGGTTAATTCCATGCTTCGCTCTTATCTTGGCTATGTTCCCGCCGCCGAACACCCCGCCTCTGCTGGTTATAGCTTCAATAAGCTGATCGCTTCCTGTCCCTCACCTATGGTACGCGTTTACCATGTTTTCAATTCCAGCTCGGATGCTAACTTAGCCATTGATTCAGGAAGAGGCCCCTCGCCTATACAAAATTTGTGGTATTTCATGGCCCCCTGTTCGGCCGTTTATCAAGGACGTCCATTGCCACGAGTCTTTTAGACACGGTGGCCTTCGAAGAGGCAGCGAGCCGGGTCGTAAGTTTATATATTCACCTCTCCGATCTGGTAACGTATTCATGCCATCTGTACAGGCAATCTTCGGCGCCATGGCGATTTCTTTGCACCTGAATATTTTCGCAGCTGGCACAACGTAGATCCAAAGATTATTGCCCCTCGTCCTATCAGGCCTATTTCCTGTCAGTCCTTGGAATGCGAAGCTCAGGACTTGCTGGCCACCATAGTTCCCTTCGATCTTAAACAAGCCATCGACGCGGCTGGTTCTCTATCTCCACCTCCTTCCCAAGCCAGCTTCGCCGACGAAAATGTTTCTCCCCTCTCCGCCTCTAGCAGCCTCCCAGAAGAAGAATTCCGGCCCATTTTCGTTCCCGAGCACCAGCTTCGCAAAGATCGCAAACCTCTCGGTGTTCTTCATTACGATATCGAGAACAGCCCCGAAGCCAAGCCATTCAAGCCGCCGACCGCCAGAGTCTTCAAGCCCAAGTCCACCGCTAGAGGCTGGGATAGGCTTCGTCCTCTTGCACCAAAGCGCCTAGATATTGAAGCAATCTCAACTGCTTCCTCAAGTGACGTTGAATTAACTTCCAACGACGATACCAGCGACGAGCCCAGCCTGGTTTCTTTGTGCTCCACCGCTTCTCGGATTTCGTCCCCCATCCCTATGGCTGATTTCGATACCGAGCTTGTTCTCGTCGCCTCTATTGCCACCGCCTACAACAGTGACTAATGACGCCCGAAGTTGCTCGGGCTCGCCTCATAACTACACCCCAGCCGCTTGCAGTGCAATCGCACCACGCTCTGCTACTACCCGTCAACTTGAAGATCTCCTAATATGTTCAAGGCCACGGTCAAAATATACTCCGGTATCTTTCTTGTGCATATTGTTTGACTCATACCTTTTTGCGTTCCGATTACGAAACAGTATTTACCAAGTACTTATCTTTGCATCCGAGGTTGCTTTAGGAGCAGCTTATTTATCATCGGTCGATAGTCACATCTCACCTCGTCTATTTTGTCCTATTACAACTATGACCATGTGGTGGCATTTGCAGCCGAGCGGGAGAGTTTCGCATTGACCCTCTTTGCACAGCTGCCGTTTCGATCGAATTAGGCTTTTCGTCAATTTGTATCTCGTTGCCATAAAACTGATTTACAGATTGAATGCGAGTTCAAGTTGATTCGTACTATCCTCCAAATATCCGGCTTACGATTCAGGACCTGGCTGACACCTGCTGCTCGACTTCCATTTTCAAATTCGTCCAAATCGGCCTGACGATATAAGTAGTTGTCGGGATGGTCCATTGTCTCGTCTCCATATGGCAACATTTCCGCGGAACAAACAAAGTCCAACACAATCAGTCCGAACTCTTTGCCGCAAGTCACGGTGTGGCGAGTCCTTTTGAACCGCCATAGCGAACCTAAGCGAGGCGAAGAGCCTCGTTGGCTATTTTCGATGCTCTCTGCTCAAACGCTATTGGAACTACACGCTTTGCCATCAGTCGTTTAAACTAGGCGCCTCGGAGCTTCCTGACCATCAACAAATCGAACACATGCTAAATTGACTGGGCCTAATCTCGAGTTACCTCGACCTCGGTATCTCGACCCAATCGAAGAATCGTCAGGTGGCAGCACGTCGGACAGTGACCTCATATCAAGGATCCAAAGCAATGGCGGCCTATTAGCCCCTTGCTTCAGCATTGCTCCGTGAAGTGACCACAAGGCTACAACAGCCTTCTCCATTTGTCGAGACTTGCTTTGCGGTATAAAAGCCTTGAAACTACATAGAACTTCCAACAAGCACTCCAGCTTACTGTATATCTTCTCTTTCTCTTTCCTGTCGACCTTTCATAATGTTCAAAACTGTCTCTCTCATCGCAGCAGCACTTCTTGCAGTTGGCCAGGTCAACGCTGAGACCCATGTCGTTCACCTTGTAAACAGGTGAATAATCTATACGACTCTGAACTTAACACAGGCTAACCATTGCTTACTTAGGTGTGGCTACGGAACAGTATGGGCTTCCCCTTGAACCATGTCCTCCAACTTACCCTGATTTTTCGTTTAGCCAACTCTTATCCAGGGTCCCAATGTGCTGTCTACCGGAGGAGACTACGTCAGTAATGGTCCTCTGAACTCTGCGATTGCGTAAGTAGATACTGTTCCGAGTTATCTGCCAGGCCAGCTAATGTTACGAACAGATACCTTCAAACTGGTATGCTAGTCATCTCCTCGTTATACGAGCTCCTCGCTCAGCTTGAATCAATTTAACAGGTCGATGCGGATTCAACGGTGACGGATGCACAATGATTGAGACAACCCTCAAGAACCCAACCTCTCCTGGCGGTGGATCGAGCACGGACATTACGTTGATCCCTCCGTACGTATCTTTAATCTGCATCCCGTGCGGTATGAAGCTGATTTCGGGCCCCCTCAGTCACTCATTCTCCGTTACCACCGGCTTTGGGTGAGTTTATCCCGCATCATACGCCAGTGCTTGAAATGCTGACAGTCATGGTGTCAAGCTACTACAATGGATGCGATGGAGCCGGTGCTAACTGTATGTGGTTTTTCTCGCCAAAATCAATATTGCTCTGACCACTTCGTCAAATACAGGCGACAATGGCAACTGTCCTACAGCATTCCACAAGGACAGTGATACTCATGTTCAGGTCGCCTGCCAGACAAATAATGTAAGCCCAACGGACTCTATTTTCACTCCTTTCCTTACCATTCCTTTAATCCAGGTGAACCTTGCTATCACTTTCTGCTAGAGGCGCAGCTTAATATTAGAACACTTGATGTCATTCGATAGAAGATTCCGGATGCAGAACCAACTTCCGATGATTGATCACAAACTCCTGCGAATTAAGAGCGAGAGAATAAGGACCTTGATTGGTTTGTTCCTCTACTGCGTCTTTTGCATTCGGCTGTAAAATGCCTGTCAGACAATCAGTTCTTATCGAGCAAGGCCAACGTGCGTGTTTGGCATGAAGAGATTGGGGAATGTAACTCACCTGGTCGGAGTAGGTGATAGAGGTCAAAGCTCAGTTGGCGGCACCTGCTTTACTTGGTGCCTCGGCGCGATTCTGTGCAGAGAAGGAGCCTATCCCGTTCTTGGTCGGTGTATTTGGATTCGGCTCATTTCCTCCACAATAGTCTCCTTTGAGAATGGAACTTGCATATTGATGAAAGAATCCGTCGTTCCGCAGTACGTCAATCTACTTGATATTGATATTGAAGATCTGAACTCTATACGTCACATTGCCTGAAGGCTGCTGGTCATAGTCTATATACAAGTCGAGCGCCGGCATCTTCGAGCTGGCGTTCTCTGTTCCGGCATAAATGATACGCCGTCCGAGTCGCAGCTTCCAGACTCCACCAGGTCATTCATTGATTATCTTGCTCTGATTCTGGGCTCGGGTCATCGATTCTCAAGGCTAAAAGAGGTGGGTCTTGCAAGACACATCAAAAGGCGCTAAGGCTTGCCGTGAACTTGTGTTAATCCCATCTCCAACACCCGCACTCTCCTGTACTTGCGCTTTCGCCAAAGATCATTCTTTCGGGGTTCACCCAGCTCTCGGGACTTCGCGATCATTGCCGGATTTAGCCCTTCAACATTAACATTATGGTGACGAAAGCATGAACCTTCTCCAACGTTCTTTCTGAGCAATTATAAGCCACTGATGTACACCCATGCATCTCTTGGACGCCACATCCTTCGACATCAATAATAGTTGGCTTTGTCCCGGCCATTTCTTCTGCCCGTTTGGAAGGTGTACCAGAAGTCATCATTGATACTTTGGACCATGTGTATTCCTGGAGAAGAAACGGCATTGGATAGCCGCTCTGACGTACTCTGGTCATATCTCTGTTCTTGACATTGAATGGCTCCCGAAGATGCTACCGTTCTGGGTCGATATCGCGAAGGTCGGGAATGGGACTAGATACTGCTTGCAGCTATAAAAAGGTCACATTCACGGAATGTTTCGACACTCAGCAGCACCTGAGTACTATAACCTAAACAACTTCCACTCTAGCTCATTTATCATGCGCGCTTTCGCTTTTGCTCTTGCTTCTCTCTTGACTGCCATAATCAGCGTCTCCGCTGAGAGCCATACCGTTCACTTTGATAACCGGTACGACGGATATAAATGAGGTTTGTTGCATTTACTGACCTGATTCTCCAGATGTGGTCGTGGAACTGTGAGCTCGCTCGCGTCGGTGAACGAAAGAATCGAGGCGAATTAACCTTTCGTGTTGTAGCCAACGCTCATTCAAGGTGGAAAAGTCCTTTCGACCGGTGGGGACTATCACATCTCCGGCCCACTCAATGGAGCCATCGCGTGAGCGGCTTGACCTTTGCTGGGAGATCTTTGCTGACCCGTTGCACGGACCAGCTATCTCCAAACAGGTCAGATCATCCCGCATGATAACTTGGTCTCAATTGACTCTTCCCACAGGTAGTTGTGGCTTCAATGGGGATGGATGTACTCTTATCGAGACCACCCTCAAAAACCCGACTTCTCCGGGTGGTGGGTCTAGCACGGATATCTCTCTGATCCCGCCGTGCGTATCTCCCTCTCTCTCAAGCCCTGAATTTGACGATAACATTGGACTTCTCGAACGTAGGCATGCATTCTCTGTCACTTCTGGCTTCGGGTGAATATTCTCTTGGATGGCTATGGCATCAGACAGCAACTAACACTTGATCACTTTACTAGATACTATAATGGCTGCGACGGTGCGGGTGCAGACTGTAAGTATTACTATTACTTCCATTACTTTTTGAGACGATCTTGACTGTCGCATAAGGTGACCACTACGGATGCGATACCGCATTCTACAAGCCAGATGACACCGGTGTCCAGGTCGCTTGCCAGGTTAATGATGTAAGATTGTGCTTTCCTTTGCTGCCTCAGCATGAGCTCTAATCACGTTGGCAGGTGAACCTCGTAATCACCTTCTGCTTGTAAATACAATGTAAACACGTAGTTTGAGCTTCAGAGATCGTCAAATGCTTTCTCAGTTTAATGATAGATGGATAAATAGCACTTGTTCTACTTGGAATTGTACAGAAACGTTCTGTATTTTACTCCCCAGCTTCAGCGCTCAAGCCAGCGCTTAGTGGCGTCCAGGCCTTGGAACATTGGGATTGAAATCTTATCTTATCGTCGGCATGTCAATGTCGGATCAAAGTCCTAATTGCCACGTGGTACTTCCCCAGGAGTTCGGACTCATGGCCGAACGGCGACATCTCTCTTACCTCCATGGTGAGGCTCTCGACTAGTTTTTCGTTCAACGATATAACCATAATCAGCAAGATCATCCAGAGAAACTTGGGAGACAGTACTCTACCATGACGCTGCCAAAGTTAGAGAGAATGTACTCAATTCATGCGGACTTGTGTGTGGGTTTGCTAACCGGCGAATAATATTTAAGAGATAACTCAGGACATTAACAATACATAATAAAGCACTTAGAATACATGTAGGTTGCATTGCGTCAAACTTCAGCGTTCGCCTTGATTGCTTGACATAACTTGGACACTTGCACCCAGCAAGGAGCCAAAGCCCTGAGGCGGTTCAGCGAGGGAAGGGCTGTTCGGTGGTGTACGTGCATCGTCTCCGACCGGGCTGTCAGAGGGACCTTGGTCGTTGGGGTTGAGCCTGAGGCTCTTGGAACTGCTTGCAAGAATGGCATCGTACGTGACGTTGTTAAGGACGAGGTCGCTGATCGAAGTGGCAGGGGAAGGCACTTGTTGCGAATGGTCATTTCTGGTCTCCGGTTCAGAGCTACTCTGAGGCACTCGCTCACTGCTTGATCCTTCGACTGAATGGACCAGGGCGCTGTAGCTCTTGGAATCGAGCACTATGTCGGCGACGGAGGTTCCCGTCGGGTATGGTTGCTTATCTCCCTCTGACTCTCGGGCCTTATGACTGTTCCTAGAGATCGATGACATTGCTTGAGTAACCTTGAAGTAATCAGTTTATTTGAGCCTAAGTCAATGCAAAGTGGCGTTTACCTTGCACGCGAGTGGTATGGGTGTTGGGGTAGGAGTCAACGTGGGGGAATTAACGATAGATGCTTGTCTGAAGCCATCAGCCCAAACTGGGTCTATCTACGCTTTCTGGCAGGTCGATCAAAGCTGTTGTAGGGCTTTGTTCATCATCGCGCCATAGAAGCTTATTGTACTGTTGATCAACGCGATGAAACAATCATGACTCGGGCCAATTTAGGAGGCTGTTCACCTTTTGATTATTGCAGAACGGCCGTCGCTTGACCGGGCCCTAGTATCTTGTTCAGATTCGTCTTGGATGGTAGTTCTCAGAATGGTATAGAAACCAGGCAGTGACACGACACAAGTTCAAGTTGCGAACCGAGGTATATTCATAAACGCAAAATTTATACAAGCATGTATCGAAATATGGAAGAATCATTCAGGGAAGTGGGTTACAGGCATTGGGAGTAGGTCTCGCTCAAGAAGGTGCAGCGTGAGCCAGCCTCGCAAGCAGTCGGGCCGGTGTAAGCATCACCACCGCTGGAGAGAAAGGTCAGCTGATTGATCCTGTATGAAATGGAAGGGACTCACCATTGAGCAAAGCGGGGCATGATGCTCTCGCTCCTTGCCTCCTCCTTGGTAGCAGCGTAGGTCGAGCCAATGTCACCGAACTTGATGTTGGAGTAGATGACTTGCGAGTTCGCAGCGGAGTTCTCGACGTCAGTGGGCTTGCCAGAGCTGGTAGCGCAGGTACCACGAGCAATACCAGGCTTGGATGCGTCGGCGTCAGTGGGGTAGTTGGAGTCGAGCCAGAGCATGTTGGCGTAATGGTCGTCCCAGATGGAGAGGACGAGGACCATTCCGTTGGCGAGACCCTTGCTCATGCCGGAGAAGCCACCCTTGTTCTGGAAAGAGGTGGTGTCGCCGAAGGCCTTCTTCTGAGCGTCACAGAAGGCGGGGGTAATGGAGTCGTAGGCGGACATGCCTGAGACGTTGGTCTTGGAGTTCTGGATGACCTTGCCGTTCTGAACATAGAGACGACGGATCTCAGAGAGTGTACCAGAAGCGGTACCGGTGTTGGTAATGAATTGGGTGACAACGGTGAACTTCTTGGAGGTGTCGACGGTGAGGCCCTTGCCGTAGAAGGACTTGTCACCCATACGGAAGGAGTTGAAGTCACAACCATCGGGATCGCAGATGGATCCGTAACGATTGTCGGGACCACCGCAAGCGTTCCCGGTGCACTTCTGCAGACCAGTGGCGGTACAAGGGTGAGGGGTGTAGGCGGTGGAGATCGAGTTGGCCTCCCAGATATCCATCTCATTGCAGCAGGCACCGTTGTTACCCGTCCCGGCGTTGACGTCGTTGTCAGATGGCTTCCAACCTTCCGCGTTGGCCTATGACATATGTTAGCTGGGTTTCATTAAGTTCTTGAAGGATCGTACCTGGCCAGCGATAAACTTAAGATCTCTTGGGCATTGGGAGTCGCAGTAACCAGTTCCGTACTTGGCACCAGCCTTGTTGGTGGGGTACTTGCCAACACCACCATCAGCGTCCATCTCAGAGAAGTAGAGGGCACCATTGAGACCGCAGGGGAGTTGGGAGACGTCGACGTCGAAGGTGAACTCCTGGTTAAGGGGCTTGAAGATCTGGTAAGCGCTGTCGCTGGCCATGAGGTAGACACGAGAACCAATGTTCTTCTGCGCGCCGTTGGTGACGAACTTGAGGGTGAGGGCATTGCCAGAGGCAGTAATGCCGTAGGTACCAGAGTAGTCAGCACCATCGAGGGCGCAGTTGGAGGCGCAAGCAGTGTTGCTGGTGCAGTACTGGGAGTTCCAGGTGTTACCGGTGTAACAGTTGGTATAGCCACCGACGTTGTGGACCCAACGCCAGTTAGAGTCGAGCACGACGGCGCCAGAGCCTTGAGTAGTACAGCTACCGCCCTTCGTACATTTCTGCCAGCTGAGCTTCGGGTGGGTTTCGGCCTGCGAGGTGCCGACTTGCTGGGCGTAAGCGGCAGCGAGGAAGGAGAGAGTTAACAATGCGGATTTCGGGAACATGGTTGGGCTGAGAAGAGGTTCTTCGACGAACTGAAGAACTGGACTCACCACTCCCCTCGTTTTATACAAGACACAAGGATAATATCCGGCGTCGCTCTGGAATTTCTGGAGTCGATCCAACAACATCCCGGTAGCCAAGACATCGACCAATAAGTCCTAAGGCGATGAAAATGATAGAGTCGAGGCAGTCGAAGTGGACATAGAAGCACAAGTAAATCATCAGGGGGTCACCTGGTACTTCTAGTACTTTCCGAGAAGGACCCGCAGGAAGCATACTTGGAGTGCCTTATTGCATTCGAACCCATGAATGACAATGAACGGACATATATCAATTCTTCCCGGTACAGGACATGGAAGAGGACGTTCCGTGACTCCGGTTTGATTTCGATCCACCAGCTTGTATAGTTCGAGTGGGAGAGAATCTTCCTTATATGATCTAGAGCGTGGCCGTAGAGCTTCGTTATTGTACGTATGCCTGAGCTTCTGACATTGAGTGAAGAACCGATTGGATTGAATCGTTTGAGCACAAGGTGGCCCAGTCGATCTGTTTGTTTGTCACGAGGAATTTGATGCGATCAAACCAAGCAAGACCAAACTGACCACCTCAATTCTCCTCTAGCCTTCGGTGCCGCTTTGAAGTACTTCGTATTCTAGAGGACATTTCACGGCCATTCACTAGACAAGGATGCCCTAACGCTCTGAAAGATACCTCTATGGACCCTACTGGGCAGTAAAACGTAACATCCGGATGAGCCGGGACCGTGTTTCCTACTGCACCCTGCCTACTCGCAAACAGGTCATTCGTCCAACACTCATGTCACTCCAAGACACATGTTATGCGGTTTCGGGGGCGATCACTCATGTATTCAATGGGCATTGAGGGCCGCTACGTCCTGACCAACATCCAATCCATCTCTTCCGGGACACAACCGCGCCGGCGGTCTCCGTTCAATTGGCAGATTTCCCATGATGTTTAAGCATAGAAGGAAACCAAAATAGACCAGATGACTACCTTCTTGTCATTCATACGGGTATTCCTGTGGCTTCGATTTTCCCGTCAAATTGAGCCATTCCTCCGAAGTTTAACTTCAATATCAAAATCGTAGCAACGGGCGCAGAGATGGTTCTCACCATGTGAGGGTGGAGAAATGCTATTTCCCCAGAGTATGGGGTCCCAACGCGGGGTTGGCGATCTCCACCTCGGTTAGCGAGCTGGGGAAGGATACTCGACGTTTAGGCGTCGGTTGAATCCCTTCCTGCAGTCCACATGTAAAGGGGCGAGTGCTGGGCTATACGAGATGCCCAGTTGATGGTCCATTCTGCACATGCCTGGCGTTAAGGTGGGGCGGATAATGTATATATGCGACTGCTCTGAGCCTTCGTATACCAGAAGGTCATTGAGGAGACCTTTCTTTTGTCACCCAGATTCATCCTACGCCTCAAGCCCGTGCGGAACCATCTCCATCGTCGATCATGTTCGGCACGAAATGTCTTCGTCTCGGCCAACACATCTTGTCGGCAGGATTTGGTTCGGTGTGGAGCAACAGCAGCGTCGATCAGTATTAGAGTAGAGTATCCTGAGCGTCGTGGAGCAATCCGTTTGCTTCTTGACGAATAGCTTAGCCCCAAGCTTAGGTCGGTGCCGATCCAAATAGCTTGGTGCCAAGTGATTGAGGTGGTCTGCGCCACAGGATGAATCGTCAGCGAGAGTTGCGAAACGATGAAAGTCGTCTACTCACGATGTATGAGGTAGGAAGCTTCGTTCTTCGGGCTCTTGTGAGGAAATACCGCGGGGTAGAGGCGGAGAATATGATTCGTTTGCGAAACAGACAGGAGAAGCAAGGAGAGGAAATTTGGTATATTTGCCCAGCAGATAAATGATACAAAAAACGCAAATAAGAATATCGATATGACCCTGTAGTGTGTACAACTTCAACCACGCCCTACAGCTACGTCTCAGGCGAGATCGTTTAGAGACATTGGCTGTAGTAGGGGTTGAGGACCTGGCAAGTGGTGCCAGAAGCGCAAACAGTAGGTCCAGTCCAGCCTTGGCCACCGCTGTAGAGAAGTTCGTTAGAACGACTCGACCAAATTGAACTAAAGGGAGGCTTACCATTGACCGTACTTGACTTGAGTCTGGCCGGAAGGAGGTGCAGAGGTAGTGGTGGTTCCTCCTCCTCCGGGGTTGCTGGTGGTGGAGCCGCCGGTGTAGGTTGTTCCAATATCACCGAGCCTGATGTTGGAGTAGATAACCTGGGAGTTGGCAGCCGAGGACTCGACGTCGGTGGGCTTGCCAGAGCTAGTAGCGCATGTACCACGAGCGATACCGGGCTTGGATGCGTCGGCGTCGGTGGGGTAGTTGGAGTCGAGCCAGAGCATGTTGGCGTAATGGTCATCCCAGACGGAGAGGACGAGGACCATTCCGTTGGCGAGAGCCTTGCTCATGCCAGCCATGCCACCCTTGTTCTGGAAGGAAGTGGTATCGCCGAAAGCAGACTTCTGAGCATCACAGAAGTCGGAGGTGATGGAATCGTATGCGTCCATTCCAGGAACGTTGACCTTGGAGTTCTGGATGACCTTGCCATCCTGAACGTAGAGACGACGGATCTCGGAGAGAGTGCCAGAGGCAGAGCCACTGTTGGTGATGAACTGGGTGACGACTGTGAACTTCTTGGAGGTGTCGACAGTGAGGCCCTTGCCGTAGAAGGACTTGTCACCCATACGGAAGGAATTGAAGTCGCAACCGTCGGGATCGCAGATAGAACCGTAACGGTTGTCGGGACCACCGCAAGCGGAGCCGGTACATTTGTTGAGACCGGAAGCGGTACAGGGATGAGGGGTGTAGGCAGAAGAGATAGAGTTGGCCTCCCAGATATCCATCTCGTTACAGCAGGCACCAGCGCCACCGGTTCCAGCGTTGGAATCGTTGTCTGATGGCGACCAGCCTTCAACGTTGGCCTGAGTGTTTCGTTAGAAACTGTCGCGAGGTATATGAAAAAAGGCGTCACTTACAGTTCCAGCAATGAACTTGAGATCCCTTGGGCATTGGGAGTCGCAGTAGCCAGTTCCGTACTTGGCACCAGCCTTGTTGTTGGGGTATTTGCCAACACCACCATCGGCATCCATCTCGGAGAAGTAGAGCGCGCCGTTGAGACCACAGGGGAGTTGGGAAACGTCGACGTCGAAGGTGAACTCCTGGTTGAGGGGCTTGAACAGCTGGTAGGCGCTGTCGCTGGCCATGAGGTAGACACGAGAACCGATGTTCTTCTGGGAGCCGTTGGTGACGAACTTGAGAGTGAGGGCATTGCCGGAGGTGGTAATGCCGTAGGTGCCAGAGTAATCTGCGCCATCGAGAGCACAGTTCTTAGCACAGGTGTCGTTATCGGGGCAGAGAGAGGCGTCCCAGGTGTTACCAGTGTAACAGTTGGTGTAGCCGGAAGTGGTATGAAGCCAGCGCCAGTTGGCGTCGATGGTGATGCTACCAGGGGCTTGAGTGCATCCACTCGCCGTGCACTTGGACCAGCTCAAAGACGGGTGGGTTTCCGCAGTCTGAGTACCAACCTGCTGAGCGTATGATGCAGCAGCGAGGAAGGAGAGAGCGAGGAGAGAGGCTTTTGGGAACATGGCTCAAGAGTGTGTTTGAACCTAGGGGTTTTAGCTCGAAGAGAACTGGAGAATTGGAGAGTTTTAGAACGACTTTTATACCATAAAGAACGGATAATTACCGGGCAGGGTTCATTAGCGATCTGCTAGGCACCTCGAGCAGTGATATCATGCCTGGTCTTGAGTGCATGAAAGCGATACTATTTTGGGCAGTATAGGCAGACAGGTCTCGTTGTTGCTCTGAAATCATCAGGCTTCAACTATCCGAAAAGTGTCCGTATGGCTGCACAATTTACGCGTTTCACCGAGTGTATTGTACGCCAGGGTGGCCGTCTACCTGCGGTTGGAATTCGGTCGTCTGGTGACGAAACTTCGTGAAGTCTAATGCCGTTTCGTTCATATAGACCTCTGTCCAAGCAGGAGAAGCTATTGACGTTGAGAATCTGTATTGAGACGGAGTTAGAGACCCGTTAATCCCTAAAAGACTAACATGGCTGCAGCAGCAGCCACCATATGTGTCGAGCGGGCCGTGCATTGGGACTGAGTATGCCGTTGAGCAGATGCAGCAAGCAGATGTTTGTCGGGGATCATACCAAAAATGGCATTTATTTGGCTGCGGCCATCAGACCAAACAACGCGCCGAACACTCGCAGAGGTCACCCGGTCTGCTTCTCAATTTAGTTTTGGTCACCAGCATGGGAACCCATATTGAATTCGATGGAGCTTGACTTCTCCGCCGGTCCCTTCAACCTGTAGTCTGAGGAAAGGCAGCTGGACTGAAGCCATTTAAAAGAAGAGGCGCCACACCAGTAGTTCTCTGCCAGACTTTGATTCCCCAGATAGCGCTCCTCCGCACCGCGAGAGCTCGCACTTCGTTCTAAAATTCCCTGCGCACAAACGGATCAAGTCACCAGTGAGCTGCCGTATACAGAAATCCAATCGAAACGGCAGATATAGACCCCTCCCGAGCTTTTTCAGCTATATCTCCAGAGTGCTCGAAATAGTCCTGTTCTGCGGAAATGGGGAAGTTCTCCGCCATCTGGAGTCTTGCGTAAATGCGGGGCTTACCCCAGGCTGTCGAGACTTAGATCCGTGCACAGATGATGGAGGAAGAATCATAATGATATTGCACTGTACAGTTGGGATTTGGGAATACAAAGGCAAGTAAGTATCAAACTATGCCTGCGACGGGTATCGGATGATGATGTACAAGGGATTTTGTGAAAGCGAGAACGGTATATGTTTCTAGGACATCACCTCCGTGGTACTTAGAGACATGCGCTGTACTCGTCGCTCAACTTGGTGCAGGTGGTGCCTTTAGCACAGGCAACAGTCTCAGTGAAGCTCTGGCCACCGCTAGAATAGAATTGATGCATCAGTCAAAATGCGAGACGTCGCGAGTAAAAATAGAGTGATGACTTACCATTGAGCGTACTTGGCCTGAGGAACACCCTCGCTGCGGGTCTCCTTGGCAGCAGTGTAGGTCGAGTCGATATCACCGAGCTTGATGTTGGAGTAGATGACTTGAGAGTTGGCAGCAGAGTTCTCGACGTCCTCGGGCTTGCCAGAGTCGGTGGAGCAGGTACCACGAGCGATACCAGGCTTGGATGCGTCGGCGTCGGTGGGGTAGTTGGAGTCGAGCCAGAGCATGTTGGCGTAATGGTCGTCCCAGATGGAGAGGACGAGGACCATTCCGTTGGCGAGAGCCTTGCTCATGCCGCCCATGCCGCCCTTGTCCTGGAAGGAAGTGGTATCGCCGAAAGCAGACTTCTGAGCGTCGCAGAAGTCGGCAGTGATGGAATCATATGCGTCCATTCCAGGAACGTTGACCTTGGAGTTCTGGATGACCTTGCCATCCTGAACGTAGAGACGGCGGATCTCGGAAAGAGAACCGGAGGCAGAGCCACTGTCGGTGATGAATTGAGTGACAACAGTGAACTTCTTGGAGGTGTCGACAGTGAGGCCCTTGCCGTAGAAGGACTTGTCGCCCATGCGGAAGGAGTTGAAGTCGCAGCCATCGGGATCACAGATGGAGCCGTAACGGTTGTCGGGGCCACCGCAGGCGGTGCCGGTACACTTGTTGAGACCAGAAGCGGTACAGGGATGAGGGGTGTAGGCAGAAGAGATGGAGTTGGCCTCCCAGATATCCATCTCGTTACAGCAGGCACCAGCGCCACCGGTTCCAGCGTTGGAATCGTTGTCGGATGGTTCCCAGCCCTCGACGTTAGCCTGGAAGATAATTTGAAGTCAGATCAGGCAGACAATGCGAATGCAGCATGACTTACGCTTCCAGCGATGAACTTGAGGTCCCTCGGGCACTGAGAGTCGCAGTAACCAGTTCCGTACTTGGCGCCGGCCTTGTTGTTGGGGAACTTGCCAACACCACCATCAGCGTCCATCTCGGAGAAGTAGAGAGCGCCGTTGAGACCACAGGGGAGTTGGGAGACATCGACGTCGAATGTGAACTCCTGGTTGAGGGGCTTGAAAAGCTCGTATTTGCTGTCGCTAGCCATGAGGTAGACACGAGAACCGATGTTCTTCTGCTGGCCGTTGGTGACGAACTTGAGAGTGAGGGCATTGCCGGAGGTGGTGATGCCGTAGGTGCCAGAGTAATCTGCGCCATCGAGAGCACAGTTCTTAGCACAGGTGTCGTTGTCGGGGCAGAGTGTGGAGTCCCAGGTGTTACCAGTGTAACAGTTGGTGTAGCCCTCAGTTGTATGGAGCCAGCGCCAGTTGGCGTCGAGGACGACGGAACCCGAGCCGCCGGAAGTGCATCCACCGCCCTTGGTGCACTTCTGCCAGCTGAGGGAAGGGTGGGTCTCGGATTGCTGAGTTCCGACTTGCTGTGCGTAGGTGGCAGCAGCGAGGAAGGAGAGAGCGAGGAGAGAGGCTTTTGGGAACATTGTGAGAGGAACCTGTGTTGAGTGGGAAGAGATGGAACTGAGACTTGCTCTGAATCCGATGTCGAAGCTGGGTCGATACTACCATCCTTTTATACATGAAAGGACGGATAATCGCCGGTATACCAGTTCCTGGACATCATCTTTGTGTCAGGCTCGGAATGAATATGCGAGAGGCTTGGTGGACAGAGATCCTTCCCTGGGATATGACGACTCCACAGTTGGTTGCTCAGAAGACCTCCTTTCTGCACCGTGGATAGTCCGAGAGACCCTTTATTTTTTGAGTATTCTCCGTTAGCAACAGGCCGTGCGCAAGGAGGAGCCCAGTATCACCTTGGAAGAAACGATTGGGAAATTGAAAGGTCCAGTCACATCTATAAAGGCGTTTGGTGGTGAAACCAGTACCATTGAGGCCTTGGCAGTCCTTGCACCACGAAGATATTAGTCTACTACTAAAACAGGACAAGGTTTAGAACTTGAGGCGTTGTGGGGTAACACCATGGGCAGGCTCGTGTGGGGAACTCCACAAGGGAAGAGTAACCATCGAAAATCCGTTTGCGCGGCATGTCTGGCACGTCTGGCACAATTACCAAAAGCGACGCGTTATTTGGCAACCCCATCATAACCAAACAACGCTCCGGCGGCCCGTTATCACCGCCTTCCTTCTTCTGCCAGCGACAGCTCGCGTTCAAAGTGATTTCTTGAAACCTCTATCCCAGAGATACTCTTACCTTCTTAATTCTTTTTATTGCCCAGGCGCAATCCACCTTAAAACTCGTATTTTGACCTTTCTCGGGGATGCGGGGGAGTTCCGACCCTAATTATCAATTACAAGGTTTTCTACGCCGCCTGATTGAAAGAAGGACGTTTTGCTCCACATTTTGCGATCGCCGACCTCTGCCGTCCAAACTTTACCCTTCGAACATTGCGGGGGAAATCCCTCCAAGTACAACTATTTCGCCGAGGGATTTTCCCCGCTGTATCGCTGTACGATGTACGCATCCGCCTTGGCGCAGGCCTCAGTAATGATGCATACAGTATAGTTGATGTGGTGGAGCCGTTGGTGGGCAGACTAAATCTGGATAATCCTCCCCCGCAAAGATATCGGAAGAAAGGCCTTCGTAAAGGTGCTTTGACCATGTGTATGTAGCCTCTGAAAGGGTCCCTAGGCAGGAGGAAGGATAAACTTAGTACTGCGGCAATACAAGATAGTTGGTCTTAGCGTCTTGGACCGTCAATGGAAGCATCCACGGTGATAGTAATTCAGCGGTAGGTGATAATGCATCATGAATATGTCATGGCAGAATCACCGAATCGAAGGTATCGTAGTCATTAAGGAAAGCTAGTACAAAGCATTGAAAAATGCGCAGAGAACCAAAAAGTATTGCAGGGGTACTACAGTGTCCAGTAGAGTCCATTCCAACATAGCCCGTAATCGTGAAGTGGGAAAGAGAAGAGGAGATCCATGTCAAGATGATAATTAGTTCTTGCCATGGTCCAGGTACCCAGCGTACTCGTGCTTGTAAGCTGGCGGTGGGTTGATATCGAAGTCATCCCCACCAAGGCCTAAGGTTAACCGCCAGTCATCAGATTTCTTAGAATCTGAGAGCTTAGCAGGGGGTATTAGTGACGGTAGCTGCCACTGGGATGATGTCGGTGATACAGGCGATGGTGGATGATCAAGGTCTGTGACGCCTTTCGGAACCAGGGATGTCGTGGATTCGCTGAAATTCCATGAGCCATTAGGTCCTCGTTGAGCGATACGCATTCCCTGTCCTGGTGAGTGTTCTGAGGGGAAATGATTAGGAGGTGATGGCAGTTATGAAGAAGAAAAGTGGGACCCACTGAATTTGGGTGCCTCTGAACCGAACGGTATAATCCGTGCGGCGGAGGGAGCTCGAGCAGCTCGCGTTCGTCTCCCATGAAAATTCGGTGTATCGCTTTCCTCATCTGAACTAGAGTTCAGTGGAGGTCGGGGCTTGAAGCGGTAGGTCCATATCATGATTATAGCGATGGCAATTATTCCAAGCACACATAACACGATAGCGACAATTGTCGTGCGTTTGTCGTCTGAGGGATCTCCCAATGAAGGGGCCGAGCTGCTTGAAGGCGTTGCAGTAGATGAGGATGTTAAGGAGGGCATGTTGGAGGGTGAGGCTGTGAAGTTGGAGAAACGTTAGCTTATCCCGCCAAATCGGACTACGACCAGCTACTCACAACAGGGGACTGAAAACGTTGAATGACAGACACACGGAACCGAACTCGAATAATTTCTACACCGCTTGAACGAAAGGAGTGGCGTCCAAGTAAAAAAGAAAGGAGCGTCGGGGGAGAAAGCAACCAAGCGGGAGAGCCTACAGGTCGTGGACAGAGTGAAACCTCGTAATCACCACGAAATTCGGCTTAGAGTGACAAGGTCAATTCAGTTGATCTGTTTTTCTTTGATGAGAACTGTCAAATGCCGCAGGTCATTTGAAGCATTGCATCATGGTTCTATGGCAGAGATAACATATGAAGATTCATGTCAACATCTGAGTAGCATAGGAACTACACTTTCCAGCCAAGAAATCTCGTCAATAGCTTGCTGGAGACTGTGAGGTCTTTCATGGTGAAGGATGAGGTGGTCTTGGCATTGGCTGGAATGGAACAAGGTGCGGAACCCGGCATCCGGCAAACTCTCTATTGTGCACAGCCACATCAAAACATTCGTTCGAGTCACCACGGGTACCTTGGACAAACCTTGAAGCTTGCTTTCAATTTTGAGCGACGAGTACGAGAGCTGCTCTGGGTTCGTAAGGACGTCAGTTTGCATTGCGCACTGGCACAATCATGGCTCTGATACTATCTACCTCGAAGGCTGGATTATCCCTGAGAAGATCGTGCATTCGGATCGCACCCTGCCTACCTGTTGCTGCTGCGTTTACTTCAGGCCTCCGTTTCAATTCCAAATCCACCAGGACCCCAAATCCTATTCCCGCGTCGTTCCTGAGAGGAGGGACGTCCAAAGGAATATTCATCGACAAGTCCCTGCTTCCGGAGAAACGCGAGGAATGGACTAGGATATTTCTGGGAATCATGGGTTCGCCTGATCCAAGGCAACTCAATGGTATGGGCGGAGGAATCTCCAGCCTCTCCAAAATCTGCGTCGTCGGTGCCCCGACTGCCGCCGAAGCCGCAGACGGCATCCAGGCTGAATACACGTTCGTTCAAGTCGGCATAAACGACACAAAGATCGACTACTCCGGCAATTGCGGAAACCTATCCAGCATGGTTGGTGTCTTCGCTGTGGACGAAGGCATTTGTCAACCTACCGTACAAGATGGGGCGCTGCGCGCCACGGTACGGTCTTTCAATACCAACACACGGAAGATCATTGACACGACGTTCCCTGTATCCGCACACGATGGACATACACCTGTGGTGGATGCACCCGAAACGACCATTGCAGGTGTTCCGGGGCAAGCATCCGAGATCATACTTGACTTCGTCAACCCTGCCGGAGCTGGAACGGGCAAACTCCTACCTACAGGGTCGCCCACCGACGAAATTCAAGTTACTCTGGCGACGACGCAGGGACAGAAATCGGTCACCTGCTCGTGCATAGATGCAACGAACCCTACGGTTTTCGTCAGCCATGCGGAACTATCTACGTTCCTCCCTATCACCGAATACTGTCAAGGGAAAGCACCCACCTCTGCAGCCGTGTCGGAGGCGCTAGAAGCCATTCGACAAGCAGCAGCCGTGAAGATGGGACTTGACCCAGCCGCCCAAGCTCAGCCCAAGATAGCCATCCTCAGCGACCCGCAGACAGAAGAGGACAAAGCCCAGCATGTCGATCTCGTCATTCACGCACTCTCAATGGGAGTTCTCCACAAAGCGGTGCCAATGACGGTCGGACTATGCGCAGGAGTGGCAGCAAACACGAAGGGCTCGCTGCCTTGGGAGATAGTACAGAGGTCCCGGGCAGCAGGGAAGCAAGGAGCGGAAGGCATGGTCAGACTTCGACACCCGAGTGGGTTGGTCGACGTAGGGGCGGAGTTCGCTAAGGACGGCAGCGTCAAGAGCGCCAAGGTGGTTCGGACAGGAAAGAGGCTGATGAAAGGCGTCGTCTGGTGGTGATACCAATGCTTAGATTTTACTGGGCATTTTATATGAATTTTTCATACCCCTGCAACGTCGCCCGCAAGACGTTATCGAGGCCAAGTTTCACGACTCATTATCTCCGTCCCGGCTTTTATCCATGGTCTTTGCATTGGCCTGCATTAGCCACTCTCCAAGCGATAAATTGGCTAAGATGGCGAATAAATATCGTCGAGATCAGATGCGGAGCGTCGGGAGCAATCCCAATCAAAAATTCTCGGAGGAAAGACTCCTGCTCCTCATTGCCCTCATCGACTTGTAGGTCAATATTTCAACGTCGCCCTCTTTGGCAGACAATATCACCAGCTATTTGCTTGGTGGGAGAAAGATTTGGTGGATTACACGATATAGCCAAGCTTCCGAGAAGCCCACATTCACATGTTGGAGTAAAACTTAGCATTGACCTATCGCACATCCTCGGTGAAATATGCGTGTGGACAAACTTACCTTTCCGGATTTCGCCATAGAACTAGTACACCGGTCCGTCTTCCTAACTTCGTTGTTATCTCCAGCCTTTCTTACAAGGTTATTAGGCTTTTCGTAGATCCTGTAACCTTCATACCGGCCCGTTTGAGCCTCATTCGAAATCGAGCATCCGATACTCAGCAACATTCATCCCAAGTAAATGTTTGTTCAGCACCACTCAAGTATGGCCGCCTAAACCAAAAACGATATGAGAATTCGTCCAAAGGAAGCTACCGGGAGAAAGCTCGGAAATGATGCAAAGCATCCCAGGTACGGCAGCTTCCATGTATGTTATCCTCCGTGATGCAACCATGGATACTTGGAGGGCAGATCCCAAGCGCGCAAAAGCTCTTAGTATTGAATGTCAGTACGTGTCTAAACCACACGTGAGTATAGGGGATTTATCGGGGGAATGAAGCCCAGGTAACATCTTCTCAGCTCAGATTGGCTAGAAACACGTCGCGCGTAGAACGCGAGCAAGCGGCAGATAACGTTCTAGCTTGCCTGTCCATGGTAATACCCAGTATATTCTTTGCTCACCCTGGCGTCCGTATCCAAAGCATTCACGTCGACGGCTCTCCAGTCCGGCAAATCGTCGGCATTCCGAAAGCCGTTAAAAGGCGATGGTCACTGGATCAGGGGGCATTTTGGTCATAGAAAACCACTATCATGGCCTATCTTATCTTGACCGCATCGTACACGAACAATATCTCGACCCTCGAGTTCGATCCTGCTAAAGGAACGTTGAATTTGGCGTCTGCAGTCACCGTCGGGCACCATCCATCGTGGATCACCGCGCATCCTGGCGATAACTCGATTGTCTTCACTGGACTAGAGCAAACCGATGGAAAAGTCGTTGCGGTTAAATTCGATGTGAAGGGAAAAGGCGAGGTCATAGCTTCTGCTTCTTCTGGTGGTGCAGACCCAGCGTCGTTGCTGGCGACGAAGGACAATCTCTACGTTGCAAACGTGCGTATTCTTCCAATATTCCACCCAGCGATGCATTGTCTGATAATCGCTCTTCCAGTACTCATCCGGCCATATCGCCCGATACCCCATCTCCTCAAAGACCCCCTGCTTGCTATCCGAAACTCCCGAAACGATTCAAGTCTTTGGGACCGGTCCGAACAAGGATCGTCAAGAAGCTTCCCATCCCCACCAAGTTATCATTCATGAGCAACACAACGAGCTTCTCGTCCCGGACTTAGGTGCAGACAAAGTCCGAAGGTTCTCAATAGCCAAAGACGGATCATTGAAGGAGGAAGCTGCAATTGAGTACACCCCGGGAGGCGGTCCGAGGCATGTTGCTTTCCATGGTATGTTTTCTCCTATCTTTTCAGGAGAAATTCTCTAAAATGTTTAGGCGGAAACATCTTTACGCTCCTGGAGTTGACCAGCGGCATCGCCAAACATACCTTCCCCGCTTTGCCCAATGCCGCGAAACTCATCACCTCCAAACCGACCATGTCGAACCCGCCTGCCCTACCGAACGACATGCTCGCAGCGGAGATTCTCATCCCGTCGACGAACGCAAGCTTCCCCACGCCCTACATCTACGTCTCCAACCGGAACGATCCTTCTCCCGCGGGTGATATCATATCGATCTTCTCAACAGATGATGCCCTCGAGTTGGTGGCGGAGGTACGGTCCGGCCTCAATCACGTCAGGGGAATTGTATTTGGCGGACCAGATGACAAGTGGTTGGTTGCTGGTGGTGTCAATGGTGGAGGCGTCAAGGTGTTTGAGAGGGTGGATGGAGGCAAGGGGTTGAAGGAGGTCGCTCATAACCCTACCATCGAGGCTCCTACTGGATTCCTCTGGAAATAGACGCGTCTTGAGAATAAGTTATAGACAATGTGGAAATTGAACTATATCGAAGTAGGAAGTAGGGACTGGATAAGTTATTGATTACTATCATGAGAATACATATTCTACATCATAACCATCTCCTGCGAGCTTTGCAGACAAGAGTATCCTCGGTACACAGCACGAAACCCTCAGGCTGGGTTAGGATTCATGGTGCGGGCCTAGCCAATGGTACCGTCGCTTCTCAGCTTGGCAATAGCTTCCTCTGACAACCCCAGCTCCTCCGTGAGCACCCGGTCTGTATGGTAGCCCAAGTTCGGCCCAGCCCATCTCGGTTGTGGATCAACACCCTCCAGCACAGGGAACGTACCCTGCATCTTCACATTCCACCCCTTACTCTCCGTATCAGCATCCACCCAAACATCCCTCACCGCCCCTCTCCTTCATCTGCTCGCTCTCAACGACTTCCTTCACTGTGACAACTCTCCCAACCGGCACGCTCGCCTTGTTCATTACCTCGATGACTTCCTCCACGGTATGCTGGCTCGTCCATTCAGATATGGCAGCCTCAATCTCGGCTTGTCTTTTGACGCGGTGCTGGTTTTGGGCGTAGTTTGGTCCAGTGAGGTCCTCGCGGCCGATGGCGGTCATGAGGCGGTTGTAGATGGTGTCGCCGTTGGCGCCAATGACGATGTAGGCGGGCATGTTTGAGGGTGCTCCGCCGGTTGAAGTGTCTGGTCGGCATGGGTAGGCGTTGGTGGGCACGATACCGGTGACAGAGGATCCTGAAGGACCACGAGTCTGTCGGGGAAGAGTTAGCCTAGGCGATCCGTGAGAGGCAGGAGTTTGACTACCTTGCCCTTCCTGTCGTATTCTGGGATGATACCCTCCATAAGGTTGAGCATACTAGACGCAATCAATATCAGCCCAGTCTGCAGATTCTCCGGGGGCTAGTTGGGTACCTTTCAATGATGCTGACGTCCACAACTCTTCCAGTAGTCAACTGGCCAGTTTGCCTCTGGCGCCCCAGCACAGCCAAGACCTAAACGCTAGTCAGCAAAGTTACCAGTATTCGTGAAAGCGAAAGCACATACCGTACCAAAAGCTGCATGTAAGCCAGCTATCGAATCTCCCAGGCTGATATTTGGACGCACGGGAGGTCCAGATAGACCACCGGTTTCTGGGTCTGGCATACCGTTGATATACCTGAACCCCGACTCAGCTTCGCAGACGGAGGCATAGCCTGGACGTGGAGCCCATGGTCCAGTTTGACCATACCCGCTGACACGAGTGAAGATGAGAGAAGGATTGTGTGGATGAAGATCTGCAGGTCCTAGTGACCATTTTTCAAGGGCTGCAGAAGGTCACTTAGTTGAGAACTTTCAAAAGGGCACACAAAGATTCAGACGTACTGCCAGGTTTGAAGTTCTCTATCAGAACATCGCTTTTAATAGCGAGTTGCCTCACGAGTCTACAGGCTTAACGTTAGAATCAGAATACGCAGAAGGCAGAGTCACATACTTACTCCCTGCCTTCGGGTTTACGCATGTCGATTGCTACGCTTTTCTTGTTCCGGCCGATACTCCTGAACCAAGGGCTGGTCCCATCTTCATCCAACTCTCGCCAGACACGTAATGGATCTCCTAGCTTCGGGGGTTCGACCTTGATGACTTCTGCACCGAATTGGCTGAACGCAGGCAGAATGAGCTATGTCGTGTGACTGGGACTGGTCAAGGACCTACCCAAGAAGCTGCCCTGCAAATGGACCTGCTATCAGTTGGCCGAGTTCCAAGACACGTATTCCAGCTAATGGCGCAGCATCCGTGGCATTTCCAAGTGTTGTTAAAGATCTTGCATGGGTCCTGTCATTGCCTCTGGATTCAGTACAGCAAGCAGCGGTGCATTGGAGAATGTGCAGACCTTTTCACGCACGAGCCAATGCTTCTGCTGAGGGCAAACGGCGTTGACATTTCAAGCTGCAATGCCCGTTGTGAGCTCGGCTTTTGGATTGGGATTTGGACTGTTGAATGGTCGTTTCAAAGTCATGGATGTTGCAGCAAGAGCCATCGGAGCTTGGTCGGCCGAAAGAGTAGACTGAGAGACCGATGTGGCCGGCTTTCTGAGCCGGAGCTGCCTCGACTGACGAACTCTTGCACGAACCGTCATGCTCGCATTGAATCGATCCAATAATTTACCAACATCCGACGTATCAACAGTTGAAGAAAAACTCGCCAGTATCTGGAATACAATATCTTGTACACATATCGCTGAAAATAGTTCAAAGGCTTCTACTTCAAGTGCGTCTAATTACGACAGGATATAAGTCATCCTCCTCGCTGCCGTTGTTCCGCTACTATCACTGTCGCTCTCAAGCGCCGAGTAATATTCATCTGAGTCTGTATCGGTTTCTCCACCAGCGAGTTCTGCATCCTCTCCCAGCCCAACCCTCATAACAGCCGCCTGAACATACAAGCCGCCTGAATGAGCTTTATCAGCTCATCTACTCTGTATCCCGTAGCTCCTACCTCTTCAATATCGGCGAGGGCGGGAAACATGGCGAACAGACAGCTAAGAAGATGGCTCTCTGCTTCGGGGGTGTCGAAGGCTTCTGGGGGAAAACAACTGCGGCTTACTGAGAGTTTAGTTACTCTCCTGTTTAAGGGAATCTTGCCGGAAATCGTTAAGGTCGGGCTCTCCAGATTAAATGGTATCAATCTGACGAGCATCGTAATCGTGTGGAGGTCTTTGCAGTTTTCTATCAGCGGTATGAGGCCCCGTAGTGTCATCGAAGTCCCGTCGTCGAGCGCAAATCTATCGGTTGCTCGGATTCTCTGCAGTGACAACCAGCTCGTAGCTGCTTCACGTAGCCACAAATTATCAAATTCGCGGACAGCAGGTGATTCAAAGTCGAAATCTCGTAGATTTCCGAGCATGAAAAGCGGCTTCATATCAGAAGCGCCAAATCCCCATTGACTGGCTGTCCTTATCTGCAGAGTTGTCAAGCTGGTGAAAAGGGAGGGATTCTGCTTGATGCCTTCGAGGAGAAGCACCATCTTCTCTCCGAGATGACTAGGATTAGAGGTCGCAATTGGGGAGTCATGGAGGACTCGAAGCGATATCAATGGCCTGTGTGCAACCATTTGCGCTCCGGATGCCCAAGATCTCGTGGTGATGGCGAGTTCACAAATACCCCGAAAACAATCTGTTTCGCTAAAGAGTAAGGTAGGAAGTGGATCTTGGGATATCCAGCTCCTCGGTGACTGCAATTTACTCAAGTGGAGCATGGCGGCTGCAGTGAGAAGGGAGGCGGGACAGTCCACGAGGCGTAAGTGGTGTAGACTCATCACGAGTTCCGATAATGAATTCGAAGGACTTGCCGTCCGCACCAAACATAGTCCTGGAACGAAGCGTGAATCTGAATCTATTACTCGAAGGGATTGTAGGTAGGGGCTGCGTTTCCCTATCTCCGGCCAACTGCAGTCATCTGGATTGGGTCGATCACGGCCGCCATCGTATGCGCTGAGTGCAGGATCCAAAGAGAGATGCAGAACTTTTGGCGAAAACAGGGACCATATGAAGGATGGGCATTCAAGTAAGATTTTCCATCCTCCATTAAATCGGAGTGAGATGTCTTTTAAATTGGGGAATAGTGTGGGGCTTGGGCTGCTAGATGCTCCAAGATACCCGTCCAACTTTTTGAACACGTCGAAATCCATAGTTCGGTGAACTTGCGAGTTAGAGTAGAGCCTTGTATTGCTTACAAACTCTTCGTGCAGGCTTGTCATCTTGGGTGCATAGTACGCGAATCGTCCCGAGAAATCATTCTCTTCAAGCGATCGAAGAAAGACCTGCTCGATAATTCAATCGTCACTGTGTGTCGACACTGAATCATGTTGGAGGCTCACGAAATCAACGCGATGGCCCGACGGAGTTCGCTTCTTAGCCCACAAACCTTGAGGTAGGGTCTTAAAGAGTGGTTCAAAATGGTTTTGACTCCTCCACAGAACATCCAATGCTGGATCTGAGCGAACACTTTGCATGAGCTCCTGACTTGGATTGCTAGCCATGCACTCGCACTCACCTGTAAATCCAGAGCACGTAAGCGCTAGATTCAACAAATCGGGGTTTGGTTTTTTCGGCCAGATCTTGGTTTCTGGTGTGCTTGAATCTACACATTCAAGAATGAGTCCAATAATCTCAGGAAGGTGAAGCGCTGGGTGCATCGGTGACCAAGCACGAGGTCAGATACACGAAAGACATCCGGGGACGCGATCGTGATTATGGTCATGCTTGATGCGGCTCAAGCGCTCAAGGCGCTTAATCCATGATCTGAGTGCCTCAACCTCCTTCGTTGTCGAATCCCATTACAACTTCAGCGGGCTCAAAAAATAAGTAAAACAAACTGTATACACCACCGTATAATATTGAGACATATCATTCCACCTTTACGTATTTTACATGCTCATCCTCTCAGCATATGCCTTCCGAACAAGTTTTCGAAGCTCGCCTGATCTTCCATTATCAGGTCTCAACGGCCTAATGTCCGCGAGAGCAGGGAATAAGGCAAAAAGGCAGCCGAGTATGTCTTTTGTGCCAACCCGCGGTACACAAAAGTCACTGACCGGAAGTTTGGTTACCCTAGCGTTCGAGGGGATCCCGGCCTGTAAGGTTGGGCCATTGAGATCGAATGGCACAAACTGAACCGCTGTGCCAACCTCGCGAAGGTCCTTGCATCCTTCAACTAATGGGATGAGACCTTCCAAGGTCATCGAAGGCTTTTCGCCGTTAAAACTATCCACCAATCTGATCCTCTGCAGCTTTAGCCAGTTTGTAGCCGCGCTGCGTAGAAAGGAGTTGTCGAATTTCTTAACATATGATGGCTTGGTGTCGCATGGGGCATCGAAGTCGAAATCGCGCAGGTTCTGCAGATTGAACAATAAGCTCAAATCAGAACCCCAGCACCCCTTATTCTCGTGGGAAGTATACGTCCAGGTCGTGCTTATCCGGAGTGTTGTTAAGCTGGTAAAGAGAGTGGGGTTGTCCATTATGGCGTCCAGTACAAAGGAAAACTCCCCACCCCCCGTTAAATGAGAATCCATCCCGTCATGATTGACATGGATTGACGTCAATGGCCGGTGTACAACCAACTGCGCAGCGGGATACAAAGACCTCGATCGGACAGTGATTTCGCGAAGACTCTGAAAACTATCAGGCTCCGCGAATAGTGCAGGTGGACTATCCGACGTAGAATGCGTCCAGCTCTTGAGACGCGGTAATCCACCCAAGTGGTAAATGGCTTCTGGGGTGAGAAGGCTAGTTGGGCAGTGTACAGCACGTAAGTGTTGTAGTTTGCAGACGAGGTTAGATATCTGGGGTGAAGGCCATTCCTCTATGCCGTCCTCTATTTCAAGAGATTGTATGTTGGGGCTACGTTTGAAGATCTTGGACAAATTGACGCTAGGTTCGTCCCACAGATCCATCGATGAAAGTTTGACATTGACGGTCTTTGTGGAAAATAGGGACCATACGAAGGTCGGCCATTCCCGCAGCACTTTCACTCCATCAGTAAATCGGAGTGAAATTCTCGTTAGATTCGGAAATAGCGTGTTGCTGGAGCGCCGCAAACAGCCTGATCTTCTCAGATATGTGTTCAACACCTTGATCCCGTCGTTTGACAGAAAGTAGTGAACCTGGACATTGCCGAACCTTGCGTCGAGCTCAGAATCATCGCTGAACACCTCGTCCAGGCTTGTCATCTTGTGTGCATAATATGCAAAGCGCTTAGAGAAATCAGCTTCTTCTAGTGGCCGTACGAACACCTGAACAATAGTAAAGTCATTAGTTATCGCACGCCGATACTGACACCCCTCGCAATTTCGGGTACGTACCATTCGGACACGAACAGCATGGCCCACCTGAATTGACTCCATGGCCCACAAATCTCGAGAGAGGGTCTCGAAGAGTGGTCGCAGGTGCTTTTGACGCTTCCACAGAACACTCAACGCTGGATCTAGGCGAGCGGTTTGTTTAAGTGGCCCTGCTGATCAGTCCATTGTGTACTCACCTGTGAACGCAGAGCACGTAAGAGCTACATTCAGTAAGTCTCGATTTTGTCTCTGGTGGATGACCTTTGATTGTAATGGCGCCTCCGAGACCATGCATCCAAGTATGAGGCCAATAACATCAGGATTTTGCAGAGCTGAATGCATAGTCGATCGAGTAGACAAGGTCAGAAACAAGAAGGAAATCGATGGGTCGGACTTGTCAGGGAGATGCATATCAGTCACAAGTTGAAAGGTTCCAAGTTTTCCAGGACGATCTGTCCGTATTAAGAAGGTTTATTGGGAAGAAACATACCTCTCCTCCCGGTGTTCTCGGAAGTTTGTTATGAACTTTGATCGAATTTTCGCAGCCAAGCATAGCCCCGACGGCCCACGCTGGACACATGAGATGAAGCATTAATAGAACTAATGCATACAATACATACAACGGTTACTCCTCCAAGGACGCGATGGTATGTGGCACAGTGATAAATGACGCCAGCAGCCATTACGAACGTAATCGTTCTTCATGTGCCTCCCTCAGCAACCGTGTTATCTCGTCCACCCTGTTCCTAACACGCTCTGGGGTTTCTATATCAACGAGGTACGGAAAGAGTGTGAGTAAACAACGAAAAATTTGATCGGCCCTATCTGTAGGTGGCGGAGCTACAACATTTAGTACCGAAAACTCAAGTTTCGAGATTTTTCTATTGGATACTCCCGGGGGGACTTCACTGAGGTCGAAAGGAGTCCAGTGGGCTGCTACATTGAGCTCGGTGAGGTGGGTGCACCTTTGGACCAAGGGGATGAGTCCTCGTAACGTAAAATCCGTAGTTCTTCGTACGTTGAAATGGCTCATTGGATGGATCCTGAGAGTCTGGAGCTCAGGCCAGCTGTGCGAGGCTTTGGCGAGCCACGAGTCATCAAGACGGTAGACAGCGTTCATCTTGATATCGACAGTTTTTAGGTGCCTGCATTTAAACAGTGGATCAAGGTGTTCGAATTTTTCACTCTCCGAGGCCATGCTCATAGACCGTGAATGAATGTGAAGAGTGCGTAGCCTTTCGCGCAGCATGCTGCTTGATAGGATGTGTGTCAACTCTGATAATCGGGGGATGTCGTAGTCCGGAGGAGGGAGAGTCCATTCATGGAAACCCATTTCCACTGGAAGCAAGACATTGAAGCTTGTCAAGGGCTGGTTCAGGCTCTCCAAGAATTTTGAAGCCAGACGCGAATTGCCAGCAACGATTGAAACCACTCGGAGATGTGGAAATCGGTGTTCAGCGGCGTCGCTTCCAGTGACTAGTCTAGCAACATCATCTGGATGTTCTATGTAGATCTCGCTCCAGCCTCGAAGCGTAGGTATACGCTGCAGATGCCGAATTGCATCGCTAGAGAGGATGGAGGCTTGACATTCTAAGACCTCGAGATGATCCATGGCAGAAATGAGCTTTGACAGTGCCGGTGATTCGACGCGTTCAAAACGGACATGAATTACCAGGTTGGTAATATTCCTGCAACGAGAAGAGATGTCGTCGAAAAGTTCTGCCCACTTATCAACGTGGTGTAGACCAAGAGAGATGATTGTGAGATGCTTAATGCTCGGGCTAAGGAGATGACGCAGGAAGGGTATGCGGTTATTTTTAGAGATGTACTGGGTTGGCGCTTCAAGGTGGAGGGTAAGGTGGTGTAGGTTGGGTAGGAAGTTCAAGCCTGGTGAATTAGAAAGTATTGCATCTAGGAGGTTTTCGTGGAACAACGCTTGGACGCTTGGAGGCGAATTCTGAAGGTTTACGATCTTCGACGCGTAATACTTCAATCGGTGTAGGTCGCCGTCTTTTATGGGTCTGGGAAGGGTCTTTCAGAGTCTTCTGGATAAGCCTATCATTCTCTAATTGCACATGATAAGAACACTCACGGGTTTCTCATCAACTCTGGTTTTAAAGAAGCCAGAAAAATCTGGTAATGATATCTTAGTACCATCATATGCAATAGTTTGCTTCCGGGATAGTAACAGGTCTTGAGGAGCAGTTCGTAGAAGAGGTATCGTGCTAGATTGGCTCCGCCATAACAGTGTCAGCGCCGCATCGGTGAACAATGTGCAGGTCAATGCTAATCCGAGAAGAGTCCGTGTTGATTCTGGATGAAGAGCAACATTCTCAAAGATGAGAGTCCTGAGTTCTGCAACTTGAAATACAGCATGCATATTCTTTAGAGTCCTCTGAGAAACTTGAGTAGGATGGTAGTCACGTCAAGGACCTGCAAGCCGGCTGCCAGCCGGCAAATCTTCGGCGAAAGGGTGGTCGCGGCGTCGCATTGCCTTATTCGGTAACAGGTCCGTGCTGTTTGGCTCCGTGTGCTCTATCGTCTGAACCACCATCTGGCGCAAAGAGTTCTTGCTTTCTCAATAACTGTTGAATTTTCCATATAAAGCCTATTCTAACTGCTACAATGGACCCATTCGAAGTCAGAATGAATTTCCTAGGCTACCTGAGGAAGCTGAACGCGTCAGTACATTTTTTCGGATTTGCACAAGCACTTGGCTAAAGTCGAGGCGAACCAGCGCAGGTCTCAGAATTCCATCTCAAAAGCCGTAGGCTATGCTATTAAATTCTTTCCATCTTGCGGGGAAGATTTGTGGGATTGCATTGTGGAAGAATGTCAAAAGGTGAGCAGGATTATACCTGGTCAAGGTGTTGAAGGAGCTGTGATTTCTTATCTTCTCTTTTCTTCTTTGCTATTGATGAAAGCGTGCTGATGCTTTCTTGACCAGGGATCCATAAACTCCAGGATTAATATCCTATATTTTCTGGATTCATTATGTGAAACCTGCCTCCTCGTCAAATCCCGCTCCAGTGTTGCTAGGCCATCAAGGGGTCCACCACCAGACAACCAGCCGAGTGCAGCACAAGGACTGTATGTGACGTTCGTTGCTCGGGACCTTGGGACAATTGTCGAGTCAGTTGTGCCAAAAGGACGGCAGGGGCTCCCCAACCTCGTCAGCACCAAGCAGGTAATGTCATCTTTTCATTGTACAGCTGTCATATGTCTCACAGGCTTTTACGATGTAGATTCTGGAAAGCTGGAGAAGCAAACGCGTAATCGATCCTACGGTTGTTGACAGTGCTCTCAGCACGCTCTCAACGCGGCATGCAGATGCGTCAACTGCGACTGAATCAACATCTGGGTCCTCCCGATTAACGCAACTCAACAAAAACGATGTCATAAAACGTATTGAAGAAGACCGGGAGCGACATAAACGACTACGAGAAAGGCGATGGGTCCAGCCAGTTACCCACAACCTGCAGAACCGTGATCCGAACTCCTACGCGACACAGCTAGCGTGCTTTATGCCCCTTACCAACCCCGGAGATGGAGAGGAGGAGCTGACTATTGATATTGAGTTTGAGAATGAATGGGAGACGACGAGTGATTGGAATGAGGATGATGAAGAAATCGCCGCTGAGGAGGCGGATCTCTGCTTTCCTGCAGAAGGAGAAGGACCAATGGACCTCTCGTAGTTCTTTCGTTGTGGTTACATCACCCGAAATGTATGATATCTCTGCGTAATCCTTACCTTCGTTACGACAACATCGGCATCCTAGTCATGAGTTTCGCGTCCTCCGAGGAGTCAGAACCAGTCATGATAGTAATGCCGGCCCTACAGCTAATTTCCCACGGTCTTGCTATACTGCTGGTCAACTTTTTCTAGCACGACCAAGGCCAGTTTGCCATCGCTATAATTGACAGTTCAAAGTGTCCAAAAAAGCAACATTTGCAAAACTAAAGGCTAAGGAGGCCAAAGCATCTTCAGCTGGGTCTTTAAGGGGACCAGATATTCGATCGTGGATTTCGGAAGCTGCATTAGGCGATCCAGATATAGACTCGATGGACATGGATGAAGGCACTGGACCTGTGTGGCAGCGGGATCGTATATTGGAGAGGTGGAAGGAGAGCATGGCATATGCTCAGGGTACGCTGCTAAGTAGTAGCACGAAAAGAAGGGTCACGTTCTTGCAGGATGAATTGCTTCCTCTAGTGAAGCATGCAGGTGCGTAGCCTTTCTTTGCTAAAATTGCCATGCAAATAACCTCTTCATGGCCAGAACTAAGCCTGGAGAACGCAACAGACATCTTCAACCTCCTAGCCTCAACGTATCCTCGATATTCAGACGGCCAATCTCGCGATGCAGTCGAGGAAATCATTCGGGACCTGGTTAGGGTAGATGAGCTTCGTGGAGCGCAAGAGGGGAAGATACTTGGCATATCAGACAGGATCTTGGAATGGCTTTCCAATGAGGCTGGAAGAATGGCCAAACGATTACCAGAGTACGTCCACATTCACTGATCAATATCTCATAGCACGAGGCTGACAATTGACGCGTCCAACTCTAGTGCCTACGCATCTTCGGACCTATTTGTTCTCCTAAGCTGGAGTTGTGGAGCTTTCACTACCTATACCCAGACCAACCCTGGTTTTGGCACGGATCCGAATGCTACAGCATGGAAGACCAGCATCATGCCACTTGCGACGCTCTTTGACATGCTGAGCGCTTCCGTGAAGCGGCCTGCTATTCTCAATGGTGCACTCGTACGCGTAAGACGCGCTTTTCGTGCAGTGAGTCCGTTTCGTCAGGATATCCGAGTATGTGTACTGATCACCATCCACCTCAGGCAGGCTTGGACAAGCTGCAAGTTATCATCAATACGTTGTTGCTCCAGCTGAAAACGAGTTCAACACCTCTGCGGATTTTCCCTTTGCTGGGCGTGGCCATTGCTGTTCTGATCCGACTCAAGAAGATTGACATTGAACCTGTTGCCCGCCTTTCCGATAACGCTAGAGTAAGCCCTGTGCAAGGATTTTGTTGAGGCATTTTATCTGACTGTTCCTTTGAAGGGAGAAATTCTTACTGCCTATTCGTCAAACGTCTTGATCTCCAAAACGGCAGTCCCTCCCCATGTTTCGGTAAGTTGGGCCCTGTATATACCCCGACAGAGTCCTCATGAATGATCGTAGACCTCCTTGGAAGATTTTATCAAAGTCTTCATTTCTCAAGCAGAGGTCACTCAGACGATAGTACCCACCCTCGAAAAGGCGATCCTACGATCTCCAGAGAACTCTCTACCAGGTACGTATCTCATCTTCTCCTACCTTGTCGTCGTTCTTATCTTTATCTATATAGTCATTACCGATTTCTTCACGGCATACACTGGTGTTCTCGATGCAGAGACCATAAAGCGCGTGGTCACCCAAGCTGTTAACAGCTCCAAATCCACCAACGCCGTAATACGGAACAACTCCATCCTCCTCTTCAAAGCCGTTATTTCTCGAAGCAGTGAAGAGCTTGGAGCCGCTGCCCTAACAGAGCTCCTGTCCCTCCCTCAGGCCGGAAAGTCGGCCGGGCCTGACCACCGTATCGCACTCTACTCTATGGCTGCCCTCATCAAGCCTTCCGCGGAGACTTCTATCGCAATAGAGGGCGAGAAAAGCCTTTCTTATTCCTTCATCAAATCCGCAACCACCCTACTCTCTAAAGAGAACCACGAAGGATCGGCAGCCATTCTCGCAGGTGCTCTTCCCCCGCATATAGCTGCAGTCCTGCGAGGCGGACTCGGTGTACCTGCAGAAACGACCGCTCTCATCGTCAAGGAAATGGGGAGTGCAAAACATGCAGTCAAGAGAGCATTTTGCGCTTTGGTGGGGTCTGCATTCTTCGGAGACATAGGCTCCCAAGAGCAAGCGGACTGGATCGAGAAACCGAAGGTGCTGGAGTTTGCCAAAGCTATTGTACCCGGGCTTGAAAAATCGCTGGCTGCGGTTTCTGCCAACCCAATTAATTCACCTGCTGGACCGTTGGAGGGGTACATTGCCGTCGCGGTGTTGTTGGGTCCGTTGGCCAAGACTGGCGCATTTGGTGAGATCTTTGCTATGTGATAGTTGGAAATACTGACTGACTAATTTCTAGTCGATGTCATCTCCAAGAATGCTGTTCTGAACTCATTTGCTGGAACCCCGACAAAGCCTTTCTTTTTGCTCTGGGACAAGGTGTACTCAAAACTGTCGAATTCCCTCGATGAATTGTGGCTACTTCGCGCAAGTGTCAAAGCATTAATACATTACAAATCCGAGCTGAACAAAAATGAGTCCTTAAGGTATACCAGCTCCTCATTTTGCTTATGACCTTTGTTTGCTCAACAACTTTTGTTTTGGTCTCTAGGTCACAGCTCGGCCTTATTTTCGTTCACCTTGCACTAGAGGCATCCACTCCTGCTCTAAGGGCCGACCTGTACAAGTCGATCCAAGAACTCGCCAAGGTAGAACCCAATCTCGTCAACCGCGTTATTCGAGAAGGCACCGCAGCTTTCCTTCTCCGCCATGCAGGTTCGCCCAAGACACCAGCACCACTTGCTTCTTTGGACGAGGCTCCGCCAAAGCAGTTCAGCAAACATGCTCAATTGTCGACTTTGCTCGGCAGTGCTGTTTCCTTCAAGACAGCAGAAGATGGAGAGTCAGAGATCCCTCTAGAGAAACGAGAAGAGATGGCTGTCGAGATGTTGATTTTGGCTCATCACTACATGATCTGTAGGCCTCTTTCGTACGTTTTGGCGTGTCGACAAATCTCACCTTTGGCCCTTCAGGCGGTACCTCGAAGCAAACTTGGATCGACCTATGCCAAAAGGCCGGTGCTGATCCCTGGGAGTTGACGGAAAGGAATGCGGATAGATTGATGAAGCTCGTCCTAGAAGCGTCAACTGTGGACTCTGTAGTGCGTCATTTCCTGGTGTTTCCGCGTGAATCTCACTAATGCACAAAAATAGGGCTTTGTCGATGCTAGCCAGAGCGCTGTCGGCACTCTGGTATTCGTGGCGCCTGAGACGATCCTTCCGAGAATTCTTGAACAGATCAGCCTTGATTTGGATTCTCAACAGATCAAGAATTTGACGGAAGATGATCTGGGCATCTGGAGAACACCAGAAGGCAAGACGTATGTAGATGGTAAGGAAAACCGTGGATTTTTATGGCGGTATTCATTTTGATTTTACTTTTGTCAGTGCTCGGAACCAATAAGGACAAGAACATCGGGAAGGGGAAGGATCAGGATATTGCTAAATGGGAAGCAGAAGTTCGCAAATCTATTGCTTCCAAAAAGGGCGCAAACTCTGCTCCCGCGACTCTCACGAAACAACAGCAAGCACTTGTCAATGCTCAGCTCGAGGCAGAGGCTAAGGTCCGGATGAGAGTGGTTGGAATCGTTGCGTCTATGCGAAGAGGAATGGGTTTCATTCGGGCTCTAGCCTCTTCGGGGGCAGAAGCGATCCAAAGCGAAATTGGGAGCATGGCAAAGCTCCTCTTGCAGAGCGCGCTGAGCCAGACAGGAGCAGCACTAATCGGAGATGAGGGGTATGAAACCTATCTCGTGAGTGGTATGACTCACATCTTCTTACCACGATAATCAACAATCCAAAATCCACAGAAACTCGCTGAGTGTACGTCAGAGCGTCTGGACACTATCCGCAAATGGGTAGGAATAGCAAGTCTCAGAAGCTTGAATATTGCGGCCATACCTGAGGAGCTTCAAGCAGAACCTTTGCATCGTATGTTGCTCCTTGTGGTGCCTGACCAGTGCTGAGACAGCCAACAGTTCTGGTCATTCGCGTCCTTTATCGCCTACAAACATTATCCGACCAAGCGACTCTTGATATTGCAACGTTCTCCTACGCATATCCACTCCTCAGTCAAGTTCTTATTCAAGGAGGGATCTCTGCAACGGATGACGAGGAAACGCTCGAGCAAATCATGCTCACCATCGCGATCATTCGTGCACATGCGGGAGAATGTATGCTTCTCTCTGCTACTATACTCCCCATCTCTGATAATCTTCTCAGTCTCAAATCTTGCTTATCCTAGAATCGCTGCCATGGAAGACCTACTTCATATCATCAAAAAACAACCCAGGTTGGCCAAGGAAGCTTCATCGACTCTCGTGGATGTTGGAGAAGCCGTCCAGGCTGCGGCGACGAAGGAAGAGCTCAACATACTATTGCGCGGCACTCTGGCCCAAGAGACCACTGTAAGAAGCTCCTGCCTGCAGACACTCCAGGTACGTACATCCAAACTGTGTTGTTTGTTGGATCTTAAAATGTTGTCATAAGCCTTTCGATCTCACAGATTTGGACTGGTCACTGGAATTGCTGCTTGCATGCCACGATGAGGATGAACAGAACTCCAGGCTAGCCCGCCATCTATGGGACGACAACGGTTTAGATGCTCCTGAAAATGCTGTTGACTCGCTCCTTGATTATCTGGGTAAGATTTTCTCTTACATGTGTATCATTATCTCACGAAGTTTAGGTCATGAGAATGCCTACGTTCGGGCTGCCACAGCGGCCGCAATCACGGAGGCCGTAGACAGGTGGCCTCAGATCGCCCATGGGACAGTCCTGGCCTTGCACGATCGTTACAGGGAGAAGGTATGTAGGCACCCATCCCGCCCTCAAAAACGAAGCCTGACGATTTGCGTCTAGTCCAAACTTTTGGCCCCAGAGTTTGATCAATATGTATGGGATATTTTCGACTTTAAATATTTCATTGCTTGACCTCTCGGCTTAGGGGATGGTCATCGCCCAAACACTGGATCGCGCAGATCCCTGGCCGGCAAGATCAGCAATCTCTAGGACCTTCCAATTCCTCTCTCCTGCTTTCACCGATCAAGACATCGAACCATTCTTCACATTCCTTATTAAAGACGAAGCCTTGGGCGACCGGGAAGGAGAAGTTCGGCGAGGGATGCTCCAGGCCGGAACCTCTGTCATTGACGCTCATGGGGCACGTCATATCACAGCCCTTATAACTGTGTTTGAAGAACATCTACGTCAACCCAGCCCCGCCACCGAAACAGGGGACTACATTAAAGAGGCCGTTATTATCCTCTTCGGCCGCGTTGCTCGCCACCTTGATTCAACGGATCCTCGCATACCAAGCATCGTCGAGCGATTAGTCGAAGCCCTCAGAACGCCCTCCGAACAGGTCCAAATAGCAGTCTCTGACTGTATATCTCCCCTCGTCAAGCTCATACGTCCAACACTATCGGAGCTGGTAGATGGACTTTTCACGGATCTTCTCGAAGGTCCCAAGTACGCTGTACGTCGAGGAGCAGCATATGGTCTTGCTGGTGTCCTTAAGGGCACCGGGATTACGGGTATCAAGGAGTTCAACGTTATTAATCGACTACGTGTTGCGGCTGAGGACAAGAAAAAGTCGGAGGCTCGTCAGGGCGTCATGTTTGCGTTTGAGACACTCTCAAATGCGCTGGGAAGGCTCTTCGAGCCGTATATCACATACCTCCTGCCGCTCCTTCTTGCGATGTTCGGCGACGCTTCAACAGACGTTCGAGAAGCCACCCAGGACGCAGCCAAGGTCATAATGTCCAACCTTTCCGGATATGGTGTAAAGCTCATCCTTCCGTCCTTGTTGGAAGGACTTGATGAAAAGCAATGGCGGACCAAGAAGGGCTCGATCGAGTTGCTGGGAATGATGGCGTACTGTTCACCACGCCAGCTCTCCGTTTCCCTCCCAGTAGTCATTCCGCGCCTCACAGGCGTCTTGACGGATTCCCATGCTCAAGTTCGAACCGCCGCCAACAAAAGCTTAAAACAGTTCGGCGAGGTGATCAGCAACCCCGAGATCCAGAACCTTGTCCCAATTCTTCTGAAGGCCCTCGTTGATCCCGCCAAGACGCCAGGTGCTCTAACATCGCTCCTCAAGACGTCATTCATGCACTATATTGACCACTCATCTCTGGCATTGGTAGGCTTCCTCCCACTTCTTTGGCCCGCTTTTACTCAATGTATTCTCCATGATTAAGGTCATCCCCATCATCGAGCGCGGATTACGGGAGCGAGGCGCTGATGTCAAGAAGAAAGCCGTCCAGATTGTCGGAAACCTGGCATCTTTGACCGATTCCAAGGACTTCATCCCCTACATGTCCGAACTTCTACCTTTAGTTCACACCGTTCTCGTTGATCCAGTTCCTGAAGCACGAGCAACAGCCGCGAAAGCACTCGGGACACTTGTAGAGCGTCTAGGAGAAGTTCATTTCCCGGACCTTGTTCCCGGCCTACTTCGCACTCTCAAGACAGATACGTCTGGGGTAGATCGCCAAGGAGCTGCACAGGGTCTCAGCGAAGTTCTTTCCGGATTAGGAATGGAGCGGTTGGAGGGCCTTCTTCCAGATATTCTGGCAAACGCTCAATCACCAAGGGCAACGGTCAGAGAAGGTTTCATGTCGTTACTGGTCTATCTCCCTGCAACCTTCGGAACGCGCTTCCAGCCACACCTTCCAAAGATTATTACTCCCATTCTAAGCGGGTTGTCAGATATAGAGGAGTATGTCCGGGAGGCTGCTATGAAGGCCGGAAGGATGGTTGTCACGAACTATTCAACGAAAGCCATTGACCTGCTCCTTCCCGAGCTTGAACGGGGCATGTTCGATTCCGGCTGGCGTATTCGTGTTCGTACCGTTAAACCCTCTGTATTTCATGCCACTGACTGCCTTTCACAGCAATCATCCGTTACACTGGTCGGCGAACTGCTGTTCAAGGTCTCCGGAATATCTGGCAAAACCGATGATCTTGATGAAGAAGGAGGAGAAGATGAAGCGGAAGCTGCAGCTGCCACCGAATCCTCTAAAAAGGCACTGCTGGATGTTCTCGGCCAGGAACGTCGCGACCGCGTCCTAGCTGCACTCTATCTCGTTCGTCAAGACGGTGTAGCGGTGGTCAGACAGACGTCAATACAGATCTGGAAAGCTCTTGTCCAGAATACACCACGCACTGGTTTGTGGCCTATTTCACCAGATCAACATCTTTACTAAACCTCCTTTAGTACGCGAAGTCCTTCCAGAGTTGATCAACCAAATATTATATTTGGTCTCTGGTGATGAATTTGAGCAACAGGAGGTAAGTAATTATAGTCCACTCGAACTTGTACGTAGCTAACCACGCATTTGTTAAGACTGCTACGCGTACTACTGGCGAATTATGCCGCAAATTTGGCGAGAGAGTTGTGGGCGAGCTGATGCCACTTGTCAAAGAGAAGGCAACCTCATCTGATCCTCGAACTCGACAAGGCGTCTGCCAGGTTGTCAGCGATGTCATGTGAGTGTTTTTGGTGATGCTTGGGGTGCATGCTGACGAAATAATATAGGGAAAACACGACGGATACCCAGAGAGAAAACCACGAGGATGATATTATCTCCATTGTCAGAGTTTCGCTGGTTGATGACGAACCCAACGTGCGATCCGCTGCGGCTCAAGCCTTTGATATTCTGCAAGAACACATCGGCAACAAGGCAATTGACCAGACCATCCCAACCCTGCTGGAGGCTCTCCGGCAACCCGGTAAAGGTTCTGGAACGGCCCTTCATGCGCTGCGTGAGGTCATGAGTGTACGTGCTACTATTCATTTTCCTCATCATTATTCTGAGGGTTCCTGCTTCTACAGGTCCGCGCTTCTACAGTCTTCCCGGTCCTGATACCGACGTTGACTGCGACGCCGATGACCGTGTTCAACTGTCGGGCACTCTCCTCTCTTGTCACGGTTGCAGGGAATGCGCTCAGCAGGCGATTGACCATCATCCTCAACTCACTGGTCAAATCCATTGAAGAAGATCAACGGGAAGAACTGCAAGAGGCCCTCGGAGAGACTCTTCAATCTTTGCTCTCTTCCATCAGCGATGCGGAGGGGCTCAACACCCTCATGCTTATCCTACTTGGATGGTCTGTACAGACACCTTCTTTGGTCCAATAAGTACTGATTATCTCCCAGGGCGAAACATGACAACCCCAGACGTCGTGTCAGTGCATGTAAATTCTTCGCTGTATTCTGTGAGGTCTCCGAAATGGATGCCTCGCTTTATCGCGTTGATTGGATTCGCCAACTGGTTTCCTCGCTTGAAGACTCCCAAGTCGACGTACACACTGCCGCTTGGGAAGCGCTCGATGTATTCGTCAAGTCCATACCCAAGGATGAATACGAGCCCCTGGTCGTGCCTCTACGGCGAAGCATTGAATCTACAGGCGGTCCTGGCCATATCGTCCCTGGCTTTAGCCTTCCCAAGGGTGTCTCCCCCTTCGTGCCAATCATCATTGCTGGTCTTACGACTGGCAGTAACGAGCAGAGGGAACAAGCAGCTTATGCAATCGGGGACCTTGTGGAACGGACTAATGAGAGTACTATCAAACCATTCGTCGTTCCCTTCACAGGTCCTCTCATTCGAGTAGCCACCCAAGCGACTGCGTATCCTCCAGGCGTCAAGACAGCAATACTTAGCGCATTGATGTCCATGCTGGAACGCATTCCGATATTCGTCAAGCCATTCTTCCCCCAGCTTCAACGCACTTTCGTCAAGAGTGCAAGCGACCCTTCCAGCACTAACGTTCGCAACAAGGCCGCCCAGGCTCTCGGTGTTCTCATGAGACATCAACCTCGAGTCGACCCCGTCATTACGGAATTGATTACAGGGGTCAAATCCAGCGATGATTCCACTGGCAGTAGTCTTATGGCTGCTCTGGCGAACGTGGTCAAGAACGCCTCTTCGAATGTTGGCGAGAAAGCTAGGGAATCATGTGCCGAGCTTTTGACCGAAGTTTTCCGGGAGCCTCATGGCGGTAGGTGTCCATATTCCTCTGTAATGGAAAACTCCTAAATTGCTTCACCGTAGATCATTTCTGTGCTGCCGTTGGGTCACTGATGGTAGCGATGTCCGACCATCCTGAACTTTTGGATTCCGTTGTAAAGTAAGTGCGCTCCATTACCCGGAAGGAAGCTGATACTAACGCCTTTGTTCAGGACACATCTTACCGCCGGCACGGAGCAAACGACAATGTCAATACAGGTTATCCTTTCCGTCATCACAAACGACGATGACGAGGATTACACCGGACCAAACTTGTTCCAAAAGCTTGGTGCTCTCCCCTCTGTTGCGCAGAAGGTCAAAGAGGGTATCACAAGCGACAAGCCTACTGTTGCTCGGGCGTCTCGCGAAGCACGCGACATTCTGAAGGCTCTCGACGACGAGGCACTGGAGGGCTTACTTTAGTAAACTTTTGCACTTGCGACCCCGACCTCATGCACGCGGAACATGTATAATTACACTTGCAATTTGCCATATAGTACAATGCTCTATGTACGATTGAATAAAGAGATCTTCTAATCATTACTGGTCGTGATTCGTACGGTTCGGAAGATATATGGAGCATCAAGCTTCATGGTCTGACTAGTCTTGCCTCCTCCGCTTAAGGCTCCCGTGCATGTCGCTGAATATCGATGGTGATTAGCAATGTTTAATGAGAAAATGGGTCAAGACCTACGCCAGCATCTTCTGCTTCCTTTTCTTACTCTCTTTCTTTCCAACATTTCGACTGATCCTGCGCTTGGCAGCTGCTTCTGGGTCACGAGCTTCTCGCACAGCTTTCTCATTCTTCCTATCTCTTCGAATGGCGAGAACGTTCTGTCGAATCTGGTTGTACACGGCGGAGAACTTGGTCGTGCCAACTTTCGACTGAACAAGATCCTGCAGCTCCGTTGCGAGCGTCTTCAACTCGTCTGCAGATACTTTGGTCAGATCACGGTGAGAAAAACAAGCAAAGCAGCACGTACCCATGTGTGGATCTCGAATGATATCTTCCTCAATTAGTCGATACACAGGCGACAGAATGTGCATCAAAAAGCGTTCCAAGTGGGCGGTGTCCATGTGCGCAACCATCGCGGCAAACCATCGCAAAGCAGAAAGGGGACGATGATGCCAATTTTCCTGTGAAGTTTGAGATTCAAATCGTGGTCTGAAGGAGATCGGACTAACCTGGTTGGATTTGCGGTTTCTCCTGGCGATCTGAGCTGACCGAATTTGAAAGGAGAGATTTGAGAATAGCCAAGGAAGCGACTTCTCCTTCACGTTGTTATCGGGCTCCTGTACGTCCTCCAGGCCTCCTTCAGCTTCGTCTGGCAGGGAGCCGCCTTCCTGGTCACCGACCTCGAGGTAGAAGCATTTGCCGATATAGAACAGATTTTTGACGATTTGCAATGCTAACGATTCGTCAAGATGCTCGCTCTTCAATTGATTGGTGAGCTTGACTGCGGCCTCCTGGATGCCGTGAGAGGAGAGGGGATGTGTGGGGGTGTAGAGAGTTTGACTGGGACGTTGTACGGAGACTGACGTAAAAAGAATACCCAGGAGGCGACACGCAGCAAGGCGAACCCAGGCATGTGGGAAGAGAAGGTGGCCGACGACGTGTTTCCAAACAATTCGATCTTCGTCAGAGGTGAATTCACTGAAGACCCGCGTGATCTTCGTAAGTGAGATAAGAGCGTTGTATGGTCCCTGCCAATCCAGTTCGATCTCCATCATGGCTTCTTCATCTTGATTGTCCGAGGTAGCCATTCCTTGAGTGCTTCGGTCTAACGCGGCATTGAGGTCGTCAAGAATGTTATTGATATATGGGCTGGCGTCCACCTGTAGGATGTCGACGATGAAGCCGTACACCTGGGAGGACACACGGGGAAGTTGAGGCCGTTCTCCTTGTGATGCCCACGAGTGTAAGTGGGACAGGAGGATTCTGCGTTTCTCGTCATCAAGTCGAACGAATAATGTCTTGATGAGAGCTGCCGCCATTTCCCTGCATTTGGACGATTCATCGTTTGCAACGACCATAACCAAGGCCACGAAGAGTAGATCTCCGTATTCTCTGATGAGATTATCTTGGAACTTTGCAATGACGGCTCCAAGAAGTTCCATGACTGATTTCCGACCCGCTTCGTGCACATAGGATAAGTTTTGTGCAAGGAAGGTCATTTGTTTCCTTAGGCGGCCCTTGCCTTGAGGATAGTCAAGTAGGAACTGTAGGAGAACCCCTCGGCACAGTTCTTGTACCTGAGTCGATTGGCTGGTCACCATGATCTCGGAGACTTTGTCCATTGTGTCGTAGATTTCGGGAACAACAAACTTGCGCGCCACAATAGCTCTCAGCATTGAGAAGGCTGATGCCTGGCGTTCGGGTTCCTCCAACTCCGGAGTGATGACCTCGAGTAGGAACACAAGGTCTTTCTCCTTCACTTGGACGGCAGGTCCATCACGAAGGATAGTGGCGAGCGACTTCAGGGCGGTCTGCGCCAGCTCGGACTCGGTGTTTCCGGCTTGTCGAAGAATGTCAAGGAGCTGGGAGATGTAGACAGGCAGGCTCTTGTCCAGTGATTTGAGTGGACATTTTGCCAAGCTCGCCGCACAACGGGAAGCTACAATCAAAACAGAGGCATTTGTGGAATACAGCGCGTTTCCGAGAGGTGCCACCATGGCATCCAGGCGGGCCAGAATCTTGGTGTCATGGAAATCAAAACGATTCCGACGTAAAGCAGTTTGGAAGAGGTCGAGGCCAAACGAAACGAAACTAAAAGTTTTGTGAGAACAGAGTTTGTATAGGAATAAATCGTACGCACCGGTATGAATTGTTGGAGAAATGGTCAGTCCTAAGCTCTTGTTGACGCTTAACCTGAACGATAGCGTCGCCCTTCGGACCTCTACCGCGCTTTGCAGGCGTTTGCTTGAGAAAGCGAGCATTCTGGCTGATAAGGGCATTGCAAAGGACAAGGAGCTCGGCGGGAACGAGATGTTCATTGCTATTTAATCCGCTAGCCGTTCGCTTCAGCACCTCTTCAACCAAGTTCATCACTTTGAGTGACTCCGTTTCGTGCATGATGGATCGTAACGGTGCGAACAGGCTGCTGATTTTGAGCGAGGTTATAAACTTTGAGATGGTCGCGAAGGAATCTAAGCCCTTCGAGGCAGAGGTCCTAACTTCTCGCATCTTCGTCTTGAAATCTTCGGACTGTACATCTTTCCCGGATTCTCCAAAAATGACCTCTGCCGATACAAAAGCCACATCATTCACGCAATCATCAAGAGTTTTAAATGATGATGCATGGTCTCCTGAGGTGACATGTACAATGATTGCATGTACAACGTATGCAAGGATGTGAAGGTGGGGCCCACGGAGAAGCGCTGCTCGTAGTTCCTTGAACATAAGGGGAAGGAATGATGGACCCAATGCAACCGCAATACGGCAGAGGGCGTCACGAACCAAGTCGCGAGTTTCTTGCGATCTGCTACGTAGAATCTGGCTGAGGATAGTAAGGAGTCGCGTGATTTGAGTTTCTCGCTGAGCTGCTGGTAAGTGTTTGGCCACGGTCACGATACCAATGGAAATGGGTATTCTTGCATTGTCATCCGTTTCTGCGTTGTGGGTTTCAAGGTGATTCAGCAGGCTGGGAAGGAGGCGGGTGTTGACGGCGTCGGAAATGCGGACAGTTTGTGTCGCTGACCGAACGAGTTCGTTTTGCGCGGTAGGTGGTTCCGGTGCCTCGACGGCAGGGTCGAGGGGTTCGTCTACACCGGTCTCTACTTCATCCACTGGTGGTACATCCGGAATATCCTTGGCCGTGTCGTCCATGGGGAAGTGGAAGTTATCCAGGAGCGATACCAATGTACGGACATAGACGCGTTCCGATTCATCCTTGGCGCGTGTCAACTTGAGATATTTCTGAACCAAATTATAGTAACCACGCCAGTTGAGATGCTTCGCCGTTCGCCCCAAGGTAAGGATTGCATCATTGACCAAATGGTGATCACTGGTAGAAGGATGGACGATATAGTAGCCGATGAGTGGCACGAAAATGTCTTCAAGGGTGCTGCTCCGAATAGAGCCCTCGTCGCAATAATCTGCGAAGCGTCGGAGTGCCCGAGATCGCCTATGAAGCTGCACGTGGAGGACATTGTTGAAGAAATTGACCTCTTCATCCCCGTTGGCAAGTAATATTTTCATCTCCTGCAACGATGCGATGTTGTCACATTTCTGGACAGCATATGCGAGGACTCCAAGTATTTCTGATCGGACCATCTCGTGCTTGGAATGCAGTGTATTCTTGATCCCAGGATAGAGGACAGTGGAAAATGTCTCCTCAAATTTGCTGCCCGGTTGAGCAACGACAATGTCAACGAAATGCCGCATTGAAAGGGAGGCGTTATTTCTGATCGTGAGCTCGTCAGGGTCTTGAATGTGATGAAGCATGTTGTGGAGGAGGGGTAACCAATCCGACCATGACAGGGTGTGGAAGGCGTTGTCGTTGAGCTGGATGAATGCCTTGAGTCGAGCTTCAAAGTTGGGCTCGTCCATCCGCTTGATAGAGTATGCGTTAAGGGCTGCCAGAAGCTCGGACAAAGAACCTAGTTCTGTGTCGACGACGGCTAATGAGGCGAACGCCATGACAAGGTTAATGCGTGCATTCCGTGAACGAACGGTGGCGAAAAGGGAGGAAAGAAGTCGATATACGAGCTCATAGATTTCAGAGCTCCGGTCGGCTAAATCGTGGGTCTGTGGTATGAGGTCCGCAACGGTCTTCAGAAGATCAGCTTTGACCTTCTCTGCAACGAGTTTTGATGGTCGTTTGAGGAGGGGGAGGATCAGTGTAAGGAGTGCGGATGCTTGCTGGGAGTTGGTACAATATTGCGCGATATCAGAGAGGATCCTGATCTGTCGTTGAGCTAGAGGTGTACCAATAGCCGTCCCTTTTGTTTGCTGGATGAGGCTGCCCAGATGTGTGAGCAGGAGGGAAACGTGGGGTTTGACGACTTCGTCCCGGATGCTCTTGTTTAATGTAGAATATGACGTCAAGCGGTCGACAATGTCGAAAACCCGCATGATGACCACTGGCTTGACGCTAGGTGCTACCAAGCATCCATAGATATTGGGAAGCACAGCAACATCGTACTTCCACAGGAATTGCACAAATTCCTCCTCACAACTCCAGGTGAAAAACAGTTCCAGCAATGCGGAAGGAGCTTGCGTGCTCTCGACGTCCAATGAGGCTAGGCGAGGTGTGATGAATGCGGGAAATGCAGGTGCGACGTATGGGGCGAAATCAATGGTGACGGGTTGTCGGAAGAAATCTGCGAATCGCTTGAGGCCGAGCTGCCTGATCGAGCGAACGACTCTGGAGGCCGATGTTGATGTCGATTCTTCGTCCAGCTCATCTTCTTCACCTCCCCCGTCCTGGTCCTCTATTTCCTGTAAAGCGCCTCCAATCCTACGCTGGGCGTTCGCGATCAAGTCGACGGTAACCCCAATCAAAGCAGGCCAATAAGCCACAAGCTTTGAGCCCAAGTTCTTGAGCACATCGCCAAGCAGGTTCAAGAACCCGACTTGCTGCTTGTCCGACACATTTTGATCCACGTCCACAATAACGAAGAGCTCGTCCCTCCTTGCGGAATGATGGGATCCGAGAGGCTGGAGCATCAAGTCAATGAGCAAATGTAGCTCATCATCTGTACAGCCGGCAAGGGTGCTTAGCACAGCAGCACGCCTATCTGCGCCTCTTGACCTGCCCTTCTTCTCCAGCATGATACCGAACAGGAGTCGAATTGTAACATCCACGAATGCTGAACGACCGGGAGGATCGATAGACGAGAAGTCCAGTGTCGTCAGCTCGTCTCTCCATCTTGTCTCGTCGAGCAATCCGCGTAATTTATCTTGGTGAAGTAGAAGATGGGGTGACTTGTACGTCAACAAGCATGAAAGTGCCAGTTGTTGGAGAGCCCGGTCGGGATGTGAGAGGAGGGATTGCCATAAGGGAAGAAGCGTGTCGGTAGAATGAAGTGCTTTCGGGTTGGTAAATTTGCCGAACAATGTGAGCCATGCGGATAGGGACGAGCGCTGGATCTTCGTAGTGACGTCTGGACCCGCCAATGACAGGAAATATGGCACCAGCTCCCTGTTATGCTTCTCTGCAAGATGAGAACATTCTCGCAGCGCGCCTAGCAGCTGGGTCTCGTATGACCGGATATCTAGACGTTCGTTAGGTACCCGAGACTTGAAGTTGAAGTTAGCGACGGATGATCAATGACGAGATCGACAACTATACCTTAACAAGCTCTCTTTGAGCATACTTGTCGTCTAGGGTCTTTCCTATAGCTTCCCGCAGTTTATGAGCAGAAGGATCTCTCCATGACCGTTCCTCTTCCCACACATCATCTAGCTCATCCACACCATCCTGATCCATATCAGAGGACGACCCTGACCCCACATCCCGGCCCTCATTAATTTGAGTAACCTCAAGGAACACAAGCTTCCAGACGAGATCTCCAAATCTCTCCGCGAGAAAGGAAATAGCACCTGTGGCAGGGGACCATATTGGGCGAAGGTTGACCTTGAGTTGGGCTGTAATATGTTCTTGGTTAGCATGCTTTCGTAGAATATCGTAGAAAATACCAACCAATGAGCCACCGTATGCTAACATCTGCACCAAATTCATCGTCGTCCTTCAGCATGGGACCCAATCTCCCGATCCTCAACACCCTTTCCCGGACTCCTTGGACGTCCAGCGGCACTTCTTCTCCCTGCAGACATCGCTTAACGACATCCGATATTCCAGGTGGTGACTGCACTAGCGAAGAGCTGAGCAACCGTAGAGTGTTTAGCCGTAGCGCACGGGAGTGCGAGAGTAATGACGTTTGTGAATGAGGATAAATCTCTTCTAGCGGGACTGGCGTTCGTTTCTTCGCAGGGCTGTTATGAACAATTCGTGAGTATTGTGATTCTTGAAGCAACAAAAATGGGTTTACCTTGCCTGAGCAAGCGCATATAGTCCACCTAATACCTCACTTTCTCCACCCCACCTAGCCATACACTTTCTCGTCCAACCCGTCAAGTCAACTTTATCTTCCCATTGCTTGGCATCCATCTTCTCCAGACCTCGCATGCAGGCGCCGACGACCCACGCGGACTGTCCTTCGCTGAGATTTTCCATATCCTGCGGTGATTCAATAGTCCGGTTGATGATGTTGATGATAGGCTGAGCAACCCCAGACGAAAACATAGCCGAAATCGTAAGCAAGTCGTCAAGTTCCGTTTCCTGTTGACCATCATCAGCACCTCTTCCTAACAGCAAAATTGAATCCCAAACCAACCTTCGCAACATCCCCACCCTCCCATCCTTCCAACCTTGCCTTAACCCAAGCCCCGACCCTCTCCCTCCAAACTAAATCCGCCTCCTTCTCATTAACCTTCTTGCACCTCCTGACTTCAGATAAGAACCTCGCCATCCTCGCGGGATCCATATCCAACATCTCTTGAGACGAGGTCACCTTCAGTAGCTGAGGTAGGGCAACGAGTTTCCAGCCGCCCCAGTTGAGCTCAGCCAGAGCCGTGTTGAATGCGAGTGCGAAGGAGAAACCATCCTTGGCACCTGCCTCTAATGAGGACGTAGAAGGAGACGCGCATTGTGCCCATGTGCGTTGAAGGAACTTGTATCCTGGTCCAAGCCATAGCTGCATTTCTGAGGCGGTGAAGATGGAAGTTGTGAACCGGAGGAGGGAGGCTTGCAGGGAAGACGCGATTGGAATTTTTGAACATTCCGTGAATATTCGAGCTAATTGAGATTCTGTCGAAGCACGGTTAAGAATGTTCAAACACAGAACAGGAAGAGAAATTGACTTACGACTCATTCGAGAACCCTGCCGCACAGCACAGGGGATAGCAAGGATTTCAAGCCATCGAAGAAGCTTGTCTAACTCTGCTTCATTCATGCCTACTAATGATTTTGGGCATGCGATGAACTCCTTGATGAGTAAATCCGCCACCGGGGCGAACTGCTCAGCCTTTTTGACATGATGTATTAGCGCCGTAGTCGTTCGTCGGAGGAGTGTAAACGACGGTTTTGAGTTCTCAGCATTGATATGGTGCCGGAGTATAGCCAGAAGAATGGATCCGGTGGCGGTATGCAGAGTTTGAGAGACAGACTATTCATTGCAAAGAGTCAATATAAATGAATACCCGGAGCAACATGGAGAGGAATGATGGTCACCTTGCAAGCCGAAACAATAGCCCATGCGCTTGCATCTTCAATACCCTCCAGTTCTGAAGCAAGCAATGTTACGGCATTATCTCGCATAGAGGTCTTGAATCTCCGTAGAATGTTGCCCCAAACTTCTGCTGTGGCTCTCTGGATCTCTGGCAAACATTTTGGTAAAGTTTCCCGTAAGGCAGTCCATGTTTGCTTCAGCAGCTCATCACTCGTGGAAGGGATGAGCAGATACTTGAATAGCGCTCCAAGAGTGTCAAGGAGGGCCTGGAGAGCCGGTGGGCTGATTGCACGTGGGAGGAGTGCGAGAAGTCGGGTCACCAGGGAGGAATATATGGGCGAGAGTGTCGTTCGGAGGTCGTGTGCTATCTTTTGGAGTAGACTATAGAATAAATTGTTAGCATTGTCCGATGATGCATTAGCAGGGAACATACTCGAGTAAAGCTCTCAAGCCTTCATCGTCTGCAACTTCGAATGCAGCTATCCATAGATCCGTGATTTCCTTCCAGTTGTGAAGCAACAAGGGCATGGACGCGGACAATGGGTCTGCTTTCTTCGCAAAAGAGATGAAACTGGGAGCGAGATTGAGCTGCCTCCAGTGGTCCAGTGCTTGGTGAAAATTCGAATCATTTTCCTGCAGATAGTTCGCAGCCTTAGAAACATTAATGTGGCAGAGTTAACCGGCTAAGCTCACCTCGAGTTCAACGTCGAGTCGCTGCTGGTTGTGTGCAGCAGTTGGATGCACATCTTTCAGGATTTCGTTATAAGATTGGTGCTAAATGAACGCCCATCAGTTCCTTGCATGGCTCGCCTGGAATTCAGGTTACACACCTTGAACCGCTTGACCCTGGGCTGGTCTTCATGGTCAACGTCCATGTCGTCCATGGTGCCGTCGTCGCTGCTTCCAACCTTCCTGAAGGCAATAGGAGCGTCGTTTTCTCGAGGAACCACGTTCAGCTACCAAATTTGGCGACCAAACCATGCCAAGTCCGAAATTTTGGCCCTTTGTTTGGATCTCATGGCGTTGCATAACAAACCGCTTCCTTGTCCACGGGCCGAGATTACCGTAAGCGCTGGCACCGCCTTTGATACTGAATGACAGCAGTTGGACTGAGCCGCAGCTGTGGTCTGTCTTGACCTCTTTCCATCGTTTTCTTGTCTACGCTACGGTCATCGCGGGACCTACAAAACGACGAATCTATAAGAAGCTCCCTCTGCCGCTTCTCCCCGTAACCAAAGGCTTATCACGGCTGAACACTAGTGGCTCCAAGCGCCCAAAGTTACTCAGATCCTATACCATATTCTGCTATTGCCACCATTTCAATCATATCTCCACCATCTTTGGTCACTGAACTTGTGGATCACCTAAGTACCTTGACGCCCACTTGAGGCGCTACCACATCGGCTAAGCGAGAGGGCATATTAAATTTGATATTTGTGGGATTTTACGGGATTAATCTGAGACCGGGCTCATAATCATGAACACCACACACGCCTATCCTTCTGGAGAAGAGGAAGGTCGCTCAGTGGGTATATATGTCCCTGTCATTCTCATGTTCATGTTACTCATACCCTCTTCATCTTCATCTCTAGACTCCAGATCCATACGACCGTAAACCAAGAATGTCTCGCTACGACAATATCCTTGAGAAACTCCACAAGGAGGAGTATACTTGGTCGAGGCGGAATGAAGCTTCCATCCTTGAGCCGTTCACCTACATCACCTCCAACCCCGGCAAAGACATACGCAGCAAGCTCATTGACGCGTTCAATGTCTGGTTGAATGTCCCTGCTGATAAGCTGATCGTCATCACAAAGATCGTCAACATGCTTCACGCTGCCAGCTTGCTGTACGTTCACAATTCCTCTCAATGCACCTTCTCGTACTCACCCCAACCCTCTTCACAGCGTCGACGACATAGAAGACGACTCCCAACTCCGCCGCGGCCAGCCCGTCGCGCACAAGATCTACGGTATCCCGCAAACCATCAACACCGCCAACTACGTCTTCTTCCTCGCCTTCCAAGAGCTCTTCAAACTCCGTGACGACGAGCACGCCCTCAACCGCGAATACCGTCCTCCCTCCCCGGGATCAGTCCGCACACCCGATCTCGACGCGATCGTCAATGAGGAGCTTTTGTCGCTGCATCGCGGGCAGGGTCTGGAATTACTTTGGCGTGATTCGTTGACGTGCCCTTCGGAGGAGGAGTATATCTCCATGGTTAACAATAGTTAGTGGCTTTTTCATTACTTGAGATGAGGACTCGATACTCATGATCATTTCGTTGAAATTTTCTAGAGACGGGCGGTCTTCTACGCATCGGCATCAAACTCATGATGGCATGCGCGACCACCAACACTGGAGTGTACGTATTCCATCCTTCTCATTGTCCACTCTGGTCTTTCTGACATTTTCTATTTCTTCCAGTGACTTTATACCCTTAGTCAACCTCATCGGCATCTACTTCCAAATCAGAGACGATCTGATGAACTTGCAGAGTACAGAAGTCGGTGTACCCTTATCTTCTAATACAAACACCTACTGACCCCGACTATCCATTCAGTATGAGAAGAACAAAGGCTTCGCAGAAGATCTAACCGAAGGAAAATTCTCGTTCCCAATCGTTCACGGCGTCCAAGCTGATACCTCGAACCGGCACATCCTTAGTAAGTTCTTCTCTCCCCTTCCGAGTCCGCCAGAGGCCGCTGTCCTCTCCACCTTTTCACCCTTTCTGGTACTTTACCCCGAGATGAACGTATCTAACCCTTCTCTCCCAGACGTCCTCCAGAAACGCCCAAGCACGCCAACGCTCAAGATCCACACTATCGAGTACCTCCGCAACCGAACCAAGTCCTTCGAGTACACACAAGGAGTTATGGACTCGCTCGAATCACAGACGTTGAAAGAGATTGAGCGGCTTGGGGGTAACCCTGGGTTGGATAAGATTATGACTCTGCTGCATGTGGATCCGCCGAAGATGGAGGAGTAAGGGTAGAGCATTTGGCGATGAGACCGTGATGAGAAAGATTAGTCTAGGATATGCTTATCTCGTTTTTTTCTGGAACAGTGAATTATTCTTGGACAATACAATCAACGTATCTATCTATCTGTAACTCTATGATGTCGCACAATCTTTGAAGTCTCTTGCGGTTCTCTCTACCCACAATATACAGTCCGATACTACCATGCCCCGTCTTTGCCTTGTCCGAGTCGACCCAACCTCCTTAGATCCCCGCATCACCACCCTCTGAACAAGCCGAAAACCGCACTTCGGCCTGCCTCGGTATCTTTGCACACTAGCAAACGTCTATCAGACTTTCCGGCGGCCTCATGAAGCATTGTTCGGGAGCGGAGGAGGGTATATGGAAGCACCATGATGTCATATCTAATCTTGGCGAGCGCTCCCCTTTCATGCCCGCGCCTACCATTGCGTCCGTGAAGATAGAGCAAAGATTACCGGAGGCGAAGAGGGACCAATCATGATCGTACTGTCGATCCACGACCTGGGCTTGGACGGACGTTTCTTTTGATGAAGTTCAGCCGGGTGGGGAAAAATGATACAGTACAATTGATTTACGCTGTTGGGGTATATGGCTAATATACCTGCAAACTAGAATTACAGAAACTATTGTTACTTTTATGTTTGGGGGGTTAATGCGAAGAATGAAGTAATGTACAGCAAGCGTCCATAGTCGCATCTTTCTCCTCAATCAACGACAACCAACCCCTCAAAGCTCTTCCTCCCCACCGCCTTCTTCATAACATTAACTGGATTAAACTCGTCCTCTTTCTTCTTCTCAACAACCACCGTCTCCCCATCCTCACCAATCCCCTCCCACTCCTCCTCCTCTACCACCTCCTCACCCATAAACACCTTCAACATCGCCGGACTCAACCCATTCATCATCGCCACCCCCTTCCTATCCGCCTTCGCCTGCACAGTCCCATGATTCGCCAAATCCCAGAAAACCAACTCCGGAACATCATACCCCGCCTCCTTATACACCTTCTCAATCGCATCATAATTCGTCTCCCACCCACTCTGCAACTGCGCCTGCAGAACCTCAGCCTGGTCTGGCTGTCGTGCGTAGTACCCCTGAGCCACGGGCGAAGAGGCGTTCGCAGAATCGAACTGCATATCGGAGAAGACGAAGAGGCGCTTGATCATATCCTCGTTCTTGATGTTGTTCTTCACCGCCAGTGGGAGCAGCAAATCCACAAACACCGAATGGAAATTCGTCGTCATACCCCAACTCGTCTTCACCATCTCATTCGCCACAACATGCAGAGGTTTCTCCAGATCCAACTTGATATACTCCGGCTGCGCCGAGAACGTGATGAATCCATTATTGAACGGCGGCTTCGCAAGGTTGGAGAGCACCAAAGACAAAGCGACAGCGGGATAAATGGGCTCCACATCGCTCAGCCGCTTCGGCATCTTGGTCGAAGGTTCAATTCCACCCATCGAGCCAGAAACGTCGCATACAGCGAGGCAATTATCCAGTGCCCCGCTCTCCTTCAACCTCCCAATCAACGTCTTCCACTGCCCCTCAATAACCCTCAACGTCGGCTCCGCCCTCGCCTTCGCCAACTTTTTCTTCACATCCCCAATCTTCAACTTCCCTCCCTCCTTCACCTCCGGCTCCTTGTAGTCGACAAGTGCGCCAGCACTGACAGCCTCAGCAAGCAACTCGTGCGGCCAAAGCGTAGCCCCTGAAATCGTCTTCTTCCCCGACTCGACAGCGGTGAGGTACTTCTCGAACCCCTCCGGATCGTGCTCGAAGAACTTGTCCTTGTTGATCTGCATACATTTGGAGCTGACGCGGTTGTACTTGATCTCCTTCCACTTCTTCCCAGACATCATCGGTTCTGGGACCAGGGCGGCTTTACGGAGAGGTGTCAGGACCCAGCGTTGGTAGAAGGAGCGGAGGATAGAGACGGAAGCGTGGGGGTCGATATCGGGCTTGTTGAGTGAGGTGGGGTAATGAGAGGGGGTTTGGGCTTTCCGAAGAAGCAGAGCAATGGCGGTGGCGATATTCGTGACTTTATCGTGAGCGCAGAGAGGGGTAGGAGCCCATTTCCCAACGAGGGTGAGTTGAGGAGATTTCTTGGTCTTCCCGTCGACGTCATCGAAGGTCTTCAGCTCATTGAACTCCTCAAGCGCGCATATATCCTTGGAAAGTGCCTCGGAGAATAGTCGAGCAATGGCAATGTACAGGGCGCGGTAAGCGGGCTCTTTGAGCTTCGCCTCAAGGTTGTCGTAGTTCGCCTTGTGGTTCTCCTGTCGAGCCTTTGCAGCTGCCTCAGCCCTTTCCTTATCCTTCTCAAGAGAAATACGAATGTTCTCCTGCGGGTCCGTTCCCTTCTTCGCCGCTTTTCGCTGCCGTCTGTTGGGGTAGGTGTATTTCTCTTTCTCGGAGTGGAGGAATTTGGGGGCGGCAACAGGATCGCCTAGTTGGCCGAGGGTAACGAGCGCTAGGATGTTCAGGAGGTCCTTCCAGTATCCATGAGATAGTCCTACAGCCTCCTCGCCTTCAACGGCCTTGCCTTTAGTGCAGACGGGCGAGATGAGTAGTGGGAGGTTCGTGATGGCCGTTCGTGGATGCTTCTCGAGAAGCCAGCCGAAAGCGCTAGAAAAAGCACGCATATGATCAGTATCTGTGGCCGAGCCAGGGATTGGTTATGACTTACTTGTAGAAAAGCTCTTTATCACCCTTCCCATCATGAATACTCCGCGTATTCCATACGATCCTCAGCGTGAGCTCTGGATCCTCCTCCCAAGCCCTATCCAAGCATCCATAGAAGTCATCCTTCGTGCGCTTGCTCTCCAGAAGCTGGAAAGCATCGAGTGTGGCAGATCCAGTGGTCGAATACGCCTGAGCGCCTTTGGCAGTATACATCTTATCTTCCGTATCCGACTCCAGTTTATTAAGAGCATCGATCATAGGGTTAGATGGGGTATTCACGGCAGTGCTGGTTGCCACTGTAGCATCGTCCGCCATGTCCACATCTTTCTCAGTCTTCGGTGGGAGCAGGACATCGAGAAAGTTGAGATCGTAGAGCTCAGGGATCTCGGGGAGCGTGATGATCTGTGAAGTGAAAGACATCCTGGGTAATCTTATGCCGTCTAGAACCAATTCGAATCTTAAAGACGACGGTTCAGAGGAACCTCGGTTGGGATTCAAAAGAAAGAGGCGATGGTCCTATATAAAGCTGTTTAGCTTTGGAAATAACAAGGCCAAACGAGTCGAGAACAGGCATGATGGAGTTTGACTCAATTTTGACTCACTTTGGCTCCCAATCTCTGCGTTCGAACCCCGCTGGGGCCGTTTAGATAAAGCCTCGAGGCTGTGATCTGAGAGGGTGGTGAAGGGGATTCTGAGCTATACGTGCGAGACGATAATGGCTTATTAATGAGTGGACGAGTAGATGTAACGAGGAAAGAAGAGCGTAAGGATTTGGAGACCCCTGCACCACCGGACTGAGACAAGCTTCATTTTGGTCGACTTGCCCACGGAGCCGGTTGTACGCTTCTTCATGAGTCGATCTTAACCTTTCAATATATTTTCAGGGTCGATGCAGGAGGAAAGCTGTTGACGGGCGCTTATTGAGATCAGCAAGTGAATTGTTGCTTTCGAGTTATCCGCGATGATTAACGTGTAAAAATTGGATAAATTATGCTGTAGTGTATCGTGCTTTTCTAGGATATCGAAGACTGAGATGGAAATAAGAAGAGGAAAGAGTTTGTCGTAGAACCAACGAAGGGAAGTATAGCAATAGCCGTGTATGTGCTCCCAACCGTTAAACATCCCAAGCTGGATGAACCACCAGTTCAGAACAGCACCCGATAAACCCACCCAACCACAATCCCCACCACCGAATACCCCACCCCATCCACCCCTCCCTTGCACCCCACAACGGCGGCATTCGAGGTACTCGCAGGTGCAGGCGTAGTCACCACAACAGTTGAAGACCCAACAGCCTCCGAAGACGTCCCCGTCGCGCTAAAGCTCACAGAAACACTTGTACTGGTGATGACTGAGGTATAAGATGAGGGTGCAGAGGAAGTTGCTGAGCCCAGGATTGACGTTACGATATTGGTGCCGCTGGAGATACTGGTTGCGCTTAGGCTTGCTGGGGAGGTGGATGTGGATGTGGCGCGTGGGAGGTTGTGATTTATTGCTTCGCCGATCCTAGGTTGGAGGGGTTAGAGAATGAAGGAGTTGGGAAGAAGAGTGCTTACGGTTCTGCGAAGCTAATTGAGGTGAGAAATAGCAACAGAGCAGCATGGGACACGACGGGGACTTTCATACCGCTTCAGATGACTTTCTCAGGTTTGGGCTTCCAGCTAGTTCAGAACCATTGGTTTAGAAAACCCTTCACCATATTCCGTGGTGTCTGTCGAAATGACGCTTTGAGTTACTCCTCGTGGAGTGCAGAATTTCGATCTGGTGCTGGAAGACACCATTTGTATTGAAGTGGCGCTCGTAGACTTCTAGAGCGCCATTGGGTTGAGCTCCAGCCTGTGTTTTGACTTCCTCCAGAGGCAGGTGACAACGGTCGTGGGCGAAGTGGTGCAAGCAGCAGAAGGAGGTATGCCAAGCTGAGTTCGAATCTCGGATTCCCCATTCGGACCAGCATCCACAGGCTTCAAAAGGCTCTTGGACGAGCAATGGACGTGTCAAACGCGTGAATATACGCGTTTTCACGCTCAGAAGTGGTCTTCAACTTAGGATCCCTGTCTAGGAATAACTCACTACAGACCGTCGCCAGAAAATACGCGTCAACCCGCTCAGAGGGATCTTCCAAACTGGGACTCGGAGCTACACAGCCTCAGTTTGTCGGCCTCAAATGACGGACGAAAGTCGTCATAGTCGCCAGGTGGGGCTCTGAGTAGCATTCATGAACGTTTGGTTGCAAGACAATCCAATATCAGTGAATTGGAAAGGTAAATGAGCTAGTCTGAGCTGGTATTATGAGTATGGTATGTACAGAAGGCCACAATAATAATGCTACGATCCTCGTGTTTGCTGCCTCCAAGGGTATCATCTAAACGAGCTCAAACGAAGCATGAACAAAGATAGAATGAAGGTATATTCGAGTCCGCAATCACCACCGCAATCCCACCGCAACCCGACAGATAGTAAGATAGAAAGGTCGAAGCTGCTTAGAACAACGCAGCGTAAATATTTGCAGCAGCAATGCCCATCAGAGAATACTGGACAGCATCGATTCCTCCAGTCGCTCCCGGCATAGCAGCGTTCGTGCTCGTAGGAGCACCGCTGGTGGACAAGCTAGTCGAGGAAGACACGCTAGTGGCCGTGCTGACGGGGATGGAAACGGTCGACGCGCTGAAGCTCGTCGAGAGGCTAGTGCTCTTGCTGATGTGGGTGGAGACGGAAGTGCTGTGGCTTGAGCTAGAGCTGGAGGCGCTCGAAGTGACCGTGCTAGTAACGGTGCTCGGGGGAGCTGTGGTAGTGGTCGCTTGGCGTTTAATGTTGTTGACACTGCGTTATGGTTTATGAGAAATCAAGTATGCTGGAGAATGCCGGTGGACTTACGGTTCTGCGACACCAAGAGAGGCGACAGCCAAGAGGAGAGCGGCTTGGGACAAAGTGAAGAACTTCATTTTAACTGAGAGCTGAGGTTGGTGAGACGTCGACACGTTTGAGTTCCAATTCCATCTACATCCAATTTATAGGCCCCCAGTTACCAGCAGACATAGAATGACGCCGTCTGTGAAAAACTCATGTCATGACGGTCCGTCCACTCGACTGAGGTCATCCATCTAAAATTGGAGCTCGAACTCGTGTTTCTCGAGCTATTTTTAGCAGGCGGTGTATTCTAGGCGCCACTCTCAGGAAAATATAGACGTGATGGGCAGTGTTTGGAACGTTTTTGGACGGGTTTGAGGGCAGCTGACCATGGTCGTGAGCATGGTTAGGGCGCAAGCATCATAATGAGGCAAATTCGCGTGTGAGCGGGGTTCGAATGATGGCATCTCCTTTTGGAACTCCCAGATGGCGCTTTGATTTGGGCAAGCGTCTAATTTTGCTGGGGACGCGTCAAACGCGTCTTTCAACGCGATTTTCGACGTGAAAAACCTCTTGGACGGGAGGTACTACCGACTTTACCTATATTTGCTACAATCTCCTCAGTGAGCTCTTCTTTCTGTCGTACTGACTCGGAATTTAGCTCTCAGTCTTGACCTCCCTGCCCTTGATCTTCGCAATTTAGTTAACGTATATCCTGTACGTAAACGGTATCTCTGGCGAGGAATTCAGAGGGATCGCTCCGATTAAACGGCCCGCCTACTTTCCGTGGACGGCGAATGTCGTCAAGTAGGCCCTGACGACGTCTCTGAAAGAACTGGCGGGAACTTGATCTATTATTGTAGCAGATGTGAATTCATCCCCTGTAACGATACTACAGCTCGTTCCATAAAACCAGTCCACGAAAACTCTCATACAGACGTCATTCTAAACGGATACTCAATTGCCCGACGAGTGTAAGCACTGGCAATAGAACACAGTGTAGGTCTCCTCGCTGAGAAAGGTGTCATTAGAAGACCAAACAGAGGATAGTAAATTGACTCACAATGAGCGGCATATACCAATGTCGTAGCCGTAATCTGCGCAACAGTCAATGCAAGGCTGCCAGACCTCAGGACATCCAGGGTCGGTCGTCTGAGATCGTCCATAGTCCTTTGTCGGGTCTAAGCAGGCGTCCGGCGTACGCTTCCCAATCGCGGAACCTTGAACGGCAGCGACGCCAAGAAGGAACAGAGCAGTGTTAATAAGAGCAAGCTTCATTGTGTGAAGTTAGACGTTTGAGGTCAAGTGGTTAGGCGAGTCTGAAGACGAGTTTAGTTTGTTGAAGAGAATAGTCTTCAATACTGGATGGTTTTATACCTGCCAGACCGACTTCCAGTGACATCCTGTAGTGATAAGAATCTTGATAGAAATCGGCGTATTTGTGCGATTTGTGGTCGTGCTGATAGACAAGAGAGGTTATACGTGTTATGATAGCATCCGAGTTGTGAGAAACGAACACCTGGTGGTGGCAAGACAGCTACCCAATTGTCGGGGACTCCAGCGTGATAAAAACCAACAAACACGGGTATGCTTAGATGGCACTATCTGCTTCACCGGAAGCCTTGAAAAGAGTTGACCTGGATCTGGTGTAGCTGTCATGGCCGCCGCAAACATTTGCCCGCTTTATGAATCTGAAGATCTCTGATTTTCGAAATCAAACTCTCTAGCACAGCGGGGAGTCGCAATAGTTTGATTCTTAGCCATGGGGGAAGAGCAGAGAGGTGAACCCAATCGAACCACCGATTCAATGCAAGCATAGTACACGCGTTGGAATCAATTCTGTGCCTCGACTCGTTGGCTTTTCCTGATTTCTTTGACATTGCTCATTTGTGTAATGCCGTTGTCTCGCGCACTCAAATTCGAATTGATGTTCTCTCGGCCCGTCGGTCAAGAGGACGAATAAATTACCACTGGCAGGGGTAGCCTGAACTTCTCGTATCATCACCCTCCCCGAGGCCCGAGTCCTTGAGCTCCATGATCCTAACTTTCTTGATGTCTTACGTTCACCTCAGGCCGATAAGGACAACACAACAGCAACATATGACACTGTGAACACCCCATCTATCCATATGATTGACATTCTGAACACACTGGAGTCGGAAATCGCGGACAAAAACATATACTGTCAAGGACCCCGAAGGATCTGTATCAAACCAAAGCTCCGAAGTCGGATCTGTGGCTCTCGAAGCTTTCCAACTTCCCAGCAGCAGGAAAACCAAGCAGGCCTTCTATGAACTAACGCTGAAGAACATCCGGGATGCGAGAAGTATCCATGACGGAAGGCGTGATAAAGAACTCATCTGCAAGTCGTGATCGGGGCTTGCCTCGGTCAAGGATATCCACCTACTTTCCCAACTTGCAGTGCTTTTGGCTGGCTTCTTGAGAAGAATCCACGAACAGCGATCACGAACGGTTCTTTCCTCCGAGCCATCTCGCCGGCCTGTACTAAAGGAAGTCCTGAGCACTTTCATGAATACTAGAAGGGCCCTCTACACACTCTAGCTCGTCTCTGCTCTAAGCAATTTTCCAAGAGTAGACACGCACTCGAAGTGTTCGATTAGCCCAAGACTCTCAATCACCTGAGAGGTATCACCAACCTTCATGGTATCAGCTACAGCCTCCTCAACGAGTTCTCCTTCCCGTCATACTGACTCTGATCAACTCAGCCTCCGTCTTGACCTCCATTTGCTCTTGATCTTCGCAGGCCGGGGGCATGCTGATGAGACCTTGCGAACTCACAATCTTTACTGGTGCCCAAAAGGCGCACTGCCTGCGTAAAGCCAAGGATTCTATATGACATATACACCCTGTTCAGGTCTTCTCAGGATTTCACGCGGACAGGAAACGAGTCCAGCTGTCGATTGCAAGCAATAATGTTATACATGTATACGACAGGGTGTCAAATTGCGTATAAAACGTCCATAAGTGACTGTTTTAACCACGACTACGTCCAATGTCCAATGTCGTCTTTTACAAGACGGCGGCCAAGAATGCGCCAACAGCAACTCCGACGAGGCCATGCCCTGGTGACAATGACGAGGCCGCACCGGTTGGCGTAACAGAAGGTGCTGTGGGACTGTTTGTTGCGCTAATGGTCGGCACGGTGAGGGAAGGGATGACGGAGCTGATTTCCGAACTGAGAGAGGAAGCCACGGAGCTTATCTCCGAGGTAGGGATGGGGATCGAACTAGGGATAGATTCCGTAGGGAGGGACACCGAGGGGACGGATACGGAGGGGACGCTGTGAAGGCAAGCGTAAGAGAAGAACCCCTTTGCAGAAAAATCTCGACTTACGAAGGTGTGTCGGTGGGCTCAATAGTCGCAGATTCGGTAGTAGGATCCTGAGCATTGGCCATAATGGCGCAGAGAGCGGCAATAGCGGTGTAAGAGAAGAACTTCATGTTGCCGTTACAGTAAGAGTTGCCTCCGTTCGTAAGTTGATGGTTGAGCTGTTAATTAGGTAGCAGACTGCGAGTTGGGGGGAATTAGGATGCATGACGTCTGGTTTTTATAGACCGACCGCGCATCGGCCGTCCAAGCACGGAACAGGGAACATCCGTCAGAGCCAAACGTCAAATATGGCATTTCAAACGCATAGCATGGGGCCGCTTGTGATGGTATGAAGAGATTCCTGCTGCGGATGTGGTGGCTCTTGGAGCACATACTTTGATCGACCATGATGGGGGAGCTTAGTCAGCGTAATTTGGGGTGCATATGATGTTCGAGAAGGCTCGCAGATGCTGGGGGCAGCTGGGTGCTGTACGGGGAGGGGCTTGGTGGTCCGTCCTGATCACTGCCAGGTGGAGCATCTGCGGCGTTCGGTGAATTTAAGGCAGGAGCTTCGCAAGCGACGAGCAATACCAAGCCTCCTCGAACTCCGGTTGGTGGGGTGAGACGGTTTCCGAATCTAAAACTGGTCGTGGCATAGCCAGTATTTGAGCTGCGAGGACCCTACGGTTGATCCTACGCAACAGGTGGCGGGCGGCATTTGTAGCCAGTGTTATTCGTTCCATGGATTGTAGCCGCTTCACACAGGTTGAAGTGTCTCTAGATGAGCCGCGTGAGTCGCTGATAGAATGACATCGTTGAAAATATTTACCTGGGCTCGGCGTTGCACGAATTTTCGCTATTGCTTGCGCATCACAACCTACGTCACAGGTGCTTGTAATTCATTTACACCACATCCGCTGCAGAGCTAGCAATCAAAACGGGATGCCCACTTCAGCTGACAGTAGCCGGAGATGATTATAAATTCCCGGGGTACTAGATATTGACCACGAGATACAGAAGACTCATGGCCTAGATCTTGAAACCCTGCAGCTGAGACACGTTAGTTGTCGATACTCAAGTTAGACGAGAGGAAACGCACACAATTCTGTCAGGCCAAGTGGGTCAAGCACGGAGTGCGAGGGTTACTCTCAGAAGAACAGCTGGTACCATGTGGGCTCGAACATCAGGTTCTTAGTCACGCGGCCCCTAGACAGGGGAGAACGACTGTGACAGCAATGGCTTGAAGCTCCGGGTGAAGAAAAGTTCGACAACGAAATCTGATCTCGAAGGTAAAAAGGTAAACACGTATTAAAAGCATACAGGAGAGAAAAGGCCTCACAATGATTCCGCATATCACGGCGCAACGTAGAGACAAACCAACTCGCGATCAGACCTGATAACTTGTGGAGAAGGCATGGGGCTAGGACCTATGAGATTACGCAAATGTCCCATCGGCGGAGACGCGAGGACCGAAGGTTTAGTCGCAAAGCTCTAAATGCATCAGAGCTGAACGCAACACGGATATGGCCGATTGTAACCAGATATCGCCGGTTCACTTGAGCTGAGACCCTATATAGATATCATGAGCGTTTCTAGCTATGGATGTCGTTGAATTATGGATTTTCGCGCAGGGTTATGCGCATTGCGAAGGGCAACGCCTGAAAGTGTAACGACATGGAGGTTTGATTGAAAGAGGTGTCTGACTTCGAAGAATATTTAAACTCCGCAATTCCACCAAATTGCAGGTTGCGCCTGTGTTGCAGAGAGCCTACGTGCCTACACGACGACGGCGACGACGCTTGACGACCTTATGACAATTGCTTTCGCTATATCTGGTGCTTCCATTGTGAAATGGTCGCCGACTGCGTGGCCAGCTCAGGATTCGTCGAACCGGATTGGCTGTGCCTGTCACGAATATGGAATCACTCCTGTCAATTGCAGCATTGCAATTTGTGGGTCCAATCTACGCAACCTTCCGTGCATCTGCTTTCCTTTTGTCGTCTCTCGATGACATCGTATAACTTCTGTTCTTGGACTGAACGTGTTGCTTCTGGGTAAATCTTTGAGATAGCCACGATGAATGGCAAAATCTGAAGTCGTGCAACGTCAATTTGAAAAGCTCAAATCACATCGTACCGGGTGCTTTGGGTTCATTCGGATACATACCTGAGCGTTTCCTGAGCTTTCTGTACGTTATTCTCTCTCCTTTCTTATTTTCCTAACAGCTTTTTCTAAGTTACGCCCGATTATTGTGGGGCATGAAGCGCTCGGCACCGTACCCATGGCCAGGAATGGGCAAAACTTCCAATGAATACCTTGTCCTCCACCGCCTTCAACAGCTGCACTGAACGGCTATCTTTGGTATCTATACGACGATTGGTATTTCACGTCGTCTAAGGTTCCGATTGCCCGGATATTTGATATCCAGGCTTCTAATCACGAATATCTCGGAACCCTTTCACCAAAGAACAAGCCACCTGACGAGATATACCAAATCAAGGCAAACGACGATCTTTGCTGTTGAGACATGCCGTACTCGCGTGGCAATTGCAGAATCGTTATAAGATGGCTGCAGACGCTTTTGAAGATAAACATATCCATAGCAAACGCGTCCCAGTGCATTCTACAGTCAAATTTTGAACAAGATGTCTAGCAACGCCCTCGAGTTCGACAGCGATATTGACACTGGAATAGACACTCCAGACCCTTCAAGCAGGATCAAAGATTCGGGCAAAGGGGTAGGGTTGTCCGATACTCAGCTTTCTGGTGACAGACGCCGGATGCTAGACCTTGTCAACCGTCTGCACAGTACAGGGTATGCTCTTCCTATCGTACATTGATTGCAGTATTGATAATTATATTCTTCGTAGCGTTCAGACCGACATCGATCTACCCCAGATAGCTGTTATTGGCCAACAAAGTGCGGGCAAATCATCGGTTATAGAAGGTATATCGGGCATAACGCTTCCTCGTGCTGCTGGCACTTGTACCAGGTTAGTCTTTATCCTTTGGCCTCTCCACTGAAAGTCAAACATTATGTCGACAGGTGTCCCACTGAATGTCGACTATCCAACTCCAAGGATCCATGGAAGTGTATTGTCTCACTCCGGATCAACGACGAGGGAAGATTTCGCAACGAGCCATTCGGACCGCCTATCCTTGACAAATCCGAAGTTGAGGACCGCATCCGCCGAGCACAGTGTGCCATTCTCAACCCCAGGCTATTCAAGGAGCATGGATACAAGTACTTCCTGGGCGATGAGATGGACGAGACTTCCCATGAAGACAGTTTCTCCAGGGATTTCGTCTCATTGCAAATCAGCGGGCCTGAAGTTGCTGACCTGTCATTTTGCGACTTGCCAGGTCAGTTTTCTCTCCCTCGCGTAGGTCGACCAGTGACTGACGAGTTGCCTTAGGCTTGATTGCCAATGTCGGAAGAGACGGAAATGCAGGCGATATTGAGCTCATAAAGGAACTTGTTACCTCCTATATCAAGCGAGAAAACTGTATTATCCTGCTGACAGTGGCTTGTGAGAGTAAGTAGCAACTTACTCAAGTGCACGCGTGATCCTGATTGACTTCCATTAGCTGATTTCCAAAATCAGGGCGCCCAAGAAATCGCCAGAGAGTACGATCCAGATGGCAAAAGGACAATCGGTAGGTTGCTCCACTTTTCTTCATGACCCTCCTTTCTTAAGCTCGACACAGGTGTATTGACGAAGCCTGACCGCATCCCTCTCGGCGAAGAAATCAATTGGGTATCCTTGATCAAGAACGAGAAGGAGCCTCTTGAGAACGGGTGGTATTGCGTCAAGCAGCCATCATCCAAAGAGATCAAGGAAGGAGTTACCTGGGATCAAGCTCGCCAGAGGGAGCGAGAGTTCTTCGCCTCCAAAGACCCTTGGAGGGAGCTTGACTCCTACCACCAGAAGTATCTGCGCACGAACAACTTGGTCGAACGCCTCAGTGCTATCCTCTCCGATCTCATCTCCAAGAGGTAAGCTTCTTCTGTGCGGGGTGGCTCTGCTTAACCGAAGCCTCCCATAGACTCCCGGGTATCCAGCACGATTTGGAAGATGCAATCCAACGCGCCCGTGACGAGATCGCAAAGCTTCCTCGACCGCCCTCTAGCGATCCCTTCAACGATATTCTCGGCCTCTTGCATTCCTTCATCCGAGACCTCGCTATCCGCGTTGAAGGCATACCAGAAGGGGACGGCCTTCTTCAGACTATCCGGCCGGCGCAACAGAAATTCCGAAGGGAGATACGTGTTACTGCGCCGGACTTTGTTCCCTTTGAAAAGGCAGAGGCTGAAACAAAGGTGGTGGAGAAGCCGACATTTTTAGACTTTGAAGAAGAGGCAGATATCATGGAAGAAGCGCTCTCCGATGCAACCGCCCGACAACGAACAAGAACGAGTCCTCCGATATACATCGATCAAGTTCTTGACAAGGCACAAAAGTAGGTTTTGTTTGCTTGCTATTGTCACGCTCAAATGCTCATCGTTTCCTCCAGAGCTCAGACACGAGAACTTCCCGGACACTACCCATTTGTCGTCCAGAAATCGTACATCAAGGCGTTCACCAAGCAGTGGGGTGATCCAGCACATCGTCTTTGTAAGGCAGTATACGTCATCCTCAACAAACAGGTGAAAGACCTTGTTCACCAACACTTTGACTCGTTTGGGCAAGGACAATTGGAACAGCGTGTCAAGTAGGTCGTGTTACAAATAGTTCATTAATCACAAACTGACGTACAACCCTAAGGGTTCTGGTACATGAGCACCTCAACAAGTGCTTACAGGAGGCGGAAAGCCGCATAGACTGGATCCTCAAGCTGGAGAGCGACTCCTTCACCCTAAACACGCACTACCTGGAAGATTACAGGGACAAATTCTTGACGCATTACGCTGGTACTCGGGCAAAAGATCGCAATCCGACACTCATGCAAGCCATTATTGACTACCTAAGTGGCGGTGCCCAATGCAATATTAATGGCCAACCCGAGCGCCTTTCGAAGATTTTTGCTGGCCTGGCGGAAGTCAACCTTGCGAGTGCCAAACCAGAGGATCTTGCAAAGCTCCTTCCCTCAGATGGCACAGAACCTGCCCTCAGGATCATGGCGGATGTCCGAGCGTATTTCCAAGGTATGTACCAAGCAGAATACAGAACTTCCTCAAAGCTCATGCTTTGTGTCCTAGTTGCTTACAAGCGCTTCGTTGATAATGTCCCTCTTGCAATCGACTACGAGCTGATGCGAGGAGTGGAGCGGGATATGCTACAGGTGTTAAACAGGGGCCTTAAAATAAGCACCCCCGAGGGCCATCAAATCTGCAAGGACCTGTCGCAAGAACGTCCCGCGATTGCTTCGAAAAGGGAGGAGCTGGAAAAGAAGCTAGAACGGATGCAAGCTGCTTCTGAGCAGTTACTAAATTTGTAGGCCATCGTGTAATTTTCATTCTTAGGTCGTGCAATAGATACAGAGGTCTTCTTAGTATGTTTAACGCCTTCGACAGTAAGGTAAGACATGCCAAGAAGCGGTGTGGCTGCAACATGATGCTGGACGGTTTGGGGACGCGTTTCTGGCGGGTTGTTTAGGGCGAGTCAGCTCGCACCACCCTCTTCTTTGGACCCCATTTCCCACGGCAGGACATCAGCCTGCTCTTTTCCTGGGCAACGCAATTAACGTACTTGAAACGGAGAATAGGCGCCGTTTGAATGCCACACGCACTTCTGAGGCTGATTTTCAGGGGTTCTATGGTACCGGACGACGATAGGGCCTCTTCAAACCCAAAAATTGCCAGCGAGCAGAGCCAGGAAGGCTCCACAACCATTTTGATGACAGTCTGAAATGTTCTGCGAAACTAATCCCTAGCTGAGAAAAAAATATTTTTCAATCTCATTTCTATGGAAAACAGACCCTTGCACGCTACAATGGTGAGAAGTCCGACTCTTCTGCTACTGGGCGATCGTTGATGTTCTTCTCAGGCAGATCTTTCTGGAAACTTTCGTTGCTCCTGCGAGCGCTAGAACTCTCGACGTGCAGGAAAGAACGGCATTCGGGGTACCTCTTTGGCTCAAGCCCGGTAAACCCAGAGGCGCCGATCGCTGCAAGCTTATGGGTGCCACGTAAAACTGTGGGAGCAACCTGATTCGACCAGCTCCTGCCACATCACGAACCGGCAGAGTATAAGAGTCTGCCCGACTCTAGCTGAATCCTCCAACTGCCTCTGAAAGCATGACCTTCTCTTCATCTTCTGTCTCTGACTCGATATCTGCAAGCGACACGTCTATTGTCGATGATTTGTCAAACCAGGGCTCTCCCGACGCTGGTGTTGGCCTGTCAAATGCGCAGTTGTCTGAGGGCCGGCGCCGCATGCTGGATCTCGTGAACCGCCTCATTTCCACCGGGTTTGTGCATATCTCACTTGTTTACTTAGGCGCCAATGTTTACCAAATGTCTTTTTCATCAGGGTGGACGTCGATATAGACCTGCCACAGATTGCGGTTATCGGATCTCAGAGTGCCGGAAAATCGTCCTTGATTGAAGCCATCTCAGGAATCACTCTTCCAAGAGCTGCAGGAACTTGCACCCGGTAGGTACAGGGTTTCCCTTTGTGGTTCATCGCTTACCGTTATCTACCCTCAGCTGTCCTACAGAATGCCGACTGTCAAGCTCACCGAAACCATGGGAATGTACAGTCTCCTTACGTTACACGGAAGACGGACACTCGCGCACGGAGGTATTTGGAGGCATTTTGCACGACAAGGGCGAAGTTGAGGATCGGATTCGGCGAGGTCAACGTGCCATTTTGAACCCGTCAAAACGTAAATCAAAAGGATTGAAATATTTTCTGGCCGAAGAATTCGACGAGAGCATGGAATTAACCTTCTCGTCTGACTGCGTCACGCTACAAATTAGCGGGCCTGACGTCGCAGACCTTTCGTTCTGTGACTTGCCTGGTATGTTCTCATATTTCTTACTTTTCACCGATCTGATCTCGTGGACGCCCCTTCTAGGACTGATTGCCAATGTCGGCCAAGGCGGAAACACCTCCGATATTGACCTGGTCAAGAGTCTCGTCACGACCTATATCAAGCGCCAAAACTGTATAGTACTTCTGACGGTAACATGCGAAAGTAAGCACCTGTTTTGCTGGATTCACTCTTCCTGCTAAACCTTCCATTAGCCGATTTTCAGAATCAGGGTGCGCAGGAGATCGCCAAGGTTCATGATCCGGAGGGGAGAAGGACCATAGGTGATTATTATGTTGATTATATTGGATAATGATTGCTCAAGATATGACTCTCAGGTGTTTTAACGAAACCTGATCGTATCCCTGCAGGCGAAGAGGTTCACTGGATATCGCTCATACGGAACGAGAAAGAACCTTTGGATAATGGCTGGTTCTGTGTCAAACAACCCTCATCCCAAGACCTTGTCAATGGTGTCACTTGGGCGGAGGCCCGCAGGAGTGAAACGAACTTTTTCCGCACCAAGGAAGCCTGGGCCGAACTCGACGCTCCATATCAAAAATATTTCGGAACTCAAAATCTTGTCGGTCGGCTCAGCACCGTTCTCTCTGATCTGATCTCCAAAAGGTGACAGTCTTCACTTTTTCACCCGACCGATATTTGCTCAATCTGTTGCAGGCTGCCCGAATTCCAGACTGAACTTGACGCCACCATTCTGAAGACGCAAGATGCTCTCAAGCAACTACCCAAAGAGCCATCGAAGGATCCTTCGAGCGATATCTCAACGCTCCTCCATAATTTTGTTACCGCACTTGCCCGGCACATTGAAGGTGACCCCAGCGAGGACGGCCTCCTTCAAACCATCCGTCCAGCGCAAGAGCTATTTCGCAGGGCCATACGTTCCACTGCGCCCGTCTTTGTGCCCTTCGAGAGAACGCTTTCTCGCGGCAAGGCCTTGCCACCTATGCAATTCCTGGATGCCGAAGAGGGAGATGGGGAGTTCTCAGATTGCGAAGCAGGAGGCATCAAGCAACCTCGGATTTATATCGACGAGGTTTTAACGAGAGCCCAAAAGTGAGCTATATCCACGAATTCTCAGAACATATACTGACCCCATCCCAAGAGCTCGGACTCGCGAACTTCCAGGGAATTACCCTTTCGTCGTTCAGAAGGCCTACATTGACACGTTTGTCGAGAGATGGGATACTCCTGCCCATCGCCTCTGCCAAAGTGTCTATACGGTTCTGCAAGAGCAAGTGAACGAACTGGTGCGTCGGCATTTTGAATCCTTCGGTGTTGGCCTCTTAGAGCATCGAGTTAAGTCAGTATCAAATTTATGCCATTCCATGCTCGTGTTGATTGACTCTTCTCAGGGCTCTCCTCCAAAAACACATCAGCATTTGCAGGGAAAATACAGAGAGCAGAATCGATTGGCTGATGTCGCTTGAACGTCAGCCTTATACGTCCAATACGCATTACCTCGAGGACTACAAGGACAAATTCATGGCCTACTACAAAGGCGCTCGTGAAAAGGACCAGAACGCTAGTCTCATCGATGCTATCGACGACTACATGCCTCCAACAGGTTCAAAGAATGGCCTCCTAATGCAGCCTACTGGGATGGCTAAAGTCCTTGCTGGCCTCGCTGAGCTCGGTATAAACGGTGTTCGCCCGGAGGATTTGTCCAAACTCATCCCTCCCGACGGAACTCAACCAGCGTTGAATATCATGGCGGACGTACGGGCCTATTTCCAAGGTACTGTCTTGCGCATTAGTGGGTGTATCCTAAACTGAGTTTCTACTGTTTTAGTGGCCTACAAGCGATTTGCAGACACTGTCCCGCAGGCCATTGACTACGAGCTTATCCGTGGATTAGAGAGGAACATCCTCCACGAATTGAACACTGGATTGGGTGTTAGTGGGCCCAATGGCCAGAAGCTCTGTCACGACCTTGCCCAAGAAAGCCCATCGGTGGCGTCTCGTCGAGAGGAGTTGAAGGCGAAGCTAAAACGGATGAGGTCTGCTGGTGATGAGTTACTGCGCGCGGTGACGACCTGATCGACGTGGACTTGTTTAACCAATTTACGCGTTTTTCAATATATCACCTATTTCATTCTTTTGTTAACTCTTTGCGTGTAATATGATTCTTAAATGTTATCTCTATCGCCTCCGATTTCCCAGGGCGACTCGTCTCCACGCAGGCGATGCACGGTATTTTTCTGAACGGACGCCCAATTGTGAGAAAAATCAATGATGATTGGGTTTTGTAGTGGAAGTACAAATAGAATACAATGCTAATGTGAAACCAATGAAATGATGAAAAATGCAATGAGTGTGGTGAGTTCGTGATGAAGATATGCGTAAGAGTAGAGAACTATCAAAGCCCTCGAATTTAGACGAGCCTTCCCTTCTCGGTGACAGGTACGGTAATGCGGAAGTTCTGCAATGCGAGTAGTTGTGAGTAAGATGTCGATAGGCCATAATACATAGTTTGATGCGAGGAATCCAAGAAACCGGGGAATGCAGAAGTACCAAGGCCCGTTCCCTCAAACGAACCATCTGGGATTCTCGGGATAATAGGTCTGGTACGAGAACGTCTGGGGTTCCTCCGAAGCCACCTCCATGGTCACAGGTCCACCCTCCTTGACTCGAGGAATAGTGCCGTAGTCAATGATGATTGAACTCACCTCATCGCCGGGGAGCCTGAGGCGGGCCTCGCGGGCCTTAGCACGGGAGCGCTTGATCATCTTAGCCGCCGTGGTGAGGGCAAGAAGACCAGTGAAGACGAAGGCGCCGGTGAAGGCAGCCTGGGCGTGGGCACCACCGACGGGGAGCTCAGTAGACAAGGGGCCGAATTTGACGGAGGTGGCGCTGCAGACTTCCTTCCATTGCTTGTTGCTGGTGATAGCAGCACCCTAGTGAAAGAGCATGTTAGACGAGGAAGGTAATGATGAGCGGTAGACCAACCTCAGCCCGGTAGATGAACTCAGTCAAGGGGATGTCAGACCTGTGGCCGAAGACATGGACATCGTGGAAGTTGTCGTGGGTACCGTTCTTGAACTTGATGCGGAGGAAGTCGCGGAGGTCGGGAGGATTGCCGCGACGGAGCTCAATGACGATGGCAGAAGAGTAGTCGGCTATAAGAGGGGTAAGTAGATGTAGCGGGCGAGTGTCATTATGGTACTTACGAATGCCCCTGAACTCGGGGTGGTCATCGGTGGCGCCGGTCATATGTAGGAAGGAAATGAAGGGCTGGTAGGTAGTCTGGACCAAGAGGAATTGAAGAGGGTCGCCGTTGAAGGAGATGCGCTCAAGGGAGGTGATAATGGTGTTCATCATAGTTCTGCCAGCGACTATGAACAGCGATTATGAGTATCGATATGTAGTTGGTTAGGAAGCGTTGTACGAACCATTTCCAATACCGTTGATTTGCTTGTCCGAAAAGATACCGTCCTCGTGGAAGTTGGCGAAACCGCGAGCCTGGTCGACGAGGGTAGGAGGAAGACGGTGAGCATAGGTCTTGTTGTGGACGAGCTGAGTGTTGACGAAGTCGTAGATCTGAATGAAACGTCAGTTTACTGAGGTCACTGGTCGATGATAACAGTTTGCTTACGTTCCACTAAGAAAAAAAGTCAGATCATAGTTTATGAGGATGAAAGTTGAAAAACGTACGGCATTTTCCAAAGTAGTGGGGCGACCGAAGACGTAGTCCTTGACAGCTCTGAAGAAGGTCTGAGCAGACTTTTCAGTCTCCTTGAACTTCTCAGAGGCGTAGAAGCTCTTGATGTGCTTCTCGAAGGCAGGGCAGTTGGTCCAGCTCTCTAAAGAGCGGTCATTGCCAGGTTCAACGGTCTCAACTGCAGGGTGCACTCAGGGTTCAAGAACAAAAAAGATGTAACTATATAAACTTACCAGGGACGTATTGATAACCGCCGAGGGGAGCAGTGACAGTGGTCTCATTGGCAAGAGTGATCTTGTTGTTGGGGTTGGGAGGGAAGAGACCTTGGAGAACGGCAATGGAGGAGTCGAACACGACAGAGCCCTCAACGCCGGCCTTGACGCGAGCCTTGACTTCGCTGTTGTCAACGAGGTCAGTGCGGATGCCCTGGATGTAAGAGGGCGAGGAGGGGTCGAAGTAGGTGGAGCGGAGGGTAGATCCCAACTGGTGCGACTCAGCCTTGACAAGAAGTAGAACGGATCAGTATAGGAAGGGTTGAAACGTGCTGAACGAACTTACGACTCCGAGAGCGGTGGTCTCAGTGTTAGACCCAGCGTAGGTCTTGGGATCCTGGTAGTAGTTATATCGGTCGCCGTTTCGGGCGATGACAATGACTCCGAGAACTTTCGACAACAACATGTTTAAGCTGTTGAGTGATTTTTGGGTGAGAGGAAGATGCTGAAGAGGGTGAGGGGGGACACCATGTTTATAAACGCTTGTCGGGCCATGAGGCTTGAAGACAGGAGGCACCAGTTAGTAGGCGAATCCGACATGCTAATCACGCATTCCTCCAAACGACACGTCTGGGACACAAAGAAGCTGCCCTGCGGCGCTCTGGCCGTGATGTTGATGGTCAGCGAGGTTTTCATTTTGGCGTTATTGGCCTCACGGCACCCATGAAAGGGTCTGCCAAGAGGCTCCAATTCTCGGAAGTAGCCTCTCATATCATGATAGAGCTTTCTCTGTGGAGTGGTAGGAGCTTTGGAGGAGCTTTGAGAAGCCTTAGCTATCCAGAATCCTGGGATAACAAACGCTCAGAATTTCCCCAGATTTTTGGAGCATCATGTTCCAAAAGCCGAGTAGTGCATGGCAGTATTAATTGCCGGATACAATACTAGCCAGGGCATAGTTCCAAAAACGCCGAAAGGCGATGAACAGGTGGAAGCCATGAGGCGGCCTGGTCTGAATGAGGGTTAACGTTAGGGAAGGTTCAGTCAATCAAAGTACCTTACCACACCAATTGTCCCCGCAATGATCATGGAATTCTGCCGACGAATTGTCGTATTTCTGTTTGGCAAGAGATTCCGTTTGCCATGTTTTCCGAGTCGTTGGTTTAGCTCGGAACGTGTTGATGCTCCTCTTGCTCCCATGAAACTTGTACCAGGGTTGATCGTCTTCACATAAGGCACGTTCTTTCAGCACATCTAGCACTTCGAAGCCAGAGGCGGCAGTATTCCAGGATTCAACACGAGTCTTTCATTGAACGACATGGAAGATGTAGCAATAGAACCGAAATATGAGAGTTCCCACGTTGAGACAACGGATCAATGGGCTCTAGCTCCTGTCGGATTCCGGATGCTACCATCCTACAAACGAGCATCTTGTCAAATGCCTTGGGCTGCAAGTCGACGATAAACGTTGAAACTGCCACACAACGGTCGGAATGAGTTTCAGTCACATAGGAATATTCATTCTGTCATGCAGATTGATGCCCTATTCATTGTACTATACATGCTACCGCTAACACCGACGATATGGAACCAAACTTCCCACCCAAGATTCCAAAGCAAACCTGCACTCTTTCTCGATATTTTCAAGCGCTCTGCGACTGTACCAGAGCCTCGCGAGCCCTCTCTAGCTCCTCCTGCACAATCTTCAAGTTCCTGAAATCCTGCGCCTCCTCATAGAACCGAATTGCCGTCTCAAAAGCATCCACGACCTTCTGCTTTTCTCGAAGTGACTCCCACACCTGCGCTCGTATAACCTCCACATTACCCTCTCCAAGCTTTGATCCTAACTGCTGGTGAAGCTTCTCGGCAAGGTCCAGGACTTCCTCGGCCTTCTCCGTCTCCTTCTTGCCTACGTAGAACAAGGCAAGATATTGATAGTCACCAGCTTCGGCTTCAAGATCCTTCTCCTGCTTGTGAAGCTCCAGTGCTTTCAGCATCTGCTCCACTCCCTCGCCTAGCTTGTTGCGCTTTCCATATAGACCTCCCAAGACGAGGCGAGCGCCGGCCTCTTTGGAAGCACATCCAGCCTCCACGAATGCTTCGATGGCTTCCCGTAATATTTCTTCCGCCGGCACCATCTTATCCTGAGTTATGAGATCTCTAGCAGTTTCCCGAAGGGCGTCGCCTCTGCTCTCAGACGAGTTCTGGGTATTCGAGTTCGACATGGACGGTACGGTGGAGGATAGTTGGTGCTTCGTCAGTTTAGATCCTTCTTATAGTCCCAAGAACGTGACTATTTCTTGGCAGTTTATTAGAAAAAAGTCGACTTCAGCGGAGGTGGGGTCACATCGGAATGAATTGAAAGAACCGCTAACTCGGGTCAACTCAGAGATCAGATAGTCAGGTGGACAGCCTCAGCGCGTTCTTTCTACAGTGCATGCGGGGGATCAGTGCGCTGTTCGTAGCTCTTTATATACTTTTCTAGGGTCATGACTCATTCAGTGCATTTGCAAAGAATCGATGTCAGCGGGGAGATCTCACAGCATCATGATTTCTTTGCGTCCAGCAAGGGGTCCAGTGGACAGCATTGGCACTTCGATGAGTCAAATATATTAGTGAAAACGGCTACACTACCCAGCGGGCCCTCCTTCTGGGCGGAAATTTCACGAACTGTGCTGGATTTCATGTCACGCCCGTGGAGGCTGGAATATTTGGAATTGAATCTCGGGCCGGTTTTGCCGTAGGTCACCGCCAAACAACGCGTACACAACGCGTCCGCCATTGGAAGAGCCCACCACGGTCCGAAGGAGCTCAGTGGCCTCCGATGACCTCGAAAAGAATCTTCAGGATGCCTTCTATGAAGTCTTGAGCACAAAAGAAATAGAACGGCGGAGTTGGAGCGTATGGGGCACCGCGGATTGAACGCGGAACCTACAGATGCCCAGTAGCCACAACATTTCGGTCTGCCGCTCTCCCAACTGAGCTGTGCCCCCATAGCATCCGTTTCACGCATATGCCATTCTAACGATCGTATCTGCACGAGATGAATATCGATCCAATGATGGAATGGATTGTTGTAACTGCTAAGCCTACGAATGGGTACTCTACATGCAAGCTGCAGAAATCAATATTAAATAGCAAATGCCTCTTTACCCCTAGTAATACATCGTACGGGTCTCGATCTATAAAACCCCCACCAACCCTACTCTCCCCAAGCCCTAACCCTCTCAACCCACCTCTCCCCATACAACGCCTCCAAAAGCCTAACAACAGGAACCCCTCTCGTTACTCTACACCTCCCACCATCCAACCTCCTAATCTCCTCCCCGCTAACCTCCTCATTTGTCAGCTCTCTCTCATTTAACCTCACAACCCGAGTACCCTCACCCCATCCAAGCACCCACCCCTCCCACCACCTAACAATCCTCCCAACAGCCCATAGCGCGCTCCCGTCTTGCGGTGGTGACGAATCCCACATGTCGCACATTTGGCTTCGCTCGGGTGGGGAGGAAAGCCAGAATTGGAAGTAGAACCATTCGTCTCCAAATGGGCCGTTTTCTTTTCCGCGAAGTTTGTTTTTGATTTTGGTGGAGAGGGATGTGAGGAAGCGGGTGAAGATGTAGTCGGACGTGGGGGCGATGGATAGGGTTGAAGGTGGTGAGACTTCGGCTGGTGAAGAGGGTAAGGTGTTGGGAGGTAACAGTCCTTGGTGGGCTGGGCTCACGACGGTGAAGAAACGGTGTGGGTAAAGGAAGATGATTGCGTTGATCAGGGTTTGATCTTTCCCGACAAAGTGGAAAGGTGGGTATGGCTTTCCGTTAAACGAGATTGCTGCGGGCGACTGGGTGGCTATGTAGTGGTCGTGGTATTTGTAGAATACATCGGTATACCAAGAAATGGTATCTGGGGTTGAACCGAAGAAAGTGCCTAGAAACCCGATTGCGTCAGGATCAAATACGCGGCGAAGTCGAAGAATCAGAGGCGAACCTTCACTAAAATCCATATCAACGGGACCCATCTCCTTCCTCCAGCCAACAATGTCCTTCTCATAACCTGGCACTTCATACGTCGGGAAGAACATCAAATCGCCCTTTCCCCTCAACCCAATCCTGACTTCAGGCTCTCCCCGCCATGCACCTTCCGCAGCCCCAGTGAACCCATCTCGTATCTTCTTCGACATCCTCCAAGCATCATCCCAAACGCTTTCCACCCTCGCCAAATCAGGCCACTTAGAATAGACGTGCGGGCGCCGAAATGATCCCGCATCTATCCAAAACACATAATCATAGCTTCGCCCCTCTCCCGCGTGTAAGATTTCGATGGCAGAATCGAGCAGGTATGGTTTGGCATTCCATACTGCGTACAGCTCTGCTGTGTGTCTGGCACGTTCCCTATCCCATTCGTGCATTTCTTCGTATTGGTGTTTCCACTTGGCGAGGGGAGGTGCATCGAATGGGCTGGAGAAGGATGTGTTCATTGTAAGACGTGCATTATGGTTGGGGTTCTTTGCATGCAGAGATGTCGCTAGAGATGCGAGGTCGGGGGTGGTGTAGAAGTAGACGTCGGTCTCGATGCGTTCAAGGAAGTTGGAGAGCCAAGAAGTATATTCGTCTTGCGTGTGCTTCACATTGGGGAGTGGGAAGAGCGCAGAAACGAGCAATATCTTGCTTCCGCCTGTCGAGTCTTCATGATTGTTGGAGCCTTGCCCTGGCTCCTCGACGGCTATCTCCTCCTTATCCAGGGCATGGGTGTAGTACCCATTAAACCACAGGAAGTAGTAACATGTCGACACCAGTGTCAACGAAAGCACCAGAAGTGATGCCTTTGGGAAACGGCGAGCTCGAGCAGGAAAAAGGCGAAGAAAGGGGTGTGCGCGAAGCTTCATGGCTCCTTGGCTTGCACGAGGCCAAGGCGAGTATATAATGAGGGTGCCGATCTAGGTCCCCTAATTTATAATATGTGACGCAACTTCCGCCGAAGGCTTTTGGGCGTTGATACTGCGGTGAAGCTTTCTCGGTGTAGAAAACGCTCTAAGCAGGCTGCGGTCGTCGTCGAGGAGGCAATAGTACATGTCCTCGGGTTGTAATGTAGCCAAGCAATTGCTCGAATATGACGTTATCGTATCTTCAGCCGCTTTGGTCATTAGAATTTGTTGCAGATGAGTAGCTAATCTACGTGGAATACCTATACTAATTCCGCCTGAAGTGGTGCTTTCCTCCGGGGAACGCCATTAATATATTAATAGTTATGTCACAAACATATTACAATGCGAAACACCGGGGGCAGGGACATTGACCCCGGATATGCGGATCGACGACCCGGAAATTCAGAATTCTACAATTCATAGCGCGCTACCAATGCCTATCATACACCCTGGATCACCCCGAGACCGCAATATTGCAAGAGACCTGGATCCCAAAAGTGAATATGGGAAGCTACGGCACAAGGGGGGAATTCAGACTCCCCGATTGATCGAAATCGCCGAATGCCATTGTCAACGCAGTCTGATAAGCGGCTGACGCTTGCCGTTGACCTAATCAATAGGCAATGTTACTCCGGTGGACTCCGACCTCCGGGAAACGAGCTGATCTCAGTTGAATTGCATTACTGAACCAGCTGTTGATATTCAATGTAGACCAACCGTAGATTCTCACTGCAGTTATATACAATAGGTAACTCGAGCTGCAGCCAAAGAGACGTTTGACGTAATGGCTATACAGACACCTTGGCCTAGAACGACCAGCGTAAGCAGACTCTACGTCAGATCATATCCGCATTAGATGGGGAACGTTTTCCGCAGCATCTTGTGAATTTCTTATCTTTAAAAACCCAAGGAGACGACAGAATGCGGTTTTGAATTGGAAACTGATAAAATCCTCCAGTTGGCAGGTCCAGAAGGAGAAATAAAGGGTTAAAGTATTTTATTGGCCAAAATGTTGCCCGAATGTGTGGGTAGATCTCCACGCAGGTCTCGAAAGCGAACGGGACGGGTCACCAACTGGATGTTGATCACATGGTAGAAATGTCTTCTACGAGTACCTAGAAGTGCTATAAAATACTACCCGGTAAGGTTAGTAGTCTGAAGGAGCTCAGCCCATAACATGGATCGGGGAGGATGGGCCAGCAAAATTCCTGTATTTCGAAGAAATCCCGGAGAAATGGTAAATCACTACGATAGGTATTTGAACAGTGAGAAATTACTCGTTGATTAATTTCTCGACACACGCCAGTCTAGGCAAAAAGCGAAACGCGACAACCTGCTGCGCGATGTTTCGAACAGGAGTACGAGATACCACAGACTCCTGCACAGGCAATGAGACTTCGATCATGATGATCCAGCTTATTCGAGGTAAAGCCCCGAAGAACCTCTCAGAGGGAAAGCATGGGGTTACCGAATTGCCGACAAATCCAAATGCTGAAACTCTGGAGCTTAGCTGGCGGGGTCGGCCAAGGCTTTGGTACCGACAGCTTCACTAGAACCATAGGTTGCCCACGGACTAGAAGTAAGGAGGCATGACTTCGCAAAAACGGTTTCTGTGAGTACCCAGAAGTGAAATAAAAAGTTGGGTGTAAGCACTCTATAAATAAATCGGGTAGGCGGGTCAGCAAAAATCCCCCCTCCCCGGGTATTTCTAAGAAATCCTGGAATAACGACAAATCACGATCACAGCCATCTGAACGATAATAATTTCTCTGGGTCGGTCGGCACGCAACCAGCTGCTGCGCCTGTTATCTAGGGTAAACGGAACTTATATCCAGTACAATCATCATTAGGTTCGACTAAGAGTTTCAATTGAAAAATCATATAATATCAGGGTCACCGATAAATAGCTGCGGAATAGGGTATACTAGTAAATCAAGGCAGCTACAGCCTTGACATCGTCTTCGATCGCAACATCGACTGCGCCTGCGCCTGTGCTAGTAAAGCCGCCGTCAACTTCTCTTTCAGCGCCGCTTCAAGTTCTTCCCTCTCCTCCCTCGAGTCATCAGCTCCAGCCATCGGAATCTGCACCCCACAAAAGTCCGCCGCTCCCCACCCAAAAAACTCCCATCCCTGTCCAACCCTCATCATAAGAGGTACAATAGACAAAAGCTTGCCCCTCGTCTTCGCGTCGAGCTTAACTCGACTAACATCCTTCACAAGGGTACGCTTATATGTCGGTGGTGGTGTCGGGTACGTAGTGCGGTATTGTGGATTCTCTACGTATTCTGACTTGTTCCCGTGCTCCTTCCAGCGATAGACGGTGTTCTGGTTGACGAATCGATCGGCGACAACGTCTGCTTCGTATGCGAGAAGACGGAATAGAGACCTTTTGGATTCTGGGGAGATGTTACTTGGGTTGCGGGAAATGTTATATTTGAACCAATTGAGTAAAGGAGGTCGGATGTCTATAGTAGGTAGAGAAACGTCTTTGGAGGCACGGTATGCAGCCTCGGCGAGGGGAAGGTGGGCGATGTGGGCGAATGTGTGATAAGTTGCAGAGCAGTCTGTCGCGCTGAGGATACCGATTGGAACTGTAGGCGGTACGACGCTGGAGAGGAATATCAGATGCGGATTTATGAAACCGCCAAAGGAAACTTACATCGTATCCCCGTACTTTAGCACAGCGTACTTCCATCCTTTCATTTGAGCATACGTATAGTTCGCCATATGCCCGCAGAGGTCAGCGTATTTTTTTGCCCTGCCAGTCTCCATCGGCATTAACTTCCTCCGTTTCGGCGATTCAGGTTTCGTTGCTCGTGTTGGCGATTCGGGAATCTCTGACGTCCAGTCGAACTCGTTCCAGAAGACGTACTGAGTGCCATATATGACACGTTGGACGGTAGTGTATGGTACGATCCTTGATGAGGTCCCTCCGAGACCAAGGCGGATGTTCGTCCAAAACTGTTCCTTCGTGACTTTTGTTCCGAAGTGGGAATCGACTAGCATGCTGTGATCTGGCCAGAGGGCGCTGATGTGTGCATGAATCAGCAACCACCTTGCAGCATGAGAATAGGAGGCTCACCTCAATTGTCCTATCGTCCCGTAAGGCTCCCTACCATTGGGAGCGTCTAGCTCCCAGATTCCCTCTCGCGTCAACGCGTCTTCGACGCTAAATGTGTATGGCTTGTAATCTTGGTCTGATTCGTATGTGGTCCCGCGTTTGTACGCGTCTGTTACCTCCCCTTCGGTGCTCATCGCAGCAGACGCTAGCACCCCGCTTTCCCAATCTGCGAAGCCCGCAAGATAAGAAGCGCGGAGGATCGTCACTTTTCCGTCTAAGGTTCTTTGATTGATGACGTTATAGACCTCTTCGTCGTTCTTTGGGCTACGGCCCAGGTTCAAATACGTTGAACCTGGAGCCGGGGATGCCACCGACCAGAGATGTCGGACTGGTCCCCTATCCCATAACTTGTCAAGACCTTTCAGCGCTGATCGACTTCAGAAACAAAGGAAACTTACGAAGTCTTGGCCTTTAAGTAGGTGCGTAGGCGGTGGTAGCACAGTATTCTGTACTTTCTTTGGCATCGCAGGTAATGGTGAAGCAGGTCAAGCACAACAGATAATCAGGCGCCGGTGTACAAAGTCGTGGTGCTTAATAGAAGACCAAGCGTCAAAGTCGCGTCTCAAGGCCTGCCAGGAGTTGGGCCACATGTCCTCTGATAAGCGCTGTAGGCCATGCTCAAGGACAAAGACAGTGAGTGGCTCGCATGGTCCAATCGAGGATCAGACTCGGAAGGTCATCTGCGTGAAATTTTAGGACTCCGCAATCAAAAGTGATAAGATTCTGTTGATTAGATTAGATTCAAACGATCGAAATGATTGGGCGGAGATCTAGGGGAGATCTTTGACCAACTGTCCAGCCCAAGCTTCATCGCCTCTAACGGGGAGTTTGATGACTTTTCTAGGCAATGAAGGGCAAAAGCGCCCGCGAAGATCCTGATGAATCACTATCATGATCGCCCGCACTAAATACGATCGTGAAGCAGGGCAAGTGAACCTTGTCGAGGAACAAAACCGGTACGGTTATGAGATCTCCCCCGAACCGGGACCTGGCTAACGCTTCACGGAAAACATATCATTACCGAGCCGGTGCTGCATTGTTCTGATGGTCAGGTACGTCAGAGGGTCCAGGATCCAGGAAATTAAGCATGAAGCATACGAAGATCACCTAGGAACAGGGTGAGGATGTGCAGTTCCTGTTTGAGGGTTCAAGTCGGTGAGGATGATCGACCGACTGCGACGATCGCTGAACTTTAGGCATCGCTTGAACACAGATTCATGAATTCTTCGTAACTAGATCTCTACGTTTAGGTACCAAGTAAAGACGGAAGTAAATCGAGGCCGTTCCAAGGTAAGGAACCATTTTGCTCCAGACCCTGCATCTTCAATCCACGCCTAAACAATGGTAACAGTCTCCGTCAAAGTATCTTGGATCCAAGGAGTCAAGGAAGCCTGTAAAACAAACACACTGGTTAGCGGCATGAAACGCAAGGAGTACAGAACAGGAACTCACTCCGATGTAGGCGAAGTGAACAACATTCAACAGGCCATAGCCTGCTTCAAGATTGGCGGGCACATTGACGGCGATATCTTGATAGTAAGTAGCAGAGTTGGGATCATGCTGGGTAGGGTTGAATGGCCCGTTGTACAAGAGGTCTCCGATGAAAGATCCTCCACAGGTTCCGGTACCGCAGCTGCGAAGAGCGATGCCAACAGCTACCTCTACGGCAGAGGATTGGAAAGCCTACGAAAGAATTAGTGGGGGTAGGTCGTTGGATAACATGCGAACTCTTACCTGGCGCGAGACTCGGACGGTCAAAGGTGAACCTGCGGTAACGGTGCCACCATTGGCAGGAGAAGCGATGGTGACGCTCTGAGCAACAGCGGAAGTCGCAGCGAGGAGAGCACAGGCAACAGTGGCGAAGAACTTCATTTTCTTGTAGAGAAGAGAGTTGTTTTGGAGTCGCAGAAGTAGAGATGCTTTGCTGTGGCAGAGGTTGATGCTTTCTATCGCTCTCGAAGCCGACCTTATATACCTCCCCAACCTCCTGCTCGGCATGCTCCTCCCGAAGTATTTCGCAAACCATTGTCCAGAACTTCTCCTATTTCCGACGGTGGTGGAGGTTGGAGAGCCCTGGCCGATGTCAAAGTTACCTGGAGCCTATTCAGCAAATGCAAGACATGAATTGTGACCCTCCGTTGCCGTCGAGCCGAGGCGTACAAGTGAAGTCAACACGTAAAATGGATAAAATGCAAAGAACTTGGATTCAGGCAAGATGTGATTGAGCGGGGTGTGGTCTCCGTGTAAGCCCAGGCCAATGTCAACTGTCAAAGAGGTTCGTAAACCTGAAATGACGCACTGGATCTCCGAGGACTAATTTTAGCCGAGAGGTTGACGTGTTTGAGCGGGGAGGTGAAGGAAACTTGGTCCTTGAACAATGAAAGTCCTGGCGTAGCGTTCTGACTGTCTTCTGGCGGGGAGATTGAATATTGTGGATGCTGATTGCCTTCTAGGTATACATCTAGTATACATCCCGGGTATATACAACGATAAATGACAAAACTTGAGATGTCCATGCAACGAAATAGACCTGCTAGACCTAGACACAATACGGTCGGCCGATGCCGCAGCGCCGAAGTAAAGGAGACCTGCTCACCTTAATTTACACTCTTCTCCCTGACATGTCCTCCGTTCAACACCTCCTCTGGACGAGACTGGCTCCTAGAATGTTGGTGTTGGTGTGGTCTGGTATCCCTCTGTTCTTCTTCGCCCATACCACCATAAGGATTCGGCAGATGCACGCCATTATTCTCCTCGACCGCCGAATGGCTGCCTCGCACAGGAGGCACCTGAGGAACCCTCATCTCTTGCTGTGGCGGATACGTCATAGCTTGAGGATTTCCGCCTCCTGAAGCAGACCTCGACCTTGCCCGCTCATGCCCATATGCTGGAGGTGGACTACTAGGATGTCGACTATGACGAGCATCGCCATTACCATTAGGCTGAGCATGTCCATTCTCATTCCCGTTTCCATTGGGATGGTGACCCCGAGGGCCGATATCGATTGGTAGTTCTCTTCTGTCATACTCGCGTGACTGATGTGGGTGTTGTTGGTTCCCGTAGAAGTTTTCTTGCTCGACCGAGTCGATGAAGTGGTCGTCGTCTTTGGTCCTTTTCTTGCCTGCACAGGGGCAGCACCATGATGATGGCACTGGGAAGGACAATAAGGGGTAAGCGAATGGGAACTCGAGCAGGTTGGGACAGAAGCGTACTGTATGTGCAGATCGAATTGGCACATGCAACTATGCAGCAAGGACAATTGGTTTTTAGAGCAGGCGTTGGATGGTGCTTGGAGACGTACAGATACAGATGCAAAGGCAGCAGCAACTGTCAAAGCCGTCAGCCATTCTTGTCCAAGGAAGTTACGGAGAAGCCTGCCAAATGGTGGCAAGGTAAGCGACAGCAACTCTGGTTTATTGAGCTACACTCACCAAAGGCTCAGAGAGCGTAGGAGGAAGAGATGGGGGGAGAAAGGAAAAACGAATACGGCTTTAATGGGTAATACCATTATACAAAAGGCCTGTAGTCAGCCATAGAAGATTTCCTCGATTCTGATACAATGATAGCCACGATTAGCTCGGTTGCCATCCCCAAGCTCGCATACTCATCCACTCTGACAGAATGCACTGAAAACCCGAGTCATAACGCTCTTCGGACCTCTCAGATCAGTACTTCGGGCATCGATGCCCGACCGCGATAGCCATTTCGACGCGTTTGCACCCATAGTGGAATTTGAAGACGCCAAAAAACGCGACGACGAGGAGACGACGCGTTATTACATTTGAAAGTTTTGACAGATCAGCGATCAAATGCTGTGCTCACAGTTACAGGTACAGTCATGTCCAAAGTCCGACTCTGAGCACGTGCTGTATCTTACGTGATCATGCATAGTGTACTACGGGACTCCCATCCGAAGTCCACTCTTGCAGTTTGTCCACTGAACAACTTTTGAAGCTTTGCCAGCATTCTGTGGCGCATCGGAGCGGTCTCCTGATAACTATCCTCTGTAAAGATGAATAAGAGGACCCCGAGGAACTTGCGTCATCGTCTAGGCTGATGTAATGACTTCTTGTACACTGCAGATGTAAACCAGGACTTAAAATTGGTATGTTGCCATTTCTAGTTCTCCCAGGAGATGCCAACAATCTCATCCCATGAACAGTCTTTTGCACTCTGCAGCGTACCGTTCCTAAAGAGCTGACTCATGCAATACTCTCACAAGATATTCAGTCTGCCCGGGCCACGATGATGCCGTTTTGCTTCCGTCAACAGGCATCCTTATACACCTCGGCCTTCAAGTTTAACGCTCCACAAGGCTTCAGTTCCAGAAATAGGCTGCGTTAAGGTCTGCTGGACCCTCCTCGGCAGTCCTACAGCAATCTTACGTGGGATGTATTTCGAGAAGTATACATTCCGGATCTCACACTTCGGCCTCCTCAGGCCCTCTCAGAAGTTTAGGTACCTCTGCTGTCACCTCGGCACATGCTATCAAAGGAATTCTATGGATTTTGAAGGTCATTTCGACTTCTCTTGATCCACCTGATGTTGACTTCCTTGACCGAGAACAGCGAGTCGATCAGCTTGTGATTTTCTACTGCAGCCCGGAAGCAGAGCCACACATCTGCAGGGTTGGCCGACCTCGTAGCGCCTGCCCTCCTATTTGTCGCTTTGCTCAATGTAAATGTAGTTAGAGCCAATGTAACCAAGCTATATAGCTTTCTATGGGTGGACTGTCGAATACCACGCGTTATTACTATAATAATTCCCTTTTGCATTTGATCCACGACGTTAGAAGCTCTGACCCTGCCTTCCATTGCCACCGCCCATACACAAAGGTTCGTACATTACAGGGCACCATGAGACAATTCCGCGCACTTGACCTTTCAACAATTGTCCTTGTGATCGGGGAGCCATGTGGAATGACATATCGAATTTCTCTAGATCATTTTCCTTCGTCACTACCACCGTTACGCGGTGTGAACAAACGGGCCGCCTTATAAGATTCAAGGCTCGTACGCTCAGATGCCTTCCCTGTCGTACTATAGCGACATTCCAGTCGACTTTGAGGGCTTGTTTGGTCGGCTATACGATTCTATGGCGAGGCTTTTCTGGTATACAACCGCGTTTTTGGCCGCATCGGGCCCCGTGTGGCAAGGTGGCGTGCAAGGAGTCGCAGGACAGTATCTCTTGGGTCTCGGTGAGTTCTGAGGTTTGGCGTTCTTGAAGCTATGAGGACTGAATCGTATGATAGGTACTGGTGATATCACTGGGTAAGCTTTTGAATTGAGTCTGGTCAGGGGTGAACCGGAGCTGAGAACTTCTCCTATAGCCCGGTGGTCGAAACCAATATGATGGTAAGCATTGGCTACATTAGCGCCTGGCAGAGGCTGACTGGGTGCTTAGGGTTATGCTTCATTGGCCCAGACGGATACCGGGCTTCATATGAGGGAGCGTAGTCGTGCTTTCATCGTCGCTGATGCCTCCGCACCCAACAACCGCATTGTCTTCATCAATGCCGGTGAGCGTCCCAAATCAAGCAATCCTTGTTCTAGCGCTCATGACGATTAGATATTGCTATGGGCGACACCGGCGTTCGCCGATCTATCGTCTCCCAGCTAACATCCCAGTACCCTGGCGTCTATACCAATGAGAACATTGCCTTCGTCGGGACTCATCAGCACTCTGGAGTCGGAGGATACCTCGAGAACCTGCTGCCTCAAGTTACTTCCCTCGGATACGTCAAGCAGACCGCAGATGCTATCGTTGCAGGGACTGTTCGTGCAGTTCAGCGCGCTCATGCCAGTTTGGCTCCTGGCAAGCTAAGCGTGGGCAACACCACCATCCTCGACGCGAATATCAATCGTTCACCCACTGCTTACCTGGCTAATCCTGCTACGGAGAGGGCAAGATATCAGTATGATCAAGACAAGGATATGACTGTCCTGAGGTTTGACGACAACAACGGAAACGCGAGAGGCCTCCTGAGCTTCTTCGCGGTTCATGGAACGAGCTTGTACGAGGTCAGCCTTCTCTTTCCCCAGATGGGTCACCGCCGAGTCTGATACTCTTCTGAACAGAACAACACCCTGGTCAGCGCGGATAACAAGGGTATGGCAGCATTCCTCTACGAAGGTTAGCTTTCTGCTTTCTCGGTCGCGAACAACCAACATCTGAGCAATCATACCTCAATTAGCCTCCGTTGAGCCAAACGCAATGCCTGGAAATGCCTCCTTCGTGGCAGGATTTACGCAATGTATGATCTATTGCCTCGGTATAACCCTATTGGACCTCGTCTAACTGGATCCTTCCAATAGCAAACGTCGGCGACACGAGTCCAAACACGTACGTTTTAGCGCCGTTCATACCCGCGACAGATTCACATGCTGAGATTTTCTCATTAGTCTCGGCGCCTTCTGCGAGAGCCCCGGAAAAGACTACGATGGCCAATCCTGCGAAGCAGAGCACTCCACGTGCGGTGGTACTGTAGGTGATTGCCATGGCCGGTGCGTTCGCGTTCATTTCTTGACCTTCCCCTCGTGATCCAACCACGGTCATCCCGGACCCGCTCTGCCACCCTTTCCACCCTTCTTCTCTTCTGCTGCCTTGCGTTCCTTCGAATCCTTGGCTGTCCATGTATCAAGATTTTCTAATGATAACTCTAACAGCGGCCCCGGCTTCCACGTCTCCGACTTCGAGTCAAATAGGATCATCGGCCAGAAGCAGTTCGAAGGGGCTCAGAAAGTGATGAATGGCGCCCGAACACCCGTGTCCGGTGGTGTCAAGAGTGTCCACATCTACCTAAACATGTCCGTAATCCAACGATCTTGATGCTTGTTCCTTCGCAGCGCCATTGACAAGGCTTCTTTGATCCTTTAGGGCCACTCACAAGTTCAACTTGCCGAACGGAACGCAAGTTTCGACTTGCCCAGCTGCTATGGGTAAGGATTCGCAATTCTACTTGACCGCCGATGTTGCGTGGCTGATAGGAGCAACTGACTAGGATACTCATTTGCTGGTGGCACTACGTAAGTTTCCTACCTACCAATCTCACTCGAGGATTAACCTCTATCGAACAGTGATGGCCCGGGCGCGTTCGATTTCGTCCAAGGAGACAACTCGACCTCTCAGTAAGTTTTTCAAATCATTCTCGATGATCCTGGCCCGAAACCTTAATTTCAATAGAAATCCATTCTGGGAACTCGTAAAGGGTTCGTCTAATTTTGCTTCTCTGAACTCTCGAAATCGTCATCGTTGACACGATTGCTGCGCTTTACAGGCGTGATTACTCCTCTGCCTTCCGCAGAACAGGTCGCTTGCCAGAGCCCCAAACCCATCCTTCTCAACACTGTAAGTGGCTGCTTCGAAGAGAACATTCTATCGCGAGCTGACAAGGGAGGGCACCACAGGGCTATGCTCATACTCCATATGAGTGGTCCGTGAGCACGGTCGACATTCAGATGCTTCGTGTTGGTCAATTCGGTGAGCCGAACTGCATTGTCATGTTACCTCTGCGATCCTGATCCAGATGTTGATCCACAAAGTCATGCTGATCATGCCTGGTGCGTTTCATTCCTTCGCCACCTTCGCCATGCTAAAGCTAACTTTTACTAGGTGAACTTACCACCATGGCTGGAAGGCGTATTCGGTGCGCATTTCTATATGTTTTCGGACTGTTCCATTCTGACGATGATCTCCGACTACGTCATGGGGTTACTTTTCATTAGAGAAGCCGTCCGAGAGAAACTCATCTCTTCCGGGGTTATTGGCTCCAATGCATATGTTGTGGTTGCCGGACCTGCCAACACTTATGCCCACTATGTCACTACCCGCGAAGAATATGGTGTCCAGCGATACGAGGGTGCCTCCACCATCTTCGGCCCATGTTCGTTGACACGTTCTCTCCCATGACACCTCAAGAATGACGCATTTGATTCTTTACTTAGACACTCTTGAGGCGTACATTGACAAGTACACCAGCCTCGTGTCCTACCTGGCAGATAACGCCAGTGGATCTCCTGCTTCCGACCCAGCACCAGCCGATCAGACATCCAAGGCTATCTCCCTGCAGGTGGGCGGGTCTCTATTGCATTTACTTCTGTGGGCTAACTTGTGATATGCTAGACTGGGGTTGTCTTCGACTCAGCACCTATCGGCAAGAAATTCGGCCAGGTGAAGACTGATGTCAGTACCTCGTCAGCATACCATGCGGGCGACAAGGTCTCTGCTGTCTTCATTGGTGCGAACCCTAGGGTAAGATCTGTCAATATCTCCTCCATTTTTCGACTACCAACCATCTTGACAGAACAACCTGAGGCTCGAGGGAACGTTCCTGACTGTTGATCAACAAGTCAACGGACAATGGAAGACTGTCCGTTCTGATTCCCATCCCTCGACCACTTATCAATGGGTCAGGGATAGCGCAGTATGTAGATCCTGCCGTCTTGTAAGGGTTGTGTGGCTCAGTGGCTTTATCGCAGGTATTGGGGACGAGTTCTGTGACTGTCAGCTGGTGAGTACCCTTTGGATACCTTGGCTTGACAGGTTCTGATGACGACTCCAGGACGATCGAAAGCGGCACTCCGGGTAAGTAATAATACGGTTTCCCTGATAGTAATCTCATTCCGTCCGGCACAGCGGGTACCTATCGATTGAGCTACTTCGGCGACTCTAAATCTCTCACCGGAAGCATCTCCTCTTTCTCTGGCACATCCAGCAGCTTCACGGTTGCGTAGCGCCCATGTTGATACCCTCATTACGGGACTTTTGTTGTAAATTTAGCTTCGTATTCTCAATTCAATAACCATGAATGAATCCATTACTGTAAATGGCTAGTATATTCATTGTTCAGACCCATTGGCTCTTATGAAGAGCCTTCGATCATCAAGATATCAGTCCTTCCGGGTTCCGTGCCACTCTAATCTGCTTCAACCACCCTAAAAGGACAGCGTATGGACAGAAAAGGCAACTCGCGTTCACCACCTGTGGAACTCATATCCGAGAATACGCCTCTGCGAGTCGGGAGCCTCGTGTCCAGATATTATATCAAAATAAGCTACTGTACTATGGCACTGAACCCTGCCCGCTGAGAGAATTTCAATTTATCGGCTGGAAGCTTCCATGAAGTGGGCAAGCATATCGTTCTCAATCCGGCTCGAGATTTCGGCCTAAGGAAGGGTGTGGATAGTGCTTTCTTAGATCCTCGGATTTGCTCGGCCCCTGCTCGATGCAGTCTTCGACGAGAACTCAGTCGGGACGGAGTGGAGTTTCCGTGCTTGAAATGTATCTGCTATTGTGTAAGATTGAGAATTATTATCCATGTGCCATTGCAGGGGCGCAAAGGAGAGTGGATTACAAGAAAATGGTATCTAAGGGTACATAATGATACAAATGCATCGAACCTATGACTACTTTTACAATTGTTGCTGGAATTAGAATAAGATTAATCAAGATGGCTAGGCGATAACATGGAGTGCTTAAACGTTCAGCACACGGAATCATTGACATACTCGGCCAGCATGGGCGAGTAAGAGACAGGAGGTGGAGACATGGATGATGGAGTCATCAGACCATTGTCCGATGCAGCGCGTTCGCTGTAGTTCCATGAGAAGTCGACGGACGATTGTGAGGGAGAACTCGTCCAACTTCTATCAGAAAGAGCGAGAAGGTCGCAGTAGGTTTCATAGACGACATCGTCATACATTGGGTCCATGGTGATGAGAGAATCCATGGGAAGTGCGGACATAGGGTCATGAGGACTTGATGGTCCGGCAGAGTCGAGGCCGCTATCTGAGTATGCCGCATCGATAAACTCAGCAACGGTGGGAGGGTAGTTGAACTTGTAAACGGCGGAGAAGATGGTAGACGGGGTAGACGGGCCGTCGCGGCAGACCTCCTGCACGATGGTATACTGGGTCGGGTCTGGATAAAAAACGTGAGACAGGCTTGTCAAGAGAGATTGATGGATGGAAACATACCCGAACTGTTGACAATGTTTTTCCAGAAGCTGGGAACAATGGTGCTGCGGTACAAACATTTACCATCATCCTCAGGCGCGGGGCCGTATGAAGTCAACTGAGTGGTTTCAGAGAAGACCATGTCGTTGAGCTTATAGACCGAGTATGATGACAGGGCGGAGACGGAGGCTGGCGCAATAAAGGTAACAGTGGGGTCAATCTCGCTAATGAAGCGAGGCTTGGGTGAAGTGCGGACAAAATTTTCGTCGGACGTCATAGGGAGATCCATTGGCGTATCGAGGGGACTGGTTTTGGGGTCGAGGATGTCAATGTGGATGATGGTCTGTGACGGATCACATGAAGGGAACGAGGGATCAAGAGGTGTGGTGGGGGGACTGGATGAAGTGTCACTGCTTGAGCTGCTGCTGGTATCATCCTGGGTGGAAGTCGATGCCCTCTTGCGAGCCGAGGGGCTGAGAGGTCCGAGAGGGAGGAGGAGCTTCATCACTGAGAAGAACCGAAACCATTAGATTTTCACCCATGTTAGGGATGGGAAGGAAAGCTTACGATCAGTATTGTTGTAGGTATCCCGTAGTTGTTGGAGACGGCTCCCAACTTGTTTTGCTGTTCGTCGTACACCAGTGAGGCCATAGATGTAATCAGAGATGAATCTGTTTCTCATAGGAAAGCGACCAAGGAGCCTGGTCTCGCGAGAATCGTCGGGCTGATACTTTGCGAGGCCTGTAGGCTGCTGGTCAGCTAACAGAGATACGTTACAGGATGATAGGATCGACCTTCAAGCAAGGCAGCCTCGAGTTCTGGAGGCCAAACGACTTCGCCTCCCCTGATAGTTTTCCAGGCTTTCCTGGTTTTGATGATCGACTGAAGAACATTGTCGGTTTTCGCCTCTTGTTGTTTGGCTGAGACTTTGGGTCTCCGTGATGCCGAGGCTTTTGGGCGGCTAGAGGAGGAAGCTTTGGTAGCGTGTTGAATCTGTTCCAAGCCCATGAGTGGAGGTGGGAGTGACGTTGGATGTCGAAGAAGAACCGCGTTCAAGCGGTCGAGATTTATATGTTTGCGCCCCTTCTTGGTTATTGCGGGTATGCATGTCACCGAAGCCCCTGCTTATCGTCATTTGTCCCAGATTATGCTGTTCGGTTGCCCTCGCTGTACCAATCAGAGATCTGGCCACCCCTGGGGCGCTTTAGCTCAGAGGGGTAAAAGCTGTTCACACGTGGGTAGCGCAAAGGCAAGCGATTCGTTCGGTTTGATCGTTTTCGTCCGCCTAGAGAATCCTTACCTCGATAAATCTTCAGCGGAGTTGGGGCTTTTGATACTGTAATAGTGGGGTTATTACGTCTTCAAAATTGAATAGCGTCACCTTAGAGAATATCTGTATTTTGGGCGAGGGCAAACGGGAGGACCAGTTAGGCATTCTCGGATCGGCCATAGATAAAATGTTACCGTAGAATGTCAAAATAACCGCATAGATCTCTTCGCTTTGGATAGATCTGTGTTGGACACTGCCACCATCCGGTGGTGGGTCAGTCCCGAGTCGATATAAGGGGAAGGTCAGGGTCCACGCAGAACAACACCCATCCCTTTTTGGTTGTGAGAAATGAGATAGACGCTGGATGCATTGGGCCGATAATCCGCCTTGATCCCCTCCGGCATCCGGAAGCCTGCAAGCCCTAGGCTCCCCAATAGTCTTCTTGGAAGCCGTCGGATATGTTTGCTGTGCTTGTTCATTTAGCGTGGATCACAGACTGCTGAACATAGCCATGACTCAATATGACGAATGCTCAAGGGTTGCTTTAATCTATCCCACAGCATGTGACTATTTGATTACCTCGAGGAAGCTAAAACGTGGAGATAGTGTGTCATGCATCAGTTATCGTTTAAGCTAGAAGGGTAAGATCCTGGAAGGACAATACAAAATTTGCCGTTAACGGATGAGAAATGGCTGAAGCTCGAGGATGATATCCCACTATGCCTTTGCATTGTCCCCGAACCGAAGTTATTGTCCCCTTTTGCAGAATGGGGTTTCTTCTAGATGCATTGGCCGTTTTTCAGAAGCCTATTGGGCTGTTTAGGTCTAGTTCAGTCAAAATCCTTTCGTTCTCCGTTGAAGAAGGCCATGAGAGCCCGCTTGACCAGAGTATTCGCTCCGAGTCCTGAGGAAGTGTGGAAAGAGGCGGGTCAAAAAAAAACATATCAGTGTGTCTCCCGAGGGTCCGATGTTTCAACAGGCTGCAATTGAATCCGGTTACCGACATGATGGCATCATCAGAATCTCGATCTCAAATCTGACTGGATGATGGCCGCATTTAAATCCGGCAAGCCGGGAATCAACTCACCCGTTTATTCGTGGCAGGACCCAAGAGCTCTGGCAGCAACGCCATAGGAGGTTGGAACCAACGAGGACTCCAAGAAGTAGAATGCTGTTCGCCTAATCGTATCGCTTTCACGGCGTTGGTCACACACGATGTCGCACATCGAATATGGAACCATGTGGGATTGGTGACTCCGTTCAGGAAAGGCTCGACGGCCGAGTGTATTCAAGCCCTAAAATTTCCCGCCATATCCAGAGCGGCCGAGCAGCACCTGGTGTCAGGCATTCTTCTGCTTTTATCGAGGAGGGACTCTTTAAACACCGGAGATCTGTTCATCTCTGCTCATGTCAAGATGTACGTGATATCCAGTCCACCAATCGCGACAAAGAAAGGAGCGCCCAGTATTGGTAGATCATTACTACGACGAATACACGGAGATAAATTAGTCGACCATGTATGTCTGCCATGTAACAAGAAAAATTTAAGTGTCCTGCCGGTAACTAAGAATGTCAGAAAAGGTATGATGAAAAGTAGATACAGCAGTCACAAGTCCATGAACCGCGAGAATCCAAGTGGTATATCGAGAAGTCAAGTCCAAGAAATTTTTACGAAGAATCAGTTCCACATGGTGGTGGGACTGCCGCATCGACGGCGTCCCATGCATCCTTGGGGTATGTGCAGCCAGCAACGGGGGTGGGTGCTAATGCCGTGTCCTGTGAATTGAACCATCCGCTCCCAACATCAACGCTCTTAGTCGGGGTCGGGGAAAGGGTCGGCGGAGGAAGGCTGACAATGGGTGCCGTTGGCGTATACGTGGGCAACAAGCTGACAGGCACGTCGACATTGGAGATTTGAGCAGGTGGCCAAGGATAAGCAGCCGTTGCAGTCGCTGCAATAGTACCCGCGCCCGCACCACCAGTTTGCCACGACTCGAACTTGCCATCGAACTGGCGAGAGTCAACGCCCTGGGCTTCACACGTTCCGAGTGCCGTTCGGGGGTCCTTAGGCATCCAGCCGTTCTGAAGTCCGAGTTGGTAGGACCAGAGAGGGGACTCGACGATGCCCTTCTGCGAAGGACCAATCTAAATGTAATGGTCAGCATCATGTGAATCTATCAATTAGTAGACCAACGAACCTTCCATGTCCAGAAGAACCAATCGCCGAGAGCATCCATACTGGCCTTGGTGAATTCCATCAGACCAGCTTTGGTAGAAGCACTCCAGTTTGTAGAATCGGTCCAGTCGCCACAGTCTCCGCCATAGTTGGTGCCGGGGTTCTGAGGTCCATGGAGGAACAAGCCACAGTCGTTGAAGCCGTTGCTGAACTCCCCAGCGATCGTGACACCGAAGTTTGCTCGACTATTGACAGAATATGTTATCAAAGCGTCAACACAACTGGAACGGGGAGCACTGACCTGTTGTTCGTATTGGAAGCCCAGCGGTTGCAGGCTGCTGCGGGCCAGGTACCACCCGCGCCTGCCCCTGTACCTGTTGCAATGGGGGCAGTGGCTGAGGATCCGTCAAATGCGAAATAAGGATGAGTGTCCAGAGCGATTCGGTCTGATCCAGGTAAGAAATCGGCCCAATTGGATACACCATTGAACCCATCGCCAATCGAGAGGAAGGGCCCGTTTCCTTCTCCAGTGCCGGTAATACCGCGAACCATATTGTGAACCTCGATGTAGCTATCGGCGGAAGAGAGGGAACGTGAGTGATGGCGGCATTGATTGATGTTCCCGAAACTTACAAGGCGGTCAGGGAGTCTTTTCCGATAGTAGATTGGAGAGGTTCATTCATGAAACCAAACATGGGAACGACGTTCTTGTATTCAGGTTGAGAGATGAACTCAGTAATGACGCGAATGTACTCGAGAGCACGTTGAGCATTGGCGATGCCCATGACGCCATTGAGGAAGTTAATCTTTCCGTTCCTGCCTGAGTGGTTGAGACCTAGGAGATCGACCATCAGATATGCTCGCAACAACGCCCGTGTCTCATGGCAGGCTCACCGTTCTGAGAACCAGGAATGGTATGGAGGTCGAGGTTCACTCGAAGACCATATTTACGGCACCAGCCCAGAACACGGAGGATATACCTATACGAGAATTCGTCGATTAACCTCGTCCACTGAACAAAACGGATGTTCACTTACTTCCAGCTCGTCTTGGCAAGGAATGGTTCTCCCGGCCAGGTCTCAATGGCCCAGAATGGGATGGGAAGTCGTACCCAGTTCAGGCCGGCTCCTGCAATTTCAGCGATGTCTTGCTCCGTCTGCGGTAGATCTTATGAGCCCGGGTATGGATATACAGGTCGGGGGACGTACGATAAAGGTCTTGTAATGGTCCTCCAGCTGGTTCAGGCCGCCGTTGGCCGTGTCGGCTGCCATCTGCTCGCTCAATGTCCACTCATCCCTGGTACCGGGGTATTTCTGGAAGTATATTGGGGAAATGAATGGCTCAAGAACAAACAGGCCACCGAGGTTGACACTAAAAATAGACACGGAATGGATTAACCTTTCTGCAGCACAGGACATGACGACGGCACCCACCCATAGATTCTGTCTTTCCCCCAATTCCAACTCTGGTTCAGCGGAGGTGTCCACGAGTTTGGTGTAGCACCGTCGTTGAACGGATCATTTGGATCGTATACCCCTACGAGAAGATTTCGAGAAGATGAGTATTGAAATTAAAACCAGAAGGAAAGATGTGATAAGGGATATAAGGTGCGCCAAGGTCAGCGAAGCGCTAGTCTAATTGGCGCTAGGAATGTTTTCCATGAATGTCACGAGTCCTCCGCCAATGTCGGCCAAGAAAAATGCATCGCCTGATCATCGATTAGAAACAAAACTCACAATAACCACCGAAGGTGTTGTTGTAGATAAATGTGTTGCCGTCTTCTGTCGTGATCTTGGAACCGTCCCCACCTGTGGTCACTAACTGGGAATCGCCACCATTGGGTGAACCTCCATCGCTAGAGCCGGGAGTGGAAGTTCCGGAGGGAGGAGCGGATCCAGAGAGGTCTGAATGCTTGTTGGGCTTGATAACTTTGAAGTATACTGGAAGGATCACAACAAGAACGATCACAATTAGCGCCAAAGCACCAATCGTGAGGAGAAGAGGTAGTCGGCGTTTCGGTTTCTCTGGCTGTTGGCCCTTCTCATCGACGTAATTGTCTCGTTCTTCTTTTGCAGCCGGTGAAACGAGGGGCTGCTCTGAAGCCGAGGGAGCATTGGTCGAAGGAACGTAAGAGTTGCGACCAGTTGACGACAGCTCTGACTGGGCAAAAAAGGATGCCCTGGGAGGCGCTAATTCTAGGTCATCCGCGCCAGCAGGTAAAGGAGTGGCTAGCGCTGCGGCTAAAGAAGAAGAGCTCGCAGACGCAGGGTGCGCTGGCATCGAGAAAGATGAAGGAGGAGGAAAGGTGGCAGCACTCGTGTGGCCAAGCTAGGCTAAGTATAGTCATGGTCGTCCTACGCCGTGTCCTCTTGGTTTCGGGCACGTGTCCGTATATAGTGGACGCGAAATCATTCTGATTCGGTTATCTCACCCCGCACTGGGCGCGAGGTGCCTGAAGTCGAAGTAAAAGTAGGGAGATCACCATAAGACATATGACTCATAAAATCTTCTTAGTTCTCTAAATTCGCTCTCGCTAAGTAGTGGGTGGTCAAACATGCAAATGGTAGGAGAAGGACATGGAGAAGCTACGAATTTTAGCTCCTCGAGGGAAACACGATGTCGAGAGTGATGGCAATCAAGGATCTCTCCGCTGCGCCCAGCACACTCGGCATCATCCTCCCACTGACCCACTCTCATGTCGTTCATGTGAGCGTCTCGAGTAAAGCTTTTTGAACTCGTTGTCCCTTTATCTACGACCATGTACGGTGCGTTATTGCCGTGATATACAGTTCACAGAGTATTCAGTTTCTCAGTTGATTAGATGGCCGAGATAAAAATCATGATGGATTTGTTTTCCCATTCAATGGGACCTGGCCCGTAACCACCGCAGAGCAATGCAAGCTACTTTTCAATATGTATCGCGACGTAGTCGCGGCGATTTCGTACACCACCGACTCGTATCATGCGAATGGCCCAACGAGTGACTGGGGAATATTCATGCGAGGATTTGCCGCCAGTCGTTCTATAGCCATATGGTACAGACCACAAGTTTCTTGCACAACACTAGAGAATTTTAGCTGCAATCATCTCTCCGGAGCCTTGTCGCACGACTTTAAACTCTAGGAATAAATCTTTGATTTTGGCTTCGCATGCATAACATCCACTACCAAAGATTGAGTCGTGTTGAATCTCTCGCGTCACCCGCGGTTGTGTTCCATTGACCCAGGATTTAACGGCTCGCCAGATGGCCTCTTGTGCCTTTCTAGTATGCCTTCCGCGAACCATGCTCAAAAATATGACATCGAGTCGAGAACTTGGAAATTAAAAAAGGCGTAGGACTTCGGCGCCTTCTAGTCGTCCTGTTTTGCATTATCGAGGTAGTCTCGAGTGTTTGCACTGTAGAGTCGTCTTCACTGCGAGCCCCATATGCAGAGGTGGTGCGCGGTGGCGTGCGTGATTTGTCGTTGAAAAAAGGCTCGGGTGCTCTCGTCGGTATTGGCGAGCTATTGACCCAGGTCAAAAAAAACCCCGTCGAGTTCGAGTCAACGACTAACTTCTCACTGGCGGTGACGGGGCCAGCTAATAAACTGCGCGAGGGAGCGCCTTGACTATATTCACTGAAGATTGAAAAATCTGAGAAAATGGATAGAAAATCAAAGCCTACCACTCGACTTATTTTCTGTTGTAACTGCCGCCAGGTCTCCCCCGCCTTCTTCCCCGCCATTCCATCAAGCTTCAGATTCGTCGTTTCCTCGATATTATACCTCACTGCGCCTGTCGGAATGAGGCTGTTTTCCGTATCAAAAAAATCCTATAAAAATGTGTCAAGTCACCGTCGAAGTGGTAAAATTCTTGCAACTATACGTACGCTGCTCTTCGTCGCAGCAACCACCACCCAGGGGAACAATGGGCAGCCCAACAGTGGGCGATAGTGAGGCGAGGCTACCCCTCAATAGTCTGACACCCGGCGATTTGAGGTAAGCCGAACTAAACTGCCAGGCAATGTTTTGATGTGAGGGGGTACGAGAGAAAACCCGCGCTCGAGCTAAACTTGTCCCCATAAATGGAAGGTGCGTGTGTATAACTTGGGTTGTGTTGTGGCGACTGAATTTAACGCCATCAACATGTCACAGCGCTACCCTCGATCCATAATAGAATTAGAGATTCCTTATTCGAGAAAAACAACATACACGGGATTGGCGTGCAAGCTGTATACCCTTTGAGGGTGCCGGAAGAATAGAAAGAGGACCTCGGGTGGTTTGATGCCCGGCGGCCTCTGTCGAGGTTGACATCGCGACTCATTGGGACGACAGATACGAGTTGCTAAGCGTATCGGGAAAGGTGAGATACTTGAGAACTCGTCCCTCGGGCACTCGGACGACGCATCAATCGTGTAATTGTCCCCTTTATCGATCCATCTTGGGAAAGTTACCGCCTGTATTTTCTCGTTGATAATCCCGTTGGTCAAATTAAGTAGCTCTGGTAGTAATCAGGGTGTTTTTGAAATCCATAGAAATTTCCTCTTCATCTCGACCTGCTGTACGGCACGAATTCGGCGGCCGTTCAAGTCAAGCCTGAGTGGTCCAGAGAGTTGATTGGCCCCGGTACTCGCATCTAGCCTAACCTCCAAAACGTGTTGGTAAGATCGTTCGGAGTCTGTTCCCGAGAGAAAAAGACATCCAATAGCTTGTTAATCCAGTTTCCTCTCCAGAGGAGCACATTACCAAGCCTTGACCAAACCAGTGCAGAATGCGCCATCCTAATTCCTACCGGCGGGACTGTGGTACAGAATATCCGTCCAGTGCAGATCAGCGACCCTTTGGACGTCATCAGCCCTGTCATAGTTACTCCTAAGCCTTGGGAACGGCATAACCGGATGTTAGAGCGAACGGAACACGGTGCCGGATTTACGAGAGAGAGCCGAATAGAACAGAATTGGCTGACGGCAAGGTGTGAGAGCGATTGGATCGCCAGAGCCCCACCGAGGGAGTCAAGACGAGTAATCTCGCATACTATAATTCAATGGAGAGGAGATGGAGCCTGAGCCAGTGAATTTCGAACCTTCATGATCTCCTATTTACTCTCCGACTCGGCATGAGTCGATGCACATCCCGTGGGGGAGAGAATAACGGATAATTGATAGCGAAATGACCTATTCTCGAGAGGGGAATTTGGGATGAACCATGCTGTAATGAAATTAGTATTCCATTGTGATAATCACCCGATGAGGGTCGACAATGAGGATCTCCTGTCCTTCGTTGTGATGAAATGAACACAGTGCACACCGCCTTCATTTCATCCAGACTACTTACGCCAGGATTAGCCTTTTTGCGGGAAGCGTTCAAGTCACAAGGACTTCTGAAGACACCACTGATTTCATATCAACTGGTCTCCGACACGAGGGCGGGCCGGAAAGCAAGTCTAACGGGGAGGCAATTGTCTGTAGGCGCACATAGGCGTGTCGGCCATAAACGCTTCATCCGTGTCGCTTCAATCCGCCAGGGTCTTGCCCGATTTGTCGTACATTCTCTTCTAGCCTGCAGCCACCAAATAAACATGCCACAACCAATAGGAAGGCGAGTCATTCCGGGGTCTTGCGTCTCAGGTCTTCTTCTGAGTGCCCATCCTCCTCAATATCGCTTTTCGTGCGCTGTCTGAACTGATAGTCGCAATAGTTGTCCATGGAGATTCAAGGAGATTGGGTCTCAGATGTAGAGATAAGCTTGGTCGATGCAAGCTGACGCCGCCGCCACTCACACGATCTCACCATAACTGCGGGCAGTGCGAAGATCCCATCTTGGATCCCAGGTTCTGGTGAACGCAGGATAGGCAACTTCATTTTGCTTCCGTTAGATGTGCGCTTCAAGGGTCTCAGAGAGCAGAAAGTCTGAACGAATTAAATTCATTGAATTGTGCTGTTACCTAAATACATGAGGGTGGTGGTCAAGGGATTCAAATCAACGGGACCAACAAAAGATGCTCGAAGGTGAATAATGCGGGAAGTGAGAAAATGTAGAAATGAAGAGAGCAACGCACAGACCAGCATTAACTTAGAACATACTAGAGATCCCGTCAGTCAAGTTCACAAGAAGCACAAATAAAAGTCCCACCTCAAATCACTAAACTAATACTCGACAGCATCGTCACCATCAGCTTGCATTGGCGCAGACTCATCCCTACTGTCATCCTTGGACGCTGATCCATTATTGGTTGGAGGCTCATCAACGTCCATCTCTGCACGTTTCGAGCCATCTTCCCCTGCTTTGGGAGACTTCGGTGGTTGGTCAGTCTCCATTTGCTCCTCTTCTTGGGCTTTCTCTGCTTTCCGTTTCGCGTCAGCTTCGGCCACTTTCTGACGCAGAGACTCAATCTCTGCGATGCCTGTTTCGCGTTCGGAGCGGAAAGACTCCCATTCTTTTTCGGCTGCTGTTGATACCTGCAGAAATTGGCGTATTAGTTCTGAGTCTTCTGATGTCACAAACACACATACCTCTGCCTTCCGACGGCTAATAAAAGCCTCCTGAGCAGGTGTGAGGATAGCAGGTAGATAGTAAAGAGGTGGTGGATGAGAACGTTGAGGAAGAGCAGAGCCAGCGGTAAAGGTTTGTGAAGGTTCGTCACCGTCGGCAGGAATGTTGTCAGAGGTGATTAGGAAATTTGCAAGCAATGGTAGGCGTGTCCGTCTGTACTTGTACTACAACGCTTGATTAGCCATGCGAACTCGAGACGATAAGCGTGGCAGAACATACTATTGAGTCTTTGAGCTGCAAGTCTTCCTCCTTGCGGGTCGCAGTGGTTTTGTCCTTCTTCGCCTCTTCGGCCCTCCTGACAGAGTCAGTCTCTTTTTTCAGCTTATTCTGTAATCTTTGTTCAATCAAATGTCGTTTTTTGGCCTGCAGTTCCTTCGAGTCAGCTTGTTGCACACAGAATAGGTGTGAAGAAACATACAGCCTCGCTTGCATTCCTCTCCTTGTCCTCAATTTTGGCCTTGTTCAGAGTGCCTAGCACCAGTCCGAACATCGATTTACCCCTCCTGCGTTCGCCTGCCCCAAGGTCGAGTCTTGGCCGTTTGCGCTCATTGGGTGTTGTCGGTGCCGGTTGAGATTCCTCAGTAGCGGGCTTCTCCACGTCTTGAACAGGTCTAATAGCAAGCAAAAGTCAGCCAAAGCCCAAAGTTAGTGTCCCGAAAGCACTGACACGTCTGTGGACATCGTTGCGGACAGTGAGGGTTGCAGGAGAACAGCGTGGGAATTCTGTTCTCTACGCAATCTAGCCTTCATATCATCGTCTCCGACGCCCGCAATGGCGACGAAGCTATCAAAGACGAGCTCGAAGAGCAAGACGGCGACTGGGAAAGGACCGTCCGCTAAATCAACACCGAAGCAGCCTCTGTCACTACCTGAGCGACTCAAAAGGCTTTTCACTTCACTCTGCGCCCAAATTGACGGCGGCCACTTCACCAACGCTATCAAGACCTGCGAGAAAAGTATGTTCTTGCAGTTACAGGATTATATGTAATGCTAATGAAGCATCTGCAGTCCTTGCCCTCGATCCTGAAGACGCGGATGCTAAACAGACCAAGCTGTTTCTACTCCTACAGACGGAGCAGTACGAAGCTGCTCTTGAGCTAATCGATCTTGTCGGCAAATCTGTGGATCATGCATTTGAGCAGGCGTATGCTCTCTATCGTCTCCAGAACGAGACTGAAGCCAAGAATGCCTTGCAATCAGTCAAGGACAGCAAAGGGGAAGGCGACCGAGGAGCCATGCACTTGGAGGCGCAATTGGTCAATCACTAAACTCTATATATCATTGCTGAAAATTGACGTTCATCCTTGCAGAATTATCGAGACGGCTCTTATGCTCAAGCAGTGGATTTGTATAACGAACTCCTGGAGACGGCAGAGCCTGTCCGTACCTTTCGATTTACCCTAATCTCCTTGTTCTTAATAACTCTTTACCAGGACTCAGAAGAATATTCCGATATTCTTACGAATCTGCAGGCTGCCCAGAAGCACCTAGAATTTATTGACTCCGGCTTCCGTCGTGGAGTGAACTCCCTGCCAACACCCATAGTATCCTCACTGGAGTCGACTGTACTGCCGACCCAAGCTTCTACGTCAACAGCAGCCGCTATAGCTTCTGCAGCAGCGTCGACCTCTGCTGCTGCCGCTTCGCCACCCAAGGAGAAGAAAGTGCGGAAATCTCGAGTCCCAGCTGGAGTCGTACCCGGCGTCACCCCTGCCCCCGATCCTGAGAGGTGGCTGAAGAAATCCGAGCGATCAACGTTTAACCAAGGACGAAGAAGAAAGGGTCAAGGAGGGGGAGGCGCGACCCAAGGAGCTGCGATGGCCGATTCACCAAATGTGACCACCGGAACAGCCGCCGGTGGCGGAGGCCATGCGAAGAAAGGAAAGAAGAAAAAATAGGTCAATTTCAAGATCGAGGGTGCTTGTAGGTGGGTATGATGTGCTTATACTTGGATGTGCTTGGTGCTGATAAAAGTATTTGCTCCTCAGATTTCATTTACGACGGTCCGGGTATCTCTTTGTACTCATATGCGATGTCTAGTATATGAAGCACTCAATCAAAGCCTCATGTTATCCATGTGCCTTGAGCTAATTGTCTTGTCCACCGAAAAGTCGTCTTGCATTTGCTTGAGAGTTGAGGAAGGGTCGATTCTATGCCCCCAAGGGCGCATACAGTCAATTGGTTGACACTTTTTGCACTGAATTCCACATGAAATACTTCGAGGTGTGCTTTGCTTTCTCCGCCTCTTACGAGCCTCATGTTTACCACACGTTCATCTCACAGGGTCCGCCATCAATCATTAGGCAGGCGCCAAAGCTGCACGAGGCTTGTCAAGCTATGGTGTACGTGAAGGCTCCCTGCACGATGCACAGAAGAACATCCGGATATCAAGAATAAGCGGGCCACCGTCTAATTTCTCCTCCTGGTGCCTCGCTACCCTCGAACGTTGCTCAATAACCTACAACGCAGAACAACCTCACGAGGCTCATAATCCTCGGTCTGTTTCGTTCTCAATATCCGTTTCATTGAGCTCAGAGTCGAATCATGCTGCGAAGTCGGACGTGGAGCTCGAGCCCGAGCCTTGGCCTGATCGACGATCGAAGCAGACATCGTAATCATTGCAGATGCCACTGCCAATGTCTGACGCCGCCCGTCACGGTGATCGTGGGCTTCGTATAAAAGGCCCCGTGGTTCTGATGACGACCTGCAAGAGTCTCCCCGTTGGCCAACCCTTACTGCCATCTTCGGTTGCATACAACCAACTATGCGAATCTCTAAGGTCTTGGGTGCTATTGTCATTGCACGCAATGGCGACAGGTTCAGCTTGCATCAGGATCCGTACACTTATGCTGGTGCTGAAGCAGAAACCACCGCTCTTGGCGAGGTTCGTGTCACTGTTTTCGTTTCGTCCATCCAGAATGTGGTCCTCACATCCTATACTTCATAGGCTCAGTCCCACAAGCTTGGATCCTTCCTTCGTCAAACCTACCTTGCACCTGCCTCGCCAACCTACATTCAAGACATGGACTTTGACCTCGTAGCCAACAAGCAGGTCAAGGCTCTCGTGAAAGCTGGCGTAGAGGGAACCGTGGTGTTCGACTCTGCAATCGCTCTCCTCCAAGGGTTATTCCCACCAAATGAGAGGAATAGGATCGAATTGGCAAATAGCACCACCATTGTTGCTCCGCTCGGAGGGTACCAATACGTTCCAGGTAAGCGCTGAATTGTTACATTTAGACCAGCGGCTCATTTGAGAACCTAGTTGAAACTGTGGAGCCTGGTAATGATCGGTCACTGGAGAGCTGGACCAACTGCCCAGTTAGTAACCTCTTCATTCCTTTTAATGAACAGGCGCTGACGCCGAATTACGAAATAGAACTTCCAGAAGCACACAAGGCAGTTCTATGAATCCAAGGAGTTCAAGGAGAAGGCGAAGGATGCTCGACACTTCTTTGACGCTGTTAGAGACTTCGTCTTTGGTAGACCTACGACACTGGAAAATGCGGTATGTGCACCTTACCTTCGTTGTGCTCTTTACTGAAGGTGTGGAAACATGTAGGGGAACGTGAGCTTCAGCTGTCCACCAAACACACAGCCAGAACTAAATTCCTCAAATTAGATTTATGACTTCATGAATAACCAGCTCATTCATAATAAGACCTTCGCTTACCGACTACCTCCGACCTTCATCAATCAGGCTCACCATTTTGCTGACTTCCATGAGAATGGGGTCTTCTCTGACAAGCAAATCGACGGAATCGGGAATAGTAAGCGCTTTGCTTATTGTATTGAGAGATTCTACTGACTCCCCGACAACTTGAAGTTGCTGGCCGGACACTCCTGCATAGTGTTGTCAACGCGCTCGAGAAGATCGCTTATAACGAAGACCCCTTGAAGTTCATGCTGATCGAAACAACCTATCAACCTTTCATTTCTCTCTTCCATATGCTTGGCGTCGTCGATGAGCACCCCGAGTTCCGAGGAATCCGTACGTCCGTTTCTACGATCGGGTACATGTTGACGTCTCATGGTCAACGTAGCTGAGTTCGCGTCCGCGATCATAATTGAATTACGTCGAGGCCATCCTCCTGACTTACGGGACTTCCTCAGAATCCAATTTAAGAACGGGACTGACGACAAGCCTCATGATATCCATGCTTTCGGCCACCATTCGGACATTCCGCTCACGGAGTTCATCTATCGTATTGAGGTACGTTTACCATCCTTTGAAGTTTTCGATCGTTGACTGGACTGAAGCGCTCATTGTAGCACACGACCATTACGAACTATGAACAATGGAAGCAAGCCTGTGGTGTCAAGTCCTTCCACCTTACTGCAGCAACTCTGACCAGGGTGCAAGATGGCCTGCTAGGGGCAACGAGTTCCTTGATCCTTTTGGGTGTATTCGTCTTCGGGAGATATCTGAGGGCCAACCGAGTGAGAAACCTGTTCTTCATGAACCAGGTAAGTTGAAAGCTCCTGGCTTCTACAATCGAGTTGGCGCTGATATGGTTTTCTTTAGGGTAACTTGGCAGGCGAGGAGAAGAAACAGATAGCGTGAATACTCTCCTGATGTTGCCAAGGTTCAGAGCTACCTAATTATTACAACAATTTATTCCAATTTCCCACATCTCCACCGTAATCACATACAACTATCGAGGTGTGGCTGCTTGAAGTGCTTCGACCAGCTCCAAGGTCTTGAGTGACTCCCGTGCCTCTTGTTCTTGTTCCAGTCCTCGCTGCGAATATGTGATATGTGTGCCAGAGACCAACTCGGGTGGTCGCAAGGCTGTAGCGCTCGTTGTGCGAGTGTGAGTCAATGATGACTTCAATTGAGATCTTCTGGCGCCTATATAATGAGAAGTCCGCATAAACTAGAACAGGTGTAAGTGAGAGCAGCTGGAAATTCGTTCTGAACTGACCTGGGGGACCCATCCTAGAATATTCGCGAACACCTCTTTCTGCGCCCCCGTCAGCAATGATTCTATCGGTAGGTCCAATTTGGAGGAAGGGTCTAAGTGGGTACCGAAATCCATGTCCGGATTGCTCTCGCCTTCGTACGTGGCGAGTGTTTTGGTAGTACAGTTAACTAGTTCATCGAATGTGGAGGAACTGATAGGCAAGTCAATGCACCGTTCGGCGCCCAGATACTTGTCTTGAATGTCCGCCAGCTTCATAAAGAATTCTTGCCGTTGCGTACCCTGCGGAAGTATCCAGTTACCGTACTGATCGGTCCCTTCCACTGGCGGGTGTGGGTCAAGTCAAGCTGTGCAGGGAATTACACGGACACTCACCTTTTTCTTTCAGGGATTCAACCTCGAGCCAGAACAATAGATTCTCGCCAACAAAATTCCTGTCTAAGAAGTCTCCAAAGAGAGATCGCATATGCGTATCCTCCATTATTTGTTTCCAGATAACCTCCGGGTTCGCTTTTTTCTTGGCGAGAGTTTGTTCCGAAGGTGAAGCGGAGTCTGTGGGGTTGTATGTAGACGTCGACGTTGAACGGGATTGGGGAGTTGGGGGCGCCTCTGCGTTGCGCGGGAGGTACTGGAGGCCGTCGTTATCCTTCCTTGTAACTTGCCAGTTTGCAAGCTTGATGCCTTCTTCAGTCAACCTATAAACGGCCTTTGGGGTACAACGGAATTCTCCCTGGACCTTAAATCGGAACTATGTCAGGAAACCATGTGTGAAATTGGAAAGGCACCTACTGCTATTTCTGGGCGTCCCTCAATCTGAGAACCACGGACAGTGAAAATAATGGCGGAATTGTTTGCCTTACGCTTGTCGGATACCAGTGAAATCAGACCGCATCGAACAAATTGGGCTCCTGCCTCAGCCGCTTCCTCACGGCCTGCCAAAGTGGCGAAGTCACACAGTCATTCTAACAGGGTCACTGCAGAGAAACAGTGCTCGCGCAATCCGTTTGGAACGTCGTTGCCAGCGAGGTAGAGTGGGACCCCTTTGGAGCGTTGGTGATATCTCTGGAATTCATCAAGGAGGTCAGGATTCGAGTTGTAGTAATTGGCCTGCGTGCCTGCAAATCGACGGAAGAGAGTACAGATGTTGGAATGAGACCAGGAGATCTCGTCATCTATCCCCCTCCGTTCGAGATGAAGTAACTTCGAGCAGATGCTCTGCGATGCAAAGATTGGTGTGAACTTTGCTATCTGCGAGCTGTCACGAAGAAATGCTCGCTCAAGCAGATGAAGACCTTTTGAAGTCAAGTTGAAGAGAGAACCGTCCGTTGCAATGTTGTTATCTGGGTTCTTAGCGTTCTCGATATAGCAGGAATCAAGTAAGTGCTGGCATAATGCATTCGTCATCGGACGCTCAATCTGCGGGAAGACCCTGGAGAGTTCGCCTGCTAGCTCATCGCTTTGAAAATGGGTTGGTTGTGTAATGCAAGACCGGCTAGACTCAACGTACAGGGTGAAAGAATTAGGGATTGTTTTAGAAATCCCCAATAAGTTCCTAGAGACGTGTGGCCGAAGTTGCACTCCACGCATCGCCTCGATAAAGGCATCACAAAGTTCCTATACACGAGGTTAAATTGACTAGACGTTGCGATTCAGAAGGTTTACTAGAACCTTTTGGAATGGTCGTCCCCTCTTCGTCACTTTCATGGCTACGCCAGAATGCCAACGACAACTCAACTCTCCCTCAGATTTGGACTCTTCCGTCAAGGGAAAGTCCGAGGCCGCCATCCTTCCGATTGGTATGAAAGATAGAGGGTAACACGGGTCGTCGATTCTAGCTGATGGCAGGTATCATTAGTATCAGATCCCCGCAGTTTGCATTTAAATAATGCAGGGAAGCTGTGATAGACGCCATTTCAATGATTTCGGCCTGAGCGTGATTGTGGTGGTGTCAGTCGGAGATGCGGTGTTCATCGCTTCGGGCTAGCTGCCTGATGGAGGTCAAGGCCCGCCAGCAGAAATATTGCTATAAACCCCTCCTGAATTCCTCCTACGACTTGCCTCCTTGCAAGCGCTAAGGTACACTTCAAAATTTGAAGTTTCGGCCTGGGGACTGGCAGTGATGTGAAGGAATGTCTGTCAACGGGGGCATAGCTCAGTTGGGAGAGCAGCAGACTGAAGTTAAGTGACAGTTCTTCTGAAGGTCCCGCGTTCAATCCGCGGTGCCCCCATCACTTTTTTTCAGCCTCTTGCAATTTGTTCCTACTCCCACTAGGTAAGAGCTGGCGGGATCTTATTTGTGTAGTCCCCAGATTCTGCGATCGCGACAAGGCTCGGTGCGAGACTTTGGTCTTTGACCATTATCAAATGCAAAAGACTACGACGGTCGGGTCCAGTAGTCTACTCATAGATTGTAGCCATCTCTTATACGCATCGGATGTTTTGTTCGATACTGAGCCCATCAAGCCTGTCATTCAGCCCTCGTGAGTCTCTGTGAGTGTGGTGTGTATGCGCATCAAGGACGACTGGGGCATGTTCCGCCGCGTTATCTATTATGGGTGCGAATGTAAAGTAATCAACGCCACGCTCCGTAGAATATGGCTTACCAGGCGCCCTCAGTATCAGATATCCTGCATAGACTTGGTATGATTGATGCCTGAGCAGCCCTTGCCTACCATTTCGGGCGATGCGTTGTTTACGCGTTGTTTATATGCCGTTTTGTCTTCCGAATCCGGCAACAATTTGCCTTGACTCGAGGTCGCCACACGCGATGCCCACTCATCCATGCTTAGAGACGCCTGAAATTCGGGCACAAATTTTCGAGTATCATGCGGGAGACTCACCGACTCTTTTCGCCCTAGCTCTCACTTGCCGGCAATTCACAGGTGAACCTTCTTGTCAAATTATGCGGCATTGTGACGCTAACGTTCGACTAAGATTCAGCATTAGATCTTCTCTGGAGGGAGCAACGGAATCTTGTATGGCTGGTCCGCACGATGTCTCCGAAAGGCGACCTCTGGAACGCTCCAGAAGGATCCAATGAGCTGAAACAGATGGTACGTTGCTCGCGCGGTCTTGGCTCTTGATATGGACTGACCGACTTCGCTATCGTAGAAATTCATACGAGGCCTAAAAAGCGAGGACATGGAGAGATTTCGCTACTACTCCCGCCGAATCCGCGAACTGCGAGTGGAACAACAGACCACATCGGACTTGCCTCTCCATATTCTCTCAGCGCTGACTGCCTACGAGCCTTCGCAACCCTTGCTCCCTCAGATCAGTCGACTCACAATCAGGATTGATGGTGATACCAACGAAATCGCCTGCTATCTACCCTCACTTCTTAGCAGCTCGCTAACCGACCTTGAACTGCGATTTTTCCTGAAATTCAACCCCGATGGAACCCGTACCCGTGGGTCAACAATTACCACACAAAACCTCCAATCCTTCCTTGCGGCGGTGGCTCGTGTTGCTCCATCTTTACGTTCGCTCCGGACGCTATACATTCCTCAGGTCGACCACGACTACAATCCGTTTTTTGAGTCCTTCGTGATGGCTCTTCCCAATCTCGTAAACTTGAGTTGCGAGGGCTTGAGAGTTACACCCGAACTAATGCAACACCTGGGTTCCAAGTGCGCATTACTCAAGTTGAATGATGTTTGCATGGACAAGCTCTTTCGAGTTAACCCCGACTCCACTTCCCTCTTTGGCCCTTCTCGGTTCACATTCCTCAAGGAACTGAGCCTACTACCTTTGTCGTTGGATCGGCTAATGCCCATGTTGGAAGCATTGGACAGTCCGCTCAAGAAGCTCTTCTTGACTATTGATAACGAGGATTCAGATATCGACCAGGACTGCCTCGAAATGCTTTGTTCAACGATCGTCAAGTTTAAGCAGCTCACAACTTTGTCCATTCGGAATGACGTCCCCAACCAATTTTTCGTGTCTTCTCTTCCCATATTCTCCCAACTTCTCGGTCTTCGTTACCTTGAAGTCGTGACAATTAGGCTCTTATGTATGGAAGAGCTCGACCCTTTGATCCCGAGCCAAATACCAACGGCGTGGCCTTCCATCACGAGGCTTTCAGTGACGCTAGCAAGGCCATTCTTCAACGGCTCACCGAAGATCACACTCCAAGCACTAGCCGAAATGACATGTAGATGCGCACAACTGAAGAAGCTATCTATTTCTGTCGACTTGCGACCATTCCAAGTCGACAATCCTCCGGCTATCGGGAACGAAAGCATCGAAGAAGCGTTTTTCTACAATTCAGCCCTGTCGCCTGAAAACATTCCGTCGATTTTGCGGTGCCTGCGTATCATGTTCCCTTCAGCTACTTTCATTGAAGGTGATGGGAAAGGTCCGGCTGGGGATTGGGAAGAGTTCAACGATATGGCGCGGGACTTCTTCCAGCCAGTTGTTGAGTAGTACTGAGTGATTATACTTTCTAACTGTAGTTTGCTGTGATTCGTAGAAAACATACCCTTGAAGATTCCTTCCAGGTCAATCGGAACATAAAATCGTGGTAAATGTACGAACAGGCGCACAGGGCACCTATTATTCTCGATAACCCACCTTGGGGTGGATGTCAGTTCCCCACTTCACCAGTGAGGAATGGCCGTAAGGCTTTGAGCTTCACGGGTTAAGAAGGATCTTCCACAGAGAGAGTTATGTATATCCCCTGCTACAATAGGAGTAACATATAAATTGAATGGCGATCGTCCGGAGGGTAAAGTTAGGGTAAAGTAGTCGCTGACGACCAATTTGGGCGACGTGTTGTTTACGTGCTATTTGCGTTTCGGTTTGTTTTCCGAATCGGCCGTCGATTTGGCTTCCCTCTGGCTTTGACGCTGCCACACACATTATCACACAATGCCCATACACGCATGCTTAGAGATACCCGAAATTCGGGGACATATTTTCAAACATCACGAAGGAAACTACCCGACTCTTCTTGCTCTGGCCCTCACTTGCCGTACATTCACAGGTGACTCGTTCCAAATTACTGAGGTTTTGCGCCCCTCTAATATTCGGCGAAGATTCGGCGTTAGATGTCCTCTGGAGGAACCGGCGAAATCTTGTATTGTTGGTTCGCACAATGTCGCCAAAAGACGACCTATGGACCGCACCAAGAAACCGCAATGACCTCAAACACATGGTACATCGCTTGCTCGATCTTGGTTCTTGCTATGTGCTGATGGTCTTGATTTCCGTAGAAATTTCTGCGAGGCGTCGAAGACAAAGACATGAAGAGATTTCTCTACTATTCCCGCCGGATCCGTAATCTGCGATTGGAAAAACTGACCGAAACGGACTTGCCCCGCCGTATTCTTTCGGCGCTAACTGCTTCCAATCCTGCCCAAACCTTACTCCCTCAAATCAGCCGACTTGTTCTCCCAATTGATAGGGAAACCAATGAAATTGCCTGCTACCTACCCTCCTTCCTTAGCAGCACACTCACCGACCTCGAACTGCGAATACACGTACCTCTCAACCCCGAGAGAACAAGCAACAACCGGTCAGCAATCACCATGCAGAACTTCCAATTCTTTCTGACAGAGGTGGCTCGTATTGCTTCATCCTTACGGTCATTTCGGACAGTTTTGATTCCTGGAGTCACATATGATTATAGCCCGATTTTCGAACCCTTTGTAGAGGCGCTTCCGAATCTCGTGAACCTGAGTTGCGAGGGTTTGAGATTAACCCCGGCACTTTTGCAGCATCTGGGCTCCAATCGTGCATTACTCAAGCTGAATGACGTTTGCCTGGACGGGCTCCCTCAAGACCCCTACTCAGCTTCCCCCTTTGGTTCAGCCGGATTTGTATTCCTCAAGGAATTACGATTACTCCCTCAACCGTTGGATCGGCTATCGCCCTTGTTGGAAGCTCTGGACAGTCCACTCGAGGTTCTCTACGTGACCATCGATGACAAGGCATCAGATCCCTCCTTGAGCGATCTCGAAAGGCTTTGTTCCGCAATCGCTAAGTGCAATCGGCTCACAACTCTGTCCGTGAGGAACAACGTCATGAAGGCCCCCTCCCCATCTCTCATACCTTCGATCCCCATATTCACTCAACTTCTCCGTCTTCACCACCTCGAAATCGCGTTAATCAGCCTGTCATGTGTTGGAGAGCTCGAGCTTGCGACCTTGAGTCTTATACCGACGGAGTGGCCTTCCATCTCCAGGCTCTCGGTGACACTAGCAAGCCCTTATGACGAAGCCTCGCCAAAGGTCACACTCGAAAAACTGGCTGCAATGACGTGCAAATGCGCACAATTGGAATCGTTATCCATTCCCGCCGACTTGCGACCATTTCAAATCGCTCATCCTCTGTCTATCGGAAACGAAAGCGTCAAACAAGTGTACTTCTTCCATTCGGTCTTGTCCTCTGAGAATCTTCCGTCGATTCTACGATGCCTCTGCATTATGTTTCCGTCGGCTAATCATATTGAAGGTGCTGGGACACCAGTTGACGATTGGCTGATGTTCCAGGACTTGTCGGAGGATTTTTTCCAGCCAGTGCTGGGTCCAGAGTGGTTCTAGTTCTTTACTGTTGCTTACTGTACTTTTACCTGAATACGGACCCTGATAGCACACGAAGGGTACAGATGTGTTCAATTTGTTAGAGGGTGATGCGTTTCAACCGATATGTATCTTTGAGAGAATAAGCTTGTGAATTTCTGCTGTGGTAATGGTGGGACCAAGGCGTGCTCATGGAACGTCGCCGGACGGAATCCACGAGAGAGAGGTCATGGTGTCATCGTTCTCGTGATTTGTTCAAAGCAAAGTACGGCAATCGTCGGTACCATTACTTTGCTGTGTAAAGGCTGGCTAGCGACTAACTACATGATCACTCAACGCTGTTAACTCTTCCGCTCCCAGGGCATGACTGCAAGAAGACTCACATTTGACACCGGACAGACTTGGACTGCGAAGATCATCGTGGTTGAAGCTCAAGTCCCCAAGCCGAATGGTCGTAGATGGAGCTTTTGCCGTCAAGGCCCTCAGTAACCCCCAACGTAATTAGGGTGGACGAGTCAAGGGCGCCGGGCGTTGAAGACAAGAGCTTTCGAGAGCAAAGCAGTCGACGCCGACCAATCAGGGAGACGCGTTGTTTACGTGTTGTTTGTGATTCGGTTCGTTTTCCGAATCAGTTGGCGATTTCAAGGCTTGCTTAGACGCTGCCACACACAATGTCCATGCACCCATGCTTAGAGATGCCCGAAATTCAGGCACACATATTCGAATATCATGCAGAAAACCAACCCACTCTTCTCGCTCTGGCACTTACTTGTCGGAAATTCACAGGTGATTCGTCTTGGCCTCATATGGTTCTGCACACGCTAAAGTTCAATGAAGATTCCGCATTAGACCTCATGTGGAGAAAGCAACCACATCTTGTATGGTTGATACGCACTATGTCGCCGAAAGGCGACCTATGGGATGGGCCCGAAAGCCGCAATGATTTCAAAAAGATGGTACTTCGCTTGCGCCATCCTGAGTCTTGCCATGGGCTGACCAAATACCTTTCCGTAGAAATTTATACGAAACATTGAAAACAAAGATATGGAGAGATTTCGCTACTATTCCCGCCGAATCCGCGATCTGCGACCGGAACGACTGGTCCCAGTAGACTTGCCTCCCCATATTCTCTCGCCATTAACTACCTACGAGCCTTCGCAGTCCTTGTTCCCCCGAATCAACCGACTAACCCTCCGGATCGATGGAAATACCAACAAAACTGCCCACCACCTACCCGCTCTTCTCAGTAACACACTAACTGACCTTGAACTGCGGATATTCTTGAGACCCACCCCCGATGGAACCTTCGGGTCGACTCTCAAAACGCAGACGTTTCAATCCTTCCTGACAACAGTAGCTCATACTGCTCTCTTTACGCTCATTCCGGACACTATTCTATCCTGTGGTCAACTACGATTACAGTCCGATCTTCGAGTCGTTCGTGATGTCCCTTCCCAATCTCGTAAATCTGGATTGTGAGGGTTTGAGAGGGTCACCCGCACTTGTGCAACACCTAGATTCCAAGTGTGCATTGGCCAAGCTGAATTATGTTTGCCTGGCCACGCTACCTCAGACTCACCCTAACTCGGTCTCCCTCTTCGGCCCTTCTCGCTTTACATTCCTTGAGAAGTTGGGCTTACCACCTTCACCTTTGGATCAGCTAACGCCCCTGTTGGAAGCATTGAGCAGCCCACTCAAGGTCCTCAACTTGGCTGTTGATAACAAGGACTCAGATATCTCCAAGGACCGCCTTGAAAGGCTATGCTCGGCAGTTGCCAAGTTCAGTCAACTCACAACTCTGTCAATATGGAGCGAGAACATGAACGACGGTCCTTCCCAATCTCTCACGCCTTCGTTCCCCATATTCTCTCAATTGCTTCGTCTGCGTCGCCTCGAAACCGTGACAATCACGCTTATATGTGTTGAAGAGCTCGATCCTTTGATCTTGAGCCAAATACCAACCGCCTGGCCGTCCATCACCACACTCACGGTGTTCCTAGCAACTCCAGACAACAACACCCCACCTAAAGTTACACTCGACGACATGGCTGAAATGACGTGTAGATCCATACGACTGCGGCGTTTGCAGATTTCCGCCAACTTGCGACCGTTCCGGATCGCTCATCCACTAGCTATTGGAAACGAAAGCGTCAAAGATGCGCTTTTCTTTGATTCAGCCCTATCTTCTGAGAACATTCCGTTTATTATGCGGTGCCTCTGTATCATGTTTCCTTCGGCTACTTTGGTTGAGGGTGATGGGGTCGGCAATTGGAAGGAATTCAATGATATGGCGCGGAGGTTTTTTAAGCCAGTTGCTGAGCACTGAGTACTCTAGTTCTTGGCCTGAACTGTATTTCACTCTTTCCCTCTAAAATTCGTAAAAAATATACGCTTGCTTACCAGGTCCTCATAGAAGATAAAATTGTGTTAAATCGACGAACTGAGGGTGCCAGTCACGGTGATCCGAGTTGAATGTAGCTTGAGGTGGATAAAACGTTGAGATCATGGCGGAGGTCATTCGCATTTGTAGTCATCGTTGATGAGGAGCATACTAGATGAAGGAGAGTCTCCCACAGAGGCGTTACACTATGTCAAGATATATTCCTTGCCGTCCCTATTGTAACAGTTCGACATCTGGTATGGGCGCGGCGTGGTGGATGTGATACTTGCCATCAGGCGTCGTCAAATCAAATTAAAAGAAAATCACAGCGTAGATGAAGAGGAGAAACCTCCGCCTGATTCGTTGTAGACAATACTTAAGCCATGTCCAAAGCTGAAGGCTTACTTTACAAGGGGTCTACCTCATTGTTTGCCCAGGCCGACGTTCGGCAACTCGCTCAGGACTGAGGTGATTAAAGTATACTGGGTGGCCGACCCCGTCGCTCACGCCCTGCCGGCCGTTCTGCTCTCGTGGCATGACTTCAAGAGAGCCTATATTTAACGTCGTACAGACCTGGCCCGCAAAGCTCAAGCTTTCGTGCCGAATGATCGTGGCTGAAATCTTTGCCGTCGACTTGTGCGAAAATGGCCATGCCCATCATTTCTTGGACTGTAACCTTCATCTTCTTCGGTTTAGCTTGTCAAGAACACCGAAGAGCCAATCAGCACATTGCTAATAGGAGGCTGCACTATGCTAGCGGCCACTGAAAGCAAAGCTTGGAATCCGTGGCTGGTCGGACGACCCTTCGGATAAGCTGCAAAAATAGTAGCAGACCGAGACTTTTGAGTATCTGACCGACAGTGGATTACCAGTCGATTATTCAACCGGATAGAATGTGAGTGCTTCAGCGTTCTCGCGGCCGACCTTTAGACTCATATTTATACCTACCAGGTTTCTCAATGGATGTTTCAACGAAGTACAGACTGGACAATGCCTTCTGCAGTGGGGCCCCAGCTCGCTTATCCCAAGCTTGGCGCACCTGTCACCATTCCGGACCTCCTAGACTTCCATCTCAAATATAATCCAACTCTACCGTTCTTTGTATATGGCTCGGAACAGTCCAACAAGATCACAGAAATATCCTTTTTGGAGTATGGTCGAGCTTGCCACCGGGCTGCTCACATTTCTAGGCCTAACCGCCAAGCAGGCCCTCTCAAGCGATGTCGTCGCTCTGATTGCCAATGTGGACACCTTGGTGTACCAGGCAGTTGCTGTTGGACTCATGGTTGCCGGTCTTGTAGTACGTTTTTCAATATCGTCCCGTTTCAATCTCGGCTCAGGGCAATCTTTTACAGCCATTCCCTATTTCACCACGAAACACTCCTGCAGCTGTTATCAACCTGCTCAAGAAAACCTCATGTCACCGTCTCATTACCACGTCGACCACCCTTGCTAGCCTCCTCGACGGTATCCACGCCGAACTTGAGACCGACTACAAACTTGACATTCTCGAGGTGCCTTCCATCAACCAACTGTATCCACATCTGGGCTTGGAAACCGCACAAGATTTGTTCGAGCCATATACCAGGTCTTTAACCAAGGCCAGGATGCAAGATGTTGCGATTTACCTGCACTCGTCTGGTAGCACCGGATTCCCGAAGGCCATCCCCGAGACCCATGAAGCCCTCGTACATTGGGGAGCTTTCCGTACGTTTTCGTCCTAATTGTTACTTCCTTCTGCTCATTCCGCCCATATAGCTGGTGTTCGTCAATTCCGAGCACAAAAGCCGGCTCTCCGTCTAGCAGGCATGCACCTACCCGCGTTTCACACCCTCGGGTTTTACGCCCAAGTCTGCTATCCGTTATACGCTTGCACCCCGATGGCGCTGTTCCCTCCGAGGGTCTTCAGGACTGGAGATATGCCCGTGAACCCGACTCCCCAAAATACGCTGGAGCATGTGGTTAAGACTAGGTCTAATGCGATAATCACTACTCCCACGTTCTTGGGGATCTGGGCACAGGAGCAGAAGAGTATCGATGCCCTAAAGGGACTTTCGTTTGCCGTATGTGCCTCTCTTTCGCTTTGGTGATCATAATGCTGACGCGGGTTCAAATTATAGTGTTACGGTGGTGGTGCACCCTCCAAGAAGCTCGGCGACTTGCTTCATTCGAGCGGCGTGCACATCGCTCCAGTTTATGTGGGTACTGAGTTCGGTGCTCCTACGTATATTATCAAGAGAAAGGAAGATAGGGGTGATTGGGAGTATATGGAGTTTGATACTGAGAGAGCGAGTGTTCGATGGGTACCGCAGAGTGATGGGACGTTTGAATGTCAACTACTGGTTAGTACTTTCCCTTGGTTTCTTTCTCGAGAATGCAAAAGATGCTGACTGCGTGTTGGGTTTAGACGAACCCTAATCATGTCCTCGCCATTGAGAACCTCCCGGATACTCGAGGATATGCGACATCAGACTTGTGGGAGCCCCATCCGACCAAACCTCATTTGTGGAGAATGTGAGTCTGGCCTTCTCTTTTTCACCGCTCGGCAGATAACTGATGTTACCTCCTTAGTGTTGGTCGAGCAGACGATGTGATCATCCATTCTTCTGGAGAGAAGACAGTCCCTGCACCTTTCGAGAACGTCGTCGTGAGCAGTCCTTAGTAACTTTTTGGCCATCATATAAACGTTCAAGAGATTGACGATGTCTCTATTTTTCAGTGTCAAGGGCGTCGTCATGTTTGGTCAGAAACATGATCAACCTGGAGCTCTCATTGAACCCGCACCCGAATACGCTGTTGATGTCAATAACTTAGAAGAAGTCGCGAATCTGAGGAATTTATTATGGTCAGCATTTTTTTCTTTTCTTACGTCACAACGTCAAGTGCTAATGGCTGAAAATATAGGCCTATTGTTGAAGAAGCCAACAAAGCCGTCCCTGCCTTCAGTCGTGTGTTCAAGGAGCTTATCTTTGTAACCTCCAAGAGCAAGCCGCTTCCCCGAGCTGGGAAGGGAACTGTTATGAGGAAGGCTGCCTTGAGCGAGTATGGGGAGGAAATCAAGGAGATGTATGTTTTCTCTCCTTACACCCTAGCGCATTGAGATGCTGACCATATATTCCAGTTACGCCAACGTCGAAGGTACATCACAAAGTGACAACGTCTCGCCTCCCACTTCGTGGACTTCCATTGAAGACGTCACGAAGTGGCTGCAGGTGCAGACGAGGGAGATGAACCATGACAAGAATTTTGTCTCCGATGCTGATTTGTTTGAGCAAGGATTTGATAGGTCTGTTCTATTCCTTCCAGATTGTTCTTACCTCGTTACTGACTGGCAATTCAGCTTGATGTCTACCATTCTCCGCCGCCGTATTATTGGTGCCCTCCGGACCAGCAACACCCCCAGGTCACTCAAAGCGGTCGAGTTCGTCAACCAGAACATCGTCTACGACTACCCCATTATCGACTCGCTAGCTGGCTTCCTCGTTGACATCACCTCCAACGGGAAGAGCTCTACTGCCGCGTCCAATGCAAACGGTGTCAAGGAAGTAGTGAGGCGAATGGAGGAGATGATTGCCAAATATTCCGTTGGCTTAAATGGGGCCACCAGAGCAAGGAGGCCTCAGCCTACAGACGGCGAGGTAGTTCTGCTTACGGGGTCAACTGGGAATCTCGGCGCTCAATTGCTGGATCTTTTGTTGAGGAGAGAGGATGTGAAAAAGGTTTATGTCGTCAATAGGCCTTCAAAGGGACCGGGACCATCGGTTAAGGAGAGGCAGGAGGAGAGGTTCCGGGATAAGGGACTCGATGTGGGCTTGTTGAGGGGAGAGAAGGTCGTGTTCGTTGAGACTGATGTGGCCGCTCCCAAGTTGGGGTTGGATGATGGGCTGTATGCGGAGGTTGGTCATATGCTTTCCTGGAGCATTTTCGTCTTCTGACTGGTAATCATTTCTAGCTCCGTGAATCCGTGACTGCTATCATTCATAACGCATGGTTGCTCAACTTCAATCTGTCCCTCGCTGCCTTTGAGCCGAACGTCCGTGGAACAAGAAACCTGATTGACCTTGCACTTGGAGGTGGATCAAGGGCACGATTTCTCTTTACCTCTTCGGCTGCATCTGCTCAAGGATGGCCCAATGTCGGCAAGGGTATGTTCCCCGAAGAGGTTCAGCAAGATGCTAGGGTTGCTGCTGGGAATGGGTACGGGGAGGGCAAATATGTCGCTGAGAGGGTATGTTGTTCCTCCTATTGCAAGATTATCAGGGTTGCTAACGTTCTACCTCTGACAGATCCTCGTTATGGCTGGCCTCGATGCCACGTCGTTCCGTATTGGCCAAATCACTGGCGGTCAACCTAATGCCGCCTGGGCTTCAACCGACTGGGTACCCATCATGATCAAATCCAGCATCAAACTTGGTGGTCTCCCAGTCGGTCCTGGAATCATTACCTGGCTTCCCATGGATGCTGTCGCGAAGGCAGTTATCGACGTTGCAGTTGCTCTTGGTCCAGTTCCGATGGCTGTCAATTTGGTGCATCCTCGTCCCGTTCCTTGGGATATGGTGATTTCGACAATCCGGGATGCGCTCCATGTACCTGATTTCAAGTTGCTGCCGTTCAAAGAATGGTTCAGTCGGTTGGAAGACTGTGCTAAGCAGGGTGGCGATGTCGCCGAGGTGGTGAGTACATATATGCTCTCTTCGAAACTTTCAAGCACCAATTCTAAACTATCCTCGCTTTCTCAGCCCGCTATAAAGCTGCTCGAGTTCTATCGCAGCATTGCCGATTCTGACGCTGGTAATCAGACCTTGTCGCCGGATGTGGCTCCAGAAAGGGGAGTGTCTATCCGATTCGCTACCGATAAGGCGCAGGCTATCAGCCCGACGATGAAGAATGTTCCTCCCTTGAACGCTTCAGATGCGCGGCAGTGGATTGAATATTGGAGGAGCGTTGGTTTTCTTTGAAGGGACTTGGTTATAAACGGACCATTTATACATCTCGGTTTCGCTTGATTTTCATCCATAGACTAATCTCGGCACACACTCAGAATATCACGTTATAGACCACTTATTAGCATATTGAAATCTTTTTTGAGAGTCATTATACCGCGACGCATTTGTTTGACTATGTTTAGGGTGCAGTGGGGCCACCTGAGCCAAGGCACATGCAAATGGCCGGCCATCCTTGACTCTCACAACGACAGCCATGTTTTCGCTTATATCAGGATACAGACCAACTTGTACAGCTTCTTCCACATCGCCACACCTTTTCACCGTGGCTACAGTGAGCTGGGCTCTGGCCAACTTATGGCTGTTGTTGGATTATCTGACGGTCAACATGAAACTCAAAGAATTGAGAACTTCTTGCTTCTCCATCTTGATCATAGACGACAGGCCTTCGTTCGTCCGGGTTACTCCACGAAATAATATGTTACCAAGAAAGCTGTGCGGACGGCGCCATAGCCGAATTGGCTGAGGCCAAAGAGACTGCTCAGTCGCAAATGCATTTCGATCAGGAATAATACGCATAGCTATATTTTAAAAGGTCCGTTCTATAATCTGATACTGGAAATACGTTGATCTCCCTACAGAACAAGAATACCGAATACCGCAAATATGCTGCTGGCGAGAGTGCTCCAGCCCCGCACGTCGTAAACCTGACTGGCAGCGTTAGTGGTTGTGCTTGGTGGAGCTGTGTTAGTTCCGGGGATCGAGGTGGTCGAGGTGATAGTGCTTGAAGGCGCAGAAGATGGCGTTACAGTCACGGTAATGGTGCATGCACTGACAGTGCTGCTCGATGATGAAGTAGAATCGGTTGTGCTACTCGATGATGTAGTAGGGGCGGTCACCGTAGATGTGGAAGCGGTAGGTTCTTGTCGCGCTGTGAGTTGGGTAACCGATGTTGAATCGACGCTGAACAGGGTCACTAGAGTGGAACTCGCATCCGAAACGGTGAACGTAGTTTGAGGGCCAGTAGCAGACGACGAAGTGATAATCGGCGAGCCAGTCACGGTGACAATGGGGGGAGAATTAGCCGTTACAGTCACAGTTACGCAGCCAGATTCGGTGCTGGACGTGCTTGTAGTTGTGGCGATGGTTCTGAAAGAGCGTTAATTCAGAAGGGAGCTCTGTGGGCCGATGTGGCATGGACAGAACTCACGTCACCGAGGAACTGGTGGTAGTGGGAGCACCGCCACTTGGACTGGTTGAACTTGAAGAGGTTGTTGGCGCATCTTCAATTGGTTTACCTTGGACGGCTAAACCAGCGATGGCTACCAAACCAACGATTTCGGAAAGTAAGAACCTCATATTGGTGGGTTGACGTGTGGTGCAGAAGGCAGAGGTGCGTCTTTTATATAGCTTCAAACGTTCATTTGATTATAACGTCATCCGGTCAATCAAAGGGCATACATGGCCGAAGATCTAATTTCCCAATACACTGGTGGTCCTCGCTGGATGGAAACCGAATGGAAACCATCAAAACATGACGTCTCTTCCATGGCACATGCAGATATCTGGACCCCCCGGAACCAAATCCGTTTAGAGCGAAGATACCGCCAGGTTGGTTTTCTTCATGGCCGTACACTGAGCATGTAACTGATCAGAACTTCACTTAGCTGATCGGCCTCACCCAAACCACATTGAACAGGGTTTAGCTTCAAAAACTGTTGGCCCTCAGCCAAAGATATCTGGACAACGCTCCATCCTACGGGCCAGCTGATTCGGGAAAGCAACGATTCATGGAACGGTATTTTCATTAACACTATCAACACAGAAGAGGGTGAGTCCTAACGCTCAAACCCTTGTAATAAGAAATTAACAACACGCTATCCATAGGCAAATTGACTACTCGATATGATCGCCGATGGGTATGGAATCAGAACATGGCCAGACCCACTGCAGCCACGGCTCCTGCGACAAAGGTTCCAGCCATATTTTTCCCGAGCATGGCTGACGCGCCGTTCCCGTTCCCGGTGCCGTCACCCTGCTGGGCCAAAGCAGTACCGTTGACCGAAGCGGTGCCCGAAGGCGATACGGTCACCGTGACAGTGCAATTAGCCTGAGGGTACCCTGGTGCTGAGACGGTAGAAGGGACGGCAGTAGGGACGGCGGTAGCGGTGGCGAAGATGGTCGAAGTACCGTTGATGACCACCGTTGTCGCCGGGTAGGTAGCGTTAGGGAAGTATGAAGTGATACTGGCAGTACCATGGGGGAAAATCGAGCTGACTGCAGACGTTCCTCCAGGGAAAATGGATGAAACCACCGATGTACCTCCCGGATAGACGGAGCTAATGACAGTGGTACCGCTGGCGATGGAGGTGTAAACAGTGGTCGGTACAGCAACGGCGGATGAGAAAATAGTGGTCGCACCACCCCCAAAGGTGGAATTACCACTAATGAAAGTGGGAACTACGCTGCTGGATGGGAATGCACTGCTGTTCGCCGTCACGGTAACCGTGGCGCAGACCCCTGCGGATGTACTACTAGGGTATGCACTGCGAGAAGGAGATGAGTTCACCAGGTGAGAAATTTATAACCACGAATAGGCTTACTACGAAGTGCTGAGAGTCACGGTACTAGTAGTCCCATTGACGACATATCCGCTGTGAGGGTTGTTAGAGGATACGACGGGCCGTCAGGGGCCACAAACACCTACGAGCTACTAGGATAGACTGTGGTAGGTGCTGCGACAGTCGAGGTAATCACAGTGTTCCAAGGTTTACCGTCTGCGAATGCACTGACAAGAGCCACGAAGCCAAAGACTTGAGCGAAGTTGGTCCTCATGCTTTCTGTGAGTGAGAGTAGATTTTTTGAGGTACCACCCCCCACGTTTTTGCCAGGCTTTATACCTTCAATCGAGCGGCATTATTCAGCGCCTAGACCAGGACTGTCAGGAGGCCGTCGCATGCACAAATTCTTTAGCCATTTGTGGTAGCAAGGCTTCCACGATGCATGGAAACCAATTCATCGTACACCACGGCCCAAGAAGCCCTTAGGCATTCAAGGAGAAAGTACGCCGTTTGTCTTCTCTGAACGACATGTCCGCATTTACCCTGACGCCTTGCACTCTGCATTGTTGGATAGATCTTGGCAACTCAAGGCCAGCAACACGATCCTTGAATCGCTCTCATCTGACGATCGTGGTTCGATCAACGCTCTCGGGCTCTGCTCTGGCTGGATTATTTCAGCCAATGGAACCTCTCTGTATTGTACTTATTGCTGTCTGGCGACTTCACCTTCTAAGGCTGGCACTATCGTGAAGATCATCTTATCAAGGATGCTTTAACTCCGCGTCAGGGGAAGTCTCGCCGTCATTTCACTGACTTGATCGCGGCTATTCCTCTCCGTCCTCGATGCTGTGTATACTCTGTGCTCTACCGTTTGCCTATCTACCAACAAGCCTCGGCCTATAGTACCGGACTGTTTTCGGGTAGCAAGGGTTGCTTCACTCGGAAAAATGGAATACGAACTAACGCAAAGCTTGAAAAATCACAAGGTAGCTCATTAACAGAAACACGACAACCCCCCGTTCGGGTCTTATGGTTAACTGATGCCTCGTGTCACCACAGGGCTCGTCTACTGCGCTTTTGAGCCGTGATACCTCGCGAGTACTTTCCGGATACGGGCGATATGTTATTGACTTCGTTAACGACGCCAGCGCTCACAGATTATCCAAAGTTCTGAAGTCCTCCAAATTCTGTTCGAACTGTCTCGAAGCCCCAGCGCTTCACTAGTGACTTTAGAACAACCTGAGCCAGGATGATCTGTTTCCTCCCTACACTGTGTCTAGCTGGGCTATATCCCCCACGATCCGAGGACGTATCCGTATTCTGCTTCCTCGAACTCCGCAGTTGGACGTGGCAGCCGTCCGAAGTGAGGTGTTGGACACGTTCCTTGCAATCCGCTGTCATTTTGCTTGTTCCGAAAACTGTTCGCTTAATAGTGATTCAGAAAACTATAAGAGCTATCAATCGCTATCCAATTTTTTGAGATAAATGCATGAAGATGGGACCTTCGTCCCAAAGATTGCCCTTAAGGCTCTCCCTCAGATGTTTACGTTACACATGCCTCTTTCTGCTCGCTTCTCTCGTCGTTGTGAAAGGTGCCCCAACCTCAGCATCGTGGGATAAACAAGGTTTACACAAACCGGCTATCTTGCCACCTCCTGGGGCCTCGATATCCGGAGCCAATGATTCCCAATCGCCAAAAGGCGCCAATGCGTACGTCCGATTCTTTATGCCTCCCGTGACTGAACCTTATATATTTTAGGGCGCCTACCCATCGGAATACTCAAATGCTTCTTCATCCATCCAATTTCTTTGAGGAAGTGCTAGGAGGGTTTACGAGGACGACTAGGGTTATTATAGAGCTTATATTTCTTGTTGCAAAGTCCCTCTTTCGTTGGTGGTAGTCGCCAAGCGGTGTATGAACAAGCTCAGCCTATTCATCTGTCCATCCAATTTCTGTCGGTGACCCGTGAGAAGGGTACTTCGTTTCCAGATCGCATATTACCTTCTCAGTCGAATGTGGCGCTATCGTATTTCCATTTCACGGACGTAAAGAGACATGGAGCCTCCCTGAACCTACCTCGATCAACAGCATGTCCGTGCACATGATGGGTCTAATGAGGCTTATAAGAAAGTACTCTTACCCCACTCTAACACCCAACCCCACCCAGACCTTGCTGTAGACCATGGTCGGAATGGCCCTCAACGACGAAACGGATAAAGAACTGAAAAATAAGGCTACGCAGCTTCAGGCCTTGATCGTGCGGTATGAATCGATGCCCGCATCGGAGGTCCCTCCTGAGCTTCCTGAGGAAATATCTGACACCATGGATGACTTGGCAAATCGACACCCCAACCCAGACGAGAGGAAGAAGTGGGAGAAGCGCGCGAAGAAGTTTAGGTCGGGAAACGCGGCAGGAAGGCGTTCTGTGCTGAAAGATGTTGGCATTGGGCTTGGAATCATACTTGCGACACCATTTGCACTCGCTGGAGCAGCGATTTTTGCAGCTGGGGCTATCGTATATGGAGCTGGCACCCTTGTCAAGGGTATTGGCACTGCGCTCACTTTTGGCGCATTTGAGGATGACACCCCGGAAAACAGCTCTAGCGAGGCTGGAGAGCGTTAAGATATGTGAGTTTGTCCGCCAATCAAGCTCGGTCTGAGTCCTGATTCTGTTTCACAGATTAAAAAGCTGATGTGGAGTTGTATGGGGATAGTACTCATTCGATCAATCAGTCCAGTTTGACTAGTGATTCCGAGTGTAAATTGTTATTTTATGTCTTTCACTTGGTCAGAGTAGTACTCAACCCTCAATTTTGAATGCTTATCTCTGCTACTATCTAATACCACTGGAACAACCTCCACAGTCTGCTGCGGATCTTGAGGAACACACTATTCTGATCACAGAAGTTCCAGATTTGACCGCTGAATTGCTTCTGAAGCATGAGCTCGGCCAAAGCTCGATCCTTAAGCACTATAACTGCTGCGTAGATTGGCAAGGTCTCCACGCCGTCAGCTACTTTTCATATCAAAGGGCAGTCTACACCGAAAACGTCGAGCACATGATGTGAGTCTGCCACCGAGGTATTCAAAACCGACTGCGGAGGCGACACGCTTGATGTTACTCGTTGATGGGATGAGGAATGAATTATGGATCTTGTAACCCCGAATTTGGGATCCTCATTTGTTTCTGGATAAAAACATGTCAGGAGTATGTTCGTCTTACTAGCCCGCAGTCACTGGCACTACGATGATCACCTCCAATGGATCTACCCCAACAACGACCACTGCTGTCGAATTACCGGGCTACGATGCCTCCAACGCACACATTTACACGCAGCAACTGGAGAAGAAGGTCGACCATCTTCAAAATCTAATCCGGGAGTACGAGTCGACTCCCGACGAGCGAATTACGCCGGCGATAGTCCAGGACATCTCGACAACTATGGAGGACATCGCTAGGGTGCACCCCGACCCCAAGCAGAAGAAATCGTGGTATAGGAGAGCGAAGGACTTCAAAAACGCCCCTCTTACGGGACACAGGGCTATTCTTAGGGATCTCAGTGTCGGCATGGGCCTTATATTCTTTACCCCCTTCGCTGTTACCGGCGTGGCAATTGTCGCAGCGGGCAGTATGTTGTATGGGACAGGAATGCTCATCAAAGGCCTTGGGGGTATGATGACATTTGGGGTATTTAGCAGTGGCAAGAAGAACGATAACTCGAAGAAAAAGAAGAATATGAAGGTTCATAATACTTTGTTCACGTCGAGCGATATTGTGACTGACTGCTCCCTAGAAATTGGTCGCGGTGAAGGCTGCTCGGGGATGATTCGGGCTCTGTTTTATTAGTGTCTGGATTATTATGTATATTCCGTTTCTTCGTAATTTATTCTTTGAATGAAAATCGTCTACGACTTCCTGTACGTGTCCCAAACAAAAGGTGCGTGGTATGGAATTTGTTTCTATCCACCGCAGCGGCAGCATGTGAAGGCAAAACAGACTGAAGTGGCGTCCTCCCTTATCTGACGGAAACGTCGAGATACCACCTCCAGATTCTTAATTGATTACAATGTCCTAAGCAAAACTCCGTTTCAACAGTACAAAACATCGTCCGCAGCGATCAATTGACTGCGCTAACAAAAATCAGCTGCGGGGCAGATCACCTGTTGTGCTCGAGGGAGACTCAGGGTTAACTGACTTATCTGGTATTTATCTCGCCCTGCTCTGGACTGACTGCGCATTCTCATTCGATTCACAAACATCCCCTGAGCACACCACTTCATGTCCAATCCAGTCATGTCGCAAGACAATACCTCCAAAGCCACCCTCGTCGAAGTCACGGACTACGAGAAGGCAGGAAAGGACGAAGAGCTTCAGGGCCTTTTAACCAACGACGAGCTGGCTCAACGTCAGACCGACCCCACACCTCAGCCTCGAGGTGCCATCTCTCTCCCAGAAGGCGAGACCGACGAGGATGAGCCCGAGCAGCCCGGCGAAGGCGACGACGACGACCGATGCGGTCGATGCCACGACAAGAGGAAGCGCAAGCTCTGCAGGAAATTCAAGAAGGCAAAGAAATGGTACCTCAAGCATCGCAAGTCGATGTGGTTCGACTTCGTCGCCGGCACCATTCTCCTCGTTCTCACTCCCGTCGTTGGAACTATTATCGCTCTCTTCGCTGTCGGTATTATGCTCTATGGAATTGGCCTCTTCATCAAGGGGATGGGCAATCTCTTAACTTGTGGTGTCTTGCATCGCCACTGTCAAGAGGATAAGCATGAGGACGAGCAACCCGAGGACCCTCCCGTTGTAAGTAAATCCCCGACTCGTAGTTCATCACTGAGAGCCAATGGCATATTCATAGCGCACGAACCGAGCTTTCAATCATCATGGGAGCAGCATGGTTTAAGAAGCTGGTACACCGTCGAAGTCCACGAGGAGGTCTAGTTTTATCGTCATGGTCTTTTGATTCAGTCACGGTCGTCGATTTATGTCAATCCTTTAGTATCTCGATCTGTTATAGAGAACTATGTTGTACATGTTCTATGAGGTTATGTGTAATCACGACCCGGTGTCGCCAGAGTGGCTCGAGATATTTGAATAGCAAACTCCAGAGCTTTGTAAAGCCTTCAAGTTTCAGGGCCTGGCGATTGGGATGGCAAATGTGATGGCCGTGATTGGACGAGAGTATGAGTGATGTCCACGGCAAATGCCATAGGCCGGCACATCGGCACGGAATCCAGCGCGGCTGTTTGTTTATGGCAACCTTTCCGCACGCTCGACAGCTCTGAGCTCTCGATCCGCCTGTCACTGCCAACGTTAGGCCAAATTCTTCGTGGACATCGACCTCCTCGTACCGTTAAAACTTTCAAAATGGCAGCTTCTAGCATCTCCAATTTGCCCTCTGAGCTATCCGATACCGACGAAAAGTGGGCCTTGGCCTGCTTTTTTTGAGCTCAATGTACGCTCAATGTCTTACACTGCCGCCTCTGCCGAGCCAGCGACAACGCGGTTTCGATGAAACCTTCCATGGACTCAGCATTACTCCCCCTATGGATCAGATCGGCGTACGTATTACCCACTATTTTGGTAAACAGCCATTCCAAAATTTACTGACACCATTTGACAGTTTTTATTTGTTTCTGAGACGTCAGGAGTGACTCCACAAGAACCCTCAAAGACGCCAGGCGGAAGGAAGGGCGAAGAAGAACCTGATACCGTTGCTAGTATAGAGGCGTTAGGAAGGGGGATGCAAATTTCGGCCTTGGGAGGCTCCTTTAAGAAAGCTGTAGCCCCAGCTCTCACGACAAAAGCACCCACCTCTCCAAACGGTAGAGACGGCACCCAAGAACAACCGTACAGGACGACAAAGCCGTGGCTTACTGCTATGGTTTTTCATGCATTCACGCAGCTTGCTTTTGTTCTTGCAGTTCTCTGCATTGGAGCAGTAAGGGGAGCGTTAATCGACTTGCCCAGTGGCAGGCCTCACTGTCACAGCCCTCTCAGGAGGCAAGAATGGTGGGCTTGAATGTTAATACCGAGAGTTCTAGTTATTGATCACCTTGGGTATCTGCAGGCGACAACTGTCAATCCGTGAGCGCAAGGACTATATCGGCGCCGTTCGCTGTTTGCAGAGCAAGTCTGCTCGCATGGGTTTCAGCGCTGCAAAAACGCTTTTCGACGATTTTCAGGCACTCCACATCAGCCTGACCCCTGAGGTGCATGTGGTGGTACGTTTTCTCTCAATACTTCCCATGCGCGCTTAAAGCTGAAATAGTCAATTAAGGGTCAATTCCTTCCTTGGCACCGCCTATTCGTATGGACGTATGAAGCCGCATTACGACAAAAGTGCGGATACCAAGGTGCTCAACCTTACTGGGATTGGACTCTTGATAGCTCAAGTCCTGACAGGTTTGTGCTGCCCCCTCTTGGTCCGAGTTTTCTCTTATTTGCCTAAACGTAGCTTCGCCAATTCCCCGATATTCGACCCTTCCGTAGGCTTTGGCTCAGCCCAGGGCACAGGACCCAACGGCACCGTTCTGAATGGGCCGTTTTCAAATTACAGCCTCGCCTACGGCATCGGCCCTATCGTCAACAAGCATACCCTCCGCCGGCGAAACCACTTCGAGTTTTTGCAATACTTGACTCAAGACCAGGTGGACAACACGACGAAGCAGACGAACTTTGAGGACTTCAGGATCGAGCTTGAGGGGAAGCCTATCACCGAGCTTGTCAAGATACACGACGGTGGACATAGGTTGATGGGCGGAGATATGGCGAACACGTATAGCAGCCCAGGCGGTTAGTTACCTTCTCTTCCTCCTCCCTTCCTCCCCATTTCCTCGGACGTCTTCATGAAGTGTACCTGGCTAATCATCTCCTCGGATAGATCCCCTCTTCTACCTCCACCACGCGAATCTCGACCGCATCTGGCTGAGTTGGCAGAAGGACGACCCGGACACGAGAATGTATCAAGTCTCGGGGAGAACGAGAACAACGCCGCCGTATGGGAATCTCACACTAAAGTTCATGTTGAAGATGAACAACTTGGGACCGAGTAGGCCTGTTAGGGACGTTATGGATGCGGAGAATGGGGTGCTTTGCTATGGGTATGACGATGATGGGTTTGGGCGGTAGAGATATAGATGCTGTACGAGTAATTGTGAATGAATGAACGCAGAGAATATCACTCCTTGAAGCCGTGCACCCGCGGCGGGCCCGCTTTCTCGTGACACAGAAGCAAATCGGTTTCCGAAGTCTTCCACTGTAGGCCTAAATACGCCACAGTGGCACGCTTTGGGCCTTCTAGTGCTCCCTGTGGCTCTCCTCGGTGATTTCGAGAAATGATGCGCAGGTGCATTAGTGAGCAGTAATGTCGTAAGCTTTGTGACTCGCTTCATCCTTCATTCATTTGCGACCAGTAATACCTGGGATACAAAACGGCCCATCGTACACGTTGGAAACAGCATAAAATTATGAGTATATTTGGCTTCTGCTGCCTTGATTCCCTGCTGTTACTCAAGCAATGGCCGCAGAATTTCTCCTGGGTCTCGAAACTGCTCCAAGTATTCTGCCGAGGGTGGGTATACGGTTGTAAATTCGATCCCAGGACCAGGGGCTTCATGTAATTACGATCGACTGCTTGACACGGTTCCGGTTCGGATGGGAGCCAGATAATCCGTTTCAAACCTTTCACAGGTAGCCAAACGCAGTGTCAAAGAGGCCCCAACACGTTGCACTCGAACGCTCAAGCCCACATTTTGCAAGCCAGAGCTTGGCCAGAGCTATCCAGATTCCAGAACGTTCCCAGCACCGGGCAACCGGCAAGTTGTATGTTTTGAGTCACGTGGTATAATGACGGCGCGCGCTTACCAAAAGGGAATGTTTCTCCACAAGATATCCGGATCCGCTTCCATATTTGATTCGCTTTAGTGCAGTGCTATGGTGATAAAATGCCGGTTCAAAAAACAGATAGACGGGCATTCGGCAGCTTGGCACCCACCGCCAAATTGCCAGCGTTTCACTCTTCTCGAAGGCGAGGTTTCGAGAACCAGAAGCTTGCTCTTAAAGCTTCCAGCCACGCTTAGGCGTTGACGTGTTCACCACAATCACCGTGGTCTCCTGGTCTGAATTGGAACGGCCGGCCTCGCATCACTGGGCCACAAGATATACGATTTGTGTATAAAGTCCTGTCTCAGGTGACAGCGCAGCTTTGGATTTCTACCCCGCCAAGCTCTCAACGATCTCGCCCAACGAAACGATGGAGGCGTACTTCGACAACAAGGGAAACATCCTCAACGCTCACATCTGTATCCCGCGGGATAATTCAGTGCTGTATACGGTGGAAACGACATTCGACCTCAGGGGTCGAAAAGTGACTGTCCTGAAAGACGAAAACCCAGTGTTTGAGGATGCGATAGTGGGCAGGATTTACTGGAAGCAGAAGTTGTTCGAGGTTAGGGGGACCATCCGGCAGATAGCTGCGATTAGGAGAAAGGAGGGAGGGTTCATGAAGAAGTAAGGGCGTCTATCAATTCGTTCCTTCATACATCACTGAACTCTCTCAGGACACACTATTGGCGCTGGACGGATCCAGAAAGGAGGAAGGAGAGAAAGGAGTATTGCATCAAGTTCAAGCATAATGACGGGTGGAAGGTATGATCGTCTCTCACGTTTTCGTGCACCTTCCTCATCTCATTCTTCCCTTAGGTCACAGCGGGCGATACTACCCTCGCTCAATTCTCTGCGCCAAACAGACCTCGCCTATTTGGAAAGACGGAGCCGCCAACTTTCCACACAGAGAAGACCCTGCACACAGACGAAGAAGTGTTCCTGATCCTGCTATTCATTTATAATGAAGTTAAGCGGCAGGATGTATCTGTATGTTCTTTTCCTCCCATGTTCATGTCGCGAAACATTATCTAATATATCGCTGCTAGGGGACCGCCTCGGTCAATGGTAATGTTGGTTGGTGAAAACATTCGGCGTTTGCCGACTTTAGGTGAACAAAAGGCTATTTTGTAGCCTCCTCACTCTTGGCTTGTTTACGCGAGACCAGGACTCTTAAGATATTCGTTCTTCTGCTTTGGAGCTTTAAGCTCGTGGACTTTGGTTGCATATTTCTAGGGACACATCGTCATCACGCATCACGGACATTCTACATCTTATCTATCTACTCATTGCGCCACACGTAACATTATCGTCATACCCACAATTTCATCTCTTCATCGATTTTCTTCCTTTGCATCCCATAAAGCCGATGCGCCGCAGCGCTGGCCGTAATTCGTTCACAAGAAAGTTAAGTACCTGCTGAGCTTTCGAGGGCTACCTATGGCCCGCTTGTTTGTAGGGCTCCATATTCCCTGAGAACACCGGCCGAGCCACTACATAATGTTTGGAATTGTCGAAGGCTTCTGCCTTCAAATTTTGAGGCATCATTCGCCCTTGCTGGTGGTCCTTCTTCTTGTCGTCACCGATGTTTATCAGGGTTAATGGCAGCTGAGACCGGTCCGGACTACCATAGGTAGTAAGTCCGATGCCGCATCCGGGCGCACTCACAATTCGATTGTTTAAAGATGTACGGAAGCTTCAATTCATTGAATGGCGAACACCTCGACCTCAGGACCTGCTTTCTTCGAGAGTCCCCTATTCCTGCGCGTCAGTCACGTGAGAGGCGTGATATGCCGGTCGGCCAATTATCCAAGATGGACAAACCCGTTCAGTGTGTTCTCCCTCTCCTCCTACCGTCACGGCCTTCAGGATAAGCTACGGCCAGGACCCCGCATAAACTCAGGAAGCTATGGCAATCGGAACAATGAAGGGCTGTGCTCTTTGAGGCCCTATCTACACTTTTTTTGACTGTATGCGTCTCCTCTGGAGAAGGTTCTGCGGCGCAAGGCGGCCACCTCATGTCTCTCTAACGATTAACTTTTTTGCATGGAACTCACGCGGAACACGAACGACTCTGACTGCCTTATACTCTGTTTCTGTCCTTCTAGCCTATTCAGTTCTGAGTATCTGAGCTCAACGCGCAGTTCGTGCCGGTCGCATACATCCAACAAAAATGAAGACGTCTACAAGAAGAGGTGTATTGGGGAAAAGGGCTTTAAAAGGCGCCGATCAACTGATGAAGAACCGCACTCTGCTAGCCCTATGTCTGTTCTGTATTCACTATGGTATGATAGGCTGAATGGCTGACCTGTCATGTCGGGACTTCTCGTACGCCCAAAGCCCTCGCACTCAGGACTCCGCCTGATCGCTCACACGACTATTGTTGGGATGGTGGTGCAACGCAGTGCATGCTTTATGCCTTCTAAGTACGTTGTTGTTCTTCAATCCCGGCTTTCTCGCAGAGACTAGCTCCAACAGTACCCGTAGGTGAACTTAGGAGGCGCTGGGGCATTGGCAGATAAGGCACCGGAATCTTTTTATGATTCTAACAATAGAGCCTTGATGCCCGGATTCTGAAGGCTAGGCAACGACCTGGAGGTTTTGATCGCACACATGGTGGCGACATCAGCTGATCAAGATGTTCAGTCCACGAGCTGACGCCCCCTGCCCAGCTGTGAGCAATCCATGATAGCGATCCGTACCATGCGGGGAATGGAGCACGCCGCTTCTCTGTGAGTCAGTGTAATCTGACTCGATGGTTGGGACCTCCGCATCCTCGTTCTCGTCGTCATCGCCCCTTTTGGCTCGACATTGCCCTGACTCGACCGACTTTCTCGTACCAACCCTAATATCACCTCCTACAATCTGAAGCTGTGTATGATGGGAAAGGCCTTCATCGTCGGGATGTGGCTTAGGAAAGACACAGTCCTCATATTCGGGAAAAAAAAATCGAAAAAAGCGCAACTTTAACGCAGTCTTCAGAGATTCGGGGCCACATCTTCGAAGGTTGGATAAGCATAACCCTATAACTGCGTGCATGGTCACCTGGCTCCGGATCCGCATATCTCAATTGATAGTCTCTAACCGATACTGCTACGAAATTCTGCGCCTTATTCAGTGACTGCTGCGATGACATCGGTCTTTTCTCGAGATGCAATGCGCACTGGCCTCAAGGGACGACCTCCTGCTGTGACTCATGAAGCGCGTACACAGCGAGATCCATTCCGTTTATAACCTAGCCCTGAATTCGACAATCATACCTCATCACCCATACCAAAAAACCCCAAGCCTAGGCACAATGGCCAGCTTCGTCTTCAAAGACAGCGATATCCTAAACACGACTCTGTTACCTATGGAGTCGTATACCGGGAACTTCTCTTACAATGTATCAACCACTACAACACGCTTCTTAGGCAACAAGGTCACAACTCTTACTCCCCTTGGTGCTTATCCAGGTGCCAAAGGCGGCTCTATTGACTGGCGTGAGGGCACGTTTACCATCGGTGGCGTAACAAGAAAAACCTCCGACTTGAAACGACGTCCGCATGGCCTCCTCAGTCTTAGCTCTACACGCGAATGGAGGTGGACTGGCTACACATACGTCGTCAAGAACCACGACCGTCAATGGATGGTAAGTGCAACTTCTCTCTCATTGGTTACTTCATTTGCTGACGGCGAGGGCAGGCCACGCCGACTGTAACATCATCGGAGATACTGATTTCTGCTGTGTTTACTCCCGTAAAACCTCAATATTTCCGCCTTCCGGATCCCGCTACTATCTCACTTTCACCGGATTTGGCCCAAGAGGATGTGGTCTTCTTGATCCTCGTGATGCTTTATTCAGAGACGAAGCGTCACGAGCGGTCAGTGAGTCCTTTCTCTATTTCCTACGCCATATATGCGATATTGATAAGCGTTTGTTAGGATCCTCCGCAATCTGAAGTTCCTTTGGGCATGCAACGTTCCTCCTGATTTAATTCACCCGGATCAGGCTCTACTATACACGGATGATTTCATAAACTCTTGTTTCACGATTTTTCTAGATCCTTCGCTTCTCCACCAAAATCTCCACCTTTTCTCTGCTTATACCACTATGACGCACAAACTACCTTACATCAACGCTGTAATATTGGATTTTGCCTACGACGCATCTGTTACGATCTCGACCTTTGTACGGTAAAACATTCTGAGAAATGGCGACGCGTCCATTGCCATCGGGACTCTGTGTTCAACCTCATATAAAGCCCGTAATATTGAGTCTCTATCTGTAAAACGCCCTCATACTGAACTTCTTGAACGCCGAACATGGCAACCTCCTACATCTTTAACGACTCCAACATTCTGCAAACCACATTCCGTAACACTGATTCCAGGGGGGTGCATTATGCCATCAAAACCAGTCCAGGTACAGGCCCCAAGGAGCGCCAAGTGACCGAGCTCGTACCCGTTTAGAACAACGCGCATGATGCCCTTCATGGAGCTATCGATTGGAAGAACGGTGTAATCAGGGTAGGCGACGCCGAGAAGAAGATTTCGCATGCTCCAGAAGATGTCACAACGGGGTGAGTTTTAGAATTGATTGACGCTGTGTCCCAAGCATCCACCAGCATTTGCTAGAGCGAGAGCCTGGAAATTGGACGACAAGGACTACGATATAAGGTTGAGTGACCAGCAATGGGTGGTAAGTACCTTTTCCGCAGTCCCCTCAAGACTCGGATTCGATCAATAACACCCTATAGGTGACTTCAGAGCTCGCAAAATCTATCCACAACATCCCTAGTGCAACGTTTACTCCACTTAAATCGGGAGTTACGGGTCCATCGCCGTTAGCAATTCAGTTCTCGCAGGATGTCACTCCGAAGGACATGGTATTTTTGACACTCGTACTCATCTTCAGCGATACAGAGAGAAACGTGAGTTCATTCTCATTCAAGGCCACAATTCAGAGACTGACGATATGCTGGTCGGATTGAATAGGATGCAGCCTGAGTAGTTTAGGTGTTGACGTTTGAATAGCTTAAATGTACAATAAGTAGAGCGACCACCAAACAAGAATCATTTCATAAATGCTTGCTGAGGATTTGTCGTCTCCTTTGTCAAATAACAGGTGTAAAAATCATAATACGCCTATCGGGACTAATCGTCCATAACCGATGACTGTGCCAACGTCGTCATCCCTCACTTAAGTAGTGTAAATATTTGCTGGATTGAGCATAGCTTGGGTATTCACAAATTGTCTGCGATCGCCTAGGTGATATCTATGGCCTAGGAGGCGGCGGCCGTGGCGGACGAACAGTCAGCATCAGCAGAAATTATCCCCACAGGATCCTACACACCCATAAAAAATATTAGCACGCGATCTCTGAGATCGACGATGGACTCTAAACTGACCTGACGCTTGCATTCGGAATATTGAAAGACCATAATCAAGAAAATGTGGTCGTCTTCGGGGACATCATCTGTGAACCTAGGTACGCAGCATCGTTGGGGCGGAAAAGGTGTATGCGAGATGGGTAGAATAAGGCGATGGGTCGGGTATCGCCTCCATCGCTCAGTACTTTAGAGGAGGTGACCTGGGTTGGAAGAGAGAAGTGAAGGCGATAAAGGAAAAGAGGCGAGGAAACGTACCTCCCATCGACCCCTCTTAGTCGAGTAGTCAGCATTGTATGTCATATCTGACCATTTCCGTTCACGAGCACTAGTTGATTATCAGAGGGTTAGTACTTCAAGGTAAGAATCACATTTGACGAGGTAAGGCTCATGTAGTCGTTATTCTGTTGAATTTCGTATGTACTTTGACCGTACAATTGTCGGTCTTTCTTATCTTATCTATTTCCTTTTCTGGACATGCTTTTTCGTTTACCCTTCGTCCATGCGTTCGCACTCCCGTATATCATATTCACGGTACCTTCAGTACCTTTACATGCTTTACATATAGCAACGAATATTCTCTCTTATTGTCTATGATATTTCGCTTATATTCTTATCATTTACCTTAGCTGCAGAAGTACAGTATAAAAGATATGTATTATTGTAGCGAAGAATTCATTCTGTTCAATTTATATTTCACTATATTCCTCCAGGGGTCTTCTTTAACTGGCTCCGCTTGACTACACGTTCGCCAACGCCGAATGTACGATAGTCCCCCTGGGTCCAATCATCACTTTGGCGTCGTCATCATCAGGCACTATTGGCGTAATGGTAGTAAGCCTAGGGATTTGATGGTACTCAATATCGGAGGCCATCTCTGACGCGATCACAATCCTTCCTTATTTGGTACGCTTCTTTCGTCATCAAAATTGGCTTGTTCATTGTCCTCAACAGCGATCAAAAGTAGTCCTATTTTGGTAGGCTTCAACAAACTTTGCCGCCTTGCTGCTTACATTCTGTGAGGCGACCACTCCTAAGAGTCGTCAAAAAGGTCGCTTGAGGCTCGGATCGTTCTCGCCGATGCCGGATCAGTTGTGCGAAAGGTCGTCCAAAGGTCGTCTCAGGGGCGTCAAATGTAGTGAGAAGTCGATTGGAGAGCCTGAGGTCGCGAATCCTAGCAAAAAGTCTTCCTTCTTGAGAGTAAATTGTGAATTTGCGGTGTACAAGTCATTACATCGGGGTTTATGGACCCATTTACGCCTTATAGATATTATAAGGTATCAAATCGATATTAAATGGACAGGTGGCAATGTTGGAGTGTCGTATCGACTTGAGAAAGGTGGGTTTGAACCAATGTGTGATCTTTCTCGCCGAAGACTGATTCGGTTCAACGGGAGCTACTGTAGATAGGTCTCCGGATCTGACCTACATGTATGTATGGTCTTATCCTAATCATACGCCAATGTTCCCCGTGTATTTGCCGCTTTGAGAGCGCATAGCAACCCTCATGCAAAGCAATTTGGGCGCAGGAATATGATCAAAGTCTGATAAAGTTGTCCGTGAAAGCATTCATAATCATGGCATACTCCTTTAAGCCCCCATACCATCGACAGCACTCTTCTAAATATCTGCCAAATTAACTCTGGGCTCCTTTATGACGCGCCAGCATTGAAGCGGACGGAAGCTTTGAACGGATATATTTCTCGTTTCTCAAAATTTGCGTGTTAAATCATGGTATTGGATGCCAACCTCGGTAGGGTTTCAGACGGAAAGCCTTAGCATTGGCTATAATACGTTACGTCGCTTTCTGGATTTTTGCTCGGTTAACCGGCCGCTATGAAGCTGCTTTTCGGACAGCCCATATATATATATGTATGCCGATTTAAGTACCCGCTGACCGCGTTAAGCTGTGCCCCCAAATCTGGGCGTGCTCCCATTCTCATGAGTTTACACACTCTTATCCTACGACCAAGTAACCGGATGCCAGAAGGAGGTTCCATGCTTGCCGCGGCGACAACGGCACAAACGCCAGCGACGAGGGACCCAATGATGGTGAGAAGCCCCTGAATGACGTCGTCGGAAGGGCAACGCGGACGGGTGGTCAATAAGTATAGCCGGCGTGTCGAGAAAAGGCACCCTTGATCGCTGTCGACAACGGCGAGGAGCATTCCGCCAAAGACAGGCGCTATTGCCTAATCAAGGCTTACAGTACTGCTGACGCCATTCGACCGAGACTTCGAGAGCTAAATCACAAAACTCCGAGAATAACCGGTTGGATCCCTTACACAGTGCCGGCAGAGGGTAAGTGGTAGTGGAAGAAATTCAATATTCAGAGTTGGAAGTGTGGGCATGGACACGGGAGGTTTCTCGTAACACTGACATGTGGAGATTGGCTCCGAGGGGATGCATCAACTGGGCGAAATCTGGCGGTCTGACTATGGCTTTGGGTGTGGAGCGATGTAGCTGAGTTTGAAACGATATACTGTATATAGTATATTGATATATACTTTATATGGGAATTCTGATATACTGTTTTTGGACGCGTTGGAAGTGCGTTTGGCAGTGGACAGATTCGACACGGTCTGGTGAGCTCCTAGGCAGATTCCAAGTAGTAAAAGTATGTATATTATGTAGATATACTAGCATTGGACGCGCGAAGCGCGTTTTATAAAATAATTCACCTATTATTGGCTGAAAAGCCTGCTTAATGGTGCGCTCATGGCCAGATTCACACCTAAAGCAAGGATTTTTGACCGTTTCTGAGAGTTTGGAACCAGGAAGCAGGTAATATCGGTGGATAATAGCTAGATACTGCTAACACAGAAGTTCTGAGCTCCATAATGGGTTCGTTGTGGCAAAAAGAGCAATTTTGATGGGGCTCTAGCTCGAGGATGAGATCTCTCAGAAGTATGACATCGTTCGCCAAAGCTACAAAACTCAGAAAACCAGCGGTTTTGATTACTAGTATGCTGGGAGCACTACCTAAGATGCATTAACTCTGTTCTTTCCCGTACAATTCAGCATTTCCCTTGTACTTCCTCCCCATGATTGTGCACTGTATGAAGTAGCTGACGGCCTGGTATGTTCTCACAATGAGCTTAGAGTATCGGAGAGCCCATCAAAGGCACTCTGCAACTCTAAAGGTTCTTCATTTGCGCACAATTTGATGAATTAGAATCCACCCAGTATTGTTGGGCAATCTAGAACCTTACAGACGGATATTAGCCTCGTTGGCCATATAGGTACACTTTCCGCTCTCGTACTTTCTTATGTTTACTCAAAGCATGGACGAAAAGTCGCAAAACGGCGTACGGAATGACTGGCTGCCAACCAACCGTTCACACCTGCCCTCGATAATGCTCCTTGATTTGAGTACTTTACCATTGATCTGGACCGGCCCGAGAGTGTTTCCACAAGATTTCAAGCTTTTAGAGGTTTTCCGCATTCCCTTTCTCTTCCTCTCTTCCCTCCTCTTAATTATTTAATTATTTTTTCTCTTTTCGTCCAGAGGCCCACAGGTATAGTCAGAGTGCCCGAAATCTTGCTACAAATTTGGTCGGGTTTACCCTGATCGGAATCAATCTAGCCTTGAGCAACTACATGTACAGTGATATGTTGTCGTCAATCTCTTAGCTTAGCTTTCGCTGCCAGATCGCCGAAGCTAGCAGCTGCACTATTTCGTATCTCACGAGTACCGGAACAAGGGGGTACACTCAGCGCTCAAAATCTAAACCACCGAAGATAATCAAAACCCACCACAACACTCAAGATGCCGACATGGTAGACGCAGCTTCAAACGCGCCAGAGAGTAGTCTTCGAATCCAATACCTCGGAGTACCCATCATCCTCGGAGCTGCGCAATGGGCTAGAAAAGGCAGCGATGAAGTCAAGCTGGATACGTTGAGGAGGATTATAATTGCCATTTTGAATGGAAATGGCCAAGCATGTAGGTTCTGAATCATCGCTGCTCCGTTGACAGTAAAAACTGAGTGCATTGCAGCCAAATCTCACGATGCCACGATGGCTGGGCAAACCCAACCCAACCACATGAAATGCACAAATTCACGCATCACGCCAACAATTTCTGTCCGAACCTAGCCCTATAGGAATATTTGACGAAATCCGCCGTCATACATTCCTCTCGGAAGCCCCTTAATGGAACTGAACTACTGTTAAAGCTGTTCGGCTCCATATAGAACGTGGGACTGATATGTCTCCTGTGAGGGTTTTCCATGCACCCAAGCAGCGTGCGCCTGTCGTCTGAACATGACGCCAACTTGGAGGAGATTCAGAGGTCTCAGCTGTAGCAATCTGGGTCTGCATGAGCCTCGGCTGGAGTCCTGGGCAGGACATGGTCATCGGTACCACAACCGAACAAAACAACAGTTAAAATGAAGTTATCGTATGCGAATTGGACGCGTTGAATGGAATAGACCAAGGGTGGCTAGTCACAGTAAGAAATTTTCACGAAAAGAGTTGGCTGTCGTTGACAAAACCCTGCAGGTTCCAAAATGACCTGGAGGCCCAGTGTTCGGTTTAGTCAAATTTCACGAGGTTCGAAATGTTGAGACCTTGACGAAATTGGACTAATTCAACATTCCGGAAGACTATATAAGCTACATGATCTCTTTGCCGCTCAGCAGACCTCAGCTCGTGGCTATGTTCAACCCACACATAAAAGCGCTTGTCCTCCTTGCATTTATTTGCATCCTGCCTTTGGCTAGCGCGCGGTGCTCTCCTTACCTCGTTGGTGAACTGCCTGAATCGACCAGTCCACACCCATCGAAATGCTGGAGTTGTAACCCGAAAGGGAACGACGGTTATATTGGGAGTTCCTCCGCACTGGATGATTGGGAGGATGACGACAGTGTACAGAAGAGTTGGACCAACTTCTACTGCAAGTGAGTGTCCTCTACTTCTTCTTTATATGTTCAGAGCTAACATGTCCATCAGATATAGCAAAAGTGACGGCCAGTACTCAGATGGTACATCGGCCCGCCCTTATACGAGCATCTGTCACTACAACGTGAGTATCTTACCGAAGCACTCTTTTTCAGAGGTTCATTTCTTTGTATGCAGGAGAAGGGGGTTTTACGGGTACCAAACAGTAATTGCCCATCAAAGGCGATACCTGAACCAAACTGTACTCCCGAGAAACCATACTCAGGCCCGCCACAAGTCTGCTGCGGGGAGAACTGCAAGCTCGAAACCGACCAGTGCTACACGTGCCCTGAAATCACGGGTACGAACTTCGTTGACGTTAGTTCCAGCCAAAACATCTTGTCATGCTTGTGAGTGGCTTATTACTTATTTCTCGGGACCCTACGCTTATGGGCAAACTTTCAGTGGCGTCCGGCGGAATGCTGGCAGCGCTGCCAGTGAATACCACTACGATGTGAGTCTTCCTGTAGAGGCTGATTCAGCGGCATTGACAAAGGCTTTGCAGGCGCGGACTGGATCGCTCCTTCAAAAGCTCGACCCTTATAATGCCGATGTGCCCTCAAAACCCCCCCAACACGAAGGATGTACACCAAACCCGGTGGCTGTCCCTGGTGCAAATTGTCCTGCTGGTGCAACGCGCGACCAGTGTGTCAAGGAAGCAGAGCAAGACGCGTACAGGAAATTCGATCTGTGGAATCGGTGTCGGCGTGTCGAAGGTGACAAAACGATATTCCCGGAATATTGCAATCGCAGATCCCTTGGACTGGACTGTTGGGCCTGCCCTAGGATCAGCATGACGGACGCGGTATTGGAGGTAGATGTGGCAGGTGCTCCAGCTACATGCACGTACGTTCATTTGGTTTGGTTATGCTGGCACCGTTAGTTGACTAACGGTTCACTCAGCTACTATAAGAGGAATGCATCCGGGGTGCTCGAAAGCGCAAATACTACGTGCCACTATAATGTAAGTTGCTGAAGTGGTTCTTCCAATGGATTTTGGCTCATCATTTCTGCAGCTTGGTAGCGATGGCGCTCTCATACAGGATCATGGGGAGAACTCGCCCTCTTGTCCGGGTCAGGCCGAAAAGGATTTAACGTGCGAGCGCCTCAAGTCTGAGCAGAAATAATACTGTGACGTCTCCCTGTTGCTATTAAAGCTCATTTATTCCAATTATCCCATTTTTCCTTTTTTTTTGAATACCCACCTTCGTAGTTTATCATCCCTAGCTTGTCAATTCTTCCCTGATCGTCGTTGCCGTGTTTTTCATGACCTTAATACTTTTCAGTACATTGCTTCCCCATTCGCAATCACCTTTGCTCGAGAATGGACCCTGACTTGTAAATGAGCCCGCACCTTTCGTGACGCAACTCTGCTGTGTTCGTACAATGGAAACCATGTACTATGATAATGAAGAATATTATATTAGTACATAACATAACAACGACAATAGGTCATGTATCTTGGGCCTCCTAGGAGGGTGATCCGAATAGTTTTTTGAGATAGAGTATCCTGAAGTCATTCTCGATCACAGGCCGGGAGATAGCACGGAGCTAGCAATGCTTTAGTTGAATCGGATAGAGCATTGCCCGAGTGTAAAGACTCTTCAATCAAGAAAAATTTAGATGTAAAATGTGTAGTAGGGAGCCGAACGAAGGTTATCGCTGCCATTATTATGGCCAGGGATTGCGTCTACATCTCCGCCCAACTCCACAATGTAACTAAAATACGGGTGTGTTTGTCTGATCGGATTGAAATTAGCTTGTGTATCCTAATCCTCCTCCATGAATATCCAGGCGTTCCCTATGGATTAACTGGTAGCAACAGCAGCCGAGGACGAGCTCACGGCAACGGAGTTGACGTTCCGGGCCCATCGCCGCCAGCGATTCAGTTCTCGCAGGATGTCACTACGAAGAATATGGTATTTTTGACGCTCGTGCTTGATTTTTGACGACACAGAGGGAAACAGAATTTGATTCCTAATGAGGGCCACAATTCAAACTGATAATACTTGTTTGTATTGAATAGGACGACGCCTGAACCTAAGTGTTTGGAATTGAGTAGTTTAAAATGTACAACGTGTAGAGCGCCGCCGAACAAGGATGTCTTCAAGGGCTTTTGGATCTGTCGTACCCCTCCTTAAATAACAGACCAGATGTTAATACGGCCGGCGATTAGATCCAGACCAGACTGGGTATGGTGGACCGTATCCATGGGTAAATGCCAGGTATGATCTAGCAGGCAGCAGCAGCAGCAGCCCCCGCCGAGGCGGCCGAGCTCGCTCCAGCCCCAGCAGCCGCCATGGTTTGTTGAGTCTATACCACATGAAACCGTCAGCTCGCCGATCTTCGGAAACCCAGACTTCAAGCTCACCTGTCGCTTGTGTTCGGAATATTGGAAAATCATGATCAAGAAAATGTGGTCCTCGACTGGCACATCATCCGTAATCTCGATATATGCAGGCTCGTTGGGATGGAAGAGGTGGATGCGGTAGGGGGAGAATATCGCGATGGGCTTGGGCTCGCCGCCGTCAATGATTTGCTTGGAAGTGGTTGCCTAAATGGAGGGAGAGGTGTGAGGGAGAGGGTGAGGGAGGAAGGGAGACGAGACGTACAATCCATCGATTCTTCTTGTATGAGAAATCCACGCTGTATGACATATTCGACCATTTCCATTCGCGAGGGCTATTTTAGTGGTGAGGATCTCAAGAGGATAATGACCATTGTAGAAACAGTACTCACGTACTCCAGATTCCTCCAGGCCTTGACTTTATATCGCTCCAATTCCGTGTAGTTTCACCAATGGTCAACTCACGTTTCTTCCAGTCTATACTCCCAGTGGGCGCAGGGAGTGCTTTGACGTCAAGATCGTCAGGTTCTACCGGTGTGATCACAGTAATCAGTGGAACCTTCCACTTGTCATGAGTAAGGATTTGGTAGCTAAATCCGTCTGCAGAAGACGGCGTGATTTCGCCTTTAAGGAAGTTTGCATCGGAGAACGTCAGTTTCTCTGTCATGGTAGGGTGTGTGAAGGTTGAGAGTGTAGTCTGCTTGGATGGGAGGTAAATGGGTTGTTAAACTGTGAGTGACCATGCCAGGTGCCATTTAAGTGCGGTTTACTGGCTGCACAGCCAGCTTGTCGTCACTCTCCACTGTAGAGCGAGGCTGAGGCTGTAGCTCAGCTCGGCACGAAGTCCCTTCTCATTCTCATTTCCGTCCACAAGTCGAAGCGTCGGTGAGTGATTCGAGGCGATGGTCTGTGATCAGGGTCCGCCTTGCCGATGGCGCACGTTGCTGTAAATTACAACCAGGTGTTGGAATCGGTGGTTATAAGCTTTCGTATAATTGTAAGATCGTCCACAGGCCGAGATCGGTAACATGGGCGTCCGACGTTTACGTTAAAGCCTTCCATTGAGCTGCTATGTTGAATGCTGCCGGAAACTCAAGATTACAAGGCGGTCTCCGTAGCAATATGGCGTCGTAAATGGCAATGATGGGGCTCTGCAGCAGCCTCTGCTCCGGTGCTCCTCGTCGCTTTAGAGAAGTTTAGACGTGTTGTGGCGATGACTGGACAAGTGATCCCGGGTAACACAGCGGAGACTGGAGGCCGAACAAAGTAGAGCATTGTATCAAGGTTTCTTTGTAAATGGTAGCCAGAATTGGGCGCTACAACTGCGGTCGGTTGAGTTTCTAACATCATAACTTTTCTCACCAAGTATCGGAAATTACGAAACGAATCTGCGCGTTCTCGTGCAGTTAATGATTATTGGGGTATAGTAATGTAGTATTCATGAACTCGGTGTAACTAAAAGCCTATTGCTCAAAGATCTAGCACCCTCCTCCTCCTCCTCCGCCACCTCCACCTCCAGCTGCGCCAGCATTAGCCGCGGCAGCACTCGAAGCAGCCCTCTTCCGATCCTACACAATCACGGCCAGGCATCAGCATCCTCACATCCAGACCTATAAATCAAACGTCGAACTTACCTGTCTCTTAGCCTCAGAATACAACATAACCAAGATCAAGAAAATCTGGTCTTCAACCGGGATGTCTTGGGAAAGTTGGATGTAGGCTGGCTCGGATTTGCGAAGGAGGTGCCGTTGCCGGAGGTTGAATACTGCGCTGGTTGAGGGGTGGCCGTGACCGTAGGAGGGTCTGGCAGACGTTGCCTAGATAAGGAAGAAACGTGTGAGGGGTGAATGAGGAAAGTATGGAGGGAGGAAGGAGGACGTACCAGCCACTGATCATGTCCGAACTTAACAGTATAAGGTGTATTAGACCATTGCCATTCACGGGAGCTGTTAAAGTAGATGTGATTCAGCAAGAGAACTGTCGACAAGATGGGGAGGAATCGAACCCACCGACTGAACATTCCGCCAGTTTTCCTCTTCAACGCACTCCAATCAGTCATGCGCCCTCCAACGCCGAACATATGTCTCTTCCAATCTATAACACCGCTGGGTACGGTCCTCACATTGACCTCATGCTGTATCGGTGTAATCGTTGTGACCTTTCGACCTCCAAAGAAGCCTGTTTCCGTAAAGATCTGGTACCGGATCCCGTGCGGTGAAGGTGGAAAGAGTGCACTCTGGAGAAAGTCGGAATCGGCAAAAGTTAGTGTTGCTGCCATGATGGGTGCAGGGAGAGGTATAGGTTCAGTGGTAGGAGAGAGATGGGGTTTATAACGTTCGCTCCGACGGAGGCAACTTTAAGCTTTAAACAAGAGATGCATCATTGCAGGTTACAGGGTGCACAGCATGTCATTGATAGTTGATTCGGGCTCCAAATAGGCAGCAGGCGCCTCTTTTGGATATCTCCACAGTTTCCAGAGAAATGCTGAAGGCTGTAGCTCTACGCGACGTCCAGACTATTCAAAGTGGCCGGTTTATGTTTCGGGGCGACAGTGCGTCACCTTCGCCGCAGGTATTGCTGTGAAAATTGGTGTTGAACCCCTGGTTAATCCTCGACTGAGGTTTGCCGTTGAACATAGGCGATCAAGTTCTCCAGATGGTTGTCATCCATGATTCAGAGCAGGTATGTTGTGGTGTTTCCGTTGAATTGAACTGCGAATGACGAATGACGATGGAGTGGTGCTCGCCAAGTGCCGGCCGGCAAGACATCCGGACCCTGGGAAGCTTATATAACGTTCACAGATTGGGATTTGGTCAACAAGCCTGACGCGTTTCTCCGGTCCGTCTATCCTTCCTTCCACCAAGTATGAACGTTCCAATGGTTGCCAGGACTTCCTTTATGCTAAAGCACAGAGATTCTGCTCGAACTGTATAGCTATAAGCTCGGACAAAGACCTTCTGGGTCTGGCTGCCGCTAATCTCAACAAGAAGCCAAAGTTGGCTGCCAGGACAGTCCCGAAGGGATGCAGAACGCATCTGGAATCCAAACTTGAGGGCAGAGCAGCAAACTCGACATCTGCCTCCGAGATCTTGAAGTGGTCCTGCTTTGAGTCCTCTTTGCGGAAGCTGCCTAATCAGGGTTGAAAAACTTGGCAGTTGGAACTTACTATCATGGCTACTATACCACTGGTCCCAGTCCAAGTCGAATTCGAGATGCACCAGTCTCGGTTCTGCCTTCTCTCTCGAATTCATTCTATTACCTCGACCGGAACAAGCGGCAGCAAGAGTATCGCCCACCGACAAGTTATCAAGCAAAATGTCTCTTCATTCCAATGTACGTATCATTGATTTGTTGACCCCCAGCAAACTTATCATTCTCCTCATAGGGTTATACTTTCAAGATTCCCAAGGCTGATGCACTTAATACTGCATCTGGTCCTGCCTCTGAAGTCGATGTAACTTCACTTGCAGATTTATTGCACCAACAACAGCTAAATCTATCTCTTCAGGCTCCCATCGTACCCAAGTCGATCCTCAAGAAGACCCACGTTCAGAACGTAAGTTCTAGCTTTTACCCTAGCTCTTAACCCCTATTTATCTAACAAATATTTTTCTAGGCCAAAACCGATGGTACCGTCGTCTATAATCCCACCGTCGCCTTCAGCACCCTCACCAAGGCCGCCACCATCCCTCGTGACCTCTCGTCCTTCGTCATCGTCAAGCTCCTATCCCTCGCTCGACACTCCGTATGCGCCTTCCTCGCGAAAGACAAGGTCACCGACAAGCCTGTCGTGATCACTGTCATTCCGAAAATCGAGCCAATTAATGGTTCTGTGGCAGAGAGGGACAATAGGAAGGAGCAGTATGAACGCGTTCGCCGCGAGCAAGAGGTTCTAAAGGTTATCTCGGTGGATGCGGCTATGAAGTTTGTCGTGCCGCTGTATTGTTCGTGGCATGATACGAGGAATTTTTATACGGTAAAGGTTTGTCGATTCTTTTCTTCCTTTATCTGCCTTCATTCTCAAACAATACTTAGGAATGGAACCCGACCGACTTGGGTGCTGAAATCACAACCGTCCAGCGTTTTTCCGAGAACCAAGCTAGGTTCTACACTATTGAGCTCGTACGTCATTTCTTCTCCTATTTGCCTTTCCTCTTCCGACCACGGCCCTCCTATCTAGATTCTTGCGATTGAGCAGCTTCACGCCAAAGGAATCGTCCACCGTGATATCCGGCCTTCCAACGTCCAACTCTCTCAAGATGGTCATATTCGGCTGACCGGGTTCGGATGCGCAGCGAGGTACGACCCCACCCTGGCGAAAGACGACGCGCAACTCGACGACCCAGACTGTGTCATCAGCTTCGCGGCCAGCGAGGATGCGGTTGCTGGAGCGTTCGATATACCTATCAAGGGACCTTGGATGACGGAGGAAAAGATCCAGGGTGGGAGTGGGAGTGCGTATTACCAGACTCCCGAGCAGCATAATGGGGAGGCGTATGGCAAGGATGTCGACCTATGGGCCGTTGGCGTGTTTGTTTTTAGGATGATTAGTGGGAGGGTAAGCTTTCTTTTTCTTCGACTTATGGAAGAGCCTAGAGCTGATTGGTCGTTCATCTAGATGCCTTTTGGAAATTTGTACAATCAACCAGAGGACATTGCAAATTGCGTCCTTAAGGAGCCCCTAGTGTTCAAGAAGACGGACGCCTTCTCGGCAGATGCGAAGGAGCTTTTGGGTGGCATGTTGGAGAAGGACCCGAAGAAGAGGTGGAATATTGAGCAAGTGAAGAGGCATAGGTTCTTCGCCGGAATGTAAGCTCTTATTTGACAGATCTCGTTTTACAAGCAACTCACGTCCGTTTCACAGTGACTGGCCTAATTACGAGCCTACGGCTGTCAGGGCTCCCATCATCCCAGCGATATGCAACTTCCCCACTGCACAAATGGAACCCTACCCGATCAAGAAAGGCATCGCCTATGACGAATACGCAAACCCTCTGCCTAGTTTCCATTTCGTATCCGAGGCCCTGGAAAGGCCACTCTCTTCCTATCCCCCGGAGCCTCCCATTGTGGTTGAAGGCATGGAGGAAGGTCCTAATGAGCGGGGTGCGAAGGAGACGCCTGCTGCTGCTCCTGGGCAGGTGAAAGGGATCAAGAAAGTCGGGGCGTGGTTCAAGGGAATTTTCAAACGTACGAGGGCAGGAAGAGGCCGCGAGGAAGATAAAAAGGATTTGCAGCTGGCCGACTCCAAGAAGCTTGCATTTGTGGTGCAGCCCAGAGTCCAAGTCTTTGACACCTCAGAGGTGATCAGCACCAGTTTTTCGCCCGTTGGCTGGAACAGCGATAGCTCCTATGCCGGTAGCAATTCCTCCAGCTCCGGATCTGATTCGGATACCTCTCCTCCAACTACCCCGTCTCCAGCACCAAAGAACACGAGCAACGGTCGGGTCTCGACACCGTGGTTCATCTATGTCCCGCCCGCTGAACACAAGGCCCCTGAGGGGCTGGAGGAGACGACGGATGGGTCCACGAAGACGGAAATTGAAGAAGGGATGCGGGCCACACAGAAGATGTTGTACGAGAAGGAGATGATTAGGAGGAGGAAGTTGACTATGCCACCTTCGCCATCGTCGGGAAATATGGATCAGGCCTCGGAAACGGGAATAAGGCGCACTGGAGGTGGACACTTGGAGAAGAGGACATATGCTCGTCCTCGTCCCATGAGCAGTAGTGATGAGGCAAAGGGAAAGCGAGGCTTGAGGCCATTGATCCTGCCGACCTTGGTTGGTCAACCCGAGTCAAAACGGGCCTCCGTTCTGTCCATGTCGTCTCTATCGTCGTCGACTGCGACTTCTTCATCCTCCAGCTCCAGGTCTCCGTCTCCATCTCCTTCGTCTTCAGCTGCAACAACCCCGATGTCGACATCATGCACCACCGGTTGTAGCACGACCAGCAGCACCTCTAGCGCCACAAGTGCGGGAAAGAAGGGATCGAGAGCAAGCTTCCCTGCGCAGCCGCCTACCTCCCCTATCGGCTTGGGCATTGGAATCAAGGGCTTCGAAACCGAGTTAACACGGGCTATAATCAAGGCTTCTACCCCCCAGCCACAAGGGAGTTCAAGTCTGTCGTCAAGCTCTGGATGCCTTTCCCCTCCTTCTCCAAGTCGGTTGGCCCGCATGCTGTCCTGGATGACCCCCAAGAAGGGTGCAAGGAATGGGGCTAAGAAGCCGACATCTAGGGCTTTGAGGCCGATTATCTCAGTTGTGCCGCGCATTTCAATTCAGGATTATGATGCCTTGTTGGAGGAGCATGGAGATGGCTCGTTGTGGAGTGAGGATAGCTTGAGGTTGGATATGGATCATCTTGAAGGACGTTATTAGTTATGGCTTTGGATTCGCTATATTTGCTATTGGGTTTCGTGTATGATACCCCTGGTGGTATTAATTGCTATGGTCTGCCTATGTACCCACATATACCCCGTACCCATGTACTTTCCTCGTAGATATTGTTTAGATTATTAGTCCAAACATGTTCTCGGAAATGTATTATCTACTTGTAGCATGTTATTCATGCATCTCATTTATCTCATGCCCGAACAACTTCTGTATCCCTCTCTTCAGGTGGACCAAGCGAGCTCGATAGTGGACGGGTATAGATTAACTGATACAGATGGCACTTTTACATAGGGAGCCCGGGCAAGAGTCATAGGTAGAATTACAGGGCGTGGCCACAAGAATCAGAAAGCTTTCAAAATGCGAACGCATAACCGACTCCTGGTTCTGTGGTTGGAGGTCTATTAGCTTTGACGTGTCCGATCTCGAGATTGATTAAACCTCACCTGAGGATTATCTCCTGAGACCACTGTGGTCGTCGAATAGCAGATGCGATCCAGATCGTCATTCTGATCCCGAAGCACGGCGTTCGTCCCTGGAGCCTCCGGACAGAGCACCTCCGACACCGCCAAGCACGGATCCGACGATATGTAGGGCGCTGCTAACGACACACAACGACAAGCCTACGACGGTACACGGCAGTGCAACGAGTATATGGAGGGGTCCATTCCCAACCCCATCCAAAATCTCTCTCCTAGCCTTCCTGGTAGCGGCCCGGAACTTCTTCGACTTTTCATGCCATGCCTTCTTTACTTGAGGGTCGGGATGGCGGTCACCGACTTCTCGCATGGCATCAGCTACTTTCTGTGCTTCCTGGTCGTGGTTGCTGGACTCATCCAGGCGGTCAAGAGCTTCGTAGTTGTTGATCTGGCTTTTTAGGCGAACTGCGGGTTCGCGGAGGGCTTCCTCGTATGTGGGAGGAACTGGGTCAGAGCTTGAGCCAGAGCCAGAGTTAGAGGGTACGGTGGGGGTGGTTTCGTTCTTGACAAGCATACTGGGTTCGGATAGACGACGAAGGTAGGAGGTTCTGTTGAGCCACTGGTAGATCTCCCCTCCTTTTGAACGTTACAAGACACGCTGCGCAGCACAAACTATTCTGGGTTGTGACAAGAATGCGATGCAGGTGGCACTGTTTCAAAGTTTAAGTAGCGATCGGCATCCACGGAGCTACATTTTCGGCGATGAAGAGGGCTCCCTAGTAGTTCAAGCCTCAGCAGTGCTAACATCGTACCGTGCCCTTGAGCCTGAGGCTTTACCGGTCGCGAAAAACAGGATACAGAGAGGACCTTCAAGTTCGCGACCCGTCACAGCAATAGTCACGCTTTGATAACGTGTTCAACCACATACTCTACAATCGACGCCTTCCACGGCATTTCTACTAGATTCAGCTTTCCACAGGCTCTCCATCAGTTAGCCGCGTGTTCTAACCTTCACAAGCCTGGTGCTTGGGCAATATTACTCTGGCCGAAAGTATACTATAGCTCACGGCGTCATAAGAGTCTACGACTCGGCCTGAACTATTAATAATAATACAAGGCTAACACTTTTCAATGGGTGCACTTGGGGCACACTTCGATATACAGAGGAGATACTGCACTCAATCAATCATGGCAATACTTTTCACTGGCGTTCAGCCCTCTCCCTCGCTAAGTTATCCGCCCCTCGAAGCGTTTCGCCGATCAATTAGCCTCGGATAAGATGCTATTTTAAGGACTGGAGCTCACCTCGCGCCAGACAGCCATTGGTCAGGCTTCCGTTTGTCGTAAGGCTATGCACATTGCAGTCTTCCTTCCTCATGCCGACGAGCCTGCTGGCTATGAGTTGACTTCGATTGGGGATCCCAGACCAACCTCCTTGCCTGCTTTCTACAAACTATCTCCGCCTTTTCACTTGCAAGTCAAGCAAACTAGGAACCATAGATCTTTGTCTGTTTGTCATTTCAAGGCGAAGTGGTGACGTATGCTACCAAAGTAGTTGCAGGGGTGTAACTCAGAGCTCAGAGCATGCTGCAATATTTCGTCGGACCTTCGGGGCTGTTGCATAAGCACGACCTCAATCTGAGAAATATCATTGGGCCGGCTTTCCTCCGGCAACTCTTTTCCGGTTCATCTTTCCACCAGCCATGTGTGGCTGCACCTTGCAGAACCAGTCCATTTTCCACCACGTTCTGTTTTATTTGGGCCCCTTTTTTACCCCACACCAATGATATAAATTTTGACTCACCTCAGGTTCCCCCGTCTTTGTCGAGACTACCCACGAAAGTTGAACCCACGAGCATCCGAGCATGAAACCAGCTGGTGACCTACAAACCCCCGACACGGACGCTGGAGGGCGTACGGTTCAGCCAGAAGGCAACAAATCAACACCTCCTGAGGTAGTCCTGACCGATCAAACGAATCTGCTTCCGTTCAAACAAATCATTGCAGTATTCAGCGGCTTGGCTTTATGTATCGTCGTTTCTGCTCTCGATTCGGTCATCGTAGCCACCGCTTTGCCCTCAATCTCGAGTGCTTTCAACGCCGGATCTGTCGTTTCATGGGTCCCTTCTGCGTACCTTCTAACATCAACCTGCTTCCAACCTCTTTATGGACGGTTCAGCGATATATTCGGGAGAAAGTTCGCCTTGTCGTTGGCCTTGACTATATTCATGATTGGAAATCTCATTGCTGGATTCTCGAAGAACATAACACAGCTCATAGTCTTTCGAGGAGTTGCAGGGGCTGGAGGCGGTTAGTCACCTCAAATTTTATGGCTTCATGTCTTCTCCAACCCATTAATCCTTTCAGGTGGGATCATCAGTATGTCCCAAATTATTATCTCCGACATCGTCAGTCTACGCGATAGGTCTGTCGTTTCACCTCGGCCCAAACCCTGGCCTCATGGTTTCTTAGGGGAAAATATCAAGGTATCATTGGCGGCGGTGTAGCTTTGGGGTATACTATCGGACCTGTTATTGGGGGTGCCTTGTCCCAGAAGGTCAGCTGGAAGGTGGGTTCAATAATTTCTCTGCCTTGTACAACGAGCCGAAATGTGTTGACAAACTGTCCTAGTGGTGCTTCTGGATCGACATTCCTGTCGCCTTCAGCGCTATGTGCGTGATCGTCTTTCTCTTGCCTCTCAAACCTGTTACAGGCAGCATGCGCAAGTAAGAAACGACTCTTTTCCACATCCCCCCAGTGTATTGATCCCCTGTTAGGAAACTTCTCGTTATTGATTATCTGGGCACCGGTTTGACGCTCGCCGGGTGCGCTCTGATCATTTTACCATTGATCTGGGTACTTCTTTCCAATAATCATCTGGACATCTCTCATAACAAAAATCAACAGGGTGGTGTAACATTCCCTTGGGGCTCGCCTACCGTGTTGGCACCCCTTTTCTCTGGGATTCTGGTCCTCGTACTTTTCTGCATCTGGGAATGGAAAGGCGCCCGGCTACCCATCGTTCCAAGTACGTGTGCTCTTCTTGACGAGAATGCGTAACTGATCCTTCACATAGTGTATATCTTCAGGCATATGACTGTCAGCGGTGTCTACATCGCAATGTTCATAAAGTCGGTCCGCCTTCCACCACCTTAATGTGAACATATACTCATAATTCATCTCAAGCGGCTTCATCTTCAACTCTCTATACTACCTGCCACAATTCTTCCAAGTCGCTCTCCGTTACTCGCCCATCCGAGCTGGCATCTTCCTTATCCCCCTGCTCGTGAGCCAAATGGTATCAAGTTGGATTGCTGTAGGTTTGTTCCCAGCTGGCTGGTAGAGTACGCTGCTAACCCTGCGATAGGGCGTGTCTATTAGCCGAACAGGCCGCTATAGGGTTCGTATTCAAGTTATCTTAGTCATTGCCTCTCGAGCTAACTGCGAGTAGTCCATCATCTATGCTGGATTCGCTGTCTGGGCAATCGCTAGCGGCTGTCTATCGACCGTCAAACCTACAACACACAAAGCCGTGCTGGTCGTGTATATGTTGCTTGCAGGGACTGGCGCCGGAATGGTTTGTACCTGGTTCACATGTCCAAATCGTCGATCTGACCACCTTTACTTTAACAGACCCTTCAGACCACTACTGTCGCTGCTCAAGCGAGTGTCCCAAGGAAAGACATGTCGGTTGTGACTGCCTTCCGAAATGTGAGCCTCCTTTCATGCGGACGAAATAGTACGATTCTGATGAAGACTTGAATATAGTTCATCCGGCTGCTCGGAGGAACTCTTTCACTCGCTGTAGCTTCCACGATCATGTACGAGGCGTTTGCCCTACTTCCCTATCCTGATCTGATCAACACTGCGCAATACAGAAATAACTCCCTCACAACCTCTATGAAACACCTCAACCTTCCCTCCCCAATAATCGACACCATAGTCGATGATCCTGCCCTCCTCACAGCTGCATCCAACTCCACCGCACCTCTCTCTTCTTCCGACACCTCCTACATCCTCTCCCAAGGCTACACCGGCGGCTTTCGATCCGTCTTCATCCTCAACGCTCCTCTAGCTGTCGTCGCCACCATCGCCAGCTTCCTGATGATCAAACACAAAGATCTCTCGCGCAGTCATAAAAGTGACGAGAAGAGCCCGCTGGCAGCTGCGGATGGCATGGGCGGGCCTGAGTCCGCAGGCGTATCACAAACTCAAACTGCGGTTGACATTGAAATGGGAGACCTGGGTGGCGCGAGTGAGCGGCCTCGGGTAGTGGAGGGAGGGAGTAAAGACCGTGTGGCAGAGAAGGCCGGACTCAAGGAGGGAAGAAGTTTGAAAAAACTTGCAGGCCAATAAGCCAGCAGTATATTCTAGTGCGTATGTTCCGGGAAATAGTATGCGGTATAAATAGGGTCGTGAAGATATCGATAGATAGATAGACTTGATAGTGAATAGAGGATAATTTGCAACTGGAATACTGAAATATGTCGGAATCAAAATAAGTGTCGTTCGTCAGCAAATAACGCAGTCAGAGTCGACGACTGAGGGCTTTCCTAGCCTAGCTTCCAGCCTGGCCCTCAAGATCTCGTCCGGTGCAATATATGAGGTACCACTGTACGCAAAGAGCCCGTTGTAAGCAAGAGATAATGCCGAGACCACGCTGGAAATACTTACGTATACTGCAAGCTAGCACCAAACGTATTGTCGTCTAAGCAAACAATGATTGCGTCCGTCAGGGTTCCCTGCCGCCGCTGCCTCCTCGATAATGGGCCCGGTGACAGCTCCATGGGCGACACGAGCCTAATAGATATCGTAGGCTTAGGTTTCGGCGTGTTATTGTTATTATTCGCTGCCATCACACGTCCCAAGAGAGATGACGGAGAGGCCGGAGGGGGTGACGTTGACTTTGGTGGAGAGGTGGCCTGTGGTGATGGCGGAGGCACGGGCTCTGGGATAATAAGCCTTGAGTCAATCCAGGATGGTGGGCTATGTTCCAGGAGGGAAAGTGCTATGCACCACGTCCCTTGTCGTACGCCTTCTGGTAGAGGTTCATCGGCGATAAAGAATTCTAGTTTCCACATCCGGGCTGAAGAATCGTGAGTTCATAGGTACGACGAAGGGAAATCAGTTGATTGAACGAACCTCGAGCAATAAATTCAATTCCCACCCGTTTGGACACCAACATCCTTTTCTGGAAGTTCACCAGGTGGAAATCGACGGCGAACGCTCCCTCGTCGCCTGGCATGTTTTCGACTGTGACCTCGTCTGGTGGGATGGTGCCTCCAAGCAGCATCTCATCCGTCCCCGAAAGAGGGGCAAATTCTGGCGACATCCTCAACCTCTGGAATAGAGGCTGATCTGAGTTGAGTAAACACGCATGCCGTACATCCGAGATGGTCTCGGGCGTCAGAGGTGTGGCGTATGATATCAACGCAGTGAGGAGGTCGGGTATGGCATCTAGATCGTCCTGGCCATCTGGCGGCCGCTTGACGATAGCCCAATAGAGAGGAGTGTGATTCTCTATCGTTTTTTCTTGGAGGATCGTGGATAACGAGAGATCGTATCCTGAGCACGCTTCAGCGCAGCTCTCAAGTATTCCTGGGATGGCTGCTGAGCTAGTTCTCTGTTCACGGACCAGGTCTTTGACGAGACCGATTACGGTCGTGTGAACCTCTCTAGTTGTTCGATATGAAGTCCAATTGAACCAAGAGTTATTGCCGGCAGTGTAGGCTCGGCCTTTGCCCTTGAAATTGGACGATGATGGCTGGCTCTGCAACAGAGCAGTCGGCGAGCGAACCCCCCCTGACGGGGAGCTTGGACCAGATGAGCTGGAGAATGGCTGGCTTGAAGACGGTGGAAGTGGTAGACGTTTGTTGTCGTTAACTCCCACCGGTGTCCGCTGCACGGCGTCGTAAGCCGGCGGTGCCTCAGACGGGGTAGGATCGTCCGGCAACGGGTTTTTGTCAATGATCATCGTTCGAAGCAGTGAAGGACCGTCCAAAGGATGGTCGTGCCGCCTTTTAAGACGTTGAGGACAAGATGGGGATGTTCAAGGCAGCTACTGCCTTCAATCATATTTTGCTGCGGCAAAGGTCCTGTCACAGTTACGCGGCACAGCCGCTAACAGCCTGCACGTGCCCTTCCTTCAAGATCACGTGTGACTGGGCCAACTTGACGCGTCAATCTTGGGTTTCGCCTTTTTGAGAGCCAGCATCGTTTATCTCAAAGGATTGGCTGTAACATCATGATTAAAGGCTAGCATAATTTATATTCTTGCATATATTTCCATTTATAAACAACTTGTACTTGTACATAGCCTATAATTTCATGTGTTTAGTCCATGTGCCAGGCTTAGCGTGAAATGAGGCGATCAAATACCTTAAATATTCCTTATCATGCGGACTGGGATGCAGCTACTTCTTTCCTTGACGCGTTCAGAGGCTGGATCGGAGCCAGCGATGTCTCCACCGGTAAAGGTGCGGAGATTTGGGAACATCAGCATGATACATCCTAGAACTTCACCGCACTTTTCAAGATCCGTCGTCGAATTGGGGAAACTTCAGTTCAACAACGCTAGCATTTCCATCAGGGGAGCTCCCGGCAACATCAAGCACCCCGTTGGTATCGAATGGATTGCATCTCAACTCGATAGTGATTGAACGGAGTTGGCAACAGTGGTGCATGAAAGGTAGAAGGCCCTCCAGGGTAAAATGGGGTGTCAAGGTCCGGTGAAGTCCTCCCGACTGGAGGACCACGCTCCTGAGATCTGTCCACGCTGTGGCCATATCCGCGAGGAGCGAGTTATCCATTTCCTTCAGAAGTGGCATTTTAAGGTCGACGTACTCGATCATTGGCAGAGCAAATAGCTTTTTGATCGCGTTTGCCATAGATTGAATGCTATCGAAGGTTTCGAAAATTTTCTTGAGGAGATCGGGCGAAACCTTGTCCAGTCTTTTTCTTCCAGCTCTCACTTGAAGCGCTATAAGAGTATGGTTAGGTGCTTTCAAAGGAAACTGAGCAGCGACATACCAGTCTCTTATTGACACTAAGGTAGTTCCCGAACCTATCCGTGTCTCTGTGCCAAACACACAGCTCTCCTGCAGGCGCCATCGTTTGGATCAAAGGTCGAAGCCCGTCCTGGGTTTCCCAGAGCAGATCCAGGAATCTAGGATCGGTTCTTTCAAGAAGTCGACGTCAACTTTGCGTAGCGCGATCTTGGTGTGCGAAGATTAGGCTTCGAATCTCAGGAATTTGCCAGCCGGGATGCATGACCCGCTAGACCTTTGACCACGGGCAACAATTGCTTTGTGGGAGAATCGAAGACGCGTCTTGATTTTGGTGGGGTCGCAATGATTTAGAGACTCCCACTGGGTGACAAACAACGCGTCAAGACGTTTGAGAACTTGGCCCGAAAGTTATTGTGACTCGCCCTCTACCTCGGACCGTGCTTGACTTCGCCCCTTCCAACAGGGAAACTTTCAGAGAAGATGTTTGTTATTTTCTTCGGCGTGTTAATATTCTTGGGCTCGAAGTCGATGTGGCGCCGCAACCAAAGCAAAACTCAGAAGGCGTCTACATGTTCGTTCTTGCTATGGTCTGCCGGAGGCAAGGTTTCCATTATTCTAGTGTGTCTGTGAGACAACTACTCTCCAGAGGACAGTAGACATTTTGCGGTATATATCAGTCGTGAAGTGTGCCCTCAGTAAGTTAGATTAGATAGATCCTATGGAAGTTTTACCGCCTCTTCGAAGCTGCGAACACCTTCCAGTACGCATTCAGACTCCTCCAACCGGCATTGGACCCCAAATCATTTGATCCGAAGAGTACTTGGAGTCTCGGAAACATCGAGTTAATGCACTCTGAGACTCTCTTGTACTGTTCCATATCGATGAGGGAGTTCCTGAAGTAAAGCTCCTGGACGCTGTAGTTTCCGGGCCTGTTGGACAGTGCTCGAGTAACGTCGAACGGCTGGCAGTTGATTTCGATGGCGATGGCGTGGAGTTGAGGACAATGGAGCATGAAGGGGACCATACCCTCCAGTGTCATATACGGTAGGGAGTTGGGAGGCGGGTCGAGGGGCTGAAGAGTTATTGTCTTCAATTTCGTCCATACTGTGGCCATCTTCGTGAGGAGGGAGTTGTCCATCTCTCGGAGGAAGGGAACTTTGAGCTGGAAGTCCTCAAGCATAGGTAGATCGAGAAGTTTGCTTATTGAGTCGACAACGCTACTTTTGAGCTCTGGTGTCTTATCCACCGGACCGATGGCCGGGATTGTGAGCAATCGCAAATCGGAGAACTTGGATATCATTGAGAAGAGTTGGATGTAGCTTGATTTTTCAATGGTTGTGCCCTGCGGGAAATGTTGGTCTATCCTAAGGGTCCGTAGAGGACTTGATAGGTGCCTCAGAAGGGAGGTTACGTCTTCGCAGCGCGAGTTTTCCAGATGAAGAGTCGTGAGTTGCGGACATAATGTTTGGAATCCCGGAAGGCGAACTATGCTGTGGAACACATTGGAAGTTATGGCCAACTTCACACCTGTCCATCGTTGTAGATTCGGAATAGTAACCAAATGCTTGAATACATCCGGTGTGATATTGAGACCTCTTGTAGCGAAGGTATCCAGAAGTCGCAACTTGGTTATGACAGTCTCGATAGCACAAGGATACGTTGACACTTCATTCGTAGATATTATTAACCGGCGGATTCTGGGACATAGTCGAGGGAGATGACCGAAGAAGTCAGAAAGCAGGTGGGAGTCGAGTCGGCGGTAGGGTTCGACTGTTACCGAAACCCTCAGGACAGATTCGCTAAGGAAATGCAGTAATTGGGGGAGGGTGCCCCGAACGTGAGGAGTTGATATCACGATTCTTATCTCTTTCAAGCTGGGAAGTATAGCGGGTATGGGACGATAAGAGCCCATCGCCGCCAATACATTATCGACCACGTTACTTGGGCAGACAATTCTCAGAATCTTGATTCGGGGAGCGTAGTAATGGTATCTCAACCAGTCTCTTTCTTGAAGCTCTCTCTTGAATACCTAAAGGGATCAACTTAAAATTAATCGACCTTTTATTTCAACTAGCACATACCAAACGCGTATATGGCGCAGAATAATGCTCTCGCCAGCCGTATAGATCCCCTGCTTCGGCCATCGTTCGGATCAGGGCTGCCAGTCCATCTTGATTTTCCCAGAGCGCGTCAAGTGCAGGTTCTTCAATGAGAAGTATAGCATAAGTCGTGGTATGTCCCGTATTCTGAAGGAACAATACCTTTGAGGTATTCGCATGTTAACGCCAGTGACCGCAGGGCTCCGCGACTAGTGTTCTCAAGCATGAGATCTCGTATCTCCGGTATTTTCCAGGCGTAATGCATGGATATTCGACAGGCGTTGTGTAGAATGGGAGTGAAAACAATCGAACCATTCCTGACTTGCGATGATTCAGCATGCTCAGGGATATCATGAATCATGGCTCGGACAAACAACACGTCAACAACGCGTGCTTGTTTGGGATAGTTCGGACATTCTCCAGCCGCGATGTTCAAGCGTCTAATATACAACACTAGAGCTTGAGGTAAACTGCAGCGTTGGAGGTTCCAACCTCAACTGAACCAAGAGGATCTCCCGACCAAGAGACATTCCCATATGCCATTGTAAAATCTCTTTCCATTGCGAAGTGTCTTTCTCTCCCCTTCCCAGCGGGATCCTCCACAGATTTGTCGTAGAAAACCTTGGGCCTGGTCGATGATTGCAGATGGAAGGTCCCTTCAAATGTGGCAGGCAGCTGTACTGATGCTAAGCTATCCGTGGTGAACCCTTTAAGGTGGAGAGTGGAATTGACTGGGGCAGCGCCGATCGTCAGGTTGAGGGGACTGTTTTTGGCAAGGGCTGATATCTTGAAGTGGCCGTCTCTCCCAGAGCTCGTAGTCAGGTTGAGATAGGAGTCAATGAATCTGAGTTGGTATCCGCCGTCAAAACTTTCGTTACCCAATCAAAGAATTTGGAATTTCTTACCCATCGATGGTCATCGCCTCAAACGTGGCAGGCCAATTGTCAATGACCTGATCGTCCAATAGGTTGACCTTCGCAGTGAGGTTGCCATAGTCCGTTTTGAGAACAAGCCTACGGGAGACATCGAAGGTCCCAGAAATAGATCCAACACCTCGATTCAGAACTATCAGATCGTTTGATTTTATGGACTGAGTACGAGAATGTGTCAGTAAACGACATTCAAGAACCAAATCCATATCACGTACCTTTATGTTAAACGTTGAGTCTGCGCCGTATAAGCGAACAAGGTCGAGCGTTGCGCCCCGAGTGTCGCCGACGTTGAAGGTAAAATTGGGGAGTGACAAGAATACAAGATCTGAGGCCCATTCATCTCCCTTGTCGCGAGGAAATAGGAGGGTCATCTTCATGGAAAGGGGGTTCGGGTAGTGTGGCTGGCTACTCGACTAAGGGGTTGTTTCTCCTAATCAGAATACCGCCACAAAAGGCAGGATAGAAGCACTCACGAAGATATCAAAGACGATCTGGCTGGCATAGGTTCGGTCTGCACAGACGATCACTTCAACATCCGCCTGGGAGTCCGAATACTCAGTCTCAATCACAAAAATTGCATCATCCGAGTCGTTGTCGTCGGGTAGCGTGTCAACGTGAATCGTTCCCGACAGCCATGTACTGTAGGAGCCCATCAGGAAGTACCGCACCTCCGAGGCGTTGAATTCGTATCGAGCAAACTGGGTGGTTTTGACTCGTGAATTGAGAGACGGATTCAAAAATGTGATGCAATCTCTCCCAGCATCTGTCGGCGCGTGCGGATTACGCCATGGCACGTCGGAGTGCAGGATGGACTTCTGAAAGAGGAGGATTAATCGAATGAATGTCGGGCCTGTAGTAACAATGTGAGGCGTACATTTGCAAACCGTAGAAGGGTCCCGGGAGCACTAGTATCATAACCGAAGACGTATAGTGCCCCTGCTATCAAGAGGAGGAAAGTGACTGAGGCGGCGGTCTTCTGGGCCCACTTATTAATAATAGACCTAGTCCAAGAGGGCCCCGCTGCGAAAGTTTTGCACGTCGGGAGATCACTGTCCGAAGTGAGCTGCGTCTGAAGTAGGTCTTTGCTGTCTTTCATATTGGTAGCTCCAGAAGTTGTGGTGGGGCATTGATGGTCATTCATTGAGGAGTGCGGCCCAAACTGTTACGACATTCAAGCCATTCACATCTGGCATGTATACTGGAGTCCCTAGGAAGATCAGGTGATGATGGCAAAACGCTTGCAATCCAAAGTCCGGTGCCATCGGGGTATAGGTTGGAGGGGTGTAGGTAAAGTTTAGGGCAGGTCAGTTGGCTCCGTGCATCTCATCGCGACGCTCTTACGATTGCTTCAATGTTCCATCTTGTTGTTATTCTAAGTCCAAAAGTACATACTAGGCAAGCACCGCTAAAGCTTGAGAATCAAAGGTGCTTTTGTGGTCTCAATATCTACTGTCCCCTTATAATTTCCACCCCACGAGACTCTCCCGGAAATATACGTATTCTCTGCATTGATATCCAGAGATCGCTTCCTTCCTCTGCCGGCCGGGTCATGCTCCCAAGCGTTATACTGTACCTCAGGTCGGTGAATAGTAGACCGAAGCGTGAAGTGGCCTTCGTAGATTGACGGAAGTTGAACTAGGCAAGGGGCCAGATTTGTAGAAGCACGAAGATATATGAGTGCATCCAGTGGGGCGGAGAGAAACGTCAAATTAATCGGGCTTCGTTGCGTAGACGCGTGAACTTTGAACATCCCACCGACATGGTGGGTAGACGTGAGCTGAAGACGAGGTTCTACAGGTCTAGAGTTCGTCTTGGTTAGAAAAGGGCGACCTCTCGCAGGAGTGAAACCTACCCATGATTGGTGCTCATTAAAAGTTCGGTCGCCCTTCCAGAGCTTGGATTATTTGCTAAGTGGACGTCCACCTTGATATGGCCTTCTTCGGTATGCAATACCAAAGAAGATGTCACGCTAAAGCGGCCTGTTATGGGGCCGCGGTTCGTGGTCACCTCAAGGCGATCAGCCTGCAGGGACTACAAAGCAAATGAGATTAGAGGTCTAGCTCAAGGAATGTCATATACATTCTTACCTCAATTTGAACAGGTAAACCGTCGCTTCTCAAAGATAGGGAGTCGAGTCTAATGGAGTCAGACGGGCTCCCAAAATATTGGCTAAAATTGGGTAAATCTGTTGTAAAGCTCTTCAAATGGGGTAGATTTCCATTCGAGAGACGCGGAAGGTAGACGACGGTCTCAAACGTTTGCAGTCCAAGAGAGTTTGGAGCCTTGGTAATCGTCAACGTCAGCCAGAGCAGGCCATTCATAATGACGCACAAAGAAAACGAGCCCTTTCGCCGTGTCTCCTTTGTGTACGAGGCATACCGGAGTGTCAGCTAGGGAGTCGATATCCTGGGAGGCAGGCTTCACGAAGATAATCGCTACATCTCTGTCAGAGTCGATAACATCGACTCGCAAACTGCCTGTAGTAGCACCTCTCGATGACAGGAACAATTCGTCTATGTTCCCCAGGGGTATCTCGAACTTGACGCCCAAGCGATCTCCGGAGTTCGCCCATCGCGTGCAACCGTCAACGAGGCCACGACCACTCCCCGGCGAGAGAATGGGCAGCTGATCCGAGGCTGAAACTTGAGGAATATGCGAGAGGGACGCCAGACATCCTAGCTGAAAGAGAAGCAGCAAAATGCTTCGAAGGATCTTCGGAGTGGGCAACATTTGGCTCAGGCACTCACGATTGAAGGGACTGCGGCCGATCTTATAGGCAATTCCCAGAAATGGGCGTCTAACAACGCGCAGTTATCGCAACCACAAACAGGTATCCGAACCAACTGACTCGATTTAAGGTTAACGCCAGGTCAGTCAGATGACGACGTGCGCAGTCTTATCAACCGGTTCTCTTGCCGTTGAGAACGGAGTGCCACCCAATCTTGATCTAAGGAATATCCGGTTCTGATCGATATACGTATACGAGTAGAGGTGGGAATACAGGATGGAAATTTGGTCGTTTGTAACGTACATACTAAGCTCATTCCGTAATTACAGTTTCAGAACAGCAGGAGCAAAATTCGTATCAATCTTCACCTGCTGAGAATCTGTTTTCCAACCTCCCCATGTGATGTTCCCCTGGACCCGTTCGACTGAGAAACTCTCCACTGAGAAAGCTCTCTCTCTACCCTGCCCAGTGGGATCCTCTGCGCCTTCCAACTGAACTTGAGGGGGCTTGGCAGAACGTACGTCGAATCTGCCTTCAAAAGACGAGGGTACGGCGACCGTGAAGGTGTTGTTACCGTTATATCCGGGCCAGGTGGGCCAGTGTCCGACGTCATGCCCCCAAAAGCGAAGGGTGAAGAGTTCGGATGAAAAGGCTTCAAACGAGAACGCTCCTTGCTTGTGAGATCGGCCCCGTAGCTCTATTGAGGTGCGAAATGTCCTAAGAAGAGGGCCAAATTATCAGTTATGGTGATCGAATAGGCGACAAATGAGAACCTACTCATTGGCCGGTTTCCCGTCGTGGTAGGTAGGCATGGTAGATAGTCCCAGGTCTGCGTGTAGTGGTCCGTTGGCGAGGTGCAACTTGGATGAGGCAGAGAATTTTCGTCACAATGCCCTTTATAGTCTGGTTTTCAACGGAGATCCGGACGTGCTTGGCTTCCTGAGAAGGCGAAGGACATTAGGGGGAGGTCCTCCCATACTAAGACGAGTAACCTTACCAAAGTTCGGAATCCTGAGAGGAGATTGCCTTCCGCTCGTCGGGATGGCAATTTCTGCATGGGAGTGTATTTCGGGGTATTGGGCCAGGGACTCTGGGGTCAAACAAAAGAGCCTAACGTCAAAGTCATACAAACATACAGCGAGTTGACCTACAAAGAATCCCAGTCCCTTCTCCCGTGCTTCCTGGTCGATAGTGCACACATTGAGATAGTCTTCCGGAACGACGCCATGGGGATGGTTGGCCGACAGTGTGACTTTAGCTGTGTCTTCTTCAGCATTGCTTGAGATGAAACGGATGCTCCCAATGTCGGATCTGCTTAATAGTAGAAGAAGGGTATCCAAATCGAGAGGAAGATCGAACGACGCTTCGACGGTGGAACACTGCCAGAACCAGCCGGGTATTTTCTTCCAGTCATCACAGATGTCGAGCGTAATATCGGAGGGAATGGAGCATTGAGTTGTCGTCTGTACATATTTCAGTTCAGCTCACGATCGAGAGTAACAATGTGATGCTCACATCTTTCACGGGAATATGATGAAAAATCCGACGCCCTATGGGATCTTTCCACAAGAGGGAGTCGGAACAAAGTTCTGTCCGTAGGTCTAACGCCCCCACGGTAATATCAGCGTGTTCCACTTTTACCTTCGACCACTTCGATCCACAGATGACAGTGGACCGTAAATAGAGGACGGTGGAGACCGGACCGGAATGCCAGGCGATGTTTACATCAGCCCTAGTGGTACTCGCATGAACCGTGAATTGGTTGATGTCCTTTTCAAAAAAGAGGCCACCTTCGATCTTGATAGGTCTGTCGTTTCTTGATCAGTATCCGCATCAATTCCACATCACGGTAGCTACATACCCATCGCTATTAATGGCAGTAACAGAGGTGGATACTGCAGCATCTGTGCAGTAGATATTGACAAGCGCTTTGATGTGTGCATTGGAGGTTACAAGTCTAAGCTCGTCCAAGACATCGAAGCGACCCTCGATCGGCGCATTGGCAGTGAGAAGATGCGCACGTTTTGCGCGCAGAGACTGAAAGGGAGGTCATAGTAAGTGGTAAACAATATGCCCACTGACATGACTGTGGTTACCCATACCTCCACGCGAAGACGGTGATTATTTGAAGACTGCAATTTGATATTGTCGAAAACGACCTTGCCGACAAGGTCCCCCACGTAATGGGTAAAAAAGCAGAGGTCCGTCTCAAAATTATTAATATTGAGCACCGGTTTACAGCTGTCCCTCGGAAAGGTAACCGTAACGTCGAGGTGAGCCTCATGACGACGATGGAGAGAGTGTTGTGAACCCTATACATTCAATGTGAAAGCTGTAACGTGCCGAGGCAACGATTGCGCTTACAAAAAAGCCAACACCCTGTTCTGCCCCTCCTCCTCCAATTTTGCACACTTTAATCCCATCCAGAGCGCCTTTCGTCTTGGATTCCGCAACAACAGTCACGATGATGACATCAATATCTTCAGTTGTTGCTTCTATTCTCAGCTCGCCAGCCACATCTCCCCTGGAGAGCAAGAACAGCTTGTCGCAAAAGAGAGGGAGCGTGAAAGAGACTTCGGCCATAAACGGAAGCCGGCGTCCCGTGTTCGGCTGGTAGTGCAAGGTGGGAGCGACAGATACCCATTTTGCGCTGTCACTGGGGTAGATATGAGGGGCAACAGAGAGGTCGACAGTACCCACACCTTGCGCCTGAGAAGACTGTGCAGGAGAGTGAAAATATGCAAATGAGAACACTCGTATCCTGTGCGCGTGAAAGAATAAACAAAACTTACAGGCATGTCGTTCTGAGAACGATAAAAATGAAGGATCTGAAGAGCTATTCGACCGACACGACATTTATAGTCTGGCTCCTTCGAGATGAATGTCAAAAACCTAAAGAGTGTAGTGTGCGGTCCGTCAAGGGACGCGAGTAGGAATACTGCGCTCATTGGAAAAAAAACTTTTTGAGTGGTTACACCTTTGACGAGGGCCAAACAGGGGCTTGAAATTCCCCGAATTGGTAACTGAGCGGCCAATCAAGGAAAGATCTAGCCTGGGCTATGTCAGGGCTACCCAAGCTGCGGTCATAGAAGCCTGCCCGAATCATTGGTTGTTTCAAAAAGACAATAGATTTTTGAAAACCGTGCATTGAGCCTGATACGTACACACAGATACTAACGACACACGTTGCGGATACCAGCGATGTAGTGGAGCTAAAGCACCAAAGTCACCCCAGCAAGGCTGGTTGAAACCTGGACTTTTCCTCTATCCTTCCCTTCATCGGACCAGCTGGCAACACCCTTGATGCTGGATCCGTTCTGGCTGATCTTTACGTCTCTCTTCCTTCCCTTGCCAGCCGGATCTTTCACCTCCCTGTCGACAATGACGTTAGGCCTCTTCATGGAAGTTGCAGCCTCGAAGGCGCCTTCGTAGGTCTTGTGGAGCTTGACAGTGGCGGGTCCAAGGGCAGTTTTAGCCTCAACCGAGAGTGCTGAGTCGACGGGGGCGGAATTGAAGTTGAGGTTCAAGGGGCCCATCGCTGTCTTTGCGCTAACAACGAAGTCACCTCCAGTTTTCTCGTCGCTGGTAGAATAGAGGTTGAGCTCGGATTTGATAGGTCTATCGCATAGGTAAGCTCTCGGCACTGAAGGCAGAGGTGAAATAATTGTGACGTACCCATTGCTGGTGGACATGTCCAAGGTGGTTTTATCACCCTCGGCTGTGTTGTAGAGATTGGCCTCAACCTTGATCGGCGCATTTGCAGTGTGAAGAATGAGCTCGTCCGTGACGTCGAAGCGACCATCAATAGCAGCGTTGGCGGATGCAACATCGGCATGTTTTGCGAGCAGAGACTGAGAAGCCGAAGGCTAATATTAGTTACAGCACTGGGGCTTTGGGTGAAACTGACGTACATCGACATGGATGCCGGCGTTGGCAGATCGCAATTTGATACTGTCAAAAGTGACCTTGCCCACAAGATCATCAATGTGATGGCTGAAAATGCTGAGGTCGGTTTCAAAGTCTTTGACGTTCAGAACCTTGTCGGCGCCACCCCTTGGGAGAGAAACCGTGATGCCGAGACTAACGCCGTGGTGAGGGCGGTGAATGTGATGAGGGCCCTGATAAACGGCTCAGTCTGTCGTTCACTCGGAAATTGGGGAGGAACAGCGCTTACGAAGAGCCCAACACCCTTCTCCTTCTCTCCTTTCTCGACATCACAGACCTTGACCCAGTCCAGACCGTCTTCATCCCTGTAGTCTGCAATGACGGTGACGGTAGCAACATCACTATCATCGTCCGTGGCTTCAACTTTCACATGGCCAGCAACAACACCACGGGAGAGCAGGAAAAGCTTGTCAGAGGACAAGGGAAGCTCGAATGACGTCTTGGAGCGGAAACGAGACCAGCGAGGGGGGTCAACGTCTTCCCAATAGGCACAATCCCCAAGATGAACATCAGGGGGAATAGGGAAGTCGACTGGGCCGTCGTCGTTGATGCGCTATTGACAGGAGATATTTAGTTCATGGTTTCAATGAAGAAAGTTGACGAATGACACGAACCCCCATCTGGTTGTCACCAAACTTCCAGAAAGCTACACCGCCGAACAAGTGAAGCCCGAGCCAGCAGGTAATGGCGAAGATGGCCAGGAAACGGACGGCCCGACGACGGGTACGACGAGCTTTTGCCTTCCTATCAGCTCGAAGGACGCAACCTTGGCAGCAAAACTGTCCTGGGATAGCTTGGTGAGCAGGCAGGAGTGTTTGCTGGTCACCACGAAGTTTTTCAGATTCGAAAGCTTGAGAGTTGCTCATTTTTATGCCAGAGCAAATGTGTGAGATTGGGTGACTTGAATGTTGTTTTCGGAGTCGTTATATATCATTCTGATGTCAACTGGGAGCAACTCCAGGCCCCATCGGCGAATGGGCGTGTGGTTGAGGAAATGCCTAGATTGTCGGTGCGCAGCTGATGTTTGTCAGTGATGCATGGCGTTTGGGGTGCGCAGCGAGCGCTTTGGCGAGAGAATCCACGAGTATGACTTGATAATCTTCATCTTATGCTGCAGCTCTAACTGCGGGCTGCGCAGTGACTCTGCACCAATTCATTGTCGATTGTCAATGAGGTTGGAGTCAACGAGGACCAGGAGACGAGTCGCGAGTCACACATGGTGGTCGCTGCGTTACCGGTTTATCCGAGCCGGATGTCCGATTCCTGTTATCACGGAAATGCAGAAAAACGGCGCTCAATATGATCAACTCAAGGTCCGGGCAGATTCTTATATAAGGTCGCTGAATGCATAGACAGAAAGGAAATTTTGCGTGAGGTTCTACAGAAGTACATGAATGCCCGATAATAGAGAAATACATAAGCAGCCATCTTTTGAAATCGTACAACCCAGGTAAAAGAGTAACACTGCGACTCGCGCTTACAAGCACTGGCTGTAGTACGGGTTGAGGACCTGGCAGGTCGATCCCGAAGCGCAGGCAGTAGGTCCAGTCCAGCCTTGGCCACCGCTGTGAGAAGTTCGTCAGAATCAATCCATAAATATGAGATAAACCGAAACTTACCATTGACCGTACTTGACTTGAGTCTGGCCGGAAGGAGGAGCAGAGGTAGTGGTGGTTCCTCCGCCGGGGTTGCTGGTGGAGGAGCCGCCAGTGTAGGTAGAGCCGATATCGCCAACCTTGATGTTGGAGAAGGTGACCTGTGCGTTGGCATTGTTGGTCTCGACGTCGGTGGGCTTGCCGGAGGTGGTAGCGCAAGTACCACGCTTGATACCAGGCTTGGATGCGTCGGCGTCGGTGGGGTAGGAAGAATCGAGCCAGAGCATGTTGGCTTCATGATCGTCCCAGACGGACAAGACCAAGACCATTCCGTTGGCGAGAGCCTTGCTCATGTTAGCCAAGCCACCCTTGTTCTGGAAGGACTTAGTATCGCCGAAAACAGTCTTCTGCGAGTCGCAGAATGCGGTGGTGATAGAGTCGGAGGCGTCCATTCCAGGGATGTTGACCTTGGAGTTCTGGATGACCTTTCCGTTCTGGACATAGAGACGACGGATCTCGCTGAGCGTGCCGCTAGCGGTACCGGTGTTGGTGATGAATTGGGTGACGACGGTGAACTTGGAGTTGGTGTTGACCTTGAGGCCGGGACCGTAGAAGCTCTGGTCGCCCATACGGTAAGAGTTGAAATCGCAACCATCGGGATCGCAGACGGTGTCGTAGCGACCGTTGGTACCGCAGGAGGCACCAGTGCACTTGGAGAGACCGCTGACGGTACAGGGGTGAGGGGTGTAGGCAGCAGCGATGGAGTTGGCTTCCCAGATATCCATCTCGTTACAGCAGGCACCGGAGTTACCCTTTCCAGCATTGGGGTCATTGGGAGAACCACCCCAGCCAGCAACGTTAGCCTGTGGAGATTGAAGTCAGAGATCGGTCTAGAGTTATCGCACAAGATATGAAACTTACCTCGCCAGCAATGAACTTGATGTCACGGGGGCACTGAGAGTCGCAGTAACCGGTACCATACTTAGCACCAGCCTTGTTGCCGGTCCACTTGGCAGTACCACCATCGGCGTCCATCTCGGAGAAGTAGAGGGCTCCGTTAAGACCGCAAGGCAATTTCGAGAGGTCGACGTCGAAAGTGAACTCCTGGTTGAGAACCTTGAAAAGCTCGTACTTGCTGTCGCCGTTCATGAGGTAGACGCGAGAGCCGACGTTCTTGCTATCGCCGGAACCAGTGACGAATTTGAGGGTAAGAGAGTCGGAGGAAGCGGTGATACCGTATGTGCCAGAGTAGTCGGCGCCATCGAGGGCGCAGTTCTTAGCGCAGGTGGCACCATCAGGGCAGATGGAGGTATCCCAAGTGTTACCGGTGTAACAGTTGGTGTAGTCGCCGGTCTTGTGGACCCAACGCCAGTTAGCGTCAAGGACAACTGAGCCAGTTGACTGAGTCTGGCAACCACCGCTCTTTGTGCACTTCTGCCAGGAAAGCTTGGGGTGGGTTTCGGCAGTGTTAGTGCCAACCTGCTGGGCGCAGACTGCGGCAGCGAGGAAAGAAAGGGTGAGGAGAGTGGATTTTGGGAACATGTCGTAGGAGGAGTTTGCTCGTTCGTCGAACTGAAGAAACGACGGTCCTCAATTCCAGTTTAAATATGCGTATCGTGCGGAGAATACCCGGCATGAGGACCCTCGCTTCATAGCGCAATGCAGGACAGATGGTCGATTAGCAAGGTACACTTGGGGACGATAACGGCCAGCATTGAGACGATGGCGAAAAATGAAAGAGACATCGAGGGTCAAAGCCTTGGCAGTGTGGGGAGTGGCCGAAATCTTTCCGCCCAGAGACCTGAGGCTGCAATGGAAGGCAGAGCATCATGAGGTCTACGACTGCAGTGTCAACCTGGTAGGTCAGAAGACACACGGCTGGATTTCGGGTGTAGGAATGAGAGTCGGGTCTCCCGGATAAGTTTTCAATTGAATGCCATGTCATTGAATTTGATCTTCTTGATGGTCATGAATACATTACATGACCTGGTGCCCATGACCATTGGTTTCGAGGGTCCAACGCCGCTATGAAGGGCTTTTCAGGGGTGAATTTTGGTAAATATCCCGGTCAACTATCTCCCAAGAAGTGACGAGAATTTAAAGGAGGGCAGAAAGCCAAATGTCTCTACAAATCTGGGGAAACCCCATGGCACGGAGTCAACACGGTGGCAGTCCGATGAGGGATTGTCGAGAGTTGTTGACAGCAGATTGCCGACGAGCCAGTTTCATTGCCGTGCTTGGCGTTGTTTATGCAGATCAACGACATTGTTTTCTTCTTCAGCCGGGCACCGTTGGCCCACCGAGAATCTACCGCTGAGGATTATTCGCTCATACTAGCCTCTCGTTTGCTCATGTTCGGGCAGTGTTATCTGCTAGATAGCAGTCAGTTATCTGGCGAGATTATTTCCTCTCAGGCGCCGCTGAAACCTAGGTTTCTCCTGGGGATTTTGAGGACTCAACGCCAATTCAACGCCGAACTTTGAGCAATTGGGAGCTCGAGCCCGTCGGACTTGATCTCGACGTTCATTGCTCCTAAATATAGCGGCGACCTGGTCGAATACTCCCTCGAGAGAGAGTCTGGCAATTAAACTAGAATCAGGTGACGACTGAAGTAACGGATGTAAGGGCTTCAATGCCTATCAGTATTCAGTTTGTCAACAGACGACTTCTGCTCCACTACCTCCGTTTTTGAATGGAACTTCTGCTTCTCATGGGTCTATCTAGTTCTCTAACGTCACAATTCTCCTATCAACAATGATACAATACGTAGATCACTAACCTACTTGTATACATGGCATCCTTCTCGTGGCGGCCCGGTCGAGCTTGTGGTGCAGACGTTCGGAGCGAGAAGACGCCCCAACCAACAGTGGGCCCTACAATTTTCTTATTCCATTCATACATCATGGTCGCATGCCAAACCAGATCATCCATGACTCTGCTTGCCCAAAACCATAACCTTGACCATAACTGAGCGAAAAACTTCCTATCGATGAGGCTTCCGTAGTATCTTGCGTCCGAGGTATTGGTATTCTTCACGAATCACACACCCCGAGCTCAGTCCGGGGTTTAACCAGCGAGCAATACAACCTAGGGCAGCCTGGAAGGAAAAGTGTATGGACTTCAGGGTACTCTTGGCGAAGTTGATCGCGGGCTTGGCGGGGAGGTTCGAATGTATTAGGTTCCGTTTTCGAGGTGATTCCGCCTGCTTCGCAGCAATGAACCATTTTGCCCTGCTGGCATTGGATTGGTGAGAATATGAACCGCTCCCAGCGTAGGGAGGGTTGGAAATTGGCAAATAAATTCTGTAACCCTGCGACTGCGTAGCGTTGCCGCTCTCATGCTCAAGTACATTCAAACAAAGCCGGTACCAGGTACGCCATTCAAGAACGGATCAATATCGATGTCATGGGTCTGCCAGCTTTGTATGGCCGTTTCTCGTTCGGTGTCATGGTTTCTTACAGCGAAATTACGGTCGGATTTCGCGAACTCTTCTGCAATTGTCCCGGGTCGGCATATCTCTCTCTCGCTCATAGTACGCCTGCCGGGCGTTTATGCGGGAGTGATGATAAATTACGCTCGTCTTCAGAACGGATTGCAATGAGTATGAGGGAATAACAGGAGAAACGCAGCGACACTGGAAAATTGGCCATGAACGGGACCAACGGGTAAAGTCGGGTATTGCAACCCGACGGCCCGGTGGGTCCGTTGTCGCGATCATGATCGAATTCGAGAATCTCATCTTATCTCCATCTTATCTCTTAGCACAGCCAAGGGAATGTCGGTGGATGCCTTGGTGCCTGGCCACCATTAGTCAGGTTCCTCTATGATGAACTTGGCTGCAGCTCTGTACGGTATTACGGACTAGGACTGATTTCTGGGCTTCTGGATTGACTGCTTAATATCGAGCTTTTACTCCAATCTTAATTCCCGAAGCCACTGGAGAATGCAGGAAAACACGTGTCTGGCATCTGCCATAGTAGGTCCTGGAATCAGCTCGCTTATTTCTCACTGTGCTGGTTAGCCACAGCCTTTCAACGGAGGCAGATCACCGTTGGTAGTACCAGGAGGCCGAAGCAAAATGTCTCGCCGCTCCCCATATTCGCCGGAGGGGAGGGAGCGGTGGCGAAAGAAGCCATGTGCAATTGCGATGAGAGCTCACGACCACCGATAGCTGTGAAGCTGCCTGGGGCCAGAAACTTCTACTAAACCGGAAAGGGTCGAATTGAGGAGGAACGAAGTCCATTTCTGACTGGTTATCTGGCTACTATTTGGGACGTATCAAGGCGTCTTGGCTTACCAGGATTGGTTGGAATACACCATTAGGGCACAGCAATGCTTGGAAACCGCAATGCGGGCCAATCCTCCATGCTCCCATACACAGCCTTGGCCTGACCCCCAGTATGGTGTATAAAGGTCCTGAGCGCAACCTTGGCTCCGAGTCATTCTAAGATATCCTCGCTACGACTGCAATGACCACCCGATATACCTTTGACAATGACCATGACTACTTCAATTCCGTGCTGAGCAGCACTACCACACCGACCACGTACTCTATGTATTCTGTTGCGGCGGGCAAGAAACGACTGGACATTACCACCGTCACATCTTCAGACGGAAGGACGGCTTTCGCCCATTGGAGAGATAAGGGAGCCTTTGAATTGCGTGGCGAAAAATACCCGATGTTCGATGTAGGAAAAAATGTGAACGTCGAAGGGTTTGTCTCGTCCTTGATTCTCTTAACATTCCTCCCATCTCTAACGCATCTTTCCCGTAGACTAGAGGATGGCCGACGCTGGATCATGTCTGGCGAAGACTACTTAACCGGGTGGGATGTAGCCATGAAAACATGGAAGGTAGGAACCCATATTTGCCAGAGAAAAATTACATGAACTAACGGAGCATCGAATGTTAGGTCTTCCGCGTGCGATCTGGCACTCAGGACGACAAACCAGTTGCCCTCTTCCATGAGGCCAAGTCAAAAGCACTAGAAAAGAACGAGCTGCCTGCGATAATAGTTGACTCTGACGTCTCAGAGGATGAGTTCCTTACCATTCTTCTACTCCTTCTCTGGTGTGGCTACTTGCGCTTCAAAGAGAAGGCTGATGCAAAGACTGAGAGGGCGGTCTGGGCATTTTTCGGAATTTTCTGCTGCTTCTGTGTATCTTAATGGACGTCGTCTTATGGATTTCGAGTAACGCTAGGGTGGAAGGCAGTCGGCAAGGAGCATTAATACCTGTTTTGTACTAGTATCTCAAGAATATACCCTTGCTTCTTGTCGATCCCACAACATTCACGAAGGCCTTGTTATAGTCGGGGTTCCAGTGACGGTAGGTAGGGCTGCTCAACCTACTCTCCATTCTGCGAGAGACACCACGAGAGTCGCTCAAACAGGGGACCCCCAGCGGCCTAACTTCCCAATAAGTGTGAAGCTACCTGTGTGTGGCGCTCTACCAACCCAAAGTCGGCTCAAAGAGGAGCTGACTTGATGGGAACCTAAATCGCTAAGATCCATCGTACCTCAACTTCTTGGCACAAAGAGTTGGAATTTGGCCAAGGTGCACAGCAATGTTCGGGCGTCGGTCCTGTCAAGCTTAAAGTACTAATATTTCCTTGGGGCCTTAGCATCGTTTATGAACGCCGACGTACCGGTGCCAAGGTATGTCGACAGCACTATTTCTGTATCCGATACAAATTTTGCTTGGCTGGGCTTTTACTTGGGAGGTCGGGAACAGTACCCATGTGGCCAAGGCCATCCCGCCAAAGAGCACTGCCTTACTCCAACGAAAGTTATAACGGTGGTGAGCTTACCCAGTGCGGCCAATCAACGCATCCTCTACGTACTCCCGGGCCAGACGTACTCCCCAGTGACAATGACGACTAGGTATACTTTCGACAATACTCGCGACTATTTCAACTCTGTGCTAAGTAGCGCTACAACTTCGACAACGTATACGACGCATTCTTTCGCTTCAAAGAAGAAACGATTGGCTTCCACCACCATCACAGCTTCTGATGGAAAGATTGCGGTGGCGCATTGGAAGGATAAGGAAACCTTTGAATTGCACGGGGAAGCTTACTCTGTTGCTGACATAGGAAAGAATGAGACGGTCATGGGGTTTGTTTTTCCTATGGTTCTTGTACCAATTCTGCTGAGAGAAACTGACATAGTCTTGGCACAGGCTGCATTTCGGGCGTCGTTGGAACCTTGATGGGGAACAATATCTAACAGCGTATGATTTACCGATAAAAACATGGAAGGTAAACCCTTCAACCTCTTCAAACGATAAGTAGACGAATGACTCGACCATCCTCAGATCTTCCGAATACATTCAGGAACACCTGACGATACACCAATCGCCATCTTCCACGAGTTCAAGTCGAAAGCACTGAACAAATCAGAGCTCCCAGCCATAATCGTAGAACCTGAAGTTTCAGACGACGAATTCCTCACAATCCTTCTACTTCTTCTCTGGTGTAGATACTCTCGAGTGAAAGCCGACGCCGAGGATGCTGAGATCGCAATGTGGTCAATGTTCGGAATCTGCTGCTGTTTCTGCTTAGCATAACGATATTATCGTAACGATATTTGGAGCGTATGATTGAATCCGATATATAGTCTACATTTATTATTTAATGCACTAGTCTCTCGAGTCGTTGCGCCATTACTTTCCGTCGGGGAGCTTAGGGACAGGGAAGTCCTTCTCCATGTGTTCATCCTATAGAACGATAGGTTAGATATTTCCAACATGTAAAGGGCAACCCTTTCGACGTACATAATGACGGAAGTGCACAGTCTTGCCCACACTCGTAATCTCATCGATTTCCTCCTTGGTCAACAAACCATCAGGCAAGTGAGCGATTTCCGCGAGTTGCTTGATGCGATCGGGATTCCCACTTGCGGTGACGGCGACGACACCCTGAACTTTGGTCCAAAGTAGGAGTACAGTAGCCAGATCGACGGATTTCCCAGTATCTTTGGAAAGACGTTGAGAGATTCGCTCGAGGACAGGCTTGAGTGGGCCACCTGGATGCCTTAGGATGGGAGTAAGGGGTCCATAGGATTCCGTGACAATTCCGTGTTCGGCCTGAAGCTTGAGCACCGGCTCAAGGTGGGCGAGGAGATAAGGATGGTATTCAATCTAAGGCGTTATTAGATCATGCTAAAAGGCAACCGGATGATGAATCGCACCTGATTAACGACGGGTTTGTGTTTGGCACCCTCAAAGATGGTCTCAAAGTCTTGAGGGCGGAAGTTGCTGACACCGATGCTCTTCAACTTCCCCTCATCCTTGAGTTGTTCGAAAACTTTCCAAAGTTTCTTCAGATTATCTGCACCACCAGGAGCGATGTAGGGATTGTGAATAAGGTAGAGATCTGGAACGAATCCAAGCTTCTGGAGAGACTTGTCGACTGCCGCGCTGACGGACTCGTAGGTGACTGGATCGGATTCAGGGAGCTTCCAGACTGAGGAACTCAAATCAGTCCAGTTCGGCGAACGTGGATGGTCGAGAGCACTCACTTTTACTGGTCACGTAGATCTGTTCTCTTGGGATCGTTGTCTGTGATACGACCTCACCAGTAGCGTCTTCAGTTCCATAAATTTGAGCGGTGTCAATATGGCGAATTCCAGCTTCTAAGGCAGTCTTTCCAGATTGTATCGCGGTAGTTTTCGCAGTGCCAGTTCCGTTTCCCCAGGCAAGCCAAGGAATGCTGGTACCATCAAGGAGCTTGAAAGACGTCTGCTGAGAACTAGTCATGGCGGTTTGAGGGAGGGAATGGAATGTGGCCAATTCTCAGAATTTCGTCGATGATAAAGCATTGCGAGGAAATCACATCACCCGCATGATATCACGCTCCCCCTGACACAAGGTCGGTGCCGCGACAGGTTGAATGTTTCTCGCGACATTTGAGCTGATTCATCCGGTAAACCCAGAACCTGCTAGAATGTCCAAAGGCGAACACAGGCGAGACAAGGCGAGGCTAACCCGAGATGTTATTAAACACGGTCCCTCTACAATTAGCGTCCATATTATATCCTAAAGCTGCTTTTCTACATCCAGCATGTAAGGAAAGCTATCTTATTCGGAGAAGCTAGACAGGAAATAACCAAAATACGGCCTCCAATCTCCACAATTTTGGAAGTCGGCCCGATTGCTATGCCTATTCGCAATTGTCAGCACTGATAAAAACACATGAGATAGGGGCCATACCGATGACGAAGATGTTCAAGAACGTCGTCGCGCCTGTTCGCTGCAAAAGAGCAGCATTTACAAGCGAAACGAGCATGCCGAACCCAATTGTCTGGAAGAGTTTCCTCATCCCAGTACTGAAGGTCAAGGGTTGGTGGCCTGGCAGGATGAAATAGCATGTCTTCCATGATGCTGGGGTGGGCGATCCGATGCCTGACGTAGATGTTTAGCTACTGTACCGCACAGACGGGATGCCAACCATACATATCTAACAAGTGCCTCTCGATTGAGAACCAATCATTGTTCATGCGGTAATCAGTGGGGCATCGGGTGCAGGCCCAAGTTTTGGCGAAGATATTAGGTTGGATGGCAGAACCAGCTTGTAAGACGTGATCAAGCTGGTAATCAGTCAAACTATGCCAGATCGGTGGCGTAAACCCGTGATTCAAGAAATCCATCTCACGGAAGAGCTTTGTCGAAATGAGTAGTGGATCCAATAAAAATTTGAACTTCCTCACCGCAGTTCGCCATGTGTAAACCGAGGCGCCGTTCGCTGGCCCAGAAGAGGAGGTTCTGGGCTTGGATACATATCTCTCCTTCATCTTATCCATTTGTTCCTTTGTAGTTGAGCTGGGATCAAGGCCAACCAATTTAATCAACTTGGTGACTACAGCCCCTGCCTCCGCCGAAGCTTCTAACCTCTGCTTCCCGTCCCAGGTGACACAACCGAGATGAGATACTGCCGCCTGCCAATCGATAAGATGGTTGCCTTCCCCCCACCTCCCCAATGCGTTTTGGCATGTACAGTGCCAAATGGTCGATGCCAACATCAAGACATCGCCGTTGTCCACACGAGTAGAAATGGATGCGTCTGAAGCTGGGCTTGATTGGCGGGTATTCCCTTGGGTGGAAGCTGGTTGTTCGCCGACCTTGGAAATGTCAAAATGTTAGGACCCGACGTCTCTGAATATAGGAGAGTAGAATTACATTGTCATCACAGGCTTCGACTAGGAGCCGAAGTGCCGTTTTCTGTGCCTCTAGCCAAGACAACGCAATGGAGGGAAACTGAGAGACGATGTTCGTGACGACGGGAGAGGTTCTGGTAGTTCCGGTAGGAGCAAACACCACAGGATCGAGATCCGGCAGCCAGAGTAGCTGATCCAAGCTTGGTTGAAGATGCCACTCTTGAGGACGAACGCCTTGCATGTAAGCGTCATAACATGGCTCCATGAGCGGCTTGCACGTCGTTATCAAGCGTGTCCTCCTATGCTTCGTAACCTTAGCCTCAAGCTTTGGCCGAATGGTATTCCAGACTTTGAAGGGAGTTAGAATTCATCGATCATTACCCATCGGATGGTGACTCACTGCGCTCTGTCAAATTTCTCCCTTGGATGACTTCGTCGTCATAAGCGATGCTAGCGATGTCGATTTCCTCGTAGCCCAGCTCGCGCAAACGCTTGAGGATTCTGTTGGGACTGGCCCTGAGTGTACGAAGCAAAGAAGAAGTGGCGAATCCCTACTCCTGTTTTCGGCTTACTGCCGCATCCCGGACGGATTTTGCCTGCTCTCTGAATTGCTCGTGGCACCATTCCATGTAAGGCTCTAGGCTCTGAACAACATATGAGCAAAATCAATGGTCGGAGTATGGCAGAACTGCACACACCTCCTCAATTATCCCGCGAATACGAGTTTTACGCTTACGGAAATCATCAAGCTTTGCCTGAGCCCCAGGAAGGCCTATTTTCACGTTTTCCATCAGTTCGTTCCAAACGGTCCCGTACTCGTCGATATCGGATTTCCAGTGGTGCAGTCCACGTGCTCCGCTATGGAGCCAGCTACCGACTGGACACATGTTAGGTAACTCCAGCGAGAAAAATAGGAATGGATCAGACGAACGATAACCAGTGCCAGGAAGGAACTCGATAATGACCGGGTCGTATTGAGGGTAGCGCTTTGCAACGCGGCCAGTCGGTACAAGGCTGCAAGGAAGATGAATTTTAGCCACCCAGGTTCTCCAAGCCAGAGAATCAGTTACTTTTTTCGTTTGCATTCTCTGCAGACACGCCGACGAATCCCAAAATCAACAGCTTTGGTGCTCGGCGCATTACAACCCTAGAGTATGAGGGTATTCAATGACCCGCAAACGTGTATTCATTGGGAGGAAATATACTTACTTGGCATTTCAACCCATTGAACATCAGAAGCGCCCACCTGGGTTCAGATATATCCGGATGGGGCTCTGGTGCGCCAATCTGCTCACGCAGGGCCTTCCAAAGGCTCGTGGCGCTACGGGACCAAAGGAGCTTGCAGAACTCCTGGTTAGCTCCCGAAACCGATAAAAGGTCCTTGGGCGATAGACAGGAGAGGATCTGGAAGCAGATTCGAGACCACCTCAATTACCACTGGCACGGAACGGGGAGAAAACAATACCTCAAATAGCACATCGAGTGGCATCGTATGGAGCATACTCAAGTCCCTCCGCCGGCGTCCCGTCGACTTCCTCTGTGTCTTATTAGCGGCTGCGGATGGATGGATGAGCGTTGCGGGTTTCGGTTGGGCTGAAGCCAAGCAGATGAATCACTAACCTTTGGTCTTTGCCATTTATATTAGCTCAATGGGAGTTTTCTGGAAGTGTTCCTATTCAGAGGACCAGAGGAAGCGAAGATGAGACGCCGACCGCCAGTGCCAGCGACAACGAGGGTGACTCCACGCAGGGAAGTCAAATAATAATTTACGTTTGTCACAGCTAATAACATCACATGGGTGTGACAATGCGTGTCGACCGTTACAGTCACAACTATTGAACTAACGACGAACACTGGCAAGCGTCCAGTTCATCCTGTAAACTACACAAAGACTGGCCAAGGAATAGATAAATATAGCAGTATATTTGACCACGCGTAGTTCGCAAGGAAAAAGATAAACAAAATCTCCATCAGACGTGTCAGAGAGGCGCTTCCCCAACTGGATATTTAAAACCAGGAGGTGGCATGTACCCAAGCCAGTACTTCCGAACGATGTAGTCCTTTTCCTCCATGCGCAGAATTTCGTGGCTAAAGAGAAAGGAAGGTTACAAACCGTCAAAGAACACATATCTGTGAAGACATACTTTTCACGAAGATGCTCTTCAAGTCTGTGAAGTTCAAAGCTGCAATGGGAGCAATACTTGCAAATGAAGCGTCCATGAGGAATCCAAGTTTCTGAAGGTGCGCCAGACTCTTCCCAGAGCTTGAGAGAGAAGCCTAAGCCCCTCCTTTCAGTGAAAGGCCCCGGTGAGAAGATATCAGCGGGGAAGACTGGGGTCTGGATATCGTGACTAGCAAAATAAGAATGAATCGCTGTAGGGACAAAACTACAAATATTGACGAGCTCACGATTGATTGAGATGTTCCCGTACTTTAGCAAGAGTCGACGGATTCGGATAATGAACAGAGCAGTGGTTGCAGGACCACATTTCTGACAAGCCTGGTTTGCTATTATGGACTTCGAACAGATGCGGAAGTTGAGTGGGTTCCACTTGCTGCCAGGAAGGTTCCCCAGAGTGCATATTGGGGTGCACCGCGTGCCCAACCTGGACCAAATGTGACCGTCAATAACCAGACCAGACATCCGACAAATCATATACTGCCTGGCGCCAAGTGAGAACATCCTCCCCACCAACATCTTCGAGGGTCGTTCCGCCAAGCGATTTCTTGTATTCTGAACAATTCTTGCAAATAACTCGGAGGTCGCTCTTATCCATGTCCTCTATAGTTGCAGTTTGTGGGTCAAGCCCAGCGAGTAAGATAAGATGGGTAGCGTAGATGTTGCCCTTGGTGGAGGCCTTGAAAGAAGGGTGGAACTCCTTGCAAAATCGGTGTTGCATAGAAGACTTCCACCCGAAGATAGCTCCCATGGGCGAGTCGCGACACGGAAATCCTGAGCATGAAAAGACTGAGACAGCTAGCTCGAGAGGGTCGGGATTTTCACCTGAAATAACCGTGAAGCTAGGCAATCCAAGGGTCGGTCTGGTATAAGATAGATCTTTTCGCAGACCTTCCTTGTAGCTTTTCTGCCAGCCCGCTATCACTGTTGGCAATTGCGCTGCTACAGTGGAAACAACAGAGGAATCCACCGTTATGGCTCCCTCCTCTGCCCAGGCGAGTGCGTCGAAGGTTGGCGAGTCGAGGAGCTCTTTCAGAGTGGGAACAGCAATGCGGTCCGTAGGCGTGATCGACATCATGTAGAGGCCATATGCAGGTACGAGGAATCTACTGCGTTCCTTGACCAGGCGATCCCTTTTCCTCGGCCGTAACGTTTCCTCGAGTACCGGCCTAATCCTCTTCCAGACTACGGTTCATCAGTTCAGGCTCGTACAGTGATTCGGGCTCAACTTACTGCGTTCCGTGAGCTTTCGCTCTTGGATGACGGCCGAATCCCAGCGAATCCACCAAAGGTCGGAGTCGGTATAGCCGAGTTCACGAAAACGCGTGTAGATTCTGAACGGCAGTCAGGGAAACATGCAGGTGAGTAGGGGAATCATACTCACGCTTCTTTCCGACTCTGAGATGCCTCATATTTCGTCGTTGATTTTTGTTCCACAACAGACGTGCACCACTTCATGCAAGGTTTGACGCTCTGCCTGCCGATATGTAAGTCTCCTTGAAAATAGTATGGAGAACCCTACCTCTTCAATTGCTTCCCGGATAGTTGTCATACGTTGACGGTATTCATTAGCCTTGACCTTGGCGCCAGGAAGGCCTTTTCTGACATCCACTTGCAAAGCATTCCATGCTTTTCCGATGCTATGTATATCATCAGGCCAATAGAACGAGTTTCGCCTCTCATTTGCATGCATCCAGCTACCATCTGCGGGACCCATTAGACAATTCCGACAGAAAAGGTAGGGATACGAACTATACGTGGTGAATGGTAAGAATTCAGCGATAGTTTTGTCATACTGTTTGACCTTCGTCCCAAGTTGATTCTCCGGTACGAGGCTATTGGGATATTAGAGTCATTTGTCCTTAAGACATGGGCGCTGGATCCATACCGATCCTTCTTACACCAACTGCACACTCTGCGACGAATACCGAAGTCCGGTGCCTGAATGTTCTTAGCTCCACAGACCTATGGAACAGAATGCCTGAGCGCCTAAATATGGGGCAGGTCGGAACAGGGTAACCAACCTCGCAATTGTAGCCACCAAACAGAAAACAAGCCCAAGCAGACTCGGGCATGTCAGGATGGGGCTCAGGTACTCCCTCCTGCAGGCGTAGCTCCTTCCATAGACCGGTTGTGTCTGATGATGAGAGGAGTTTACACCATTCTTTATTGACTCGAGAGACTGAGACAACATCTCTGACAGCAAGACGAACAAGGATCTGAGGAGCAAATGCATAAGAGGGTTGCTGAGAAGAGACTGAAGAGACCACGGACCTCATATATAACGTCGAATGGCATCGTGTGCAGAAGGCTGAGGTTCTTCCGTCTCCGGCCCGTCGGTTTCGCTGCATCCATCGCCTCTCCATCTGCCTTGGAAGAGTGAGATGACTTTTTACGTTTCGGCTTGCTGGAGGTTTCTTCGTTGTTCCTTTTCCTTTTCCGACTAGATGGCTCTGCAGGGAGGTCGGAACTTGGTCAGAATCACGCCTTTATCGAAAGATTCGAGCAAGCTGTACCGGCTACATGGAGGTTCGTCTTGCTAGAAGAGGCAATAGGCTGCTCTTCAACTTTGGCCTGTTTTCTTCCCATGGTAGGGCAATGAATAGGGATCTGGTCGAATAGGCAGATTCGGCTGCCTTGTGCTGGTGGTCAAAGCGCTAATCACGTTTTCCCACATTCCAGTCACGCGATCAACTAATTGACGCGTTCCGACTTCCTGTTCATGAGAACGCGTCGCCATACATTTTCCAAGCTCGAAAAATCCAAAGTAGTAGCAGAAGTAGATACCAAAGAGCACTGTAACTGTACGATAGTCACAATAGACCGCAGCGTAATGCGTAGGCCATAGGTCGGAAGGCATACTAAATCTCTATCAAAGACTTGTCAGAGACGAGCTTCTCCAGCTGGATACTGAAGGTCAGGAGGCGGCGTGTAGCCGAGCCAGTATTTTCGAACGGTGTAGTCCTTTTCCTCCATACTCAAAATGTTGTGACTAAGGATGAAGGGTTACTATCCACTGAAGAACTTATGTCCAAGCAGACATACCTGTCGCGAAGATGATCTTCAAGTCTGGGCAGATCAAAGCTGCAATGGGAGCAATACTTGCAAATGAATCGTCCGTGTGGAATCCAAGATTCTGGAGGTGCAGTTGGATCCGCCCAGAGCTTTAGGCGAAAGCCTAAGCCCTGACCCCGAACGAAGGAAGAGAAAATATCCGAAGGGAAGACTAGATGCTTGATGTCGTGCCTAGAAAAACAGATAGTTCAATCCAGAGATGAGCCCACAGATAGTAACAGACTTCGCCGATTCTAGGTGTTCGCGTACTACAGCGAGAGTCGAAGGATTCTGATAATGGACAGGGCAGTGATTGCAAGACCAAATCTTCGATACACCAGGTTTACTGTCATGGATTTCACGCAGATACTGATATTGAGCGGGTATAATGGCTTGCCAGGAAATGTCGCTAGAATGATGTATTGCATGTGCAACCTACCGAATCCAACTCTTAGTAGCTCAAAAGCGGCGAACGGATGACAAAATACATACGGCCTGACGCCAGTCATAAACGTCCTCGTCGGAACAAACCTTGCAGATAACACGTACATCACTCCTATCCATGTTGTCTATGGTCGCGGTACGTGGGTTGACGCCCGCGAACGTGATAAGGCGGGTCGCATAAACATTGCCAGTGCCGGATGCCTTGCAGCAAAGATGGGAGCCCAAGTCCTTACACAGCCGGTGCTGCATTGCGGCCTGCCATCCCAAGATAGCACCCGTAGGGGCGTCACGGCAGGGGGAGCCGGAACAAGAAAAAACAGAGACCGCTAGGTCCAGAGGATCAGCACTGCCATTTGAAACAACCGTGAAGCCAGCCGATCCAAAAACAGGCTTGCTCTCTGACAATCGCGTACGTAGACTAGCCTTGAAACTTTCCTGCCACTTCAATATCAATGATGGCAACTGCGCTGCCATAGTGGAAATGACGGAGGAGTTTGTTCTCAACTCTCCCTCCTCTGACCAGGCGAGTGCATCAAAGACGGGCGACCCCAGAAGCTCCTTGAGAGTGGGGACAGCAATGCGTTCTGTTGGTGTGATAGAGGACATATAGGTGTCGTACGCGGGGAATAAGAGCCTATGCCGTTCACCCACAAGTCGATCTCTCTTCCGAACCATCAATGTTGGCTCGAGCTCTGGCCTAATCCTCTTCCAAACTGTGGTTCATTAGTTCATTATCGGATCGGGGAAGTAGTCGGATGAGGCTTACTGCGTTCGGTGAGCTCTCGTTCTTGGGTCACTGATTTATTCGAGGATATTCCCATGAGCTCGGACTCGGTATAGCCAAGTGCATGGAAGCGCTGAGAAATGCTGGGAAATATTCAAATTTCAACGAAATATATCGCGGAGAATTAATAAAATCATGGCGTACGCCTCCTTACGACGCTGAGATGCCTCAATCTTTGACATGGATTTCTCTTCCGTGAACGACGTATACCAATCCATACAACGCCCTACACTCTACGGGTCGGTAAGTACCCGAAGTAGAGATGAACATGGGAGCACCCACAGCTTTGACTGCTTTATGAAGACCTGTCATACGCTTGCGGTATTCATCCCCCTTGATCTGTGCATCGGGAAGGCCTCTCTTGACGTCTAAGAGTAGACTACCCCATGTTTTACCGACAGCATGTATGTCATCGCGCCAATAAAATTTAGTGGCCCACTCATTTGCATGGATCGGGCTACGATCTATCGAGCGCTTAGACGGCATTAAACCACAGTATGTGAAGGACGAACTATATGTGGTGAAAGGTAGGAATTTGGTGATAGCCCGGTCATACTGGTGGAACTGCCAAGAGGTAAGGTCGCTTGCTCGTACGAGGCTGTGGATGTACTTGAGTCGTCTGTCAGCGAGCCATAGCATCTGAGCACACACCAATGCTTTTTACACGAGTTACATGATCTACGCCGGATGCCAAAGTCGGGTGTATGTACCCCTTTCTTTCCACAGACCTAGTGAATCATCGTTGAACAGCTGATGAAGTAGTCCGGCGAGGCGCTACCAACCTCGCAATTGTAGCCACCAAGCAGAAAGCGAGCCCAAGAGGACTCGGAAATGTCTGGATGTGGTTCAGGTATACCCTCCCGGAGGCGTAGATCTCTCCATATGCCCTTCGTTTCGGGAGGCGAGAGGAGTTTACACCATACTCTATTTACCCGGGAGACGGAAACAACGTCCTTGGCAGTGAGATAAATGAGAACCTAGGTAGTCAATGAGAGATATTTGAAGTTAGGAGGTGCACATTCCACCACGGACCTCGTATATAACGTCGAATGGCATGGTGTGTAGCAGGCTCAGATCTTTCCGTCGCCGACCAGTCAGTCTGCCAGCGCCGACCGTTTTTAGATCCTTTGTAGTAGCCGCCTTCTTACGTTTAGACTCGCTGGAGCATTCATCATTATGCTTCCTTTTCCGACTGGTTGGCTCTGAGGACAGGTAGTAACTTGGTCAAAATCACTTCCGTTCGTATAAAGTGGACCGAGAACACTTGCCAGCCACGTCGATCTCCATTTGACTAGAAGAGGTAGCTTGAGTCTTGGCTGGTTTCTTTCTCATAAAAGGTACAGTTGTGTCGCAGTGAATGAGCGCTGGCCAGAGTAATACGTTGAGCAAGCAATGAACAGAGAACTTGGTAGAGCCTGACATTGATCACGTTTCCCTAGATTGCGGTCACGGGATCAACTAATTGACGCGTTCCCGGAACGCGTTACACGTCTTTTCAAGCCTTGTGAGGCCACACAGTCGGGGAGAAAGAACAGTTCAAATAGTAAGTAGAAATTAAACACAAATAAGGCTGTAAGTAGATAATAATCACGGTAGTCTGTAATGTAATCGGGACGCAACCGCCCTCTAATTCCTTCCGGCGCGAACGTAATGGTGACCCTCGACTGGATCGTCAATCTTATGCCTTAGTTCAAACGTCAGCCATGTGCAAGAAGTCCAACCGGGGAGAATAACCTGACTTGTCTTTAATGTGAGCCTTCACACCATGTTTCTCGAAGCGACGACTTCCTGAACAGGACCCGCATTTGTAAGGGGGAAGCGGCGGAGAGGATTTGTTCGACGCTTGTGTGTTCTTCTGTGCCGCAGGAGCCTGTCGAGCTTTAGGTATTTCGTATGTGAGCTGTTGCCACTTCTTGCGTTCTGGAGGTGAAAGGAACGAGTCGACTCCCTCCTTCGGTTCCGTGATTTGATGGCTAGGATACGCCAGTACGTCAACTTTTTGCACTACGGATTCTTGAGATATTACTCACGCTGAATTAAGATGGGATTTTACGGTTCCCAAAGTCTCGAAATTGCGGAAGTAGGCATTGCAGTGATTACATGACCAACATGCGCTTTGATTAGCCATGCTCGGCTTAGAGGCGACTGAACTTCGTTGTTCCGCTGACAAAACTTGCCATCTGGGATGGCCGGCGGCCCGAATATAACCCCAGGGGTCATGCCCGAGATGGTTTCGACCCATACCGTGCAAGACCTGACGGAGAAATGAGAACTGGTCCCAGTCTACCAAGTTCAGAGGCAAAACTCACCGCATCTCTCCAGCTGAAGACCAAGCTTCCGTTCTGAAGTATAGGTGAACAGGTTTGACAATAGAACCAGATGTCGCTGGCATCCATTTGCCTTATAGTAGTGGTCATAGGATCCATGTTTGCCAACCTAAGTAGGGTTTCCACGACTTCCCGACCGTCCAAGGAAAGTTTAAGGGTGTGTTGAGTATGGAATCGAGCACTTTCCCAACCGATGAATTGGACTTTGACCGAGGAATAGTAAATGGGGTTGGTGCCGCCATCGCAACGTTCGCAGCTGAAGACTGACGTAGCAAGGTCTAACAACTCTCCAGATGGCTGGCCAGGCGGATTCGAAGGTGACCCCGTTAAAGCATCAATCTTGGGGAGCGCGCGGCGAAGAGAATCCTGCAGCTCGTGCTTCCACCTGAGGGCGATCGCCGCAAGTTGTGGAACCACGTCCCTCTGGAACCTAAGTTTTACCTCCTGCTCTGTGTCCTTGCGTTGCAGGAGGCACTCGAACTCTTGTACTCTGAGCAGGGCTTCAAGCGGCGGGTAGTCAACCCAGGCGTTCGGTTGCAGGCTCTTCAGGTATCTTTCGAGGAGTGGTTGAAGCAATCCTCTGCGTTTGACGGCAGCTCTCTCCTGGGCTTCATTTTCAATCTTGGTTTCAAGAACAGGCTTGATACGATTCCAGACTAATTAGGTTATGAGCAGTTGCTGATGATAGGGAAGAGGACAACATACTTCGGTCGGTCAATTCCCTGCTCTGGTCCACCTCCGGTGTTCGTGAAATTACCCGAATATCATCCTCGTCGTAGCCCATTTCGCGGAGGCGGCGGAATATTCTGCGAATAGCCACGTAAGCTCACTACTACAGAGGGGATCAAGATAATGACATACTCTTCTTTTCGATTCTGCCCAGCATTCGCTTTTGCCGTTGTCCGGGCTTCAAGCATCTCAGAGTACCATTTTGAGCAGGTGTCTGCAGTCTATTGATAGAGTGTAAGCCAAATGTGTACAAAATGAGATGTCCATACTCACCCGGATGACCTTTCGCACCAGCTGGATCCGTTGGGTCTCAAACCGGTCCAAAAATTCCTCTGCACCAGCCTTGCCCGCCTTCACGTCGTCCTTGAGATCATTCCATAATTTCGCAACGCTCTCGATATCTGAGTTCCAATAGAATTTATTCTTCGAGCTGCGGCCATGAGCCCACCCTCCAGCTAAACGAAAAAGCAAGTGAGACAAGGCTAGAAATTTTAGATTGACATCGTACTGTTGGAGTATGGGAGGAAGTCTAAGATCTCGTCACTTAGCTTGGGGAACATCCTGCTGAATTTTGCGGTAACGACGAGGCTGAGAAATTTTGTCAGAATCTCATCGGCTAATGCAGACGAGTACCCACTTTCTCTTCTTGCAGACAGTGCACACGCGTCGGCGGAGGCCAAAGTCGACAGCATGCACGCTTGGGGCATGGCAGCTCTAGAGAAACACAGTGGAGCATCAGAACACGAAAGACGAACGTGTTTGACGGCCATACTTCGCACTTCGAGCCACCGAAGATCAGCATGGCCCATCTTGGTTCGCTTATGTCGGGCATTGGGTCAGGGGCCCCTTCAGCCTTTCGGACTCGCCGCCAGACACTAACGGCTTGAGTAGAGGAAAGCGTTTCGTGGAACTGCTTGTTGGTCTTGAAAACAGCGAGAAGATCTTTCGGAGATAACATAGACAAAATCTGTATGGTGTCAGCTCTCACCAGAAAGAACGGAAAAGGATCGAACAGACCTCGTAAAGAATGTCCAGAGGCATGGTCAGCAATAGGCTTAAACTCTTCCGGCCGCGAACTGTTTTTGCTTTTGAAGGAGCAGCAGCTTTTCCCTTGCCTTTGTTGGCCTTGGAAGGGGTCGTTGTCCTAGAAATCCTCGCTCGTTTGGCTGGACGCTTGTCGCCTGCAAAGTCCAAGCAAGGTCAGAGTCAAACACGTCGAACAGCAACTGCACGCCTACCTTTTTCCCCACTTTCCCAGTCGCTTTCAGACTTGCTGACTTCGCTGGCAGATGCCTCCGAGTCAGTCAGATCCTCCAATTCCGAAAATTCTTCGGTGTCAGCTACATCTTGAACTTTTGCTGGGCTAGGCTGAGCTTTAGCAGCTGCTACGCCCTTTTGACGCCTGGTGCTGGGGTTGAGCTGGACGACCGGCATAACGAGGCCAGTGGTGGTGTAAAGGGGAGCCTAAAACGCGAGCGTGACAAGTACGTTATGCCGCAAGACACGCTAATTATGGTGAGGCGCGTGTCCCTGAACGGGGAACTTGGCAGAGTCGCCTGCGAATATGATTGGACCAACAATATTCTCATTCGGTCAATGTCTAAAAAGCAAGGTACAAGTACAAAAGCGCGCAATTTACGGGTTTTTTAGGCGTTGGAAGAGTAAGAAACGCTGGGAGGAACCGCAACGGACGCCTCAAGTAGTGTCTCTTCAACGTTCAGGATTGTCCGTCTCTCAGGCGTCTGCCATTTGGACGTCCTCGTCGTCTACACCTCGGCCCATCAATGCCTCAGCAGCAGCTTTTAGTGTCGATATCTTGTCCCTCATAACCTGAATCGCTTCAGGAAGCAATCGTTCCGGTGCATACGGGCCTTCGGATTCAATATTGACTGCAAAATATTCCGTCAGTGTCGCTTCAAAGTCACGGGGAGAGAGAAAACGTACACAAGAAGTGATCCCGTATCCGACTCAACTCCACCGAATCAGCAAACTCCGGATGTCTGAGGACTTCCCGGCTGACAGTATCCTTACGGACATTTTTCTCGTCGACGCTAACTTTTCCTGTCTTACGGTCGACTTTGATAACGCCCGGGGAAAAGCATATTTGGAACTTCGCTGCGTGCTCTTTTGGTATGGGCTTCGTGATTTTGATATGTGGGAGGAGACGATATGAAGCAGTGGCTGGTGGGGTCTGCGTTAGTATCAAGCACGACGAGCTGGAGTGTTTTTGGCGTACCAACAGGGCTAAATTTCGCATGATCCTTGCCAACGCCTTTGAGTGCGTGCAGCTCCATATTGACCTCCTGTCCTGGCCTCAGTTTCGCCAGCACGATATTGGGATTGGTGGGACCCGGAGGCTTCGCGGCGAAGACGTCCACCTGTTCACCAGCAGGTTTCCACTCCAGTTGGCCAGAGAGGACTTCATGATTCACGTATAGGTCATCCGGGTTCGTGGATTTGGGGTTTGCACCTGCTTTACGTTCGCATTTGACTTCAAGAGAGAAAACGACGGTATTTCGGTCGGTTGCACTGTCATTTGCTCCTAGAAAACGGAGAGGCAAGAATGAGAAAGGAAAGGCGGGAGAAGTAGGAGAGACGGTTACCCTTCATCTGAATCATAGCTGGATCAATGTTGAGTGGGACAAGGCCAATTCGGTGTGCGAGAACTTCGTCAACAATGACACTGGTATTGTTCCAGACATAAACATGCTCTATGCAGACCGTCGGAACCTTTAGTTAATAAAAGCTTGTTAGTTGTTTCGTCTTAGAACACCAAGAAAAGGGACTACATACCTCTGCTATAAGAATCCTCCGAAAAGCGTTCGCAATGGAAGCATCCACCCCTACAAGGTCGAAATCGATACTCCGCTGGGACAGCCTCGTCACTTTCACTTTCATATTCTGCCCTTCCAAGCAAATTCATCAGTCTACCGGCAGTCCTCGACTCCCTTGACATTACGCACCTTTTGAAATTTGCCCAGATCCCAGCTGTTGTCTTCGCCCGGATAATGTCCAGGAAAATCCGTGCTGGAAACATCGCTCACGCGCTCTGCGTGTACTCCTACAAGCCGCCGAGGGTCTATCACGGTTTGGACTGGCATCGTGGACGTTTGACCTGAGGGTACGAGGCCGTAGTGGTGGTCGTGATCACCGTTCAGTTTGGCAGCAAAATTTGATCTCAACGCTTCCGGGACACCGGCCCGATATGCACAGCCACATTATGGATGCGGAAACTCGAGCTCAAGTCTATGGTTCACGTCCTCGTAGACTGAGAATTATGCGTACAAGCGGGAACAGCTAAGACAGTTCTCTTTAGCGCTTGAAACCACTCAAAAAAATCACGCAGATTAATCCGTGGTCAAAATAAGTTGAGTAGTCAGAAGTTTTTCTTTTGTAATAGAAGTACAAGGAATCGTGAAACTAGTGAGTACCACGTAGAGAAGCGTTGCGGAGGCCATCTCTGCATTATTGAGGTCAGATCGTAGTATTACAAAGCGAAGCACAAGTCACATACCAGTCATGTGTAGTCGTAAAAGTCCGAAATTTAGGGGGTAACACGGACGGCGCAAGGTGCGAGACCCTAAAGACAGAAATGTCAGTATAACCCAACCTCGACCAGGAAAATATAACGAACAGCGCAGTCGGAAGCAACGGGGCAGTGCCAGTAGCACTTGTCCTTGCAAGTAGTGGCGTCAATGCCGACGACCTTCTTGACATTCGTGTTCGCCTTGAGAGTAGGCCACTCGGTGTTGAACCAGATGCTGGTGACCCTAGCATCACCAGTAACGACGTAAGCCGTAGGTTTGGTGTAGTCGGCGAAGAGCTTGGAGCTGAGAGCCCACAAAGCGTAGCCGGATGCAGGAGCGTCGTCCGAGGGCATGACGAACTTCTTTCCAGTGGTGTTCTTATTGTAGTTGCACATAATCTGCCCGATGGTTGCGCCGAGGACCTTGGGGCCACACTGTTCGGCGTTGGTCCTGACGCTCGCGGTGCCAATGACACCACTCCAGAAGATGGGTGTAGGCGTCATCGGGTTGGGAAGGTTGTCCGTGATGAACTTTGTGGTGCTCCACTCCGACTCGACCTTGGAGAGCACAGGCTGAAGGCAGCTGTAGTCGAATGCGACCGCAGCGCCGGTGGGAACGGCGGACACCATGCCAGCAGCGGCGACGGCGAGAGAGATGACAGCGAGGCGGAGAGAAGGCATTATGAGCGTGAAGAGAGGAGAAGAGGTCCCAAAGTCGAGGAGAGGTGACTAGATCTGTTCGAGGAACGAATCTGGGGAAAGCAGGCAAAGTCGAGCAGGCTTATATGTCGTTCGGGGAGCATTCCACGCGTCATGGGTCGACACGAAAATGAATCTTCTAGCTCGTGGCCGAGGCAGGTTCTGATCAGGAAGTCAAAGACCCCTGACCTAAAATCCTGAGCGGAAGCATAAAGACATTAGCGGACCTGACAGGCTGAATGGCCGCGGTTCGGCGTTAGGAATGTACAGTACATGACTGGGTATCCTCTTGGGATGAGCAGAAAACTCTGAGTAGCAAGACGAGGTTACTCGAAACAGAGCTGAAGGGCCGAACGTTGGACGTGTCAACCCGAGACCTTTGAGAGATTCATAGGTCATGGAACGACAAAGAATACAATGTCGTCACGAGTACGGGAATTTGAAGCGAGCATCAAACGAGCTCAAATACGGTAAATAAGCCTTCGTCGAACCGAGGAAGGAGCGAAGGTCAAGCAATGCCAGGGTAAAGGCACTCTGAAGCCGACTTCTGTTTCTACAAAGAACGTGGAGAAGCAGCACCATTCCAAATACATTCACAAAAGTGGGCATAACGGCGGAACTGGAAGTCGATACCTACATACTCAAGATAATTCTTCACGTCGTCCATCCGGGAAGGGTATTAGCCGGGAACGTTCATCGGATGACAGGAACAATGGTGCCAAGATGAAGTCTCGGCGGCGTGATTTCATTTTCTTCAAATTCGGGTTCCTTACGTCCGTTTGGATCTATAAATATCAGGAGGTGAGGAACTTATGCACGAAGTCAGAGAAAGAGCCAGTGTGGCCTTATGCAAACACCTACTGCGTAGATGGGCAGTAAGCTTCACATTCTAAGAGCGTTCTTGTGGGCTTTATGGGAGTGATGAAACGTGTACATTGTGAATGTGTACCCCGGGTTCGTATGGCGGCGATTGACGCATGACCAGGCTCGAGAGAGCTGGAAAGCAGGGAGTCGGTAGCAAGTCAAGTGATGTGATTTGGGGGCTCAAACCACTGCCAGTGTGATCTGATAAGATAACCGGAGATGGCTTCTGGTTCCGCCGATTCTGATTGTCCCGGCCTTCTGAATCCAGTCATAGAACTGTTCCCTGCTCTTGTTTCCTTCCTGTCTCCTTCCAGTGGACTCTTTGACGATTTTTTTAGAATTCATACCTGCAACGTTATTATAACCTTATACACGCCGCAGCGTGCATCTGCCCGAACCCCAAAACGATCTGACAGTTTTGCGTGCAAAGGCCGAAATCAACCTCGGGCTCTGATGGATGTCCATCAAGTTCAAAGCCTCATCTCCGGCTGCTAGGCATGCTGACCGTCGATTTGAAGACAAGGCCTGACTCCGAGAACACATAACGACTCTTTTGCTCCAATTTCTCGTGACCTCACTTGAGAGAACGGAGCTATCCTATGTTTGACTGAAGTTCTTGGAACCCATTCGAGGTTTAGTTCAACCATGCACAGCCTCTCTGGATACCGCTCCATCCACGCATGGACCACGCATCTGTCGAACCGCTAGTAGCGCGGGCTTGGAGAGATAGAGTCCTTGCTTCCCGTTCAAAGTTCTCGGCGCTCGTCATCATATATATACCCTGCACCTCTGCAACATTCCGGGTTCCTGACCGTCCCCTGCGCATCCTTACCACGATGTTCAGCCCAACCCCGCCACTGACGATGATTCGGAGGCTCGTTATTGGTCTCGCTCTCCATTCCTTGTTGGCCATCTCCGTCTGCGCGCAAGTTGTCAGCCCCTGCATCGTTACCTGCGTACAGCCAATCGCCGAGCAGAACGGCTGCATGTTGTAAGCTCCTCCCTAAATCCTGGTCGTTTTGACATAATTAACGGGATCAACAGCCAAAATACCACGTGCGTCTGCGGAAATGCCAAATTCCAATCCGAGGCAGCTGCCTGTTTGCAGGAAAAGTGTACGGGGGACGAGCAACAGGAGGCAATCCAACTCCAGAAGAGGCAGTGTGGACCACGTACGTTCCCGTCCGGTTAGCACCCCATGTTATCTTTTGACGAATTTATAACTTTCAGTCGCGATCACGCCAACTACATCTGCACCTACATTAACTCCGTCCGGAACGAGCACTTCTTCTGGAGGTGTTACAACGTCTAGCCCTGCTCCCCTACCAACGACGTTCGTGACAACATCCAAGCCTGCTACGGCTGGAGGAAGTAGTACAAATGCTGCCCCTGGAAGCACTCAGACGAACTCGGCTCTGACAAACCTGCCAATGTTGCTTTCCACAGGAGGAATTGCTGGCGTTTTGGCGGGCTGGACATTGGCGGGTCTTTAGGCATAATACACTTCATAGCCTTCATCGTTGAATCTGAGATTGAATATTGGCCAGCTCGACCATCTTTACGTGCTTCATCAGATTCTCAGCGAGTATAGCAGTCAATTAAACGTTGACATTAACGATCATTCAGGTATAGTAAGGTAATATGGTCGTCTAGAAGGCTCAGGCGCTGCCCTGGAAGTCCCTCACTGCGCAAGGTTCGTAGCGATGTCAATCACATTTGAAGCCGTCTCAATCCCTTCGGCCTGCAAAGACGTCAGTTTCATGTAGAAAATCGACCGTCGGAGAATTCGACCGTACCAGCTTCTCCGCTCGTGCAATTTCTGAATAGATAAATACCAGCAGGAAGAAAACCGTCTCTTCAGCGGGAAGACTGGTTAGGAATTGGATATTTGCGGGTTCTGAACTTCGAAGTAAATGGGACTTCTTCTTGTGGAAAATAACGCAGGGATGAGAGCTCCCTTTTGGCATTGCCTGTGCGTATCATAAGTGTTAGGCGTCAATGAAGCCCAGGGGCACGTACTCTCCAAGTACTGTCATCATATTCGACGGTATATGGGTGCCTCGAATTATTCCAGTGCCATTTCTTCGCGCTAAACCCTAGCTGAGTTCATTGCCGCTTGAATGTCAGGAGAATACGTACTGCTTCCCTGACCAGTGAGACTTCTCGCTAATCTTCTTAAATTTCTGCTCCTTTCCGCCGACTACCAAAGCTTTGTCTTTCCATAATATAGTCCCTCCTAAGCCGTGACCAGATATGGGTATGAGTTCGGTTCGCTTTCTTGAATTATTGAGGATACTCTTCTTGGTATCAATCCTATACGTTGGCATTGTTGTCGGATGGGAAGGCTCAAGAGTGCCCTTATCGAGGTCCTTGGTGAAACCGAAAGAGTACATGATGGAAAAAGTTGGTATATGGATAACTCTCGAGGCTACCATTAGCATATATATCTTTTTATGAGCAATGTAGTCGGCTACATTGGAGAGCCGCAGCACCTAGAGGTGGTGGCTATGAGGGACCCATGTTCGTGATGCACGGCACTGCCAACCTGAAACTGGCAAGCCCACCAAATTACTGCTCTGCGCATGGACTTGCGGGAGTCTCCTTTGACACCTATCGCGCAATTTGGCCCTTCCGAACAGAGGAATGACAGCGTAGAATGGGTGCAATGCCCTACGAAGCTGGCTACACACCCTTGTAAACTGGGTTAATGACCCCACCAAACTGAGGTAGTTCCTCTCCTCGCTTGAACACTGCCTGATCTACAAGCTCCATCTATTTCAGCCCTGTACCAGCCTGCGGTCGAATATTGGGATGCCAGATGTGTCGATCAATCGTCCCTGTTCATTGAGAACGTTTCTTCGATTCACATCGTTTTGTCACTACGGAATCGTTTCCATCGGACCAGGTGAAGCCCGAGTCGATTCGGGCTCCTAATTATGAGGAGATACTGCTGCATGGATCTCTTTATGACGTGTGGCAGTTTCATGTCCTGACAGGCTGAATGTCCTTGGTTCGATGTTAGTAATGTACGTGACCGGATCTCCTCACGAGACGAGTACAAAACTCTAAGCAGCATGATCGTCTGATCAGAAACAGTTGAGTGTCTGAACGTTAGCCGCATCAAGCGTGACAAAGCCTAAATGCGGTGGTGTCGGAATATGGTCCGTGACACGGCTCTCCATCTTCATCCCGGGCTGCTATGTGCTGAGCGTCTACGTGAAAACAACACCCAGCTCCGGGAGAAACCAAATCCCTTCTACTCCCGTTTCTTGCTTGACCTCGCATGACAGAATGGAAACAAGTCTGTGTCTACTGCTAGGAGACCGATTCTTGGTTGAGTTCAAGCATGCTGTACGCACAGCCTCTCTGGCGACCGATGGCCATCTGTTGAACCCGCTCATCGCGCGGGTTTGGAGATATGAAGTTGCTGCTTCCCCGTCAAAGTTCTCGGGCCTCGTCATCACATATATACCCTTCACGCTTCGCAATTGAAGGTTCCTGCCCGTCCCCGGCTCCATCCTCACCACGATGTTCAGCGTAAGCCAATCGCCCATGAGAGCTGTGAGGTTCTTTCTTGGCCTCTTTCTCCTTTCATCGTTAGCAATCACGGTCTGCGCACAAGTTGTCAGTCCCTGCATCGTTACCTGCGTACAGCCAATCGCCGACCAGAACGGCTGCATGTTGTAAGCTGCAGCCGAAACCCTGTTCTCATTTGACGTGATTAACGGATTCAACAGCCAAAATACCACCTGCATATGCGGAAATGCCAAAATCCAATCCGAAACAGCCGCTTGTCTGCAGAAAAAATGTACAGGAGAGGAGCAAAAGGAAGCACTCCAACTCCAGAAGAGGCAATGTGGACCACGTACGTTCATTTGCATTATGCATCACATTCTCTGAGTCTCTTTTAACGACTTTATAACGTTCAGTCGCAATCACTCCAACTACTACTCCACCTATTCCCACCGGAACAAGTACTAGTGTTATTACACCATCTAGCCCTGCGCCCCTACCGACGACATTCGTGACAACATTCAAGCCTGCTACGGCTGGAGGGTCCAGTACAAATGCTGCCCCCGGAAGCACTCAGACGAACTCGAGTCTGACCAACCCTACTCCTGCACCTATTTCCACTCCGCCTGGTTCGGGCGCCACCGGAACGGGTACTGGTGTCAGTACACCATCTAGCCCTGCTAGCCAGCCGACGACACTCGCGACAACATCCAAGCCTGCTACGTCTGGAGGGTCTAGCACGAGTGCTGCCCCCGGAAGCACTCAGACGAATTTGGCTCTGACCAACCTGCCTATGTTGCATTTGGTGGGAGGAATTGCTGGCATTTTATCGGCCTGGAATCTGGCTGGTCTTTTAGCATGACAAGCCCGATAGTAGACATTGTTGTATCGCTCAGCATCATTATGTAGATTTACTAGAGTATCTTTGCGTGACTCATTAGATGCCAACACGCATATCAGTCAATTAAGTTTGGGTGTTAACAATTATACCGGTATAGGAAGGATATAGGTCATTCTAAAAGGCTTGGCCACTGCACTGAAGGTCTCTCACTGCGCAATGCCTGTGGCAAGATCAAACGCAAGCGAGGGCTTTTCGATGTCTCCCGTCTACAAAGAAGTCAGTGTCAGCCTCTCCTATAAACTCGACTGTTGGAGGACTTGACGCACCGACTTCTCTGCTCGCGCAATTTCTGAATAGATGAACACTAGGAGCAAGAAAACTGTCTCCTCATCGGCAAGGCTGGTTAGGAATTGAACATTTACGGGTTCCGTGCTTCGAAATAGATGATATTTCTTCTTGGTGAAGATAGCGCAGGGATCAGAGCTCCCATTTGGCGTTGCCTTTGCGTGTACGATTAGGATTGGGCAACCATGGAGTTAAGGGCACGCACTCTCCAAGCATTGTCGTCATATTTGACGGTATAAGGACGGCTCGTATCATTCCAGTGCCAATTCTTCGCACTAGGCCCAGGCTGAGTTTGCTGCCGCTTGAATGTCGACGGAATACGTACCGCTTCATAGACCAGTACGATTTCGTACTGATCTCTTTAAATTTCTGCGCCTTTCCTCCGACTACTAGAGCTTTGTCTTTCCATAATATTGTCCCTCCTATGCCACCTGATGTAGGAATGAGCTCTGTTCGCTTTCTCGATCTATTTAGGATGTTCTTCTTGGTTTCAATCCTATACGTTGGCATCGTTGTCGGATGGGAAGGCTCCAGAGTGCCTTTGTCGAGGTCCTTGGTGAAGCTGAAGGAAGACATGACGAAAATAGTTGGTATTCAGAGTTAGTCTCAAAGCTACTATCAGTGGCATATAAATCTTCTGAGGACCGACGTCGCTGATTATATTGGAGACCCACAGCACCAAAGGCGGAGGCGGTGGCTATGAGAGACTCTGGCCCATGTTCGTGGTGGCACGGCACTGGCAACCTGAAACTGGCAAGCCCGCCAAATTACTGTTCTGCGCATGGACTTTGCACGAGTATCATTTGACACTTATCTTTCTACTAGGTCAATCCGATAGATGAATGACATCGATAGCGTAGAACAAGCGTAAAATAAATGCATTATGGCACGACGAAGCTGGTCAGCTGGGAAATCGGCGTTAATGAGACCACCAAACTGGGGTATCTCCAAGCTCCACCTATTTCAGCCTCGTACCAGCCTGGAGTCGTATCTTAAAATGGTGGCTGTATCGATCAATCGTGCTTGTTCATTGAGAATTTTTCTTCGATTCATGCCATCATATGTCACTATTTCACGTCCTCCGAATGCACTCCCCAACTGAATTGAATCCTCGAGGCCGGACACCAGCATGACACCACGAGCAGCACGAGGTGATGCTAGATGACCTCTGCCACAATTTCGCCTATTCCGGGCACCAATTCTTCCGTCTGAAGAGAGCTCAGTCCTGTATAATGGCGAATAAAATCGGAGAAGATTCCATACCTTCCCCTCTTTTCGTGAAATTTCTGAATGGATGAACGCCAGCAACAAGAATGTTACCTCCTCCGCGGAAAGGCTAGTCAGGAATCGAATGTTTGCTGGTTCCGAATCGCTGAGCATATGGGATTTCTTCCTGGTGAAGATAGCACATGGGTGCGAGCCACCTTTCAGAGTCGCCTTCAAGCAGATTTAAAGACTATGCATCCTCGAAGTAATTATGAACCTACTGTCCAAACGTTATCCTTGTAGTCAATAGTGTAGTGGTTTCCCCATTCATTCCATCGCCATTCTTTTGCGCTATGCGCTAGTTTAAAATTTATCCCATTTAGATGCTGAAGGAATACGCACTCTTTCCCCGACCAGAGCGACTTGTCGTAGATTGTTTGGAACTTTTGTTGCCTCCCTCCGATTACCATGGCTTTATCCTTCCATAATATAGTCCCGCCTAAGCCGTTCCCCGTGGGGATGAGCTCTGTGCGCTTTCTCGAATCATCTAACAAGCTCTTCTTTGTCTTGATGCTAAAGCTTGGCATATTTGTCGGGTGGGAAGGGACAAGGTTGCCCTTGTCAAGCTCCTTGCTGAAGGTAAACGAGTACATAGTGAGGCAGAATTGACCGAGACTTGAATAAATTTGGAACCAATATGTGTGGCTTTTATATCCCGTCCCGAGCGATGCATTGGATTTCGGTTTGGGAGCCGCAGCACCCCAGCGCGGTGGCGGTGAAGGCACGCCATTGCTTCTTTCACGGCACTGCCAATCTGAAACTGGGCAACGTGTCAGTCTGAAATTCAGAACGCTCTGCTATGAATAAAGTACAGCGTTGCTTGGCAGATTGCCGAGTAGATTAGAACCACGAGGGTGAATAGCGACTTCGTCCAAGCTCTCCGAAAGCACGCCCAATCCAATTAGGAATAGAAGGTCGTCATTCAGGTATTGGAACCACTCGTTTGATCACCATCTTGTCATTTGGAGCCGTCATTTTCCTGATGGGGCGCAAGCTTTATCACAGAATCGAGTTTGAGGCTCAGCAAGGCCGTCAATTCGCTCCAAGCGCCATAATACATTTGACATGTGACCAACGTACTGAAGAGGCATACATCTATTGTGCACAGGAAGCCAAGCACCCTAGAAGACCGAGGCCTCCAGCAACAGCTCCTTCCTGAAGAATATACAACATTCGTTAATTTAGTACACTTCCGTCAAGTTTGTCGCACTTACTATCTTATCTTTCCTCCTTGTCTCCGAATAGATCATAACGAGGATCAAGAAGATCACCTCTTCAGACCTCACATCGGGGGTGAATTCGATGGCCGAGGGTTCATTGGCCTTGAATGCATGCGACTTTCCGACAGTAAATTTGACACTCGGATGGTTTGTACCCTTCCGAGTCGCCTGCGTCGTGTAATTAGTCGATATGTCGAGGTAATTATCAAACGCGCGTACGGTCCAGAGATGCTTGTCATAAGCCAGTGTATACACTCGATCTGGCCCTAGCCACTGCCAGTCACGAACACTATTGCGTTTCAGGACGTCAGTCGTGCTTTGCGGCAGGAGTGATCATGGACTCACTTGCTCACAAGTTTGCCAGGTATACTCTTTAGATCCTTGCACGGCCGGATCGTCTCGCCCAGACGGAACTCATCCTTCTTCCAATTAATCACCGCCTCGACACGTTGACACGGCAGAGCCGAATATAGCTATAATTTTGCGATTTTAACACAATTTCGTACAATTATACTGTCGTCTCTACTAATGTAACTGCCTGTGATAATACCTACTTTATTAACCTTGAAACGACGGCCAATATACCCAAAGAAACAGGCCTTTGAAGTCGTCAAAAGGCCTTGAAGTTGTATTCAAAGTCAGCTGATGACATCGCCGCGCGTCGGCTATGTCCGGACCGAGCTCTGTAGACTTCGAACCTCACGACTTCGAAAACCGGCTATGCCAAAAAGTAATAACCGGAAGTTTTGAAGTAGAATTTTCATTGAAGTGACTCACTCGGAAGCCAAGAAAACACGGCAGAGATATATTTAGAATACTAAAGATATCTTTGGACCGCTAACCGAGTACCCGCGCATCAATCCGCCGGTTGATTGCCATATTTGGTAATGCTACGCCTGGAATTCGTCAAAGTCGATTACTTTCGACGGATGTCCACCATATGCTCGTTTCTTGGCATTAAAACTTATATTCCTATTCCTTTAACCTTTACCATAGATAGAAAGAGTTCCTTATATGTACCATGGTCTGTGCACGATTTCTGTAGTTATAAAAGCCTGTATATTTGGTAGAAGAAATGCAAGTACTCTATAGACGAGATTCAGCTATCCCAGGGTGTGATAAGCCTAGATTTCGTTGCGAGCGAACTTCTTAGAGTCAGACAACGCAATCCCAAGTGGTTTCGAAGTCTTTCTATTGATTACCGAGGGTTTTGATCTTACCGCCGCGTGAGATCGCATTTGTGTTCATTATAACGCAATATATTCATTTGAACCGCTACTTTACATTGCGAAGGCTATCTAATAGTCTACGTACTTGTGTGAAGTGTGATATTAGTTGTACTAAGCCCCACGTACTCGTTGAGGGATTTGGGATTTCATTTGATTGGTGTTCGCACTTACCTTTCATTTCGCGACGCGCTCATCAACGTCCCGGAGACTTCGGAGTCAAGGTGGTCGAATGCGTTCATTGTCCCGCCATCGTAGCTTGGTCTTAATTGTATACGATTGTACATTCGCTTGGGGTGAGTCAAGACTTCCCTTGAGCAGCTTCTTGCTGAACATTAGTGCGGCCATGAGGTCAACGTGAAGCTCAGCGTGGCTCGAGGCAAGCTCACTTTATAGCATGCATAAAAGAACTGAACCGAACAACATGCATTCAATAAGTTGATATATATCTTCATGTTTGAAGGCGCTTCCGAGCTTCGCCACCTCCGACAGGGTTTTAGATTATAGAGCATCCCGACCACCCCCAGGTAGTGGCTTCTTGGGCGCTGTGAGGAAGGCTGTGATTGGTTGCCACATGTCGTTATAAACGTGCGCGAAGTTCATCGCAAATAGCAGTTTGTCATGTTGTATTGGCGGAGATGACGGTAGAGTACAATCGTCGACGCATAAAGACAAAGACGTAGAGTGCCAGAGCTCGCTGGCTGATCAAACAGGAGCAAAGATCTCAAAGCGTCCGCTGGAGGCGAATACCCAGTCCCAGTTGCTATTCGGAAGGAATTAGGAAAGCTCGGGAATGGAAGAGGTAGTGTAACATACGTGTTGTTCACGGCGTAAAGGACATAATCGTCGCTGGAATAGATTTTTAGCGAACGCTCAGATGGAAGGAGGATGCAACACACTGAGGTACTAGGTGGCTTGGAAGAGTAACAGTGACGGTTTGAGGCTGAGGATTGACGACACCGAAGTTAGCTTTGAGGTCGAACGAGGTACTGATGTTCATAAGGAACAGGGTCCAGGAGGGTGGATCTCCAGCAGCATTTGTCCATATGACGTCAATCGGCGAGCCAACATGTGGGTTGACAGGCGGTTGGATTTTGAGTGCAGTTGCAGCTGCCGCGAGCGCAGTGATGAGACTAATAATCGGTCATGAGCAAGGTGGGCGAACCATGTTGGGAACATCTGACCTGGAGCGTGCTAGCATTTCGAGTGTTAAAAGAAAGTAGACGAACTTCCAAGATTTTGATAGACTTTAACCTCGTTTTATAGGCGGAGAGGGAGAACAAAACTTTTACCCAACGATCGTGAGCAAACGCGGACGAAAGCAGCCGTAAGAGGTCATGAGGACTCAAGCTGAGAAGAATATTGCCAGGTGACCAGCATCCCGAGTTGATCTGGAAACTTCTGCTCAAGCCTCGGTGCGTAAATTCTCCGTGCTGTCAAACATGCTGGTGCTTCTTGACGAAAGAATTGCCCGTGAAAGGACGAGAATCGCTGGAAACCACTGGGTAATGGCGCCCCATATATTGGGGAGGAAGTAGGCTGCAGCTTGCCGCTTCCAAAAGCCTCAAAGATATTCGTCTGGATAGACCTCGGAGGCCTGAATGTCGCGATGAGAATCATAGATGTCATTGTGAGCGAAGCCGTGATGGCAGAAAGCAACCAGCTCACGAATCACAGCCACCATCGAGGCCTCGACCTGCCAAGCATTTCTCGGCAATCGCCAGACATTTACGGACCGAACGGACCGATGATCAAAATTTCCTTTCTGTCCTCCGCTAACATGGTTCGTCGCGACGGACGACAAGACGATGAGCTACGGCCTCTTAAAATCTCCTTCGATGGTCTAGCACGCGTCGATGGATCAGCAAGGTTCACCTTTGGCGAAGCAGGGCCCAGCGTTCTCAGCTCAATCAGTGGACCAATTGAGGTCCGATTAGCTGTTGAAAACGCGTCTCAAGCTACCTTCGAGGTTTCGGTTCGGCCATTAGCCAATGTCCCAGCAACGGACGCGAAGACTCTTGGAGTCACGCTAAGGCAGCTGTTAGAGCCGTCTTTGATACTCTGGCAGAGCCCCCGAAGTCTTGTCCAGCTGGTCGCGCAGGCACTGGTCCCATCATCGCCGTCCAACGAGGACGCCATGATAGCTGCCTTCATCAACTCAGGCACAGCCGCCCTTCTCAACGCAGGCTCTATACCTATGCAGGGTATAGTGTGTGCGGTCGCCATTGGCCAGCAGGAGAGCAAGGACGGATATATCATTGACCCCGACGAACGGACCGAACCCGTCACAAGATTTGCGGCACATGGGTGCTTCGCGTTCATGTTCACGTCGAAGAAGGCTGGGCGGGTAGAGGGAAGGTGTGTTTGGACAAATTGGAAGGCGTCTGCTGGGAAAACATTCACGGAAGCAAGCCTCAATGAAGCGAACGCCCTCGCTCTCCGGTCCGCCGGGAAGGTCTACCAAGCTCTCTTTGAGGCAATTGGTGGGAATAGCGGAGATCTCGGGGCAGCGATAACAGGAGACGCCGATGAATCAGGAAGTGAAGGTGAAGAGGATGAGAATGAGAATGATTCCGACAAGGAAAAGGAAGACGATGATGATAAAATGGAGATTTGAAGGTGAAATTGTCGTCACAGGCCTTTTTCCGTCCACATCTCTGACTTACCCTGGATCTTTAGGCCACCATGCTCCTCTAGAAACCTAACAGACCCTTCCTACCGTGTATTATTCCGCCAAATCGCCCAGATTTTGAATTGAATGGCTGGAGCTGCGTGGCTGTGTACGATCAACCATGTACAATAGCTTTGAAATGACATCACTTCGACACGCTTTCTCCGTTACCACCATGAGCAACTCGAATGACCAACTTGCAGCTTGGTTTAAAGGTCAAATAACTGCCCTTTATACTGCTTCCTCGAGCTCAGAAGAGGCAGAATTCAAGACCTCGTTTGATTCGGCGTTTGCATCTGATGCCCAGATCGTCGCGAATCTCGAGTCCATAAAGCTGGATTCGTTCAAGGAGGAGCTACAGGGTCGTGCTTTCGCAGCACAGAGAGTCGACATGGAATGGGCAGACATGGTTGAGGTTCCTTCAAAGCAGGATACTAGTGGGAAAGAGGTGCGACTATTCCTTGTGGATTGCAATTTCCTTAATTAACTGGGTCTTGTCGCAGTCAGGAATCGTAGCTGGGATGTTCACGGTCACGCGCTCTCTGAAATTCAGGATCCGGGTGGGACCTGCTCAGAATCGGACGAAAGTCGTATTTACTGCGAAGTGAGTTGAATGACCTTCGCATTGCGGTTCTTTCGGATTGACCATGGCTAGGGTATCCAATGGCGACGCGCCGAAGATCCTTCAGCTGAATCTGGTACATGTAGATCAAGCTGTACCTGTCCATTTACCTGAAGTTCACCAATGAAATTGGTGTAATTTGGACGTTCTTTCTACCAAGCTTCGGCGTGAGTAGTAGATCTCGTCGTTCTACACAACATCAGTGCCATCAGATAGCTGGCTTGACGTCCATGTGGTTTTCACCCCTGTGTCGCCAGTCGGCCCCTTGACTGCCCTAAGACCGATGATTCGTGCACAGCCTTCTCTACTACGCAGCGGACCAATTGCGGCCACTCAACTTTGGGCGGACTGGTGTTACTTGCTCGTTGGAGATTCACATGCGACTCAACGCGCTTGCACCTACGTACGAGGATTTCTCGAGCCTTCTGCTCAGTTCTCATCCGTTTCAATCCAGGATAGCTGTTTGCTGAATGATAGAACCATCGGAATCTGTTAACAACAATTGCACAGCTTAACAGCTCCCGCCAAGGCGATGCTGTTCCGTCATACCTAGTAAGCGCTCCTCTGGAGTATTGGCGTAAACTGTCTTCATATGCTTTTTTAAGAAGATTTAAAAGGGTTTCACACCCTTAGCGAACTCACCTATCGCCAATATCGTCCTCCTACTGAAATGGCCCCCATTCAATACATTTTCACTGACAAAGCTCATTACCTCCAAGCAAGCCTGAAGGCTACGGCTACGTCAAAGGAATTTAAGATCTCGTCCTTCGGCAAGAATAAGAAACACCTGGATTATACCACTGTGGCGGGGTCGGACGGCCAGAAAGGAGTCATCCATTGGAAGAGAAAGGAAGAAGTTATCCAGGTCGGTGGAAACGATTACGCCGTAGCAGAAGTCAGAACAAGAGAATCAGGCCCTGGGTACGAAACTTGGCCTAACTAGGATCCTTCACTGGATTGACCTAATTTATACCTTTCCAGTTCGTTGCACAGGAGGCGGTGGAATATTACAGGGAAGCACTATCAGACCTACTATGAAGACAAGACTTGGCGGGTACGGGGATCAGGGATCAAGCTGACTTGAAAGCTTCTAACGATCGCTTTCCAGATCTTCGTTGTACGCGACGAAACCCCAGACGAAAAACCAGTCCTAACTTTTCACGAGTACGAATCAAAACTCTTCAAGTCTTCGACGCAGCCAGCGACGATCCAAGTAGAAAGCTCGCTCTCCCAGCAGGACGTCTTGACGCTTATCTTGATCGTTTTATGCTCTCACCATACCCAACTACCGAACGTGAATCCTAGCGTTGGTGATGCTTTTGCATGGGGAATCGTTGGCGGACTCGGAGAGCTTGGATTCTTCTAATGTATCCTCTGCTTCTCGTCATCTTTGATGCAAGGCACAACGAAAACCTGATCGCTTCTCTGGCTAAAAATAAAACTCTTCCGTGATCTGCGTATCTAGGGCTTTCCACGGCCTTTTGCGTTAGCGAGGTGTCGTAGTCGAAGGATTTCAAGTGTTTTCATTGCTTAAGAACGTTCGGGGCGCGCTTGGCGTCCTAGCCATGGGGGTCGATTAAGTGATGGGACTGAACCCCCACTAGAGTCGCTTTCTTCTGGAGAATGCTCTGGGAGCCTCAGACCTCGTGCACCTATCATCGGGATGAAGAAGCCGACGACCGACATCAATCCCATCAACCGCCATTGACACTGCAACACTTGCGCAGCGAGAATCATGTTGAAGTGTTCCCTAGTTAACGCCACTTCAAATCCCCCTCTCTCCCAAATCGTCTTCCGTATGTTGTACACGGGATCTGTTATGTGGGTGTTGTAGCGACTGCGCACACACCTTGACATGATTTGATCCAGATCATCAGTCGTGCCACATAAAGGACTTGCCATCCTCTCTAGTCTCATCTATCCCTGCCTTCTTAAATATGGCCCCTACTCAATACACCTTCAGCAACAAATCTGACTATCTTCATGCCAGCCTCGAGAGTAAGGCTGCGTACGAGCAATTTGCCATCAAGTCCTTCGGGATTGACGACAACCACCTGGAATCTACCACTGTGGAGGATCGCGACGGCCATAGAGGCGCTATCCAATGGAGGATCGGGGAAGAAGTTATAGAGGTTGGCGGAAAGAGTTACGCTTTAGCAGACGTTAGGACGAAAGCATCAGGCTCCGAGTATGTCAATCCTTCTCTGGTTTATGTTCAACATGGTTGATCTGATCGAAATTTATTTTGGTTCCTCGTATAGGAGACGCTGGGACATCGCAGGGAACCATTATCAAACCGTCTATAATAAACATCAGAAGACCTGGAAGGTACGTGAATCACAGTTAATCGTATTCAAACCCTTCTCAATGCATCATTTATTCATCTTTATTCATCCAGATCTTCGTCGTACATGACGGAACCTTGGAGGATCAACCCACCCTGACATTTCATGAATACAAGTCGAAGTTCTTCTTGTCTTCTTCGGAACCCGCTACAATCGAAGTTGAAAGCGCGATTTCCCAAGATAGCCTCTTGACGCTCATCTTGATTGTCTTATGCTCACATTACACCCAACTTCGCAGCATTACTCCAGGTTTCTCCGAAAGCGCTGCTATGGGAGTCGTTGGGATCAAGTCCACGTATTGATGCGTGGCCTGTCGTTCTATTTCTTCTTTCTCGTAGCTTCTGTATCCTTTTGCGTCTGGTAAAACATCTAACATGTCACTGGATGTGAGAACTTTACTTTCCCTTGATCTGGCCTCCAAGGTCCTTACGGGGCTCGTCGTTCGGGACGATTGCCATGACTTTTGAATGAACCATATAACTATGCCTATCCGGGCGCAATCTATCTGGGTATTTCACGTGAATCATTCTCTCTGAAAATGGCACACTGTGAAGTACAGTGAACTTGATAGGAATAACTGTCGGATGAGGCTCGCCACGGTCTCAGGGTTCTCTTGTCCCGGGAACGATCACTGAATAGTATACACAACATTTTCCTCGGCTATTTTTACGCCATCGTGTGGGTACGAGGGGGTCGCGCAAAACAACCCTGTCCTAACTTTCTGCGAGTGCGGATTTGAATCAAAAGGTTTCAAATCCTTAATGGAGCCCGCGATAATTCCAACCGCCCTATGCTCCCACCATACCCAGCTTTCTCTCGTTCAAAAATGACGCAGACGACCGGCCCTAGATTCCACTAAAAGCCGACTCACTATTTCTCAGGGTCCTTCTATATTTATACGACTTGACCTCAAAGCTACTGAGTAATTAAGATTTATCCGGATTTTCGCTAAAATGCTGTGAAATGCTGTGACTATGGTGTAAAGTGGTTGTACATCCATCAAGGACGGTTTCGCCATCTCAGGGCTAGTGTCCCGGGACCGACCGGGAATGGGAAATATACATAATTCATCGATACATAGTTGCCCATCCCGAGCCCATCAGCGCTTCTCCTTATTTCCGATGAGCACCGTGTATACCTTCAACAACAAGGCGAACTATGTCGAATCCGTAGTCACTGGTCCAGGCCCTTCTACTGCATTCACCATCAAGTCCTACGGGGCGAACAAGAAGAAGGAGCTAGATCACACTACTGTATTGACTTCGGACGGAAGGACTGGTACTATATATTGGACACCAAAGAAAGAATCACTTGAACTCGGAGGGAGAAAATATGTAGTGGCGGACGTCTGGGGAAACGAAGGTGGCTTCAGGTGTGTTTCATTTTCGTAGGGTGCGAGGCGCCTCAATATGACCGAATTTCCAACAGCTCACTATATGCCAAACGGTGGAACATCGACGGAAAGGAGTGGCGGACCAAGTACGATGTGGAATCGAAAACGTGGAAGGTGAGTATGTGATTTATAGACCGGCCTATTCATGGAGCACTGCTTAAAAGCACGCCCATATGTAGGTCTTCGTCTGTCGTTCTGGTGTCGCCGATTCAGAACCAGTCGTCACATTTCACACCTATCGGACCAACGTTCTCAAGGCGTCAGAGGCACCTACCGTAATAGTGGAACCTAGGGTCTCCCCAGAAGACTTTCACCTGATCCTTTTGATCCTGATATTCTGCCACTACACACAAGTCAGAAGCGGGCCAGCAACGATCAGAGCAGACTTTACAATGTTGGGACTTATCATGGGAGCCCTCCTTCGGGGTGGCCCAAATTTCTAGGTATCACACCGTGATTTGAAAATGGAAGGGACTCAGCAGTAATGGCCGTCTGCGCGAACGTTGCGTTATATACCCGAAGTGGTTATGACTAGAAAGACTGCCTGGGTTGTGCCAGAGTGTCTGTCTTGGGGCGGCGCTCGTACCTTGGGTGAGATTACCGAACAATGTATATGAAGCACTAGGCACACACTCAAGCGCCTGAATTCGAACTATGTTATGCGGCTTATGCATGGACGGATAGAGCACGAACATCTGGACGTTCACATACATCTATTTACACAGTCGTGGTGACAGGCAAGCGTTCACGGAATGACAGTTTGTTGTGTCACAATTCTCGATTCGTCGTATAACATTCACATAATATTCACATGGTGAAGTCCCTATGTGGACATTGAGATCTGAGATTTAGAACCATTCATGGGACACGTCCGAGTGCGCTAATCCAATGAGAATATTTGAATATGTATGGCCCGTACTGTCGTGATGTCATTTAGCTATCCATCGATCCATCGCCAGTGTACGACCAATGGGTGCTGTTACCAGTGGCTGCAATTGCAAGATATCCTCCCGGCAAGTTCCTCCCCCTGCCGAGGCCGCATACACATATCCAAATTCGAATCTCTCTCGCCTGCACTACGGTTTCTACAACCCCGTCAATTAGAGTGAGATCATCAAAGATGACCATGCAGAGGTTAGCGTTGAATTCACTTATTGTTCCGAGGGGAGAACGTCGGCTAACGGACGACCTAGATAGACACTGTTATGGGCAGTACCTCAAAGCTGCCTCGACCAGTGACCTCGATGCACGAGAACATTTGCCTAGCCAGCTTAGGAAGAATATAGCTCTACCGCAGCCTTTAATGAGTCAGGATGCCTTCGCGAATTTCCCAACTGAGGAGATGAAACCCAAAGTTTGAGTTATATTACGGGCTACATTGTAGTATTGAGAGTGTCAAATTGTTCTACAAATGTAACAAAGTAACCATTTAAATTGATTCTGTCCGACATATATTAGCTATCGTAGTGCAGATGTGAATTCATGGGCCTCACCTCAAAACACGGACTACCATTCCTCATTCAACGATCGAATGAGATCGATGGTCTGTTGAGACCTCGGCTTGAATTCACAGGCAAACTCGTCGGGCTGCCTATGGTCGCCAAGTTAGTGTCGGGCCAGGATGACTGATACTTGAACCCGGCTTACTGTACCAGAGCAGCCGAGTACTTGACCTCGGGCTCAATGTCCTTGCCTTGAGCATCCTTCTGCTTCATGATATCGAAGGTCGAAAGCATAGAAGCAACAGCCAGCGTGATTGTCGAATGCGCAATGTGACGCCCAGGGCAGATTCTAGCGTGGTGTTTAGTTCGCGTTAGCCTAGGACGGGGAGTGCCTAACGTGCATACCTTCTGCCGAATCCAAACGCTGCATCCATTGGATTGCTGACATCGGTATCTAATTTCCCGTCTTTGATGAAGCGTTCAGGCCTGAACTTGGAGGGCTCGGGATATACTGTTTCATCATACAAGAGCGCCCTGTTACGGTCTAAGTAGGTTGTAGGAATGATGAGAATGCAAACAGACCTTTGATTGGGGAGGACGAATGAGCCCGCGGGTATTCTGTATCCGTCGAAGACGTCATCCATCGTATTCGAATGCGCAACACCTAATTTCCCGTTTAGCCGGTAGGAGTCACCTCGCTCTTAGACGTACTCGCCTAATGGCATTATAGGCTGCCATCTGGGTAAAATAGTGAGTAATATTCAGCGAAGGTTAGGTATGAAACCTACCTATATGTTTCTAGGACGATCGCATTGACAAATGGCAGAGACTCTAAGTCAGAATGCGTAGGAAGTCGGCCGCGCAGTACGTTGTCCAATTCCTCCCGAGCCGCTCGTTGCACATCAGGGTGGGCCAACATCGCCAACAAGAAGTTTGAGAGCACAGCTTTTGACGTATCAGCCCCCGCTATCAGAAGGTCAGCACGTCTGCCATGTAGATTTATTGAACCCGTACCCAAGTAAACCTGTCCCGCTACTTCCTTCACAAACCGAACTTCATCGTGGGTACCTTTCTTGGCCTCAATTTCCTCCAGGTATGTAGTCACGAATGAATGTTTGTGATTTCCAGCTTTCTACGATCAACGTTGTCAATGGATGAGAGGAACGAGGGTTAGGCTGAATTACGAACCATCGCTTCCAAAGTCGCATCAAAGGGCACGTTCAGAACTCGAGCACCAGCGCGCCTACATCTCGCTGCCAACCTCTGGAATTGGGCACCGGGAAACCAGGCGGGGATGTATTTCAGAACAGGGAAGAAGTCAACCAGGAAACTTCCCTGGCCAGCCACTTCGGATATCAGACTGGCGCCTTCCTCTACGGCGTCGACCAGCGGATCGTTGACAGACTTTATATCAACGCCGTACGTCATCGCCAGTGTCGTCGATGCAGTCAGTCTGAGGAAGGGTTTAGCTTATACGAATGCAGTTGACATTTGACACTGATGCGACTTACTCTTTGATATGCAAGAACCACTTCGTTGGATCCGCCAGAAGCTGCTGCAGGAACCGATTCGTATACTGCGTCTCCCAAGGTTGGTACGCCTCCGGTTTGTTGAAGTGTTGCGCGAAGATTCGGCGAGCAGCTCTCCAAGGATTGCCGTAGGGCCACATTGCAAATTCCCACTCAAAGCCGATCCTGCAACATTGGTCAAGACACGGATTTAAGGCGACAGAATGAATAGGCGTACAACTCGTTCATCATGGTAAGTTTTGGCCTGTGATAGAGGGAATGTCGGTCGCAAAGACTCTAGCACTGAACTGAGAATATTCACCTGCTTGAGAATATCCCCGAACGCGTCTCGAAGAGCTCTCGTGCTGCTCGACTTGAATTGACTACGACGAAGCTAATTCCAGCAGCATCAAAATGTACGATGTCTGAGCCTGAGAAAGATTGAGGTTTGCAATGGATATAGTTCACGTCAGAAACGCACCGTATTTCTTGCTCATCTGCACAAAGAACTCGGAGTCCAGTTTGGGAGGCAGGCTGAGCATGCTTCCGATGAAAGGCAGCCGCATTGGTCCAGGAGGGAGATCCCTCAGGGTGCGTTTCCACCGGAGTATATAGAATGCTATAGAGGCAGCAGCAAGAGTCGCAAAGGTGGACGAAGTCGTCGACATGAGGGGCAATGGTAAGGAGTGATAACGAAGCCGACCGTATTCTATTGCCAGCACTTAGATCAAGAAACGTGATATGCCCATCCTGAGAACCTTATTTGCATGGGAAAGATCGAATGGTGTGATGGGCGCTGGAGCCTGAGCGCAATAGATACTCGGCGTTGGGATGACTAGACTGGGAACGAAACTGCCTTAGATTTGAAATTCGAAGAGATCTCGTAGAGTTCATACCGCAGGCTGTACACGACATGTGTATTATCCTTGAAGTACAGCACAGGCAGGCGTTCCGAAGATATTAAAACCGGTCCTGTCAGAAGAAAGGCCAGATGAGGCGTGGAGGACGGAATATGTAGACAACTCACCAGAGCGTTCAGCGTTCGAGTTGTAGCTGGTCCTCTCCAAATATTTGGCTTACGGGGTAGCTGCGGATGGTTAGAAGAAGTAGCTCTCGACTGCGTAACATCAGGTCCATTTTCTTGTCCTTCTAAGGAGCTTCAAATGTAATGGTTAAGACGAACTTTCGTTGACCAACAATTTTGGCCTGATGTCGTTTGCTTGATCGCCGGCCGAGAATCTCTTTCCGGAAATCCGACCGACTCCGACGGAGGCACCAGCAAATTCACATCATGGTTGATCGCAAACCAACATGAGGCTGAAGGGCGGTCTAGAGTCGAAGAATCACGTCTCTTATTGCCAAAACAGCTACAGATCCTACCCAAAGGCGCATAATTTCAGCCAAACATGGATGAAGCACAAAACACGGTACTAGGCTTAGTCGAATCCAGTACCGCATATCTCAAGAGCTTACCCGCTAACGGACGCCTGATCTTAGAGGATCTTAAAGAAATTCAAACAGCGTTAAATGATCTTCAGCTTCAATGTAAGCTCGAATGCCTAGAAATTGAGAAGAAGGTTAGTCAGACAGGACCCAGAACGTTAGGCGTGATTGACCCAGACCACACTAGTACCATGACCTGCAGAAACCTCTCCGCGAAAGGTTGCATCGTCTGGTCTCCGGGAAACCCCAGCGGTCGAACGTGATAGTTAAGTCTCCGGGCGCCCAGTTGGTGAGTCAGATGGAGGCTGGACTTTCGGGATGTGATCCTGACTATACTCCGCCGTTAGTACTATGACTCGCAGAAACCGCTGTTCGAAAGGTTCCAAGATCTTGTCCCTGGGAGGCTTAATCCATGGAGTAAGCCGGCCACAAAGGATATCAAGTTCAAGCCTACAGAGAGTCTTCGTGGATCCCTCCCTAATTTCTGGTGCACTGTTCTGGATAATCATCCCACTTTTCACACCATGATCCAAGAACACGATCACGACGCCCTCAACCAACTCATTGACATGCGCATCGAATATATCGGCAATTCGGGCCCAGCTCTAGGTCCAGGCTTCAGAATTCTATTCGAGTTTGGTCCGAACAACTACTTCAGAAACCGTGTACTCTCAAGGACCTACCAGTACGGTCGCAATACGCTTGGTAGCTCAGGAGACTTTGTATACGTTGCAGCATTTGGAACCGAAATCGACTGGAAGAATGGGATGGAGCTGACTATGCGTGTTAATGGAAGTCACCGCGGTGCGTTGGGCGTGGTTTTCTTGCCTGAACTTCCTAACTGTTAATACCGATAGATTCGTTCTTCGACTTCTTTACTCCTCTAACGAAGGAAGAAGTTGAGGAGGTGAAGGTGGACCTCGACGAGGAAGAGTTGGCTCAGATCGAGGATGGTTTTGAAGAGGACTATCAGCTAGGTGCGATTCTCAAGGACCAGGTTTGTCGATAATGGCGATTAAATACCTTTTTTCCTGACGGCTTGAACTGCCAGATTCTTCCACATGCGGTTGACTGGTTCACGGGAAGGCATTTGAGAGGGGCCTGTTCCCAAGCAACTTTCGTACTAAAAGATTCTAAGACCAGCACCCTGCGGGCCCTGAAACGCACACCCACCGTCGGATACAAGGCGATTTTGCGGGACGCAGGCCTAGAGCTCAGGCGCTCCTTGCTTTCATTGGGCGTCGAACGCGGGCATATCAGCGTCGTCAAGTTTTTCCTCGAATGCGGAGATCTTGATATCAATTCACGGGATGACAGCTTTGCAGTGGACAGGGGTAGGGCACTGGTCTTCACAGCCGTCTCAAATGGTCATACGGGAGTTGTAAAGCTTCTGACCGGCATCGGTGGCATTAATGAGGATGCATGGACGAACCGACTTACTGTTGGATACAATCTTAATATAAATGACAGAGGTAGCGATATTCTCGGGATGATTGGCCCATTGGAGTCCTAACCTCGCCCTTTTAGATGATCAAGGCCGAACTCCTCTCTGCCTGGCTGCCGAACATGGACACTTGGACCTCGTCAACTGTCTCGTTCAGGGCGGTGCCCACGTGAATACGAAAGGTGCGAACAGAAAGTTACGTCCTTGTAAACTCGGCCATCTTAACTTGAAATTCGTCGCGCTAGATTACTCAGGAGCTACCGCACTCTGCTTAGCGGCAAAAGCTGGACACGTGGATATCGTCACCTGCCTCCTAAACCACAACGCCAATCCAGATTTAAAAGGTGAGGAAATATTCCGTACAACTGCCATTGTTATCTCATGCCATGGATTTTTAGATCATTCGCATTATTCCGCCCTGCATTGGGCCACCGTTTCTGGACACTTGGCCGTCATAAAATGTCTCATTGAGTACGGTGCAGAAGTCAATGAGAAAGGTCAACATTATGCTTTGCTTGGTCGGTTACATTCTTGACGTTGTTCCTCTAGATAATTTAGCTCCCACTAGCCTTGACATTGCTGCGTGGTTTGGGCACACAGACACTGTCAAGTATCTGGTTGAAAACGGTGCGGATGTGGGTGCGCAGATTGAACAAAATTAGGTACCTTGTCTTGCGGCGATTTTGACTCTTCTCCCTTAGGTTCAATGGTGTGCACTGCCATTCACTCAGCGGCAGATGCGGGACACGAGGATATCGTCAGTTATCTCATCGATCACGGGGCAGATTCAAATGCGTCAGGTAAGAAACCGTGTCCCAGCAACCATGTCATGCCTAACCTTCCTATTCAGATCGGTCAGGTCTCACTGCACTTCAATGTGCGGCAAGGGCTTGCCACTGGGACGCTGTCTGCTGTCTGCTGCGGCATTGTGCTGATACAGTACCCGGACAAAATGCGAAAGGTGCCCAGCGGTGAAATTGAAACGATCTGATACTCTATACTGACGGTTTGGAGGAAGGAGGCGAATATCTGGAAACGCTCGGATCGCTTCTTGGCCAGTTCTTCGACCTGAATGCAAAAGGTGGGAGAGCCTCTCAAAATAATACTTCAGGCTCCCATATTCCGCTCACAGATGGCGCGGGATGTACTGCTCTTCATTTGGTAGTGGAGAGCGCAGACCTGGCAGGCGTCTGGAAGTGTCTTATACCACGCGGTCTCCATTCCGAAGACTCAAAACTCAAATGTAAGGGATAGATATGGTTTACTCCTGGGGCTTTTGATTTTTACTACCAATTCAGTTATCTCCGCAATCCAACGGGCATCGATAATCAGACGCCTTGATGTTGTCAAGTGTATTGTTGAGCAAGGTGCTCAGGTGAACACGAAAGGTCAGCTCGGGGGTCAGTTCAATTTTCAACCTTGTAACTTAGATTCTGCCTCTGCAGATTGTTCCGGGGTCACGGCTCTTTCGCGTGCTTCGATGGCGGGGTATTTTGATATCGTTGAATACCTCCTTGAACAAGGTGCTCACCCGGATGTAAAAGGTGGCTGATCGAGGTTACAATGGAGTTTTATTGTCATGCTTACAAACGTCTACTCTCAGACCATTCCCACTACGCTGCGTTACACTGGGCAACTGTGGCAGGAAGTCTGGAAGTAGTAAATTCCCTCGTTAGGCACGGAGCTGCATTCAACGAACAAGGTGAATACGCATGCTGAGTTTACTCCCGCAATAATCCACTCGCACACTTAGCCGGTCCAGCCCCTACCGTCCTTGACCTCGCGGCTTCGTTTGGACAGTTTGATATCGTCAAATATCTCGTGGAACACGGTGCCGATCTGGGTGAGTGAGCAATTCGATCGTTTCATGCCGTCACTGTGACATCTTCTTTCAGATCCACCAATCTGCAGCGTACTTCACTCGGCAGCACAGGTTGGAAACATAGATATTATCAAATATCTTCTTGAGCATGGTGCAAAGGTGAATGCTAAAGGTGAGAAAGATCATTAACGTGCTCCATGCCCGACCCATCCTACTTTGATATCTAGACCAGTATGGAAAAACGTCACTTCATTATGCGGAGGACGGTGGCCATCAGGCTATCGTGAAGCTCCTGCACAGAGCGAACAGTACAATCATCGTACCTGGAGGACTTCGATTTTCTCAAGCTTCTTGAGAGCGGGAGTCATGGAACGCCTTCTCATGGCTTAGAATATTGTGTTATGGTACAGTACAGAGTTGGAGTATATCTAAACTACCATATAATTGAAGCCGCGAAACCAATGTCAATAAAGTCCTTGTATTTCATCCCAGAGCGCACCTCTTATCACACGTACATCAGGTCCAAGGCCACGATCCCATATTCATCCCAGCCATCTGCATCTGCACCCCCATCCCTGCTGTCGGTGCCGAATACATAGGCATGGGCGGAGGCATTGCCGGTTGCATGGGTACGCATCCAGGCGGCCCCATCGGCATCGACATAGGCCCACCCATCCCCATCATCGGTCCTCCCATTCCCATTCCCATTCCCGCTCCCATCCTTGGGCTCCTCGATCTTGACCTCGAAAACGCTCTAGACCTTGACCTGGATCTAGATACACTTCTTGACCTTCTCTCGCGCCTACGGTGACGATCCCTTCTACGGCTCCTGTCTCCGTCTCTGTTCTTATCCTTGTCTCCCAAGGTGAGGCGCTCGAGTTCGAGCTCATACGTTCTTTCCATATCAGACCATAGCTGGCCTCCCAGGTTCACTAGAACGGGTTTATCCTCCACCTTCTCCAGCTCGTCCTTCTTCGTTTTGACACCCTCCTTCGTGTATACCCTCAGCCCGATATATACCACATCTTCTTCCTCCGCCATATCAATCATTGGTGGCCCTCCTCCACCACCCATCGGAGGTGGAGGCGGTGGCGGAGGAGGTAAAGGCGATGGACTCGAAATAGGTGGTGGAAGTTGGAGAGGTGGAAGTGGGAATGCGACGAAGCCGGGATCATATGTGCAAGATTGATCATGGCTGGGTTTGGAGAGGGTTGGGTGGGTCGGCCTCGCCGAGTTTGAAGGGAAGTTGGGTGTGGACGTGAAGGGATATGAATAGGGAGAGATGTGAGATACGCCATAGCCAGGACCTGTGATGGAGGGCATAGAAATTTGACCTGGAGGAAGCGGTATGGGTGCTTTGATTGGTGGTGGAGGTGTGGGCTCATGCCTCGGCGTCATGGATCTGGGAGTCGCATATTCTTCGTTAGCAGGAGAGTCTTCATCGGCATCCTTCACAATATCCGCCTTCTCTACCTTCTGCACCTTCTCCTTCTTCCCATCGTAGGTCGTGGTTGTCGTAGTGGTCGTTGTTGTAACTGTAGTCACCGTCACCGTCTTGTTTTTCCCGTCTCCGTCTTCCTCCTCTCCACCATCCCCGTTATTCCCGCCTTTCGCAAACCCGGCCTTCTCCTTAGCTTCTTTCTCGGCCTTCTGCTTTTCGTACAGACCTCGGTCCCTCTCAATGAGTGCAGATAGGTCCGTAGGCATGTAGCGTGTTTGAAGGCCAGGTTTGAAGTCTAAAGGGGAGACGTTGGTCAGCGAGCGGTTCATAAACTGAAGGAAAGTGACGAGATAGAAGTGTAGAAAGAAAGACATACTCGCAGCAATCGACCTTGACTTCGCCCTCTCCGTCAATATCCTTGACAGCTTCCTATGGTCCCATCCACTCTCTACGCCTTTCTTGAAGTAATCCTTATCCTTGAATATCGTCCTGTCTAAGCGCACCTACATTCGCATAACAGCCATCAGTTCATGTTTACGAGCGAGACGAATACAGAACAAGGGACACTCACGTAGACCAAATACTCGCCCTCGTCGAGGTCGATCTCAACATTGCAGCTTCTGCAGTAGAGCAGAGAGTTGGACTCGTAGGCTACCACATCGTCTTCACTATCGTTCTCTCCTTTCTCTCCCTTCTCGTTCTCGCCTTCAGCTGGAGCAGCGCCACGCTTGACGACGGCGATGTCAATCGTCCAGCTCGCAGCACCCCCGATCTCCTTGAAGTACCTCGAATCGAGCTGCGAGACGACGATGATAGTTGATGTGCGTTTTGAGAGGGTGAAGTTGACTGCGGTGCGTTTTTATCAGACACGAGAAATAAGGGAGGAAAAAAATGAAGATACGCACAAACAACATCCCCATACATCCACGCTGAAGGCAAGGGTCTAGTGGGTACCTGCATCCAGTGGTACGACATAACCCAGGTCTCATCAAACAAGAATGTGCGGAATATCTGGTCCCAGACTTCCAAGAAATCGCAATCTGTCAACCAATCCTCATCAGTACGACTTCCCCTATCAAGAGACAAGAGGGAGAAACAACGTACACTCCATAACAAACGTCCCATCATCCCCAAACCGATGTCCCAACTTCGCTCTCACACTCTCCTCCAACCACTCCCCCTCCCACTCTTTACTCCCGTCACTCCATCTCCCACTCCACTCACTTCTCCCCCACGGGTTCCTCAAAACAACGAACCGTTTCCCCTTCACCTCCACCGCCCGTAGTACGGAATACGCATGGTTCCCATGTAGACCTTGAATCTTGGCATCTCGTACACCAGAGCGGGAAGAGTCGAGTCCGTCGAAGGAGCAGCCGAATATACGGTCGGTGTTGGCTTTGAGGAGTTCGTCTTTCCAGAAGAGGTCAATGTTTAGGATGTCCTATGGGTCAGAAACGGGTGAATGTCAGCATTCCGAGGCTCGGAAGGTCCAGAACGCAGATACACACCTTATTGCTTATGGCACTCGAGACACCCCCAGTCAGATCTTCCACCGCCTCTAACGCCTTCCCTCCACTCAAGCTCACATAGTCCCCATGCAGCTTTGCGTACGCCTTCTCGATCAGCGGCACCCACGTCTCTCCATCCACGCCCGACTTGGCGAAATACAGCTGCTTCCCGCCTTTTCGAGCAGAGCTGTTGTAAAGGTCCTTGTTCTCGTGATACAGCTCCTTCTCGGCGGCAGTGAGTTCTTCGAATTTCGGAACGGATGTGTATAGCATGCTACATGAAGGAAGGGACGCGGATCAGATTAGGAAAAAGTAGAGAAGGGAGGGAAGGAACGGGTACGCACTCATCAATAACCACGCTAACCCAATAACAATCCCTGAAGAAGATGAACCCATACACGCCCACCTCCTCATCCCTCTCCACGCAGAACTTCTCCACCAAGCCCTCCCTGGTACTCGCGGTTGCGAGAGCGCTTAAGAACCAGCAGTCCCCAAGCTTGCCCTGGATGATATCATTCACATCCGCTTTGCCGCCGACGATGAATTGAGGCTTATTAAAAATCTGTGTGACACGCAGGACGTCCGAGGGGACGTATTTCCCTGAGAGAGGAAAGTCGAGTCCGTGGAGACACCGGTATTCGTCATTTTCGAGGTCGAATTCTGGGTCACTGGTGAAAGAACAAAGTCAGCTGGGTCACGTTGCGAAGATGCCTGTTTGCTGAAAAGACTGACCGGAACTTGCGATTCCTCGCTCTGCAATCTTTTGCGATTCGTCTGACTTTCCTCCTACAGTCCTCAATCGCTTTCTCGAGTTCCTTTGTGACTAGTAGTCCTGGTTGTCGTTCCTGTGCTGCTGGCGCTTGTGGTGCAAGGGAGGGTGCGATGAGTTCTGGGGCTGGTGCAGCTGTTCTCGTTGTAGTCTGAGACGCGTGGGGCGATGTTGGGAGAAGCAGTGGCGGTGGTGGAATAGCTGTTGAGGGTGACGAGACGACTGTTTCCGTCTCTGCCTCTGTCGGAACTTCGACTATGTCCGAAGTGGACGACATTATGTTACGTGTCGAGTATCTTATGTGTGAGCTAGGTCGAATATGTAAGGTAGAACGTCGCGGTCGAGGGTAGAAGTCAGGAGAAAGGCGACGCGGGTTTGGTGTGGTGATATCGTTTATATTGAGAATCAATCGACACAATTGGGGACCCTCGATACGGCAAAACAGTATATCCTGTGCAACCGCCGGCGTCTTGTATCTATATTGGACTATCGGCACACGCAGGCCCCAACCATAGAAACGTCAGCAGTGGATTGGTTGCGTGCTTGACGGAGGTGACAGTCGTAAGATCTGATCGGGAACATAAAGCAGAGTCGACAGGTCACCTCTCGAGCGTCTTCTCCACTGCCTGAGGCCAGACGAGTCAGCACTGGGCGCCCGCAATGGAATATGTTGTATTGCTGTTTTCAGACACATAGGCCACAGCCTCCTCAGCTTCCGCCTCCACCGCAGAGACTCAGGTCACAAAGCTCGCAAATCCTCCCAACTGAGGTGAAATGGAGGCAGGCCGATTGATTGACTCTTGACGCGAGGCGAGTCAGCTGGACTCTTCAGGAACGGCGTAAGAAAAAACACAAACACCCCCTGACTCAACCTGCTGTGCACTGCCACTATCTTATCTGCCTCTGATCTAAATTCTTGGCGATCAGGAACGTGGTCACAGTCGTCACAACACCGAGGGATGGTGGTGGGCTAGGTGTCAGTCATGGCAGATGTCACCGACATTAGAGATCAGTCTATTGAGAAATGAGTGATTGGATTTGGAGAGGTCGTCATCGTGAGCAACCGGGCGTGGGCCCATCTCCGACCCTACCTTGGAATTGCAACATGTCACAAACTAGGCCACCGCGAACGCTTCGCGGGTAGCCTCGAGCATTATACCATGGTCCAAATCGATGCAGGAATGGTGGTGTCGATGTTTGAAACGCAGCCTCCACAGGTTTGTACGAGGTTTGCATGAATAAGATGTTTTCTAACAATTGAATTGGGTCTAACATGGAAAACCTGTAGATATCCTTCAAGAGTTCGGGTATATGTAAAGCGTTGCCACCGTTTCTACACCTTCATGCCTGCAAGGTGTTCACCTCGCCAATCAGTAGATCCAGCACCTCTCCTAGCTATGCTTCACTAGAACGTAGAAGAAGTGAGCAGAGCGTCAAGAGTCAGAGGCTTTCTTGGACATACCCTGCGTTCGTCCTCAGTATCATCTTCGCCTGTAGGTGGGCTACCACCCCATTTCGCGAAAAGATTATCGGTAGAGGCTGCAGCCACGTCACGGCGCTGTGATTATGAAATGAGAACCATCGACCAAGACACGAATACACATGAGACAAACCCTGCGTTCATCCTCAGTGTCATCTTCACCAGTGGGTTCGCCGCCAGTTAGACTCCATTTAGCAAAGACGTTGTCAGTAGACGCTGCAGATTTCTCAGCAACGGCGCGTCGCTGTAATATAGAATTCAGAACCATGAATTGACCTGCTCCTTACACCTTACTCACCCTGTCGTCGTCTTCAGTGTCGTCTTCGCCCTCGTTCTTCCAGGCGACGTAAATCAGGTCAGTATTTGCCTGAGATGATTCAGCGCGACGTCCGAGGTGAGTTCCGCTGACATCGACAGTGCCGACGCGTGAGGGAATAGACTTTGCAAGGGCCACGGCATCAGCTGCCTCTGAACGTGCCTAATAGGAGAAGTGAATTAGCCATTGCTAGGATGTCAGAAGTGACAAGGCCTACGATCAGAGGTGCAGCCTGTGCAGCGGCCACAAAGAGGGCGGACAGTACGACTGTTGAGAGTTTCATTCTAGGACGGGTGTGGTGGAGAAGGATATGAAGGAAGTCGACGACTGGATGAGGTGGTTGTTTGCGCCTGACAGCTACGTTTTTATAGCTCTCGCACCGTACCGACATCGGAGACCGAAGAGAAGCATCCAGTGGAGCACTCTGACTCGCCAAACATACTCATTTCCGGGGTCCTAAGCCCTGAAGAAGATGCGGAAGGATTTTCGCATTCCTTGTTCGGTTGGGATCTACTGTCGAACCATTCAGTCTGAGGTGCCTTCCAAGGATACCAATTGAAAATAGTGATTGCATACCTGGAGAGCGTTCGGCCTTCCTAAACAACAGAACCATTCAAGAGGTGCAGCAAGAAGCAGAAGCAAACCTGCGTTTGGGAGCTTGGTCAACCGTGACAATATTAACGCGAATGACAGCCTGAACGCTTGAACGCCAGGTGAGTTCAGGGCAGGCTCAGGAAGCGTCCTTCGGATTGATCCGCCGAGTTGCTTAGCGTTTAGGACTAAACTCAGCTGCGCATTTCAGAATCCAAGCTTGGGGGTTGCTCTGAACTTCGCAATGTGATCTGTCAAAATTAGTCGAACTTGGAGAGTCGGAAGCTCGCAACCCTTGATTAAGCTGAGTCCTCATAAACAGCCTTCTTCAACCATTCATCTCTCGATTCGCTCTTTCAGCATATGCGACATCCGCTACGATTGGCTGAAGCTTTACTATTCCGAGCAATCTGTCGTGGATTACTTGTGTAATTATTGCCAATATCGGGCAAAGGATGCAAACGTGTCGTAAATCCTTTAATTTTACACGACTTCACCTTTCGGCACGAAGACTCTCCCAGATCACATTATGCATCAAATGAATGACAGCCTCCCTCTACAACGTACATCTCCCATATTCACCATGCAGCAATTTCCGCCAGGTTCTACGTATCCGAATCGCTCGAGAAGGGCTCAAACTGCAACTCCCATTCACTTCACAGGTGTACAGCGATAAGCGCCCCTCCCAGGTGTCAAGCACCTCGACGTCTTCAGTGATCATGGCCAGACGCCTGGGTTGCGGTAGGAGGATCCGGTACACTCCCTTGGGTTTGACGCTTTCTGTGGTCCTTGCTAGAACCCTGAGTCGTGGTCAGAGGATCTGGAGCACTCCCGTCGTTACCACTCGAGCTTCCATCACGCTTACGATCGGCACTTGGCGGCACTGGTAAACTGATCGTGGGCAGAGGCTTTGGAGTGATAGTTGGTGTAGGGGCCGGTGTAGGCTTGACGGTCTGAGCCTATTTCGTGCCAGGCGATTATTATGAGGAGGTAATAGACTGTAAGCTGACGTCGAGAGTACTACCCTGAACGCTCCTTGCTGGACATGTCCGGGTCGTCTGTCGGCAGTCGTACAGTATGCATAAATATAGCTCGTCTCAATGATGAATATCATGCCATCAGAACAAACGAAGAGTAGATTCGACTGAAAGCCAGGAACTCTACGTTTCAACTCTGATTATTCGTCCTTAACAGCTAGCGGCGAGAGTCCTTCCGATCAGCTGTGTGTGATATAAATTGATAGCGGCCACTTTTCGCTGCCAAAGCATTGGAAGTTGTTCTCGTCAAGAAGCTCGAAAGGTTCGCCTTTCCGCGAGTAACCGTCTCATTTCAGTCGTCTTTTCATCAGCTGTATCATCTCGAGAACAGAGGGAATAGGAATAAGTCGCAAACCATGTGGATAAAAGCATGAAAGAAGGACCTTCGATATCAGAGATGCGGGTATACGAGTAAAAGCGGCCATTTCTTGATGGTTGAAGATATTCTTCAGATATTTTCAGAGGAAGACCTTCTGTAGAACCTGTTCCGTTTGGATCATCGCTTATGTCAGAGCCTTAACTCCGGCATCCGACCGTGTTCCGAACTCCCATATATCCTCCCTGAACCACACTGTCCGAGGCTGTCGTTCATATTCCAACGTGTGCGAAAAGCTGCGTTACACTGACTGACGCGACGGACTTCTGTTTTAAACCCCTCTCAATCGACAGAAAGACCCTTAAGCCAACCAGGTGTTCAATTGGTCCCACTCGTCCGCCTTACATCCACTACCCTTAAAGCCATGAGGATACCATCATGGAGGCCTCCAAAGCGCCGTCATAGTCCTGACCTATCAGCGCAGGTGGCCAACGCAGGGGTCGCAATCGTTAAAGCGCATAAGGAGGCGAAACCAGCCTGGAGTGAGAACGGATGTGCGACCTCTGATGCGGAGCCAACCTTCGCATCCAAGACGTTCTACGGATATGAAAGGGCAATTCCCCTTCTTCGTACCCCAGCCTCACACCCATTCCACAAGCGACCCCTGACTCGTCTACCTTGCGTGTAGTTCCAGGTGCGTCAGGTTTTCGGTAGGTTCAACCCCACACAAGACGAGCAGCAGCCTACGGGAAACGGTAACCCTCAGCACAATGCCGACGTAAGAGCTTAGAAAACTACGTACGTCTACCAAGAGCGTATCATATGATACCTCTAACACTCGCGAGGGACCAAGGGACGTTGCTGGGAGCCGAGAACTTGGCACAGAAATGGAAACAAGCCGAAACTTAGAGCACCATAGACAAAGAACGAGTCGTTTCAGTAAAAGATGATTACAATAATACCAGGAGAAACGAACCTCGATTTTCCGCCTCATAGCTTGCCGTAATCGCAGGCCTCATTTCCTCTCTTCGGCTTTGTCCCGAGGTGGATTCTGTCCTTTCATCACATCCTTTACCGCCATCTCCCCCGTTCGCCGTTCCTCACAAAGCTTCAAGTCCATGGGACGCCTCATATCCTATCCCTCCGACCGCGTCTACCACTCTCATTCACCCAAGGTCCGGAACGGTTGTGAACCTTCGTGTTGTAGCCTCTAGGTCGTCGGAGAAGTAGAGGAAAAAAAGGGTAGCAGGCGGTTATGTCGATAGACCTAGCAAAAACGACAAGGAGATGAGCAACATGAAGGGAGAACTTGGTACCGGATAAAACCGACGCACGGGGAGAAGATTTCGGTGAAAGTGAGCAAGGAGCAATGTAAGCGCTCTAGATAACAAGGAGATGAGCGAGAGAAGTAGCAGGAGAAGAATGGACGAACGAACGGTTGACCTGAAGGCAACCAAGACACCAGGAACTTTCGAGCAATAAAGGAACGTCGCGGCCCTATCGGGAGGATTTGAGGGAAGAAAGACGTCGACACAGTCGCTTTGTTGCGATTGTTACATGCCTCCTGAGAAAAACGAATGAGCAATGAGCAAGAAGAAGCCAAACCGAAAAAGAGTTGGACGTACGGTTCTCCCTATGAACATCACGGCAGTCTAGACTTGAAGGTGGTCTTCTGCCAAGAGGATCGTTTTAGAAAGGGTATAAGACGTCGTATCCCGAGCTGCAGCCGAGGGATTATGCATAGAAAAGACGATCCATGGCACAGAGGTGGAAGGAAACCTGGAAAGACCAAGCAACGATGCAGACCAGAAAGCTGTGACATTGGGTGACTTGCCCGTGATGCGTGACGAGCCATTCTGTTTAGAGACCATCAGCGTCGACTCGGACTTGCTGAGTTCTGGTGAAGGATTCCGGACTACAGCAATTTGGCGCCATATGAAACAGGTGTAGAGTAATGTAGCTGAAACTCCGAAACTTTAGCATCGCTCAAAGCATTCAGCATAGCTGACCTTAACGATACCACACATCCCGCATTTCTGGTTCGAGGTCAAACTTCACGTACAGCTCAACCCTTCCCCTATTCGCATACACTGAATTAACTTCTGCCTTCGTGTTGCAGCGTTTAACGCCAAGATATAACGTCGCCTGTATAATAGTCTATTCGCTACATCAGCTCGAACGTCCAATTCTTGACTGGCTTTGATCTCAGAAAACTATACGGATTATGACTCCTTGTCGTCGTTCACCACACTCAACCTCGCTATCTTCTTCTGGATGAATCTCTTACCAGACCTTGTACCCAGACCTTGCTAATCTTGAGCCTTCGCGAGCCTAACGAACACCACGGCTCTAGAATTGAATTCTGAGCGTCTGGGGACTAGTAGCTCGTACTTTTCACTTCATACGAGCGATTGACACCTTCGAGAACCTCTCTCTGTCATTACAGCACAATAGGCACGTCCTAATTTGTACTAGGACCGGAAATTCAAATCTACGTCGAGTTAGTTCAGCGTTTCTCATGAAGATGGGGCGAGCGTGGATGAACCCATGCACCCTCTTTCGAGGGATACCTAGCGAACATCTGAACGCACATTTGGCTCGCGACTACCTCTTTGATATGGTATATCTCTCTGACTAACAACTATTCTACTTGACGCTGTCGTTCCTAGTACGAAATGGGCGAAAACGGCGGGTGACCGTAGTCCGACATTGCAAGTTTTGGGGCTCGTCTGGGACTTCAAAATGCACGACTCCTCTATACACGACGACGTGCAGTCGGAGAACATAGATCCTACATCTCTCTGTGCGGGTTCGGAGCATGAACGACTTAGAGAAGCTTCCGCCTCTGTCGACTATGCCCGTCCAAGATAACTCCAGGCGGCAGAAAAATCCTCTACACGGGTCAACAAACGATTTCTCTCCTTGAGCCCCTCCTCTGTCAAGCCGATGGTCAACAGAGCGTACTCAAGATAGGGACAATCTACTGATGCGCATTCTTTGTTCGAATGATCCAGGAACAACGTCATAGATTATATGAAATTATTATAATCTAGCCATCTGCGTTAATTTTACGGGGACAATCCGGCCAGGAAATTGCAAAAGTCATCACCATGACAATAATGACGCTTTACCTGTTTTGCGATCTCAAGCGCTGTTTTACCTTCGCTATCTGAAGCAATGATGTCAGATTGTCAAGCGAGGGGAAGATAAAGCTCCCTACCTGTCAAAGTCGAATCGGCACCATGCTCAACAAGGCACTTGATGATATCCAAATATCCCCCCTGTGTCGCCTCGTGAAGTGGTGTACGCTGGGACTCGTAATCTGACATAATCCGGTCAGTGGTGTGGTGCTGAGCGTGGACGATCCTCGTACCTCTCGAGTTCGGGTTAGCACCGTGATCAAGAAGGCATTGTATACTATCCTTGCATCCAATGCTTGCCGCCATATGAATTGGACCTCTACCATTATACCCTGAAAGAACGAGATTAGAGTTGGCGAGCGTAACCTGATGGTGTTCCGCACCCCTCGCATCCATGTCAGCACCATGCCTTATGAGAAACTTGGCGACGTCGACGCGCTCACCCTTTATCGCTAAATAAAGTGGACTGAAATGGTCCTCATAATCTAGAAGAACGTAATTAGGACTGCGATGCCAGATTTGAGGGCTATACACACTTGAAGCATTCACATCGGCACCATGCTGGGCGAGATATTTGACAACCTCAGTGCAACCGGATTCTGCTGCTAGGGAAAGCGCGGTGCCACAGTCACCGTCTGAAAGCAGTTACAACAGATTAAGCAAGATGCAATCGGATGAGTAATCTTGCTCACTTTCTTGATCCACATCGGAACCACGCTCGATGAGAAGTTTGACAGTATCCATCTTTCCAAATTGAGCAGCTTGGCCAAGTGGGTAGAACGATGACTTTTCTAGGAGAACGAAACAAGGAACAAAATTAGATTCTGCAAAACTCAGGATAGATTTTTCTAACCCTTTTTATTGATGTCGACGCCATGGTCAACGAGAAGCTTGATTACATTCAAATTCTCGCCCGCGTAGTATAGCACCGCTTCTAGGACGAGATTCTCTGAGCAAAGAAAATTAGACGTCTTGTTCCGGTCCAGGAATTGACGATATTTCCTACTTTGATCATTCACGTTAAGCCCCTTGTTGGGCCATGTCTCGAGGAGATATCGAAGAATATCTGTGTTCCACTAGTCATCGCTAGTTCGACGGCCGAAGAGAGTGGATTAACACGGGAAGGGCCTGATTGAACAGAATTAGAATGCTAACCGTTACTTCAATGCTATTGTTTACCTTGCGGCTTCAACTCTGCACCATGTTCAATGAGACATCTTACAACGTCCATATGGCCCTTAAGTATCGCTATGTTAAGAACGAGCATATCTGGAGGAACAAAATTAGAACCACGGGGCATGGAGTATTCATCATATTTCACCTTGCCACAAACGTCCATTTAGAACCATATCTGAAAGAACAAAATTAGAACTGCGGGGCATAGAGTAATGATCATCCCAACCTTGACTCCGACGTGCATTTACGTCTGCACCATGCTCAATGAGACATAACACGGTGTCCGCGTCTCCAGCCCATACAGTGGAGAGAAATGCATTTCCGCCATATGGATCTAAGACAACAGTAAGAAATAGTTACGACTATTAGAGGCGTTCCCCCACCTTTTTTATTTATGTTGTAGCCATGCTTGGTAAGATATTTAACAATTTCTGGGTGTCTTTGTTCTGCTGCCATTCGAAGCGCGATGCCAAAATGAACAGCTAGAACTACTATCACAAACAAGCACTGGAATTTGGGCTCTTTCGCACCTTCTTGCTTCATGCCGACCTCCTTGTCAATCTCAACGAAGTACCTGACAATATTCATGTGTCCCCGCTCTGCTGCCAAGCAAATGGGGGTGTAGCCCTCTTTGTCCTGATCATAAATATGACCTCTTCCTCCCTTGAATACCGCATTTACAATGGCACCATGCTCAACCAAATATTTGACAATATTCATGTGCCCATTCTCAGCCGCTGCATGAAGTGGAATGCGTCCACAACGGTCTGGAATATAGCATCAATAACGCCGTGTTAAATTTGGCTATATTCCGAACCTTTTATATTCACATCAGCGCCGTGCTCGACGAAACATTCTACAATCTCTGCATAACCAGCTTCTGTTGCCAATTGAAGCGGAGATTGACCCCAACTATCTAATAAACGACAGGATTAGGCCCATAGATGTAAAACGAGGAATCTTAAGCACCTATGACGCCCATATTTGCACCATGTTTGATGAGACGTTTGATGTTATTCAATAAGTGTTGGTCCGTTGCCCAGTGTAGGGCCAATTCCCGATGATGCTCTAACATAACGAGATCCATCAAACCTCAGGCCTCAGGCTTCGAGTATGCGTCTGGCCTACCTTTTGCATTCAGTTCACCACCCAGCAGAATTATAATCCCCGCATCGTGCATTCCTGCTAGAGCAAGATCAACTGCAACTCTGCCAGACCGGTCTGAGATCGGATCATGAGCATTGGGTATATTGTGGGTGTTTGGTATTCACACCTGTCGTAGTTGTACTTGCACCGCTCCGCAGTAACAGTTTGAGTACCTCTGTATGACCCTGTGCCGCTGCGAGATGCAGTGGCGTTTGACCATTAGGATCTGGGATGGCAAATTTGGTGTCGCTTTCTATGATAATAATCGATAGACAATGAATAACCTTTCGTATGGACATTTGCTCCATGGCCGATGAAGGCCTTCGCTATCTCGGCATGGCCATACGTAGAAGCAGATCTCAGTGACAAATCTTCAACCGTGTGAGTTTTGCCGTCTCTGTACATCACGTAGCTCTCACCTTTCGCAATAGAGGCCGGTCCTTGCTTGAGAAGATGCTCGACGACATCAAGTTTTCCTTCAACAGATGCATTTACAAGTTTCTTCCCAACTTTTTTCGGGCGTCTCTCCAGAAGGGTTTCTCCGAGGTCACGAAGAGGGACCAATAAGAGGAGCAGCGCCAACGTCTGGCCAAATGTCCACGCTGTGTCACCGCCGTCTAAGAGTAACCGCCGATTCTTCCTTATCGTGATCTCGGTATCGGCAAGTACGATGATATTGACAATGGCCAATACCGCGAGACCAGCCGAGATCTGAGCAATACTTAGCAGCTGGGAGGGGCGTTTAGAGCGCCATCGGTTGTACAGTGTAACAGGCCCGAGGAAGAAGATGATATGGACGACGAGGTTCAGAATTGGGGTCAATAGGATGCTGTATACCAGGAGGGACCAATTGCGCAACCCTGGCGATGCGAGGTTGACCTGCCTGCCTACAATCATTAGAGTTGCGGATAAAGAGCAGGAAGGCGAATGTCCAAAGGTAGCAGGGCGACCCCATAGCCAGATTCCAACGGCAGCCATGAGAGTCAGGTGGATAGAGCCGATGCTGAAGACTGGGTTCTTCAAAGCCCTCTTCGACTCTTGGACGAAAAAAGAGAGGTTCGTTACACCCCGATGCGAGTCTTCATTGGCCTGAGATTCAGAGTCACGTACACCTTTACTTGTTTCCCCGTCTTTCTTCCCGTCCTTTGTACTTCGCTTTTCTCCTGTAATCCCTTTTTCCTCTGGACGACCACTTTGATTTGGAACTTCATCCTGCTTTCGCCTCTCAGCTCGAAGCCCTGCGCGGTGGTGAACGTAGAGCAGAAAGTATATGAACAAATTGGTATTATTCATCCAGCTGAGGTTGAGGATGATCGCGGCGTGATAGTTCGTGACCCCTTCGGTCAAAGCTTGCACGATGGTCGAAACGAGGATAGCGAAGGCAGTAATAAGGATCGTAGTCGATTGAGTCTCCAGTGTGTCCAGTTCAGTAGGTGACACTTCCTTATCGAGGAGAGCAAAGATGGCAGGGCCAAAGCTGAGGATATTCTGTGCATAAATGGCCGTTCGTACGCCAATACCAGAGATGTCTGGATTGGAAGCAATACAGCTTCCTACGGATGCCATAGTAAGCAGTTGGGGAAGAAAGGAACGAAGGATTGACGAGCGCCTGTATTACGAACGCCGAGAGAGAAGGAGTACAATGCCCCTTGACGTTTGTGGGCGTTGGTGACAGTGTCCGTCTCTCGGACATTGCTAATCAAGGAAAACACGAGGCCGGATATCGACGCCCACACAGACCTAATATGGCGCCTTCCAGAGCACACCGTGGTTGATTGAGCGTCAACTGTGGCCAGGAAATCTCTGGCAACAGCTGAATGGCAGGTTCAGGGAACTCGATACCGTCGGACTATCGAGCACAGAATACGCACTCCCTCCGGGATTAGAGCACAATTTCAAATGGGTACCAAGGAGTGTTCGTGCCCATCGTGAGTTTTTCCTTGCACTGCTGCCGAGCCTCGTTTACGTTTGTGGGTCCACCCATGGGATCTCGGATCTGGTCAATGCCGAAGTCAAGCATGTAGTCGCTCACGGATGGATCTCTCGGAAAATGACACTGATCGATTGCTGAAGAGATCGGGACATTCGATACGTACGGGAATGCGTTAGATCCTTCCAGCTTCCACCACACCTAACGCCTTCGTCGTCTTTCCGCAACCTTGTCCCAGAGGACATCTTCGCCGGAATACTCCCAGGACTACGTCTTCCTTATCCCATCCTGACTGACCAGCCATCCTGGAGTTGGGAGAAACCGCAGTTTGGGGAATGGATCGAAAATTGAATGGTTTCGCGCCATGATCGTGGAGGTGTACGCGTTGGAAGGTATCATGTGGAGTGCGTCGGCGTTTCCGAGGTGTGATTGACTGTCGTTCAATGGGCTGATGGGCGAGAACAAGTTTTGAATGGAAAGGATCACCACCAAAGCCGGGATCGACCTTCCTGCCGGATTTCACCTCGACAATCAACCCTCAGCCCCAATCACGTTCACGTTCACCTAAATGGTCTATGTCGATGTAGAGGGAAGGAGCGAAGGGCGTGTGATGATAGATGCGTCGTCAATCCGAGACCAGAGGCGCGAATACGGTGGCCAACGACCTCCAACGCAGATTCGGTAGGAGACTAGGGCCATCAGAATTGAAGTATGCGTTATCCAGGTAGGCCTGCGATTCTTGAAAGCGAAGACGTTATAAAGGCAACGAGAAGGATATGGCAGGATGTGAGATCAAAGAACTGGGATATGGCAACCAGAAGCGTCTGCATAATCTTGCGACCACGAACGAAGGGTTGTGGACGTTATGGCTGAGTTCTGGTCTCTTCAAGGCCGCATTGACGAGATCCGAGCGCTAAGTGCTGAGTTCCTTCCCTGGTGCATCCATTCATCGTCTTGAGGTGCGACGACGATGCTCAACGGAGCAAAGTGGGAGCACATGGACGGCGTGAAGCCGCCGGTACCGTTGGCATCTCCATGACCTCAATTCTACATCTCATTGACGGGAGGTGGAGAGAAGGCAGAGTTTGAGAAGACTGTCGGGGAAAACGAAGCGTTGAGTGCCCAAAGATAGAAATATGAATGAGACAAGCCAGCTTACTTGTTGATGTATGAATCCAGTCGTTCCTGGCACGCCCATCACTCATAGCTGGGTCCACTTCCGACGGCTACGTAATACTCCCTCACCAACAATACAACGTTCTTCATCTTCGCCAGTCTCCTACACTGCAGTGGTCGGAACGTATAACTGAGACCAGAGCAGGGATCCCAATCTAGAAAATGAGAGAAACAGTCAGAGAGCCAAGAACGAGATAATAGAAGAAAGCTCCGTACGTTCGCGACCACGAATAGTAGGAGCACTCTCAAATAGATTGCCCTCGCACGTTGTGGGTTAAGAGACACTTAAGAGCTTGTTATCGCCTCGGAGTAGACAGGTCGGTAGAAGGAATATCGGACGAAGGCCTCCGTAAATGTATCTTGTTGGCGACAATAGGAAGCGACACGGTGTGTGTTGGTTCCAGCCAGGTAAACGTTGCGAATGAGTATGAAGAGACGAGGCAAGAACTGCGAAAAAGCGGAGATTTGAGATGGACGCGCCGGGGGAAAGGTTCCAACGACTTACGAGCCTAAATCATGAAATTTGAGTTCTCTAACGCTTCCCGGTGGCCTGTGGTACGATACCCCAGAAAGGAACGATTTGGCGCCACGAGAAGGAGTCTGTAAAGCGAACTGCGTAAATAGGACAGAAGCAGGCGAACGAAAGGAAATTCAAGCACCTCTCCTCATAGGAATGACGAAGTCTGGTCCTATCCCTCCGTCTCCCTTATACACCAATCCTACATCAAATTCAGCTGGTTACCAACCTCATCAACCTCGCACATCCGGCCACCTCCATCCCTTCTTCTCCCGCGCATATCCCCCGTCGTCGATGCTGTGGTCTTTGGTCGGGAGGTCCCAGTGCTGGCTTTTATTGTGGGTGCTCACGTTACACGACCCAGAGGCGCCGTGAAGGGATTCAAGGAGTCGTGTACCCAAATCGACTCCTCTGTGCCTATCTCCAGCGTTCGGGATAGACAGGCCCAATTTTGCCGCCCCAAATGTCGATATGTTCGGAAAATGTCGAGGGGAAAGGGATGTCGAGGGAGAGTTGGTCGTGATGATGACAGGAGGATAGCACTCGCGTTACATGCCGAGTTTTCTCGATGACGAGGCGAGGTTCAGGGGAGGAGCTGCTTCAGCGAAATAAGAAAGTCGAGTCATGAAGGAGGCCGGAGTTGAACCAAGAGAAGATGTCCGGAGAGGAGAGGCGAGGCGAGGTAGATATTCCGTTCAAGGGTTCCGAAAAATAACGAGCGGAAGAAGGGGAATTCGGTCCCTGTCGCGAGAATGACAAGGTTGACATCCTACATGTTAACGGTAGAGGACGGAGCAAGGTGGGCCTTGGATAAGGATGACGCGATAGAGAAGCTCTACGAGAGAGATGAAATGAACGATACGAAAAGGGAGGGAAAGATAGCCAACTCACGAAAGACTGATCACACAGCACAGGCTTCTAGAGCGTGAAGTGTGTGAAGCGAGGTTCTCATGACGGAGTTATACCCAATCGTTGGCTTCCATTGGCGGAGATCAAGTGGAGGATGAGATAGTCGGACTGGGCACAGTGAATTAGAGGAGATATGCGAAGTCCTATGAGCAAAAGACGGAACTAGTCAGTCGAGGGCTGAAACAACCAGAAACCCAACATACGTCTCTACCAATGTATCTTCCACACTTGACGACAGCCGTCCTTTGAGCACATAAATCCTTCTGCACATAAGCTTCGATGTTCTGGTCACAATCGGAAAGCACTATGGAAAGGAGGCATGAGATAAGTAAGGAAAGACAAACGGCAGAAAACCAACTTACGTTCACGAGATTCCGCAGACATTTAGCAGAGTAGCAGCGTTCCCAACAGTCAGATACGTTTTACGGCATTATCTAAGACGTATGACGATGCTGGTAGAGGAGATTGACGACAGAGAGAACGAGACGGCAAAGGCCGGAAGTAGCACCGAGCGTGACCTGACAGTGACAGGCGCTTAGCACACCATCCTAAACTTTCCTCGATCTTTCAACTTCGCTGTGCCAGCAAACGCTGCACACGCCTGCTCATAAAATGGCTCAAAGAGCGCCTGCAAATATAAAGCTGCGGTTGACAACATCATCAACTGTATATGAAAGCCGCAGATGCAGTACGCTGTTGGTTGCGGCGGATATCCGGCCCTTTGGCCGATCAGAGATGTGCTCTTGATCACCAGCATGGTGAATGACACGCAATATACACGAGGTTCATCGATAACCAGGAAGTGTCCTCATTGTTAATACGTACTGTCTCGACCAATTTTCTCTAGATCATTCTACAATCCATCCCTAAGTATTTCCCCTTGAGTCGAACCCAAGTACCATAGTATGGCATCACAGTACCGCATCTCTTCTGCGTAACCAGCTACTAATATATAAAAATAGTAATGGGCACTCATGCGAACTTTGATCAAAATAATATCCATGCTGAAGGGGACGTCCACTTTAATATCTCAGGAGGTGTTCGCAATCACACCTTCGTGGATCCTCAATTGGTGTGTAAATCGACTATTACTAGCACGTAGTTCGCTTCTCACCAAGGCTACATCTAGTTACTTAAAGCTTGTCGGGATCGCAATGTCCACTACGTAATGGAGCTCCTAGATCATCTCAAAATTAGCGATATCAATTATGCGGATTCCACTGACTGCAACAATACAGCACTCCATCTAGCAACTACCGCCAACTGCATTGACATTGGGTACATATCCGTAGGGTCGCAGCGGTCAGATTTCAGAATGTTAGGCTACAGACCTCAATAAGCGAGCAATGCCGTGGATGCGGCTTGATGTCCCTAAGGCTTTTCTCCACTTTTGATGGGAAATGGGTCTGGATAGATTTTGAGTCTGTAGACCCCTCCCGACCCCTCTTTCAGACGAGAATCTGTCCAAGGACAGACTTTAGACCCTTATCACTTCCTTATCCGGCTAGTTTGCGATCAGTCCCTGAGGCTCTTACACCTTATTTGATGGAATTGGGGCAAATGTTGGAGTTTCGAGCATTTCCTTTCCCACGTCCTCTCTTCTCTTCGGTCAACTTCGACTTGGTCATGGATTGGACGTTGCTCGATATTTCTGACCTTTCAGTCTCCGCCATCACTCGCTTATGGCCTGTATTCTGCATCTATCCTCGGCGACCCTACGGATAAGTACCCATTATCGAGATATTACTCGGTCGCCCCCTGATTGATGTCAATTCCAGAAACAATGAAGGGCGAACACCGCTCATCCTGGCCTCCGACCTCGGATATAGCGGCATTGTAGCCTTGTTGCTCGACAAACCAGGTGTCGATGTGAATACACCCCAGACATCGGACTATCAGAATACAGCTCTCACTCTTGCGTCGTTTAACGGCCACACAGAGGTTGTACAGCTACTCATCCATCATGGAGACACCAACGTCAATATTCAAAATGGTCGAGGCTCAACAGCTCTCCTGCGTGCGTCCTCGAAAGGGCACGCAGAGGTCGTACAGTTATTGCTTAACCAGCCAGGTGTCAAGCCCGATATACAGAACATATCTGGCGACACGGCACTCATTTCCGTCGCGCGAAATGGGCACACAGAGGTTGTACAGTTATTGCTTAACCAGCCGGGCGTCAAGCCCGATATACAGAACATATTTGGCGACACGGCACTCATTACCGCCGCGGAAAAGGGGCGCACCGAAGTCGTACGGACATTGCTATGCCACGGCGTCAACCCCAATTTACAGGACAAATATGGCAGTACAGCACTCAGTTGTGCCTCCTCAAAAGGGCACACAGAGGTGGTACAGTTGTTGCTTAGCCATCCCACCACGAACCCCAATTTGCCCGACAATACGCGCTCGACACCTCTAGTGCTTGCATCTCAAAAAGGGCGTACAAAAGTCGTACGGTTGTTGCTCAACCATGAAGAGCTCAACCTTCACGCTCAGAACCAGTATGGCAACACGGCTTTTGCTTATGCTGCGAAAAATGGACACATGAAGATTGTACGGTTACTACTCGATCGCTACGACATCAACGTCAATACACGAAACCAGGGCGGAGGGACACCCCTGATGCTTGCCTGTGGACAAAATCGCATAGCGGTTGTGCGCTTATTACTCGAGCGATGGGGCATCATTCCCATGGAGACTCACTTATGTAGAGGCAATATTTTTCGGAATGCGTTTTGCGATGACAGAGGACGCTTTTGGAGTGCGAAATGCGCAGGATATGCGTGTTTATCAGAGTGCTGGCTAGATGATGCCCATATGGGCAGGACGCGATCCTACATCCGGGATGTTCAAGGGAAACGGGGGTAGGGCAGGTTAAGGTCGACAACGGTGGGTTACGAGAGGGAAGACAACGAAGGAATGTTGGGAAACGTCAGGAATCTGGAAGATGCCTGGTTTGGGATAGGAATATAGGATGCTCCTAGCAGAGTTCGCGATCTTTGATGAAGCGGTCGTATGCTTCTATGTATTCACGTGTTTTATTGGTAGATAATGTATTGATAACTAATATTAGCATGAATATGAAGCGAAACAATGTGCTCGGTCCCAAAACAGAAAGGTAAGAAGGGTAAGGGATCATCGATCATCTTGGACCATAAGTGCCTTCGACCCAATCTCTCCCCACCAACCTTCTTAACTGCATTTTTTCCTTCAGAGCGAGCGATAATAGATCCTGTCGGCTTCGTTCAGGTTCAAACCCGATAGTGGGAGCAAAGGCCGGCGTGAGGGAATGGCATGGTGTCCACCGTGGCACTAGCAGAAGTAATTGTCCCGATCATGAGACTTCAGTACGAGTTCATGGACGGCTCCATGAGAGTGCAGTGACCTGTTCCCGGAACACGACACCCGAGTACGTAGCTCAAAAGAAGAATGGTGACCCGTTCTGAGATGCCGGGAGGATATGCCGTCTCAATGAGGCGCCAATTGCGGGAAGGGTTGGGTGTTACATGAGATATTGTTCTCTCAAATGTTCGTCGAACCGAGCAGGTGAAACAAGTGGAGCAATTGAAGATGAAAGTGGGATGAGCGAGGACGTGTTCATCATAGCTTGGTTCCTTGCGTTTTCCTCAAGCCCACCTTAGATGCCAAGCGCTCGAGATGTTTTCATAGATATCTCCCTTCGTTCGCCCCTAAGGTGGCCTCAAGTATGAAATAGGCGCTAAGTTTCCGACCGGAAGAGAACACCTCCACCCCGTTTAGGTGAGGATGAGGATGAGGCTCAACAATCGTGAGAGGGTGGCAGACTAGAAACACCCTACTATGGGAACGGTGAGCGGGTGGAGAAGTAGGGGAAAGAGATCTAGTTCACCGGCGGAGGTACGACAAATATGACTGGGCCGCTACTGAGACAAGGTATGCGTCAGAAGACGAAAGGCGACGGAAGTTTGGATGCCTCACGTTCATAATACGAAATACGATCACGAAGCACCAGTCTTTCACCTCCACTAAGTCCTGCATCGTACATGTTGCGATCAGGAGCGAAAGGGCTACGGAAAGTTGAAACATCAGTAGAACGAGCGAGATGTGAGATAGAAACAGGACGTGCATGGTGCATTCGATGGATCGTCGCATAATAATCGCATCAGCACTAGATGAAGCAACATACTACATTTGCGCGTTAGTTTGCTCTGTGCGTCATGTGGCCATCACGTAATGCAAGCCAAAGTTCATATCCGCCAAACACAGCGAATACTATTCCCAGCAGGGCTTTGCGACCCCAAGACCGGTTCTATCGTTTAAGGTATGGATGCGACCTCAACCTCCCACCAAACCAAGGGTAGATTCAGAGAAGACTACACAGGAAAGAGAAGTAATGAGTAAGAAGTTGCGGGTGGCGAATAAAACGAACCGGCTCACCAATGGACGTCTATGAACGTAGATCCTGTCCTGCCCACTTTCCTCCTCATCGCTCGTTCTCTCCTTACGACAACGCCTATCCTCTACCTACGACCAATTCCGGAGGAACGGTTCTAATCTACGAGGAAGAAGGCGTCAGAGAGATGAAGATAGTGCAATTGATGGTCTCGTACATTCGCAACCGTGAGGAACGAGAACTACCCTCAATGAATCTCTGAATCGTGAAGTTGCATCAGCAACGGCAGTGCTTGACCGAGATTCGTTAGAACGGCTCTCAGACTGAGGACTCGAATTTCGGGTATCTTCCTAGCAGAGAGGCGAGGATTTAAAAAGCCTCGGAGGAAAGAGGCAGGGAGAAACTATGAAAAGAGTGACGAGTAATGAGAAAAGAGGCCTGAGGAAGCAGGCGAGTAACCCACCATGATCTCATTCGCTTCTACTCCGCATAACAGCCAAGAACCCGCGCTCCTCCTAGATCATCCACTCCCTCGCCGACTCCAGGCATGTACCAAGCCTCCCAATCCCCCCCGATATCTCTCCCTTTCCATTCTGATTGGATCTATTGACGACCCGAGTCGTGTCGACCAAGTTCGCAGGAGAATTGAGAGATATTCTCCAGTTCGACGGTATGGGACAGGGAGCTCGTTGTCGCGGTACGAGCACAGGTGTGAGACGACCGATGGGTGGATGGCGTGTAAACCGCGGATGCGTGAATTCGTATTCGTGGTAGCCTTCACCAGTCAGAGCCTCGCCCCCTCCACCCTAATCCTACACCCCCTCCACACCGAAGAACCCATTCTCCAATCCCTCTCCCACCAATCGCCATCAAACAACTCCAACTCTCTTCCGTCCATTCCCCGAACTTCCTCTATCCAGCAGCTAGGCCCAATGCCGGCTCGGACGACCGTATCCTGGTTCCCTCCACACTGGCATCGGTGAGATGGGCCGGACTATTCCTCGTCAGGAAGAGGGAAAGCTGGTGCAGGTCAAGGTGATGCTCGGGAGATAAACGTCGCACTAGAGATTCGGGGTGTCGACGTATACATGAGTGATGATGACGAATCTAAGCAGTGCAGAAGACCAGAGGCCACGGAGACACGACGGAGGGATGCCTATGTGACGAAAGGCAGCCACAGAAGAATTGTGGAGGTGCCAAATAGTGGTTAAAATCGGGATCGACCTCTACATCGATGGTAGAGGAGAAGAGGGCGGAGGTCATGGAACGGGGTACAGTGTATGGTGTCAAAAGCTCCGTCGTAGCAAGAGGAAAGATAGATTTTGAGATCTTCCTATTGCCTTGAGGCCTGGATGACGTGACGCAGGCATAATGTAGAGGGAATGAACGAGGCCCGGCGTGTAAGGCGGCAATTCTGGTCGGATGGTGAGATTCCATGATATGAAGGTACAGGAGGGAGTGTTGTCGTAATACGAGGATGAGCGTGAGACGGTGGTGTGCGGTATGATGCGTGGATTCGTCTTCAAGGAAGCTTTCGCCCAATACACCCCCTCCCTTCTTCTTCCACCAGAATTCCACGCCCCCGAACATGCCTCTCTCCTCCTCCCGCTCCTCCTCTCACACGAGCCCAGCACTCCTATCCCCGGTCCCAGAACTCTATAGATACACCCATGGGTACCTGAACTTCCGCATGACACGAACGCGGCCTGGTCAGGTTCTTCCTCATCTGGTGAGAGAGAACGAGGGGAGGAAGCGATGGAGGAGAAGGTTGTGTATATCAAGACGATGCTGGACTTATGAAGATCGCAGGACAAGGTCGATATCTGGACTCTTAATGATGAGGAAGTGTCGCGAGGAAGTGTTTCCTCCGATGACGAACATCAACTAGGGTCGATTGATGCAGACCAGAGATGGTGTGAAGCGAGGAGGGGCGAGATAGGTTCCAAGAGACAACGATGGGAGAAGGCGTTGAAAACCGTGGACTTGCAGCCGAAAGAGGGGATTTCAGGATGAGCATTGTACAGTGTCTCGATGTTGGGGAAGAGGAGAGAGGGAGATCGTGTAAGGTGAGGAATACGACGACGGGTTGGAGTTCCGCGATGGAAGCCACATCTTGAGGTGTCCACGAAGGAAATAATTAGGATGTCGTATAGTAGAAGCGCCTGGAGCGTCGGTAGAGGTGGTGCTGTCAGAAAGTGGAAAGATCGAGGGAATCGAAGTTGGATTTCGGAACGGCCTGTACAAAGGGCAAGAAACGAGCGAGTGAGCGAATAAAGACGAGAAGGGAAGCCGGAAGTGACTTACGAATCACTTCTACTGACGCCACACAGTTATAACCTCTAGGATTTCAGAGCCACCCCCTGAAGACGTCGTCATGAGGATAGGAGATGCGCGAACTTCTACACCCAGGAACAAGTTAGACGACGCACACAAGCAACGAAGGAAACAAGCAACATACGTTCACGAATCACAGTATCTCAATGGCCCGCGTGTCTCCATCCTCCCCCACCCATGTATGCGTTCGCGTCATCGAGTCGATGCCGTGCTGAGGATTGAGAAAAGGCCTAAACAGGAGATGAACGAGATAGACGAGAGAAGAGAGCAAACTGACTCACCCGTCACCAAGCCTACGGGAGAATGAGAGTCTCCTCCCAGTTACGGCGAGTTTTCATGACGTATGATGATATTCGAGAGGTGAGCGAGATGTGAGACAGAAACGAAGATCGATCAACACACTCAAACACAACGCGATCACCTGCCTTGCGCTTACCTAACCTAACCTAGCAGGAGTGATTCCTTCGAATCTCTTGCATGGCAGGGCACAGGAATCTTCGGGAAACATCATTCGGAGCGCCCTGGACCCATGTTGGCCTCAACCAATCTTTCGATGTTTGCGATGGTTGAGGAGAGAAGAACTCAGGCGCATGGCCTAGACCCATCAGCGTGACTGGCCGTGACCACGTAATGGGCGCTTAGCAGCGCTTATGCCGTCGTCACCACTCCTTAGCTTGATCCTCGACCACCGAGCCGGACCATTTCGCATTCTTGGTGCCGCACACCCAGCATCTGACAGGCGACGAGAGTTAAATAGGGGAGGCTTGAGTTCCATTTGCAATTTTAGGTATACTTTCGCTTATAGCACTTCGTTATCTTCTAGGAGACTGCGCGGGCTGATTATTGCAGACTAATGTTGAAACTTTGAGGCTTGACGCACTACGACCTACCCCTAACCCGTCTATTAGGCTAGGCTCTTCCGCTACCATGCCTTTTCGCTGCTGGCTTTCTTGACTCTTAACTGTCTCTCTATGGCACCTTGCTTACTTTGTCTTATGGAAATCTGATCTCCTGGATTCGCATCCGGGCCGCTTTAGGTTCCTAGCGAAGTAACTATTGAAGGACGGTCTGAACCTCAGCGTGCCCGAGGCCCTTCCCCTTTTTTGCCGCCATGACTCGGCACTGCTTGTTTACTTCGTCTTCGCTGTGCTTCTATTGCTCTACTAGCGGTCTTTGATAGCGTCTACGGTCCTATCAATCTGAGATGGATTCAACGTCGCTTCATCGTCTAAGAACAATTTGAACCCAACGCTCGAGATTTACTAGTAACCCTACAGCTCTGGTATGTTTCACCTCCTCGATTGTGCAGACCGATTTTTCTTCTAGCCTGCATTTAGAGTTGAGTACGAACTGCTAGAACCAACCCAAAACCTCGACTCGTCAGGGCCACACCTTGAAATATCCTCTTTTCGCGCGGAACTGGGATAAAACTTGCAGTCCCAGATGCAGAAACGAATTTTCCGAATTTCTATTACGATTCAGAACATCGGACTCAACAGCAAGGCAGACCTCCGGAGGCAGCTCGCATTCTTCACAGGAAGGTTTGTTCTCGCTTGTCGTCATATGCCGAACGATTTTCAAGCCATAGGCCTCAGAATCCATGGGTTTGTACAAGGTCGATACAGAGTACCTCGCGGGCCTTCTCAAGTTCGATGGGTTTGCGAAGGGGGCGTCTGATGTAACCATCAGGGCGAACTGACCTATATGAACCTTCAACGGCCTCGACGAACTTTATACCATCTCGTACGCATGGCTCTGATGCTATCATGACTTTCGCTGCTGGCTTTCTTGACTTTTCTCTGTTTCTCCATGGCTTTATTCCCAGCCTGTTACAGTGCCTTAGCCTACGTGTTCAAATGTATCAAAGCTAAACCGAGTCCGCTCGAGCTCGATTCACGATTCTAGTATACTTTACCTCCCTTACGTGCGTACCAGGGCTCACCCACGTCAACTTCCGCTCTAGCTTGCGCCTAGGGTTATACCCTCCCGAATATACGCACGACCGTATGCGTGCAGCCGATGCCAACCCCAAAACTCAGCAACCCACACACACCGTGTCATCTTCTCTTCAAGGCTTCGCGCTTCAGACTGGGACAAAACCCGCCATCCGCGGAAACTGATCGCGCGAACTTTCTTACCATTCCAACCATCGGACTAAACAGACTCCATGAACCTCTAGAGGTGGCTCGCCATCTTCGTAAGAACGCCGTCGTCATCCACTGAACGATCTCCACCTTGAACGTTCAGAATCTCTACCAGGTCTGCGATCGTATCTCTTCCGTATACCCTATTAGCTCGACTGTTTCGTTTCACGATATGAGCGATGCTAGTAGATTCTGAGGATTATTCAGGATGCGGTAACATCTGACCCCTTCTATTATCTTCTCTATTATCCTACTCCAGATCAAGTGATTGCGTACTATATTACCGTATCTCGCTTGTTTGTAGTCTACACCTTGCTATATCACCGTCGAGTCGACGTTCGTTGAGCCTTGCTACCGCTCCGAGTGCACCTCCGGCCTCTCTCTACTAGTACCAAGGCATGATGGCGTGTCATACCCCTTTATAGATCGTTTCAAGAGTGAAGGGTGAGGTTGTACGATTGGGAATAGGATCTGATACGACTACCAGCGGCTCGTCAACCTTACCAGGGAAACGTTTCTACCATAGTATGGTATTGAGGCTCCGGAACGCGCATAAGCTGTGGGTGAAGCACTGGTGGCAATCCTAGCACGCCTCATCGGGAATGTCGACCAGAAGTGGCCCGAACCTGCGATGGATCGATATTGAGACGTGTGTGGCCGTAAACCGGGTGTGCCCTGTCACTCTTTCTCTACTCAAGGCTCTGCATCCTCTTTGAAACTAACCTCCGCTGTGACCATGGTCGTCAACATCGCTTGTCATAATAACTAATGGGGCGGTTCTCAATTTTCTCCGAACTGACAATTTCGAGCCAGGATGTCACACTCACCGTTCGCCCTATTCCATACCTTTGTAGGCGTTCTCACTTATGGCGTTTCCGACGCAATGTTCTGATAGGACGTCGTACTTTCCTTCTTCATTGGTCGCATCGGCTTCTCCGCCATGCTCACGGCTACAGTAGTTTCCATGCTCTTTATGCCTTGTTCGATCCACCTCTGGCCTGCTACGCTCGCCTGCCTTTGGATGCGATATTCATTGGGCAGTTACATTAGGTAGAGGTACATTAGAATCGTTGGTATATTCGGTGGTGCCGTCTCAGCGTCCGATAGTCAACGGCACCAAAATCAGTAAGATAATTGACAACATCCAGGTGCTGAGCATCTTTTGCGCGGTGAAAGGCGGTGTGACCAGAGGGTTCTGGCATCAAATTTAGCGATGGGCGCCCGAATAATAGACTACATAGGGAGTTACCTTGTGCATGCATGTCGGCACCATGTTCGACGAGATACTCGACAATAACTAAATGTCCGGCCCCTGCTGCACGGATGAGTGCAGTACGCCCCTCTTTGTCTGCGAATACGATATCAGATTCGCCGTAGATTGAGCCCAGAAGAACCTACACACCTGTTGAGTTAACTTTTGTTCCATTACCAATCAGGAGCTGCACGATGGCGAGCTGGCCATGTCTGGCTGCCGCTACGAGAGAATGCGCTAATGAAGATTCGTTAGCGACTTCTTTGTTTCAATCATGCTTTCGTACCTTTGGCATTCTCAGAAGCGCCCTGCTCAAGCAGATACTCTGCAATCTCCACCTTCCCCTTCTTTGCCGCATCCAGTAGTTTCTTTCCGAACCTTTTAGGACGCTTCTGTAAGATCATCTCCAGGAGATCACGTAAGGGGACTAAAAGCAGCAGAAGTGCAAGTGTCTGGCCGAACGTCCAGTATGTATCCCCTTGGTCCAGGAGATGCTGGTTCCTGCTGATAGCCGTCTCGGTGTCAACAATAAAGATAATATTGATCGCCAGCAAAAACATCAATCCAACGACGACAGGCGCGGCACTGTGTCTTTTGTTGGGGAAACAGACTATGCGGTCATTATATCTCCTAAACAGCTTGGGGAGGACTGTCATGGGAATTGCCAGGTTCAAAATAGGACAAACTAAGATGCCATAGATGACGAGCGACCAGCGTCGTAAATTTGACGAATTGAGTGAGATTTGTTCGCCTAGGACCACGATTGACGCTGAGAGAGCACAGGTTGGCGAATGATTAAAGCTGGATGGACTCGACCATAGCCAAAGGCCAACGCACGACATGAGGGTTAAATGGAAAGATCCTATCCAAAGAACTGGGTTCTTCCACACCCTTCGGACCTCTTTGTCCCATCTTTCGCTGTCTTCATCGACTGCTACGGCTTCCTGAAACTCTGATCCTACTCCCTCTGTCGCCTCCCAAGGTATGCCTATCCGGTGATGGACATACAGCAAAAAGTAGATGAAAAGGTTCGTATTGTTCATCCAGCTAAGGTTTAGGATGACAGTCGCGTGGAAGTTTATCAGTGTACCTGTGCAAGCTTGCACGATAGTCGAAACAAGAATGGCAAAGGCTGTGATGAGGATGGTCGTCGACTGGGTTTCCAATGCCTCGAGCTCAGTTGGAGTGACCCTCCTGTCGTAAAGGGCGAAGATTGCTGGAACGAAGCTCAGAAGGTTCTGAACATAAATTGCTGATCGAACGCCAATGCCAGCAATATCTGGGTTGGATGGAATACAGGGAGACATGGTGGGCGGATAGGGGGATGGAAAAACTTACTACGGTGGCTTTTTGACCACGGGAAGCAACATGTTGCCTAGCCATGATTCCATGCGACTTCGTTTCTCTTTGTACTTCATGCGCATGGTGTTCTGTTGTATTTTTCATTCGACAAGGAATTATCTCATAGTGATCATCAGAAGACAACCAAAAGTCGTCAGTTGCTTCGTAAAAAAGAGACGCAGAGCGCTGATATTTGGTCGCGATCTGCCTTTGGTGCTAACCATTGACAACCTCACCTCGGGGTTATTGTATCGGCGTTAGGTTGAAACCTGATGGAGGTGTTGTATTGGCACCGGCATTTGCCGATGAACGATAGATCCTTCGTGACAGGAATCTAGCCAGATGGTGGGTATGTAACTATGGAATGGTAGCTCCCACGCGAAATCAGAAAGAGAGCGACGAGTAAAACGGAGCAAGTTCAAGGATGTGTGCAGTAGGCCTTGAACAAATTGTACTGGCCCGGGAAGGCATGTAATGGTGAGGTAGGGCGTACTGGTACACCCATGTACTGCGAGAAATTGGTTGTGGTTATTGTCAACGAGCTACGTATACAAGAGCCAAGAGGACCGCAATGCGAAGGGAATTCCGGAGACAGCGAACACGAGAACAAGATAAGGACAACGATAGAACAAGAACGAGCATAGCTTTCTGCCTCCCGGACAGTTGTTATCACCGCCTTACATTCAACTCTCGTGCATCTGTGGCGTCGTCGTATGTTGCAGACCAAAATCGGAAAGCTTCAATGGTACGGAAAGAGTGGCTGCCGTCATCGCTTCCCTCGTGCCATCGCGTTCCATGCCCGTTAAGCCCCTACATCACCTCTAACGTGCAGGCAGAGTCGAGATGGCCATGCGGTGGTGAACGTCTTTGAAACGACGAACATGGCATTGGAGGATGATACGAAACGTCGCATGAAGGGATTCGCGTGAGGTAGTTCTGAGCGAGTGTTTGTTCGACCGTTTCTCGCGTTGCCGTCTCCATGGCCATCTTCTCCACAGTGTTCCGACCCTTCGATAAATCGTACTCCCACTCCTGGTAAACTCGCCTATGGCACTCCTGGAACACCGGATATGCGACCGTAGACGAGTATTTGTCAGTCGTACCCAGCTGGGAGGAGGAAGCGAGAAACCTGTGGAGGAAAGGCGACGTAGAATCGGGGTGAGACTGAGAGTAGACCGGTCGCATGCCTGATGTCATCAAGAACATCAACCATGGGAACCCGGCGAGAAAACGGTCACACTCGAAAGAATCAGGGTGAGGTGAAGCCCTGTGGGCCCAGAGAATGAGATACCACAATTCTCGCATACTGCGATATTGATGGGGGAAGATCGTGGGTATCGAAGAGTCGTAGAGCGAGGTTTGATGCGAATAAGAGGGTCTATCGAAAAGAGAAAATATGTGAGATTGAAGGAACGAAGCAAAAAACAGGCTCGCTCGCACATAACTAATAATAAGAACGAGGCACTGGGCCAGCATCTATGGACATGAACACCCAGAGCCTTTTCAGCAAACGGTACGTCGACATCGCGTACGGTGAAATCGCGGCATCCAGTGGAAGAGGTATACGCAGGTTCCTCGGTAAAGTGGCGTGTCGAGTGGGCGCCCTTACTACGGCTTCGAAAGATGTTGTACGCTACACAGGAGCAGTCAGCTGAGGTCTAGAAATAACAAAACAACCGGCAACAGAGTCGCACAAAGATGAGTCCCATCTTCCATAATTTCCCTTCTACTCCTGTCTCGTCATGAAATACACCTGAAATTAGTGAGGGAAATGAGCGGAAAGGTGAAAAAGGTCAAGGGGCAAGGGAAGGGAAGGGAAGGACTTACATTGAGCCAGTTCTACAAGAAAATGGGAATACAGCCGAATCTCGGGGCCAAAGGACGATATTCCGACATTGAATCACCAGGAAGATGTAATAAGTCGTTAAGGTTTCTCTGACGTGGGACGCAAGAATCGTGCTGGAACTGCGAGCAGTCGAGAAGACAGGAGATGCACTCAGTCCTGTACACAAGGAAAGGAGCTATGAGCCGACGGGGTCTTGAAACGCAAAGAAAGTGGTAACTTACCTTTCAGAAACGCTGAGGCATCGACAAGAATAGCGCTAAGAAAGCGCTGTCGTATGTTGAACCGTAACCTTTCTCTCTTTCTATTCATCTATATGCCTAGATAACAAGCAGGAAAGCCTTGGGGAAAGCCGGGAAAGGATGAGCGAGAGGGAGAAGAAAAGAGGGGGAATCGACTCACCACAGCCGATCCTACGAGCAAACAGGAGTCCTCTCTCATCCTTGACGTTTTGAGCAAGGAGGATCCAAGCATTCTGAAGAGCGAAACGACGTGATGAGGCGGATTAAGAAAAACGAGAGAATTCATGATGAACGGGAGGGAGTAGGATGGATTTCGGCACATTCAAGCGAGAAGAGGAGAAGTATGACGGGCCGTAGTCTCTGAAGATGGCGACATTGGAAAACAGCTCCGAGGGGAGTGAACGGAGTAGAAATGACCGTGACGAGAGAGGATATGTTTGCATGTGCGTTTGGTGCGAAGTTCTGCATCCGGGGCCCAAGTCAGACGATACCCAGAAGCGATGAAGGAAACAAGCAACATACGTTCACGATTCACAATGGCACACATGCACACCTCCCAACGACCACTCCTTGTACTCCCACCCAGCCTTATGGGCATTACCGAGTCGATGATAGGATGAGGATCGAAAACCTGACAGGATTCAGTAACCAAGGAGATGAGCAAGACAAACAAGATGAACGAGAAAAGAGGCACCACTGACCTGAATTCATTCACGACTGAGTTTACAAGACAACGAGAGAGTTTTCCAAGCGCAGACGGGTCTCCATGACCTACAGCAGTATTCGAGCAGGAAGAGAGAGACGGTTCGAACGTCAAGCGAGGCGGCATTGATCAGCTTGGAAAGAAGATCCAACAAGCTTACATAATCAGAGCCTTTCGTTGATTGAGCCAAAGGGAACTTGGGCCGGAGGTCTAGGCCCAACAAGCAAGACAACCTCACGGGCGCTTAGCGGCGCTTCTGCTTTCTTGCCGTCACTCTCTTTCGTCTGAGCCTCGTTGACTCCCCAAACTTCATGGTAGTGACACCTGGTCAAGCTTTGGCCCGTGTGCGAGAAAATTACGCTGGGTGGTGCCGTTGACGATACATGATGCCCTGATGACGTTGTGGCTTGTGTCCTTGACCTTGGAACGTGCATTTCTCACTTCAAATGCTTCATATGTCGCTGACAGAACTCCCGGTTGGAGCCTCGCCTCTGTTCACAGCGATAATGCGGTGCCAGGTTCTGCCCGTGGTACGCAAGTAATGAAAAGTGTGACCGAGGACCCGCGTTCCTGCTTCCTGTAACTCCCTTACACCGATCTGAAACGGCCGAACGTTCCTCCATGACCTCTTCCCATACCCTCACGATCCAAATTGACCCCGCTTGCGGCCCCACACTGTGCCTAGCCAAAGGGATAACAGTAAACGAGTCACGTCGGAACTTCGGCGCCAACGTAGTCTTCTCGAGTATCCCGCCGAATGAACTGGGTGAGAACGTGAGCTTCGTGTGGAGGGACGAGTGGAGGGTGTGTGAGACGTATGGCTTCAAGGTGCGTTAACCTTCTCCGAGTCGTCATTGATTCTCATTGGAGAGAATGTAATTACGTATAGCACTTGAGAAAAGCCGAACCCTATACATATCCCGATTGCCACCCCGTTGCACTGGGTCAAACAGCTACCTTGGATAGTTCATACACCGATAGTACCACCACTCCTCCATTACCCACTTCACCTACATCATTCCAAGTTGCATTCCCCTGTGATTCCCCCGGTACTAGATACAAAACACGAACCGTCGTCGAGGTATATGACGCTCTCCATGAACGGTTCTCCCCTATCTTTGTATCTGATGAGATCCGTCGGGGCGATGAGATCGAATTTACACCGAATGCGAGGTGTTGGGTTTGGTTTGACGGGTTGTTGGAGGGTGGGAGAATGTTCAAGGAGGGGAAGACGCAGAGGTGGCCGTTTGAGGTTGATTTGAGCAAGGGGAAGGTAGTAAAATATGAGGATGGAGTGTGTGGGTATGCATGAGGAGTTAATGTATGCTTAGGAAGGTGCAGATGCGTATGGCGGAAATCGATTCGCCTCAGGTAAACGATTGCACGTGGATACTTGGTAATGGCCGGCACGAGCTCTATACAGATCGACGAATTCTTGATACGGTAGATAGACAGGATAATGGAATCCGACGACTTGGGGTTATGAAAATGAGAGTATTGCCTCACTTGCTTCACCAACCACCCCAGAGAAATAAAGAGAGGAATGACGAGAGGCTAAAGTCAGGCTGATAAGCAAAGAGTTAGCCCTTACCAGCCTTCTGGTGCATTCCCCGACCATGTCACTTCCTATTTTGTACCGAGAGTGCGCCCAAATCGTGGAGGTTCTAGGTATGACTCCTTGAGAGTTTAGCAGTGTAGGAGGGAAGGACAAAGAGTATTCGCCAGATTAACGTGATACAAATGACAAGGAGGGGTGCGGGGGCCCTTTGCGGCTGAGATGCGTGGAAGGGTGTTCACGGAAGTTTCGAGTACGAACAGCTGAAGCTAACAAGGGGTACAGCTTGAAAGCGTTACCTTTACTTGGTCCCCTCGCCACATATCGAAACAATGCTTCGTCATCGTCGTTGGAAATGAAAAACCAAGAATACTATTAGCTGCACTATACCCGACTAAGATGCCTTGTGGGAGTAGGGTTGGAGGGAACTATGGCGGAGAAAGGAAGATGAGGCCATAAGCGCTTCCAAGCGCCCGTGACCCCGTCACCAAAACGTCACTTTGACCTCGGGCCGAGCTCCCCGATGGCTTGATCAACGAAGGTCAGGTTGGATTAGGTAAGGCATCATCGTTTCTTTCTCCTCGCTCGATCTCTCCCGTTGGCTTCTGGTCTCCTGGAACATTGGAAAGAGTGGAATATTGGGATGCATCATGGAGACTCTCCTTCTCCTATAACAAAGCTCCTGCGTGAGTCGTTTATCTCTGTCGTTGCTCGTTCGTCTTGCTCATCTCTTCGTCTCCCCATCAAGAACTTTTCTCGATTCCAACCATCACATTAACTCAAGGATGCAGACGGGTAGATAAGTGGTGTCAGAAGGAACAGCTGGCAGGCCTACTGGAGGGCGCAGGCAGGTGATTCGTGAACGTATGTTTACTCCTTCCTTCGTCGCTTGTGCGTGTCGTCTAACTCATTCCTCCTCTCCTTAGCACTCCCCAAAATTGTGTCGCTTTCCTCCGGTACGGTGCGGCGTCATCTCACGGGTTCCTGCGCCACTAGTTGATATCGGCCAGCCGTGACTCGGTCTTTTCGCTCTTCTCTCCCTTCTCCCTATCGTGGTGTCGCAGAGGGATATGGTCTGGCATCGGATGTGGTGGATGGGATAAACGATCAACGAGGCGGGAAAGTCTAGCTCAGGCAGGGACGAGCGTGGAACTAGCTCTAGAGACTTCCTCCACGCCGTACAGTTAACGCTGAGCGGAAGCACGTCGACTTCTCCCGAGTTCGTGGTTTCCCGAGCCGAAGGTTTACCGAATCATGAAGATTTCGTCGTACCCTAATCTGGACTTGACGTGAACGTTCAACGTTCAGCGTCAGAGGTGTCTCGAATTTAGAAAGAGTGTGTCAGTTTCGCTATTGCCTTCTTCTGACACCTTCCTCATCGCATCTACCCTTTCTCTCATCAGTATAGGCCATACCCGCCGATCCTCCTATGCACCAGGCATTCCACGCCCCGTTCTCTCTCCCCCTACCTCCCCAACCGCCACCCACCCCAGACGTTAAGACCATTATTCTTATCATCAGCGCCATCACCATCGGCACCAAAACCACGACCACCAAAGTCTCCTGCCGAGAATTGCTCCACGCTATGCGCCTCACATCGATCCTCGGAATCCAACGCCTTGAAATGCCAGGACATCAACAGCCCCGAAACCTCGTTTCTCTCACCCATCGTCTGGTTCAGACCTCCCCTCGTTCGGTTCCTCGATTTCGTCGTAACGAGCCTGAAGTCAGAGTCTCGCGTTCATGATGGGCGAAACCATTCTACATTCGCGTCATCCATCGCAGGAGGATGTATATCTGGAGACTTATGAGGATTTTGGGCGTTGGGGAGGCGGAGCCGGAGGGGATAGGAGATCTCGAGCGTCTGGGATACGTCGAAGGATGGGAGTGATGGCTGGGAGAGGAGAGGAGAAAGGTCTGGGGACGAGGGAGAGATTACATCGACACGCCCCACACTTCAGCACCACGTCGGCTTCAAACTTGGGATTCCCAGCTCATCCACCGTCTCGTGAACATCTCGTCGTGCTCTGCATTTGACGTGCACATCGGAACCCTCACGCCAACGGGGCCTCCATACTTCACCCCTTCGGATTGGTGGGGAGATGCGAGGCTAGGTGGGAGGGGAAGGCGCGTAGGTGAAGCTGAAGGTGTGTCAAGAGGAATGTGGCGAAATGCCGGGCTGCGAGGTGGTCGAAGCGAAGAGTGGTTTAACCCAAGGTCGGTTTTCAGATTGTTGTTGGTATCGGACTGGTTCTAATCCTCCTTGTTCTTGTCCACCTTGCAGGGAATATAAGAGGAAAAACCGTGGCTCGCCTCTCGCCTCTCTAGAGTATGTTTACCTGGTTGGGGCGCTCGTGAACGTAAGTGACTTATAGCATCTTATTCTGGTGCTTTCTGAGTGTCTCTTCGGTTCATAGAATGCAGTGATACGGGAGGAACCCTTACGGGGTACGATCCAGTGACTGATATCGGAGGAGTGAGTCATTTTGTGTTGGTTTTCTATATCTCGTTCACTTATCAAATCGCTTTTACTCTTCCTTAAGATCCTTCCTTGTCCTTGTGTAGTCTTGCTGCACTATTTCTCTCACTGCCACGGATGACATTAGGAACAAGCTAAGCGCAATTATTTTCGGTGAGGAATGGCAACTCCAAATTCGACCTTGGCTTAACTGCGCTCTTCAGATGAATTCGGTACATGTTCTCGTGACGGTTGGTGATGTACTACAGCCCAAAAAAACGGATTGCGGGCGTTGGGCGACAATGAGGGCGTGGAGGATACGTATGAATGTTTACCTATCTTCATCAATCGAACACCACGTTCTTCCAAGCCTTTCGTGTTACGAGCACTCTCCTCAAGTCGACTTCGTCTATGGGCGATTCGAACGAGGAGTGCACGCAGAGTGTCTAGCGTGATCAAGGTCGTGCGTGATCAAGAGTCAAGGTCCTCATGTTCGATATATGGATCTACACACAACAGGTGGACCCAAACATCAGAGAGATGCTCCGATTGGATACAAGGCCAAAGGTACGAAGACCGAGAAGGGCAGAGTTAAAGGTTGGTAGTCCATCTTGATATTTTTGGACCAGTCAGCTTTACGAAGGCCGTCGTGAGTGGTATCTATGAGTCAACAATACATGGCGGTATATTCATCATCTGACCTAGTTCCAGGCGGGCACGACCGTTCGGGGCACATCTGTGATTGACGCCCAAAGGTCTTGGGGCACGTTGTAGCTGTAGCGCCTAGTGGGATCCAAGAAGGTCTTTGTGGGCGTCGGATGGTCTGAGATCACCCTCGTGTTTCCCCTGAATGACAATGACCGAGAGTTGACAGTAGGCCGACGCCCACAAATGCGAGAGCACATGGTAATGTCCAACAGTCAGCCCTTTGCCGCCGACTCGGGGAGAGGTTGTTTCATCGTTTCTTCCTTCGTAGCTGACCATGACTAGCATAGGCAGTTGCATCGCTTCCAACCCAGATATCTCTGGCATCGGCGTACGAACGGCGATTTATGCACAGAACATCCTCAGCTTCTTCCCCGCTATTTTTGCTCTTCTCGACAAGAAGGTCTCGCCTACCGAACTCGATACACTGGAGACACAGTCAACTACAATCCTTATCACTGCCTTCGCCATCCTCATCTTCACTATCGTACAGGCCCTCACTGAAGGCGTCACGAACTATCACGCCGCGATCATTCTCAACCTCAGCTGGATGAATAACACGAACCTATTCATCTACTTTCTTCTCTATGTTCATCATAGATCTGGGTTGCGAATCGAGAACAAGAAGCAAGACGCAGAGTCAGGTCAAGGAGTACAAGACGGTGAATTGGATGAAAGTTCTGATCGTGCTGGTACGACCCGATCCATATGGATCAGCGAGATTACCAGAGCTCTAAAAAACCCGGTCTTCATCATCGGCTCCCTCCACTTGACTCTCATGGCTGCCGTTGGGGTCTGGCTGTGGAGTCACCCCGCCAGCTTTGGAAGGTCTCCTGCCTGCTCCTTCTCTGCGTCTTTGGTGATCCTTGGTTGGCAAGTTGGACTTTCATCCCCGGGACTACGAAACTGGTCTCTTTTGATTTATAGTGTCTTATTGACACCCATTCTTAACCTCGTCATCCCAATCATCTTTTTCCTTGGACCTTGCGCCTTGTACAACCGATATCGGCCCAAGTCCTCCCCCCATATTCTGAGTATCACTCAGATTTCCGCCGGTCTCGCGGTTTTGACCATCGTCGACATCATCGTTCTTGCTGATACCGAGATCGCAATCAAGAAGAATAAGCATCTGCTCTTGGATGGCGGGGACACCGTGTGGACCTTTGGACAGACGTTAGCTCTGCTCCTTCTACTTGTCCCTCTTCGTGATCTTGGCGAAGCGCTTCTACAGAGGCGCCCAAGAAAGGTTGGGAAAAAGCTTATGAGTGCCTCTGGGGACGGAAAGCCGGAGGTCGTTGAGCATCTCCTCAAGCAAGGACCACGGGCCGTCACAAAAGGTGAGAGTTATAATAAGTACAACTGCGGGAAATGCTCACACTTCTGAAGATTTGGCACTACGAGCGGCCGCCCAGAATGGCCATGTCGAGGCGGTCAAGGTTTTGGTGAGCATGGAGTGAATGTGCACTCCCAAGGCAAGTTATGCGTTTGAACTTGCCTCCTCCTCCGTTGATCAAACACTGATATCCAAGATTCGAATGGTCAAACCCCACTCCATCTAGCAGCAGCGCAGGGACATACGGGCGTACTCAAACTTTTGATGAACAGTGGAGTTAGTACGACTACAAAAGGTGGGCAGTATCAATTACTTTCGATGCCGCAGATAGCAATAGCCTGTTTCAGACCGGTCCGATAAAGCTGCTATCGATCTTGCTATAGAAGGAGTCCATAATGACGCCGTTATACATCTCCTCGGCGGTGACGTTGATGCAGAAGGTAAGATATGAATCTTCTCAGTTTTGCAGCAAAATGCGGATCTGATTTCGTTAGAAACGTCTGGCCAGAAGGCTATTCACTGGGTAGCTGCGAAAGGAATACTAGATGTACTCAAGCACCTCATCTCATCTGGCGCAACTGTAAATGAATACGGTGAGAAACCTTATCTGTACCAGGACCGATAGCTGAATTCTCGTTTAGATTCTTTGGGACGGACTCCACTTCACTTAGCAGCGGGAGCTGGCCACCTGGATATTGTCGAGTGTCTCATCGAGCATGGGGCTGAGGTGAATGCGAAAGGTTAGTGCGTCGACCATTCTTCTGCTAGGCAAGATTACAATCCCGATGTTAGACCGTGCACCTCCCATTCCTCCCCACGTACCCTCGGAATCCGGACGGGACCAAAATGAATACGCGAGACAAGGAACAAGTTCTGATTCCGATTCTGGTTCCGACGTTGAGTACGAGTACGATTCAACCTCACAGTCTGACTCCGATCACTCTTCCGCCTCGATTGAGGACCCTACCTGCAGTGCGCTTTGCTTGGCTGCTAGTCAGGGATATCTGAATATCGTCAAATGTCTCCTCAAACATGGAGCAGACGTTGAAAACGGTGAGGAAGAGTCTCAACTCCATGTCGATCCACGGTTTTATAACTCTAATGTGTTTGTTCTAGATAGAACATTTGGCAGCCCACTTTATAGAGCCATTCAAGGCGGACACACTGATGTGGTACGATGTCTTGTTGAGCACGGTGCCGAGGTGAATATATATGGTAAGGAAGACCCGTTGTCTCACATTTCGTCGTTCTGATATTGTTCCTTCAGGCTCTGGCGGTTACACCCCTCTTTCGTTTGCGGTGGGGGCCGGTCATACGGACATCGTCAAATGTCTTGCTCAGAACGGTGCATATCTGGATGAGCGACTTGAGGAGAGTCAAAATTCCATCCTTACGTGCCCCCGTGGTATCAGCATACTTCGCAGAGCGGTGAAGGCTGGGCAAACGGATATTGTGAAATGTCTCGTCGAACATGGCGCCAGCATGGCGAATGAAGGTAGGGAATACTCTCAATTTCTGCGTTAGAACCCGAGCTTGATGATTATTCCTCCAGATTTCTCCAAGAACAGTCTAGTTCACGTAGCGGCGGAGGCTGGGTACCTGGACATTGTCAGATTTCTCGTCGCCAATGGTGCCTCGGCCGACGTGAATGGAAAGAGTGAGGCATAATCTATCACTTGGGACGCGTAATCTCTCAAACCTACCTTCTAGCCTACCACGGTCTCACTCCACTTGGTCGAGCAGTGGAGCTTGGGCGTATCGAGACTGTCAAATGTCTCATCGAGCTTGGTGCCAAAGTGAACCAAAAATACAAGTTGATTGTTGGCTATCATTCTGGTAGAGAGATGAATTGTGAGTAAATGCTTTGTGTCACGTCAAACAAGTTAAATTCGGATCTTCCAGTATATGGCACCGGAACTGCACTTCACTCGGCGGCAAGAAGAGGATTTATAAAGACTATTGAAAGAATACAAGGAATGACCTAGTATCCTGGCCCTTGAGACAGAGGGAAGTTCCCGAGGTTTGGATAGCTTGCCTGAGCTAGAAGCACGAACCATCTGGAAGTTCAATGTTCAGTAACGAGTCTGACCACATGGTTGGCGTTCGTCCATGTTATTTCTTAAGATAATTCTAGGAGAACAAGGAGGGATAACGTATTTTTTATCGTTCTCATCTCCTCCTTCTATTGCACAGAATGGTTGGATCCTTCCTCTAGAGCTCGGATATCTTCATCTTCAAACTGTGGAAAATCAGCCGGTGGATAGCCAGGCCTTTTCGTCCTCTCTGCTCGGATTCCTAATGTCTTGGTCGCGTTCATCAACTGTTGGTTGGTTTACCCTTCTCGTTTTTCTTTCTCTTGTTCATCAAGTTTCTTCTGCAGTGCTGTCGCCACTTCATCGCAGGCGCTCTCCGGATCCGTTCGTGTTTTCGTTCCCTTACTTTTCCCCGTCGTCTCGCTCCAGAACCAAATCGCGGCCTGGATGATGCCGCACACTTGACTGCTTGCGTAGTGAAAACTCGAGGGGACGTTGGAAATCCGGTTATCATTCACAAAGGTGTGCGTAGCTCCTGCCCCTTCTCACTCCAACGACTCATTTCCCCTTCTCTCTAGGTGCACGACTCCTCGGCCCATCTTGTACGTCCCATCGCCTGCGTCCCTCTCCTTCACTCCTTCTGACTGCTCGTGATGTTCGGGACTATTTGCAGCCGCATCTCCCGAGGATTGTCAGTTGGTTTCTTTCTTTGGTCCTCTTTATGTTCCTTTCTCTAGGCCCTATCTCTCGCATCCTACCCTCAAAGAAGCTTGATTCAGATTTGTACGTTCTCCAGGACCGGTCTAGCCTCTATCCACGGGCTAACTTATTAACATAGACCGACAGGTTCGAATAGGATGGTTATTGGAGACTATATGGGAGGCGGTCATAATGCTGTTATGTGTTTCACAGAGAAAGAACAAAGACCAAAACGGTGATGAGAACAGAGCGGGCGGAGTGGACGTTGGTGTTTATGGCTATGACGAAGACATATGCACAGACACTGGCCCTTCCTGTGATAGCGTTTTAGTAATACGGTAGAGAGAAAAGGGCTACGCTTTCACCTGCACATGCCAAGGGGTGAGACCAAGGAGAATACGTGGACCAGAAACGGTGCCCTAGGCTACCTTTGAAGATTGATTATTGCCAATGGTTGGCCGCGTTCGTAATCTTGACCCTCGCAGAGTCAGCGCCAGCAGGCTGAGCCTCCAGAGTTTCTCCACCAGATTTAGTATTTAGCCCCTTTCTTCAGGATAGATAGACACTTCTGGCGCCGGAATCTTTTTCCAACGGAAACCTTGGGAAACGGGCCAAAGATACTTGTTATAGCCCTTCCGGCACGTGTATCCCTCAGAAAAAGGCAGGAAAATCGACCGTTTTACCATGAGGGTCGGCCAAACACGGGTGTAACGGGTTTCCTTTCACGATTTTCGACAGAAACAGTGTCTGACGCCAGTAGTGAGAGAGGATCATGGACTGTCGAGGCAAAAAGCTGATATCAGCCGCCGTCACGGTTCCGGTCACCCACTGTCACGCTATCCCATCTTTTCTCCTCGTCGACCACCTCCAACATGTCCACCTTTTCAGTGGACCGCACTACCTCGAATAACAGCTCGACGCCATGGGGCAGCTTGGTTATGGTGCTTGTGTAGCTCTGACTTTCTGTTCGTTATTTTTCCTTCTCATCGTCGCCACGTCTTTCTCACTATCTCTGATTTGCAGGATGAAATGGACGACCTCTTTGGACAAGCCATCTGGTAAAGATGACGCCATATTCGCTCAATCTGGGCCTGCTGCGGAGCCTGGAAGAGGAGCAGACGTCGGCCTTTGCTGCTCTGCGGTAGCTTGTGCCGAATTTGGTACTTCCGATTGTAAGTCGTCTTTGACCTTGTCTGACCTCTTCTTTTTTCTGATGATATATTTCTGCGCAGGGCTGCCCGTACCGCCGCCTCATCTCTGTGATACCCACTTCCTTCGTCCAGACGCAGCAAACCGTCCATGGCCAGAACGCCAACTGATTTTCCTACAACCTTGCAGCGCTTCCCGCCATCCTCGATATCTATTCCAATGACCCAGTGGAGATTGGCAAGACCACCGTTCTGAGCAGCCGTTGGGCCAGAGGCACTTTTGGCTGCAATTGGTCTCTATGCTCTAACAACGAATACGGGGCTCATCCTTCTCATACAGGAAGTTCGGCTGCTGTTCGTGGACTCGTGACATTCATGGTCAGTTTCGTTTCAGTTCTGCTCTCGCTTCCCAGTTACTCATCCTTCTTTCGTTTTCATAGAGTTTTATCCGGATTGGGCTCCTCCCAGCGGCTGGACTTGACTAGAGATATGTCGAAGAACCCCATCCCACTATCGTTGCCCTCACATCCCCGTTTCCTCTCACCCGGCACCCCGTCCTTTGGCCAACCTCGTTATCTTTCCGAACACCCTTGGGCTTGCTCTTCTCTCCTCTCTCTCGAGTCCAGCGTATAGGTCGTAGCCCACGTGTTTGCAGCATGCCAGCCCTTCGCGCCTGTCGTCCGCATCCTGGACCCTTGTTACCCTTCCCTTCTGTTGTCGGCATATCTTCCCTCTACCCAGGACATGTCCACCTCCAACCGTCCATCCGCCTCCTCAACGCTACGACACGTATCTACGGATTAAGGCCCTCGCCACCGACGTACTTCAAATCCTTCCCTGGCCTCGTCCACACTTCTCCCGTCCCTTTACCTCGAGCCTCGTGCTCTCCCGCCAATTTAGCACCTGTTTCCGCCTTCGGGTCATTCTCAGCGTGTATCCGACGACTCCTTGCTCTCAGCAACACGCTGCTCTACCAGTCGTGTCGTCCGAATTCGAGATTATCCCCAGCTCCCCTAAAACTCGATGTTTCTGTACGAGGAGGAGCAATGCTCGGGCGTCAGCTGTGATAGTAGAGCAATGAAGTTCCGTCGTCGGCGTAACATCCCTCCACCAAGATACCCAATCCTGGTTGGTACACTTGAACAAGGGAGGGAAGGTGATACGAACGCCGAGAGGAGGTGCTGCGGTTGGCGTTTGTGGCTAGGAGAGGTTGTTGGGGCCGAGGGAAAAAGAAGAGCGACGAACGAAGAAGATTTGGATATCCGTCAAAATCGACATCCCGTCCCTAGCACCCGTCCCCACAACTTGGAGACAACGGGGTGTGGCTGCGCTTCGACCTAGCCCGGTATTACACCTCCTTCCAGCCACCCACGTCGCCTAAATCCGCGTTGGCCTCATCTCCTCTCCTCCGACCTGATCTCCCACACGTCACACCTCGAACTTTGAGGATTGTGCACCATGAAGATGCAGCGGCTCCCGTTGGGCTGCGGGAGCACGAACCACGGAACCCCGACCACACGATGCTAAGTCCTGGATGGTGTACTCTGACGGGGTGGAGAAGATGACGCGACAGGAGGAGCTGCCGTTACCGTTTGGACCTGCGAGAAATCGTTGAGGAAGGAGGGATGGCTGCTGTCGTTTATGATTTGGTGGTGGTGCCAGGAGACGGTCGAGAAAGGGCGAGCAGGAGCAGCAGGAGTAGGAGCAGGAAAGGCGGCATGAGATGAGGAGCGGATACCGCGAGTGCGGCGAGTGGGATGGGGGGATGAACGAAGAAGACGGGCGACCCCAGCAACGCCTTGGATACCCTAGATCTGCCACAATCCTCAAATTCATTTACCTATCACATCTGGCGTTATCGTCTCCTACATCAGAATTATACCCTACCTTTTATACGCAGACCTTTCACGTCCTTCTTACAACGACAACTTCACCGTGGTTTTTCCTTTCCTATTCGTATAAGATGTCGGGCTGCACATATGCTTTCTTTGACACGTCTATGATTGCAAATTGGTTTCAAACCTTTACGTCACTCTTTCATCCAGACCTGACCGACACCTATTATCGATTCTTTTGTTACAGAATCCAGCTCCTTTGATTACTTCTTTCCGTTCTCAAGCTCGGATATTTGTATTCACCTCTGTCCAATATCACCTTCCAATCATCGTATTGCGACAGTTTCTTTTGACATTAGTGCCTCGATCTATGGCTGCGGCATGACGGGCCAATTCTCGCTGTCAACTTCACGCACCGCTCTCTTGATCTAGACCAATCCGTGTCAGGTACGGTGGCCATGGTCGTGCAAACCACAAGTCCTCGACGTTGCTGGGAGGAGTGAAAGGTACGCCCTCGGTTCCTGAGTACCTGAAGGCACCGTTCTCAAATTTTGACTACAAGATATAAAACTGGCGGTTCTATACGATAGTATAGTCAACTCACATAGGCATGAGCTCTAACGCCAACCTCACCATTTCCGTCAAGATTTCCCAGGAGGATCTAAAATCCCTGACTACGCAGGGCTTCAGTCTCTGTCTCGCAAAAGGTGTATCTGTTGACGGCGATCACAACAACGGGAATGTGGTCTTCTCGACCATTCATTCCGACCAACTTGGACCCAATGTGCAGTTTACTTGGATGGAGTCGTATAAAGCGTTTGAGACGATGAGTTTTGAGGTAAGCAAACGTACTCGATACGCCACTCCCTCCATTGATATGGATTTCATCAGGATGGTGCGAAAGTGCGCGTCGACACCGACACCTACCCCATTGAGCCCGGTCAAACGATCGCCTTTGACGAATACGGATCCGGCACTATCAGTGGCTCTCCAGACGCTACGAAACCCATTACTATGGAGAATGGCTGGAAGGATCATGCCTGCGTTGGCATCCAGGCCTTGGACACGAAGACGAACAAGTTCTCAACGATCTACATATCCACACCAGTCTCCAAGCCTTCAACGGCTACGATTACGCCCGTTCGGAAGTATCAGATCTTCTTCGACCTTACTCTCAAGACTGCGACTATGTTCTCGAAGATGACTACTACAGCGTGTGATCTAGACCTCACGGGGAAGTCGGCTGTTAGGGTGGAGTATGCTGACAAGAAGTGGACTGTTGGGGGTGTCGAGTAAAATTTTACTCTCAACCTCATGTTTACATTGAATTCAGGATTGCGAGTAGCTACTGAACGAATTCGAATCTAAATCATCACTTTGATGGAACCAGAAATCGCGATATTACACCATAGAACGTTCTGACTGTGAGCTGATCGACGAGAATAACCAACTGAATGATGATATGAAAGTATTTTGGTGCTTTATTTGGCTTGCTCTCGAAGATCTCACCTGTCAGGCACCAGCCGATCTCCAAAATCTGCTCCTGTAGACGAGGCTGTCCCGTCCAAATTAAGTTCGAACCAGCACGTCGGGAAAATCTCTTTAAGTATAAGGCATCAAAATGTTAACCATTGTCCCTTCGCTTTGCTCATAGGCGCCACGATACAGAGCCATACATAAGATTGTCAAGAAAGAGTCAACATAGGATCATATGCTTTAGAATACTACGGAAGAAATACTGGTAGCTATGCACCTAACTGAGGCGTCATGCTAGCTGGAACATATGCCTAGTCATCATCGTTAGGAACGCTGTCATCTGATCCATCCTTCACGACCTTCCATGCGGAATCCTTGTACTGGACGGTGACGGAAGCCTTGCCGGTAAGATTAATCGAGTAAGGCTTGGTACCAGTCTTCATGAACATAGTGTCGGTCTCGAGGCTCATGTCGAAGAAGAGCTTGTACTTTCGGACCGGCGTGAGTTGGCTGAGTGAGTACATGGGAAGTTTGGGGGAGACAAAGATGGTTGCGAACTTCTGGGTCGTGGTGTCAAGGGTTTGCACACCGATGCATGCCGGGTTCTTCCAATCGTTCTCCACCTCGAGTGGTTGAGCGACATCTGTGGAACCGGTGATGGTCGCTACGCCTTTCTTGTCGAACAGGGCCGTTTGGCCACCTTCGAGAGGATAAATGTGGGTATCCGCCTTGCATTTCGCACCATCCTGTAAATTATGGCATCAAAAGGGTGCAGTGTAGCGATATAACGCTTGCTTACAACAAATTCTATCGTCTCGTACACACGATACGATTCTTTCCAAGTGAACTCAAGCTTAGGTCCGAGTTTGTCTGTGGGAAAGGTAGAGAAGACGACGTTGCCATCCCTTTCCTTGCCGCCCATGGCTATGCCTTTGGTTAAGCAGAGGTTGAAGCCGCTATCTTGTAAAGTGGCTAGGTCCTTGTCGCCGATCAGGACAGTGATGGTGAGTTCGTCGGCCATTTCGATCTAAGAGAAAAGGCGTCAGCATTGCGTAGAATTGTAGAGATGATGACCATACAGCGAATTAAAAAGTCGATCACTGGAGTTGCTTGATGCTGAGAATAGTGAATTCTTGACATTGGGATACCAGGGCTTTTTATAGCTTTGAGAAACCCTCTCAACTCACGAGGTACTGAATCTCTTTTCAATAACAGAGGACACTCACTCCGTTTGCCTCCAAATTCGTGTAAAACTTACGGCCACCATTCGTGCTGTCGAAGTAGAGGTCGGTGAAAAGTCCGGAAAACAAATGGCCGTCCAATTCTGTGATTTGCGTACTGTAGAAACCAGGGCCTATATTGTTCTTAGCTTCGACTCTCGATCGCCAAAGTCAGTCCCAGAAATTAGAACCGAAGGGGTAAAATGCTGCTGAGTACCGTTATGTTCCTTTACGCACAACGCGGAGAATTCGTGCGTCCGACGGAAAGCCTCTTTAACCCAGAAATACGGAACAATGCATCCTGTTTCTCCAGCCCACGAGCGCTGATTCTGGCCAGAGAAAGTGTCATGCGGAACCCGCATTGGTCACCTCAGAGTTGCCTTGCATCTGAACGCTTGAATACCACAATACCACCATGTCAAGACCCATCATTCATACTGTCAAGGATTTCATTCGCTAACTCACGTCGTCCTCCTGGGACCTGAATAGAGGTACAGAGATCTGTTCTGGGCCACGGCGTCTCACAGGAGGTGATTCTTGCCTGGGATGAATGAAGATTGAAGCGGTCTCAGGAAATATTATTTGGGCCGTAGAGTAAGAAGGTAATGCCAGAAAGAAAATTATAGCATCCAGAAGCAGGGAAAAATATTAGCACGAACGAGTAATAAAGTAGCAGCAAGAGTCATGCTTTCCAGATGCTAATTTCAGCCCGATTCGTCGCCCGAGTCGGCCACTACCTTCCATTCGGCGTCATCATATTGCACGGTGATCGATGATCTCCCAGTAAGGTCCAACGCGAAGGGCTTCGTTCCGGTTCTCTGGAACATATCCTCAGTGGTAAGATCCATGTCGAAGAAGAGACGATACTTCGGAATCGGAGTGACCTGGGTGAGCGAGTTTCGGGGAAGCTCAGGAGAGATGTAAATGGTTGAATACTTCTTCGCCTCGAGGTCGTAGGCCTGAACACCTATGCGTGCCGGATTCTTCCAACTGTTCTCGATTTCGAGGGGTTTGCCACCGTTCACAGAACCAGTTACGGAAGCTACTCCGGTTCTGTCAAACGTTGCTATCTGACCCCCCTCCAGAGGGTAGACATTCGTGTCTGCTTTAGCCTTTTCGCCATCCTAGATATTGTCAGAGTCAAGAAAAACGGAAACGGAGAGACCCTCACTTCGAAATCAGACGTTTCATATACTTTGTACGTCTCCTTCCAAGTAAAGTCCACCTGTGGTCCCAGATTCTCAGCTTGTATTGTCGAGAATACGACATTTCCATGTTTTTCCTTCCTGCCTAATGCTACGCCTTTGGTGAGACAGAGGTTGAAGCCGCTTTCGGGCAGGAAAGCCAAATCTTTCTGAGCGATCTTGACGGTAAGGGAAAGTTCATTCTTGAGTTCCTTCATGAGTTAGGACTATGAGCAATATTAGCATGAAGGTGCTCGAGAACAGAAGAGAACATGCATACATTGTTTTGTGGGAGAGTTAGGAGGTTGAAGAGAACGAGAAGCAGATGCGTTCCGACAGAACCCGGGATAGAAGGATAAAGCAAGCACCTGGTTACTCTCGACGTACTCCAGCAAGAGCAGCCCAAAACGTAGTGGATCTCGCGGCTGGCGTATCGTATCCCGTGCGGTGTGTGGCACCATTGATCCTGTCATGGATGTCGGAAGCAAGTTGTGAGGATCGCCGGCTCCGTGCTGTATTCCCCTCTTTCACTTGATCAGACCAAAGATGGTAAGTTCGTTCTGTCGCCGATAGCCTCATTCAGCTCTACATTGACAGGCAGGCAAATGTTTTAGAGGATCCTAAGTTAACTGGCTGTATAAAACCCGCAGATCTCATTCGGAGCGGCATCTCGGTGGGCGTACTCTACGAACGTGCGGCCCAGTTGGCAGTGTTGAGGTTGAGAAAGAGCCAGCGTGACGTGACGGGTTACGCCAAAACCATCACGCGCTCAATCAGAAATTCTCGCTTCGAGCCATGACAGTAGTCCTTCTTCTCCCCGAACACACCTGATTCTCAGCATCCGGAAGGCGTACGTATCTGTCCAACGATGGGTCAAGAATGACTTCGCCCTAGGCACCACTCTCCGTAACATTTTCTGGATCTCCGAATCGATTCTATTTCTATGGTTTCCATCTCTATGGTCCTTGCAATATTAGCCGCTGCTTTTGCACTCCCCTGGCCAGCCCTCCCAGCTTGATATTTTATAGTATCTGATATGATATGATCCGATTTCGTTTGCCTCTACGTATTCATGAGCTTGGTACCCAAACTCAATCGTCTACTTGCAGTGGGTCCACGGTGATGCCAAGGCTAGGTCGATTCTCCAAAAATTCCATATCCAGAGAGTTACGCCGTCAGCACCTTCGTTGGGGATCGGTGGCTTTGCTATTGAGTAGAGTGAATGAAAGAGTACGACTTACACTGCATGAATCGGACCTGGAATCTGGATGGGCGCACATTCTAGATGTCATGCAGACGTGCAGCCACTGCTGGGAGTGTGGTGCTAGTGCGCACCTTCACTTCCCGAAGATATAATTCCACGTTAACCACCATTCTCGTCAAAAGTTCATTGTCTATGTTTTATCCCTGTGAAGCGTCTACTGCCCAAGGGAAAACGGTCAGGAACCTATGATCGCAGAAATTTCCGAGAACAAAGGGCAATGTGGTGGGACTTCCACATCAATGTTCCTGTTCTGACGCAGCACTCCGTTCTGGCAAGAGTCCAGGTGAGTGTTGAAGCTATCCTCACCGGTATGCGATCTAATTGATCGGTAAGAAGGGACAACCGACGCGATTCAGAGTCCCCTTCAGGAACTCGAAAGTCTTCCAGAAAATGTGCCTTGAAATGTCTTGATGCCGCGTTTGCACGGTTGTTCGACGAGTTGCAAGTTTTGTACGTTCTACTTCAAGATATTCATGACAGGAGGAATGTCACCGCAACATTCCAGTAATTGTTTCCCCTAATTAAGTCGAAGGCGGAGCGAACTTACACCAAGGAATCCGATATGGAGGGTAGTTCGCAGAAGGTATAAGTACGAGGAGTCGTTCGGCAACTTTTCTTCAGCAGCGTTCGCTTCTTCACTCTCAAATCTTCTTAACCCGCTTTAAATCAGTATGTGCATTTCATTGCTTCCCTTCCCTCATATAAACCTGATACGAAAACTCATTTCTAGCTCGACGCCATGGCCGACGAACTCACGATCGACATCCAAATCGCCCACAAGGACTTGTCCTTCTTGCAAGAGAGCGGCTTCAACCTCTGTCTTACCAAGGGAGTCGCTGTCGGGAGCAAGGTCAAAGACGGAAATGTCGTCTTCTCAACCATTCAAGCCGACCAACTCGGTCCCAAACTTGAGTTTGCCTGGAAGGAGTCTTACAAGGTTTACGAGATGATCGAGTTCACCGTAAGGCTTTCGTTTGCTACTACGTTGCTGGTATACTGATGAACTATCAGGACGGTGCCAAATGTAAGGCCGACACCAAGGTTTACCCTCTCGAGGGAGGTCAGACCGCCTCCTTTGACAAGACAGGTGTCGCCAGCATCACCGGCTCCGTCGACGTCGCCAAGCCTCTCGAAGTTGAGAATGGCTGGAAGAATCCCGCCCGCATCGCCGTTCAGACCTTCGACACGAACACCAAGAAGTACTCCACCATTTTCGTCTCCCCGGAGATCCCCAGGGATTCTCTCAGTCAGCTTACGCCCGTTCAGAAGTATAAGCTCTTCTTCGACATGTCTTTGGAGACCGACACCATGTTCTTGAAGACTGGAACCAAGCCGTTCTCTATTGACCTTACCGGCAGGGCGTCCATCAGCCTCAAGTATGAGGATGCGAAGTGGAATATCGTGAAGGGAGACGACGACGACGACGAGTGAGGGCTCCGAGTAGTATCTAGCAGATACTTACTGCATCTTTACTTGGTTTTGAATGTAACTTTTACGGGTCTGAGCTGTTCCATTCCTTACTTATTCTAATATATGTCCTTCTATCGCCTTGAAATGTTTGGTACTGTGCTTAGAGCTATGTCGTCAAGGCTAAAGTGTCAGAACATCTTGTACTACGAACGTCGGGCAAATGATATACACAATTGAATAGAACAACGTAGGTTCTACCCTCATCGCCTTTCCGACACCAGAAATGCTTCAGTGGTAACACGCCAATTGTACGAGTAAAGGCCCAGTTTAGATATCGCGGAGTATCTGAAAACCTAAAATCGTTCGGGTTAGGATCTGACGGGAAGGGAATACGAGGAATAACGTACCGTCCTGGATGCATACAGATCGGTAACGACACTACTAGTGGTGGTCATCACGCTAACCGTCGAGTCCGTCATTCAGGATCAATGCCAACCTCACAGAAAGGAGGCGGACACCGAATATCGTAGGCCGAACTCCGGATGTTCGACTCCTGACAAAGAGAGTGCGTTAGCCGCATGTTAGGCTGAACGAATGCCCGAACCCACCGTTTGAACCTGGTAAAATAATGAGCGGGCTGTCGGCACACGACGACACCTCAGGCATATCCTATGCGCACAGGCGAGAAGGTCAATTTATATCCTCCCGGGTGGGAAGCAGTCCACGTACTTCTCCCAAGGTATGCGCTAGCGATACCTTTGTTGCAAGGCTGGTTGTAGGGCGCAGATTCATCGCATATTTCTTCAACGCCAGATGGGTGGTGCCATGCTTGAACTTGGACTATGTGCGAGGTGCGTCGTCAATTGGTTGTTATCGTGGACGTACCCTTTCATTCAATTCTACGGAAGAGCCCAGGTACAACAACAATGTGCCAGACTAGGTTTGATGAGAATGCCATCCGTCTCCTATGAGCCTGAGGTCAACGACGAATGCCAAAAGTCGTATGTTTGGCCACATACCGATACATGAAGTGCAATAGTTTCGTTATGGTGCGGGTTATATCTCCACGTTCGGCCGCTGAAGCAGCATGAGCATCTTCTAGAAGGCGTAGAAGCGAGTGCATACCTAACAGAGTCGCTGGCGATTCCGTGTGGTAGTTGCCACCATTTCCCCCCTTCTGCGAGACAAATCGAGGATCTTTGTATTCTATTTGCAGTCGTTGCAGCTATAAGCTCGTTTTCTAAGCTCTGTAAGTTGCGGTTCGCGTCGTCTTGCGGTGAGTTGTTGAAAAGCGTCTCAAGGACACGAAGGTAGAGCAGGCACAAGAACCACGTGGTTCGGCTTATATCAGCGGTCTAGAGCCTACAGGCACAGCATGACGTTTTTCCAGCGCAATCCTCGCCAACTCGCAGGAGGATTCTGAAAATGAAGAGCGTAGACTTCCCTGCTTTGGCTCTGAGATCACCATCAATGGGCAAGAGTTAGATGTAGTCGTCGCATCCAGGGAGAGATTCCCGGATTCAGAAATAATAGATTAATCGCTGACCAGCACAAGGGAGCCCCATCCACGTTTGCTTGCAGCACAAGACGCTCAAATTACCTGTCTTTCCGAGTCGTCAAGAACCTCGTATATTCTGCAGCAGTGACTGAGCCATGCAAAGCCTCAAGAAGGTCCCTGTTATCAGAAAAACCGGTATATTCCTCGTCGATCAACAGGTATGGGGTATAGGTAAGCACGGCCGGAACTATTCTCCGCGATCCAGGACTCATTCATCCTATCTGAAGTGGAAGGCCGAGTGTCAATAAGGCTTCCTGGTATCAAACATCGGAGAAATACGAACCATATCTCAACCAGTTTCCCTTTCCCTCTCACTGGTAGTTAGCACAATAGTGCTGCTGGTCCCTCTCAGCCTCTGCAATCTCCTCCTTGGTACAGTTCTTTTGTAGACAGTTACGCGCATAATCCTTGAACTTCTTGTCCTTGCAGATGCATTTGAATTCGAGGCTATTGATTGGAGACATCTCGGAGTCAGTTCGAGTTCAGTCAAATGGGGGATGGATGGATATAGTTTGGGATGGGCGTTCAGGACACCAGGGAGCCGACGGGTGGAAACGGGGCGAAGAAGATGTAGAGAATACGTACATCGTCTTACAGCTGGTTCCACTTTTCTTAATAGACTCGTTCGAGCAGTCTTGCTCGCATTGGTTCACTGCATTGACGGAGAGAACGGTAGAGAGGATAAGGGCAAGGACGACGGAAATCTTCATGGTGTATTGGAGGGCAGGTCGGAGGTGGGGCAAGATACGTGTCGAAGGTGGAGGGCGAAGGAAAAGAGGAATGTTCTCGCCAGGGTCTTTATATTGGTTGTGCTGGCATTGACAATTCGCTTGGTCGGTGGTACACACTAAACCGAATACGAGATCTGCAGACCCTTACGCCTACATTTCGTGCTACGGTCGAGACGAAATACAATCAAAACGAAGTAAATGGTTCCCCAATCGTCATATCATACACTTTTCGTAAATATGGTGGGACTGTAGGACCTACGTCGTCGATCCCAATTGCCACCGCCCATCTCTCCGCCACGATCTTGATTTGAATCACTTGCAGACCTTCGTCACGATGTTCAAGGCATCCGTTGGATTAATCTCAGGACACTGTGAGGCACACCCAAGGACTGCACCACGGAAAGCGCTATCATCGCAAAGGCACTTCACGGTCCCACTGAGTCATTGCATATCAGTACTCACGAGAGCGGTAATCGGTAGAAACGGCCAGACCCACCATTTCGAAGTATTCAGTGCATTCGCAACACAGGCTACGCAGCCGCTGGCCTGAGATACTTGAGCGTCTCGTATAAGGAGATCTCTGTCGAAGGAGGAGGGAAAGGCGTTCACGCTGGTAAGAGTGAGGAGGAGTACGGTTAGGACTGTAAATGGCTTGGAGGAAGGCATGTTTGCGAGTAGATGGCGATGATTCGGAAACTGGAGATTGAAGGTAAATGACGTCGAGAAATTCGACCCTTTTATACATAGTAGAGCCTATTAGCATACTTACCCTCACGGTGTATACATGAATTCATAGTTGTGAACGTGGAAAGGGTTTAGACGTACAGAATTGTCCATATGACTCCAATTACATCCAGATCTGTTATAGCTGTATTGGCGTGATTCGTAGGTCTACGAGGCAGACCTAATTCCCAGAATTATGAAATCGTGGAAGTCCCGAGGAGGGCCTCATCGAGCGTTTATTATTGTGCCCTGTCAAATTAGAGTTGGCGCCGACGGAGAAAGCGGCATTTTCGGTCCGGCTAGATTTGGCAGGCTACATGAGGACGTTTCCTCCTGATATCTTGGGTTAGCAGTTCTCGGACATGAATTCCTGCCTCCAAAATAGAAGGAAGAACGTGCTGAGGGAATCATTCCTGCTTTCTACCGCTCACCACCTGTCCAATAAACCCTAGTTTCGTGGAGTTCACGCGCTATTCTAGTGGAGCATGGTAAATTCATGGTGCAGGGTATGTCTATGCTATGGTATTTACGTATCCCATACTCAAGCCTGTGACCGGCCGATGGGACCCAGAGCATCAGCAAATGCGTTCAAGATGTCAACCCGTATTTGATCCAGGGATGCCGCGACGCCAGACTACCGAGACTATGAGACGAGTAGATGAGCACTAGTGAAGACGATTCCTTACAGGAGATTTCTCTTCCAGCGTGGTCAGAACAACATCGATTGACGTTCCCAAATCAGAAATGTCCTGTTTCAACGTCTGCGCTTGGAGTGGAGCTACGGATGAGAAAATGGACTTCTTTGCAGCCCACGTAGAGGGTATATCCTCAAAAGTCGATGCTAATCCTTGGACAGAAGCGAAGATGGCTACGGCATCTAAGGTAGCAAAGGGTCCCGGTGTTTCCTTAGTTGGGCTGGATAAGCACGGCAAAGAGTCGTGAAGGATGAGAGACCTCTTACCGAAATGTGTAGCTGGGAAGTCTGCTGGGTGGATCTCAGTGCGATCACTTCGTTGGAGATCGTCTACATATCTCGGTACTATAGTGTTACTGATATATCTCGTAGGCAGTGCTACGAACCTGAAAGGCATTCAAGATGGCAGTTGCTGGTGGGAAAGCTCGAAGGTCAGCGTCAACTCGCTTTGCCTGGATGGTAATCGTCGCTAGATCGGCCTTGATGACGTTTACAGTCTGGGAGACGACAAGAAGGGAGTAATAGCCAATGTAAAATAGTAATCGATGGAGTTGCATCGTATCTGGGTGCTACGTATGGGTATGAGTGCCCTGGCTTTATAACGGAACGCGTGCCTGTGTATGTCTCTGTCAATTCGAGAGACGATGATACTCCGAGTCAGATGTTTGGCATCCAATTCAATCGACCGTAGGTCTGTGAGGACGTGACAAAGAGTTCCAGTGGTTTATCCGAGAGACCGGTATGGAAAGACGTATACAAACGACATTTCAATACATTACACCCTACGATAATGGCCGCCTTTAAGCCCTCTGAAGCAGACTCGCATAAGAGCAGGCGAGAGGTTCATCTGACAGGTGTCCACCTTACGGACTAAACACCAACCCTAAGGCATTCTCGACGCCATCGAATGCCTGCTGTAATGCCACAGCATCACTCTTAACGAGACTGTAAATACCACCGATCGGCAGCGCATCAAAGGCCGATTTCTTAGAGTCGATACCCCCGATAATGTTATCGATAACGGTCGCGATTTCATGTACGGTTGGCGCCATTTGAGCTAGATCGGCGGCCGAGATAGGTCCAGGAGTGCTCTGAGAAACATGAGTTCGAATATTCGGCGTAATGACAGAGTCTCACCTCTATGTCGCTGACTGTGTCATTGGCCTTCGTTGTCGCAGTTCCGAATGAACTGTGAAGAGCCTACAGTTAATTAGCGACTGGGCGAGAGACTTCTTTCTGGGAAGAACGTACTAGAGCTTGCGTCAAAGTGCCTCCTGCATTAGGAAAAGCTGTGACCCCATTCGAAATAGCGGTAACTTGGTTTAATATTTCAGCAAGATCAGCCTCAATGACAGCGACGGTCTGAGCGAGAACAAAGATGGAAAGAGCACTCAAAGTCAACAAGAAGGTGAGAACGCGCATTTTGACTGCATTCTAACTCGGAAGATATCTGTGCATTTATATGGTTCGGTGGTGGCGAGCTGAGAAAGGTCCAGGCCAGGGCAGACTGAAGCTGGCCAATTTCCTCCACCGTTTGACAGCACCTGGTAGGGGTAACGGGGTCCCGACGGTCGTCGCATCATCACATGCAGGGGTCATGCATTCGATGGACAGTGGTTGAATTGCGTCCATCCGTGGTAGCGTTCACATGTGTATCAGTTCTGACTCTCAGACAACGGCCATCATAGGGCACGTCAAGACGGATATGTGTTGTGGCGTTTCGGGTGCAGTCATGTTGAATGCGCCCAACGGCCGACGACCTCGCTCCATTACAAGATTCTTCGCGAACGCCAGAACAAAGATGCATATCGATAAGTTCGAGAGTATACAAGGGTTCGTAGGTCAGAAATTCAAGACGCATTGATTACGGAAATGCCACTTCCGCGGTAGCGAACGCATCATCTACCTGATCACGAAGCCCAAGAATGACGGGTTGCACAGGGGGCTTAATCGTCGTCAGCAATGTCCTACTCTGGGGGTAGACCAAACAAATTTACCGAAGCGCGGATCCCTAGAGCGGTTAGGAGCGAGTAGAAGCTTGCTCGCAAATCAACAATATCCTGTTTGACGAGGGCAGAAAGGCCGCCAAGAGGAAGACTGTCGAAAGCGGGCTTTCTCTCGACAATGCCCTGGAGAACGTGTTCTATAATGGTACCAAGCTGCTGCAGGGTTGGCAACAAGTCCTCTATAGCCGACTCCGGAATGGCCGGTGTCGCCTGAGGAACATTTCCATGAGCATAGCTGACCTCTACTACGGATCGAGACACACCTCAACATCGTTGGTTGTATCCTCCAGCGCAGACTTGAAGGCGACAGCAGCGTTGTGTGCGGCCTAACAAGGATGTTATAACGGAAGGTCCAGCAGACATGATTAGGGATATACCAATGCTGAAGCTAGAGTAGCGCCCGACGTTGGCATAGCATAAACAGCGTTGTCGAGTTGTTTGGCAAGAGCCAGGAGATCGACGAAATCGGCCTTCACATCGTCGACGGTTTGGGCGATTGCAACCACGGAGAGTGTGCAGACTGCGAAGAGAGAAAGAAGTTTCATCCTAGATACTAAGCTATAAGTGAGGGAGAGAAGATGGGTTCGCACCGTTATCATAACTCGACTTTATACACCCTTTCCTTCGGAGAGCAAGATCTTTGCCAACCTCCAGACCGCCTAACATCTGTCGGCGTGACCTTCGAAAATCAGAAGCCATCAGGTTCATATATCGTATGACAGTCATACGACTTACGGATCTGCTATTTGTCGAGCGCCGACGAAGGTCGTGTGAGGGCAAGCTGATGGTTGGATTGATGTAATCCTGCCCTGAGTGTAGACTTATCCTTCCAGCGTACACTGGACTCGTAACTTAATACGAAAGGGTGGGGGTTGTCTGATGGACCCTGGCGGTAGGAAACTATTCGTTGAAAACATGACCTTTCGCCCGCCAGAGTGACAAAACATATGTCCCAGGAAGGATTCGAACCTCCGGCTCATCGGAGTGTGTACCACAACGATGTGATTTAACCCCTAATCGACTGGGACTTTGAACAAAACCAAATAAACAGCCATATGATGTCGCCTGAAGACAAAGTATCTGGAGCATTCGAAGCCAGAGCGAAGATTGGGAATCTGTGGAAACTGTGACATGTCACGGCAGTCACTACCTGCATCTCAACATTAGGGTCGGCCACCTACATGCGAAAGTCTCACGCCTGCCAACCCCAGCCGGGGCCAGCCCGACTTCACCTCCAAGCATCATCTATGTTTTCGGTCCGTCTACTCGTGTAAACTCTACCCTCCACGAACGGAAAGTGCTGACTGGTTCTGGAACTGTCAATTGAACCTTTCGAATCAAAATCTTGGACGCGTGACGGTTCCCTGCACTGCCTTAGTACCTCCTGCTCGTGTGGAAAATGCACTGAACTGGCTCATGTAACGGGCACAGCCTAACTACCTTCTAGACACTGCTCGCCAGCTTAAATACGAGGGAGCTCCACACCCTATATCGGCGGTATCGCCCTAGTTGTTCTGAGGAACACCATGACGACAGAATATACCTTCAACAATAGGGACAAGTACAACGACTCGGTTCTAACAAGTTCCTCGACTCAAACGAGCAAATCCTCCAAGAACTATACGCTCAAAACTACTTGGGGGAAATCGCGGAAGGACACGACACTCCTCGTTTCCGCTGATGGTCAGCAGGTCGGCGCGGTGCACTGGGCAGAGAAAGCAATTGAAGTGGATGGAGTAAAGTTCTTCGTCGAGAAAGTCGCGAAGAGTGAGAAGACGGATGGGTAAGTTTCCTCGATGTTTATGAAACTGAATTTTCATTTGACCTGTGCGTAGATACTCGTACGCCTGGAGATGGTCGATTGGTGCTGGCTCATTTCTTATGGCGTATGTCCCATACGAATCCACATGGAAAGTGCGTCTGCGCTTTTACGCTATTAAGTCCATCGGGTTCTTGGACTAACACTCAGCAGACGTTTCCTATTCGTTCACCCGGCGGCGCCCCAGATTCCCAACCAATCCTCAACTTCTACAAATACAAGTCAAAGCCGACGAGGCCTTCGAAGAACGCCAAAATGAATCTACAGCCTGGAGTCTCGATTACCGAATTCCGGTGGATACTTCTGATCCTACTTTATCTCGATGACACGTATTTTCGCAGTGGTATTTCGGAGGAGGGGATGATTGGCGGGTGCTTAGGGTGTGGCCTCACAATGAGTGGAAGTATATAGTGCCCTGTTTATCCCAGTGTTTCAATTTAATACCAAGCAATCGAGCAACTCGGGAAGACCTAAGATTGGACTCGGAGCATCAATTAGCGTGTCAAGATCTCAGGTTCAGGAGGATTCATTCGAGAAGTTGATATTGATTTCCCCGCCGCATCCCATCACTCATTCAAATGTGGACTGGAGTTTCGGAATCGTAGTAGGCTACACAGTGACCTCATCAACCCGTCATATTCAATATCCTCGGCAGAAAACCTCTTGATCGTGTAGTGCCTCCTCGAACTCTGCCTTCGTGCACCGACGTAAGCAATTTCTAGTGTAACCTTGGAACGTCTTGTCGTGGCAAATGCAACGGAAATCAAATCTGGCGGCAGTTTGAGAATCAATCTAGAGCTTTTGAGGAGTCGCACAACTTACAAGCTCTTGCAAGTAGTGCCGCTTTTCATGATAGATTCCAGCGAGCAGTTCTGCTCGCACCTATTGACAGCCTCGACGCCCATGGCGGTGACAGTGATGAGGACAAGAGTAGCGAAGAGTTTCATTTATGCAGTTGGCGAGTTCGGACGATTTCTTTGAGTACAGAGTGTACCATAACTTCCAACTCTATTTATACAGGATGGGACGATAGCTCATAATTCTAACCCCGAGGTGCTGTGACTCCCACGAGAACGGAGGGACGTCGCTGAATGCTTCTCAAGGTGAATCGTATATCGTGAGTGTATTTGCATAAATTCCTAGATTTGCATGGCATAAAACGAATACATGGTTCGATTTTGTGATTACTTTGCGTCTTCTCGGCATACTGGCCCTCCTCACGTTCAATCGTAAGGCATCGCCTATTTGCAGAACTGGTTGACGACGCTAAGTGCCTGGCTAGGATTCACATCGGGACATTTAGACGCGCATCCAAGAGCAGCAGATTTGAATTTACTGTCTCCACAGAGACATTTGGCAGTCCCGCTGGTGGTAAGACCTCAGTATCGTGTAGCACAGAAGTGCAGCCATGCGACATCGACTCACCACTTGGAACCATTCAACGCATTTGCGACGCATGAAATGCAGCCACTCGCGGCAACTGCTTCTGCCTCTCGTGCTACGAGGTCACGAGGAAGGGGTCCAGAGAAGGCGGCTGCACCTGTCGTGGTAAAGAAGAGGAAGCACAGAACAGCGAAGGGTTTGTAAGAAGGCATGTTGATAGGGGGAGAAGGCCGGTTTGGTGACTCGTGGCGAGGAGATTGAACGTTCGTGGATTCCAGAGCTAGATTAAATACCCTGAGGTTCGCCAAGTGTTATATCGGGTTTATGTTCCATATGTCAAGCATCCAAAATAAAACGAGCTAGAAGTAGTCAAACATCACATCGTGGATTCCAGCATTCAATTTTTGACATACGGAACTGTACACATGATAAATTTTACGGTTCATTGAATCCGCATTTGTTTAGCCTTCGAGTTGAATGAATTTCAAAATGGCCGTCTCTTACGATTAGAGATCAATAAGGGTTCACTGAGCGTCCAAGCATTCCATCCGCCAGATTAGAGTGGCTTTTGCGGAGGTATCGGCCTTCTCGGACCGGAGTTCGAAGGGTCGTTCTGAGCCTAGTGCGAATGTAGACGAAGCTTTCTCCGCAAGGCCAGGCCTGCAATGCAGGAAGCTGCAATCATTAGGAAAATGGATTCATGAATCAAAGCGTCCAAGCTCTGAATCAGGGCCATGAGGTTCATGAGCCGTCGCAACAAGCAGTAGTTTTGTCCGAGAACACAAAGTCATTGCCAGTTATACTCCAGCATCTGTAGAGTAACCAGTTGAGCCAATGCAAAACTGACTGAAGTCGATACAATAATGCGGCAGATCGAGGAGGAAGCAATTTAGTCAATCTGGAAGCCTTGCCTCGAGGAGCGTGACAGAGCCAGTTACTCGGAGTACGACTCTACGAGTGATGTGACGAAGAGGGTTCGGGAGTTTAGGGCAGGTCCCCCTTCATGTGGGTTCCCACCGAGATGACACGGCTCCGATGAGAGTTAGACATACTGTAAACGTGCCCAGGTTGTCGTCTCTAATTATTGTCTTCAGAACAATCGGCACTCAAACATTGGTTACTCTGGAAAAACACGCGAAACCGTCCGTATTAGAATTGGGCTTGCACTGCTGAACAAAAGAAATGATCCCCAACTGTCAACACTTGATTGTAATATGAAGATCATAACCTATGGGGCATTGCCTTCGTCTTTGTCCTCCGAACACCATCTAATTGTATAGTATTTCCAGATCTACCGCGTCTCTATTATCTGACCATGCGACAGTTGTAGTCGTAGAACAATGCGGCCTAATAATTAATGGTCCCGGCGGGTCACATTTCACTTAAATGCCGCCTTTTTCGTCCCTCCTTCTCTACTCCTCATCATGGACCGCCTCCCCTACGAGATTCTTGACCTTATAATCGCTTCCATTCCCGACAGCGGGCTGTACTGGGATGCGGACGTATATAGTGACGACACCCACCAACTTGGCCTCTGTAGGCTTGTTTCGCGGCGTTTCCTACATCTTGCGAACAAGTATTACTTCGATCGAGAATCGGCCTACCTCTGCTGGCAGCGTCACGGAGACAACTTTAAAGCCTCTAGACTCTTACACCTACTATCCTCAACCCACTCTACGATTACGCCTTTGATAACATCGGTTTACATCGAGAGCAACGCTCAGCTTGTTGGTGTTGACTACCTCTATGCACAGCATGTTGTATACGTTCTTGCAAGACTTCCTAAGCTCAATAATCTCACTATATCCGGTGCGGATTGGAGCCGAATCACTCCTCAGTCAATAGCCTTGCTTGGTAGCTCCACGATGCTACGGAGCGTGACATGGCGGCGTACTCAATTCCAGTCTCTGGACAATATGATCGAATCCATCTTCCAAATTACCCCTCAAATCGACCGGCTCGATATCGAAGAAGTGTCCTGTTACGATGAGACGACACTCCCATCCACGCAGCTACGCTATGACGTTCGAATGAGTCACGCTCAGCGCCTCAGATTATACGTCGACAGCTACATGTTGGGGCCAGTACTCCTTGTCCTGCGCGCCCTGAAAGCTTCGTTTAGGGAAGTCCAGATTTCCTGCGAGTTTGCCAAAGTTCGTGAAATGGCGGCCGTCACGGGACTTTTTTCACGGTGTGGCGGGCGCCTGGAGTCGGTTGAGGTGTCTTTCTTAGATACTCAAAACGGAATCTCTGAAGTCATCGGTAAGCATAAGTCTCGTTTATCTACAGAACAGTGCTGATATACGTCTAGGACCCCATCCGATCTCGTTCGCCTATAATGACCGACTGGATGAACTCCTGCTTCGTTTCCATGGCTGGGAGGAAATACGAGAACGGTACAACGAAGATGAAGCGCCCGAGGCGGTTATATGCCCACCCGATGCACTCAGCATTGTTTCTACAATCCGGTCTACGTGTTTGCGCTATCTCACTCTTCGTTTTGATATTGGCGAAGTTAACGAGGCCAAGGTGATTCCCGTGGGTTTCGATAAGCTCGAAATGGTTCTCGTACAAACCTTTGGGGTTCACAAGATGCCGAAGCTGGTGATCGATCTTGCGCTCCACGATGAGTCCTTGGATCTCATGGAGGAGCAGGAAGGGAGGTTTGCTACGCTTCTACAAGAACAGCTCCCAAGTTTACACGAGCAAGGAAAACTCTGGTTTTGCTTGGAAAGGTACCTAGAGTCCTAAGTTAGGTAGAAAATCGTACAAATTGAGGCCATCTGTACCTTTTCCGTTGAAAATACATCGGTTTGGTGTGCATAGGTATAATGTCCTTTTGGCCATAAGTCTAAGTCAGGTGTTCCAAACTCGACCGAAACTGGCAATTACCACCGTCCGTTGTCAAGGGTATCTAGACAACAGATCTAATCTCGATTAATTGGAGGTATAATTGTCTAAAAGACAACTAATGTCAAAATGTAATTATGAGCGGTATTCACTGGGGCAAACTACCTGAAGCTGAGTTTATCCTGAGCGAACAGCGAACAATGAACCTAGAAATGACCTATTATTTCCATTATTGTCAAGTATTTTTAATGGCCTAGGTTGCTCCAACTAGACTATCATACATTGAAATACATTCAACCGTTCGTTGTTCAACTTAAGCGGTCAGATGCCTATCGCTGATTGTATCCTGCAGTGAAAGTCGAAAATGACTTGATGACGACCTCTGAAATGGAATGTCAAGGCCAAATACCACCTGGATTGTGGGCGTTATTTTCAGTGAGTAAAAGCGACGACCTGACCGGGGCTATTTGCGTGGTGGCGATCCAAGTAAAGAGGTACATAAGGAACTCGAGGTTGCTACATGAGCCCGCAGCCCGTAGCTGCTGAGTCTGAAGGAGAGAGAATCTTCGAGAAGACTCAACTTCGTTGATACCGTTTAGCCATTCGAGGATTGCGATTATGGAGTGGGCATGGGTTTATAAAACAGCTCAGACGATGGTTTCTACCAGAATCAGAGCTTACCAACTGTCTAGTCAAGGTAGCGTCTAGTCACAAATGATACTGACTATAACACAGAATAGACGCCATTGAGTTCCAAAACTAGATCAAAGAAATCATCGACCGATTGGTTCTAGCGAGGATTCAAATCCCCCGGCCTCCAAATTCCAACGCTGCGCCGTCCACAGAGGTATATAGACCTATCTAGGCCTGAATTTCTTCATCATAGAAATTTAAAATCGATCCTTTCTACAGTAGGTGCATTTTCAGTCTATACGTAGTAAACATGGATACAAATCCGAATTTTAAAAGTACGCCAATTCACCAATCTATAGCTTTGAGAGGTGCGAACCTCCCACTCCTTATCGACGTCCTGAGAGCACTGATGAAAGTTGAGCTATTTTCCTGCAGTTATGATTCAAATGAAGAGGTACATATGTCGGCAGGAGGTTAGCGCTGAAGTTGACGCTCAACCGCGAGTCAGTAAGTAGGTAAAAGGACCGTTCGGTGATAATCCCTGTTTTTAACTTTCAATTTTCAACGCAAGAAATTTCAAGGATAGCGTTACTTGGAAGTGTAATGTTTCTGAGTTAACTTATACTTCGATTCAAGGTACGTTGCCGTGGTTTGACCGATATGTCAGAGCAATACGAGAGAGAGAAAAACCAGGCGGCCAACGGTCGACAAAAGTGAGAGAACGTGAAAGTGGCTGTTCCAGCGATCAAAGTTTGCTGGCTTCTCAGCCTGCCCTAAACCCGGATGACGCGGGTCGGCTAATTCCGAACGTCATCTTGTCCTCCATCCATCCAGCTTCTCTTCCTCGGCAAACCCACTTCCCAAGGATTCACGAAGAGAATGGGCGTAGAGGCAAGGAGAGTTTTCAGGGCAGATAGGGAAGGACATCTACGATGATAGACGCTGACAGTGAGGTGATGACACGATGAAGTGAGTTAAACAATTAGTAATCAAACAATGCTTTCTGTTCCTGAACGATCATAATCCAGGTTTCAATCCCTGATAAAATAATTATCTTGAGTTCATTGTGATAAGGAGATAATAGCGAATCCCGCATTGCCTTCGCCTTTGTCCTCTAACGCTATCTAATTGTGGGCTACTTCCAAGTTGACGCGTCTATTATCTGATGTACGACAATTGCAGTCGTAGAACAAGGCGACCTCACGACTAATGGTCCTGTCGAGCCACTGAGTCGACTTAAAAGAGGATCGTTGCATCTCTTTCTCCGACAACTCTTCATCATGGATCACATCCCCAACGAGATTCTTGACCTCGTATTCGCTTCTATTCCGGCCGCCCAGCGGTGCGAGGACCCAGCCGCCTATAATGACGATACCCACGAGCTTCTCCTCTGCAGGCTCGTTTCGAAGCGTATTCTACACCCGGCTAGCAAGTATTACTTCAAACGGCGGATCTCCCTCTGCTGGCTGCCCGGCGAAGACAAATGGAAAGCCTCCAGACTCCTCCGCTTACTATCCTCACGCCACGCTACGATTAGGCCATTCATAACATCGGTTTACATCAAGGGCACGGTTAAGCTTGTTGACGATGCATACGCCTACGCACAGAAGATTGTATACATTCTTACAGGCCTTCCCAAGCTCAAACATCTCACGGTATTCACTGCGGATTGGAGCCAAATTTCGGCCGAGTCAAGACTCTTGCTTGGCAGTGAGACGATGCTACGGAACTTCACATGGCGCCGCACTCGATTCCTGTCGCTCAACAACATGATCCAGTCCATCTTCCAGTCCACTCCTCAAATCGATCGTCTCGATATCGAATATGTGATCTGTTATGATAAGCCGACGGGCCCATCCACCGAGCTAGGCCCGTATCCCAAATGCATGGCGAAATCTCAGCACCTTGGATTATCCCTCGAAAGCGACATGTGGGGGCCGGTACTTGGTACCTTGTGCAACATGAAAGCATCGTTCAAGGATATCCAGATTTCCTGCGAGTCCGCAGAGGATGATGATATGGAAGCCGTAGCGACCCTTTTTGCTCAGTGTGGCGACCGCCTAGAGTCAGTTGAAGTGACTTTCGAAGATACCCAATCCGGAATCTCAGAAGTCATCGGTAAGCACAGGTTTCATTTCTCTGTGTAATGGAGCTAATAGGTGCATGTTTAGGACCGCATCCGATCTCGTTCGCTCATAATGGACGACTGGATAATCTCCAGCTTCGCTTCCATCACTGGGAGGCGTTACTAGGGCGGACTGATACAGATGAAGTGCCTGCGGTGGTTAGATGCCCACCTGATGCACTCAGCGTCGTGTCTACGGTCCGGTCCACGCGTTTCCGCCATCTCACGATTCGTTTTGATCTTCACGAAGTCCTCGAGGCCGATGTGGTCCCTATGGGTTTTGATAGGCTCGAAACGGCTCTTGTGCAAACGTGTGGGGTTGAAGACGTACCGGAGCTGGTGATTTGTCTTGCCCTTCACGAGGAGTGCTTGGATCTCATGGAGCGCGAGAAGGGTAGATTCTATGCGTTGCTACAAGACCAGCTCCCGGAGTTTCACAAGGATGGGAAACTCACATTCGCTTTGGAAAGGTATCCTAAGGAGGAGTCTGAAGTTACTTAGAATATCGCACAATTCGACCTATTTATCCGTTCTCGTTTGGAAATATATCTGCGTGGTTTGCATAAACACATGCCCTGCTAAATGATGGAAGTCAGCCGTCGATATGAGGCGTTTTAAGCCCGACCAAAGCTCTTGGGAAGGTCACCCAGACACCAGGAATCGATATTTAACCAGCTAATTAAAGCCAGTAACGAGTAGCCATGCCAACTACAACGCGATTCACATACCTATCTAGACGTACATTGCATTCTTGACGGAAAGATAGTCAGATCCTTTCTACAATATGTGCAACCTCTGTCTATATGTAGTGCACGCGGACAAGAATCCAAAATATAAGTTAAGCCGGATCGTAAACCCGTAACTTTGAGAGGATTCGGACCTTGCTCCTCATCGACGTCGAATGACCCCTGACAGAAGTTTATTTGCGGGCTGTTTGCCTGTTGCTATGATTTAGATGAAGAAGTACATTCGTCGGCAGGAGGTTATCAGCTCGCAGAGATTAGCGCTGAAAGTGACGCTCAACCGAGGCTGTAGCAGCTAAAGGCAGCGTTCGGTGAGAATCCGCGTATTTGATTTTAAACTTTCAGTACAATAAACTTCAAGGATAGCGCTATCAAAAATTAGCAGGGGGAATGCGCATCGATAGGAGAGGCCCAAGAAGGATTCGAACCTCCGGGCTCCAGCTTTGCGGTAGTTTGACGTCCAATCGAGCTGCAGTCACACTGATGACCACTACGCTACTTGGAAGTGTCATATTTCTGGGCTAAATAACCTATTGAAGGTACGTTGCTGTAGTTTGACCGATATATCAGAGCAATCTGAGAGAAAATGGGCGGTCAACGGCCGACAAAAGTGAGAGAACGCGAACGAGTCTGCTCCGGCGATCAAAATGTCGGCTTCTCAGCCTGCCCTAAACCCGGATGATGCAGGTCGGCTAATTTCGATTGTCGTCTTCTCCTTCCTGACCTGGACCATCCATCCAGCTTCTCTTCGTCAGCAAACCTACTTTCCAAGGATTCAAGAAGGCAATGGACGTAGCGACGAGAGGCTTCAGGGCAGATAAGCAAGGACATCTACGATGATAGACGCTGACAGTGAGGTGATGACACAATGACGTGAGTTTTCCAACATCCCTCTCAAACTTCCTCTCACGAAAATGACGGTTTGAACAGGATATGCGCCTCCATTTTACGGCTCTTTGTCTCAAAAGGAAGCGTACCGTACCTCTTCTCTTCACCAACACCCATGTACAAGCCGAATTAATTGGAACCAGTGGTTCTGATGTTGAAAATGGCGACAGCGGGGTCCTTGGCTTATTCTCATAAAACTGGCAGACCTGGTTTCATATTGACTCTCTTCGCTTTGAACTGCCTTGAGGATGTTTACCCTACCATTAAAAACGATCTTGCTGCCCGTGACAATCCTATCCGCGCTATCCACCGCCACTGCTATTGGCGACACGGCGTTCTCCAAATCGCCGACTGCGCACCAAAACGCTATGAAGGCATATAGGGAGCTGCAAGGAAGGCTTCCGCGTATCGTCCATTTTCCTGGTGTGCACCTCCCCCGCGTCCCTTGACGACACCATCTCTCCTTCCTGTTTTTGTCGTTTCTAACCTCCCCGTTCCCCGCCGCCTTCCTGACTCGCATTCGTCTTCGTCTTCCTTCGCCGTTTCTCCCTTCACTTGCTCACTTCTCTTGCCTACCTCCCTCTCTCGTGTCTGCTTCCTACCTTCCCCCTTCGTTTCTCTGGCTTTCCCCGTCCTTTCCCTTCGTCTTTCTCCTCTCATTTCTCTCTCTGTTATGCCGGTGACCTTCTCTTCTTCATTTGCTGGACGTGGGAAGGGGGCAATGAGGGAACTACACAGGAAGTGTCGTGGAGGAATAGGGGGACGTCGCATCGGCGAAAGCGGAATCAAGCTTTCAATACTTATCAGATGTCCTAGTACCTGCATAATCCAACACTATTGCTTCCCTGTTTTGCTGTTCACTGGAACTAACCTCGTTTCGGAGACATTCTTTATGATGAATCTCATCCGTGCAATCACCATGAGGACTCGGACAACGCGCCGAAGATTCCGAGTGACCGACCTTTGCGGTCCGAGATTCAATATTCAGTTCATACATGGACCCACGAATCCTGATGGACAAAACATGAACTGGATACAACCTTCGGAAGGCAGCCGGTAGGGGGTGAGGTTCTAGAGTCCACGATATGAGCTGGTGAGTTAGCGACTTAAATGTTGAACTAGGATTCATCGATTCGTCCGTTCGTTTCGACCAGGTTTCTAGTCAGTGATTGACGCTCATTCTGCCACGTTGTACCATGGCACACGCCGTATCAGGGCTTTGTGGGCGTCGATGATCGTCCTCGTGTTCTCTTGATTGACAATGCTCAAGACGGTGTCACTGACACCCACAAACGTGAGAGTCTGTTGTACTTTTTGACGGGGCCAACGCCGATCGGGAATCCTTCTCTCGTTTCCTCCCTCATACCTCACCATGAGTTGTATTGCATCCAACCCCGATATCTCTGGTATTGGCGTACGAACAGCCATCTACGCTCAGAACATCCTCAGCTTCGTCCCAGCGATTTTCGCCCTCCTCGATCAGAAGGTCTCGCCGACGGAGCTGGAGACGCTGGAAACTCAATCAACAACTATTCTCATCACAGCTTTCGCTATCCTCGTTTCCACTATCGTCCAAGTCCTCACTGAGGGGATAACCAACTATCATGCCGCGATCATCCTCGACCTCAGTTGGATGAATAATACGAACTTGTTTATCTACTTCTTGCTCTATGTCCACCATCGATCGGGGCTGCGAATCGAAGGCGGAAAGCAAGATGTAGAAGCGAATGCAGTCGGGGGCGATGCCCAGATTGACGGAAGCCCCGATCAGGTTGTGACAGGTCAGTCCGTGTGGGTGGCCGAAACGAAGAGGGCTTTGAAGAACCCTGTCTTTATCATTGGCTCTGTCCACTTGACGCTCATGGCTGCCGTCGGAATATGGCTCTGGAGAAGTCCAGCCAGATTTGGGGATTCCGAATCGCTTCCCTGCTCTCTATCTGCGTCTCTGGTGATCCTTGGCCGACAAGTTCCACTCGGATCTCCAGGACTGCGGATTTGGTCTATCTTCATCTACAGCATCCTCCTAACCCCTATCCTGAATTTCTTCATCCCTATTGTCTTCTTCCTTGGGCCCATTGCTTGGTATAACCGATCACGCCCAAATCCGTCTGGCCATATAATAAGCATTCGCCAGATTTTTGGGGGCTTAGCAGTTCTGGCTACCGTCGACATCATCCTTCTCATTGACACTGAGGTCACGATTAGAAAGAACAGGCATTTACTTTTGGATGGCGGCGATGCCAATTGGACGTTTGGCCAGACCCTAGCCCTTTTGCTCTTGCTGGTGCCTCTTCGTGACCTCGGGGAGACACTTATCGAGCGGCGTCCTAAAAAGCTTGGGCGAAAGCTGTTGGATGCATCCGATCAGGGGAGGCTGGATGTTGTCGAGTTTGTGCTGAACCAAGGACCTAACACAAGCGGAAAAGGTGGGTCATATTGTATTCACGAATCACTGAAGAGCTCATATCTCGGTAGGTTCGGCATTGAGATCGGCCGCTAAGAATGGCCACATCGACATTGTCACCTTGCTGCTTGATTACGGGGCTAATATTCATTCAAAAGGCAAGTACGGCACTTGAGGTATGTTCCACGAGCAACTAACATATGATATTGCGTGTAGATAGTAGTGGCCAAACGGCACTCCACCTTGCAGCGGGAAAAGGCCATATTGACGTGGTCAAGGTTCTGGTCAAATATGGTTCTAAATCTGACGCAAAGGGTAAAAATCCCGCTGGCCCAGACACATACCTACTAATGCTATTCTTTAAGATAAGCTTGGTCAGTCGCCGCTGGATCTAGCAATAGCGGGACTACATGACGCAGCAATTATATATCTTCTGAGTGGTGACCCAGACACATCCTCTGAGAAGAAGAAGGTTGGCCAAGTAGCGCTTCACTGGGTAACGGTCCGGCGGATGACACCCCTCATCGAACGTCTCATCGGACTTGGCGCAAACGCAAATGTGCAAGGTATGACGTATCTTCTCCTTTTAAAGATGTGTCTAATTGTGAGTCCTAGATAGTGCCGGGTGCACTCTTCTTCACTTAGCGATTGACGCTAATTACCCGGAAATCATCGAATGCCTCCTTGAGAAAGGAAGGGCTGATGTGAACCTCAGGGGTAAGGGAAATATCTATTCGCGGAGTATGATGCTATCCTTCTCGTAAAGATGAGTTAGGACGTACACCGCTGTCTATCGTGACAGGATCAGGAGACATAGATATGGTCAAGTATCTCATTGGACATGGCGCCGACGTGAACGGATTCTGTAAGGTGTACTACTGAATAGTCGCCTTGTGATTCTTATGTTGCCTTTCAGGTTCTTTGATGGATGATCTCACTCGCCCTAGCCGGGACCAGACGCTACTTACCGTGGCAGTATATGCTGGGCGCATGGATATCATTGAACTTCTTGTCACGCATGGCGCCAACGTGAATGAAATCAGTTAGGCAACAGCAATTCCTCTGCGCGTCGGGGTTCTGACCCTTCGTTTCCTTCAGGTCGTGGCACCGGAACTGTACTTTGCATGGCGGCAAAGGCTGCACGCATGGATATTATCAAATTTCTCATGGCAAATGGGGCTCGTCCAAATCCATCCTTTAAAGGGCTGGGATATGGGCCTCGCAAGTCTAATCTTGACTCCTCAGACAATATTTCGCTTGTAACCGCCACTTCGTATGGAAGTGGAGGTTGGGAACCTGAGTTTGGAAGTAAGCAACCGCTATACCTCTCGGCGGGAACTGGGCGCTTGGACATCGTCGAATTTCTACTGGAAAATAATGCGGATGCAAACGTAAAAGGTAAGGAAAACTACTTGTTCCTGTGACGTTGTTCTTACTTATCTCCTGTAGAGGCTGACCGTCGCACAGCTCTTCACGCAGCAGCATTGGAGGGTCACATAGATGTTGTCCGATGTCTCCTTGACCACGGTGCCGACCTGACAGTACAGGGTGTGGAAACCAGCTTTACTTGAGCGCTGCAACATTAACATGAGAACCTCAGATTCGTGGTGGCGTACCCCACTTCACGATGCGGCATTGCATGGGGATTTGGAGATTGTCAAGTGCCTTTTCGAGCATGGGGCAGACTCGATTCTGTCAGGTTAGAGCTGCGTTTATTCTGCCTCGCACTACTGATAACTTTGCTTAGATATTGCGAGATCCGGCCACACGGCACTTCAGTTCGCAGAAGACGCTGGCCATACTGCTGTTGCTGAGTACCTACGTGAATTTTCCGTCTAAATTGAATCTATGGTGGTTTAATGTGTTGGGAGATTTATGTATCTAGTTCTTCAATCGTGATGCGGGCGACGTAGACGGAAATGAATCGTCCTACAGGGCATCGGACCAATGGGTTTTGTAACATCACTACGTTACATAGGTCACAGATCTTTCCGTGGATTTGGACGAACATACGCTCTTTGACCTACTCGTACCATCAAGATTTCGCGCAGTACAAGCCGAACCTCATGTATGGTGATCAAAGTTTGTTGGCTTATAAAGCCTGCCCTAAACTCGGATGATGGGAGGCGGTTAGTTTCAATTGTCCTCTTGCCCATCCATCCACCTTCTCTTCCTCGGCCAACCGACTTTCCAAGGTCATCCAAAGTCATCGTGTACAAGAGAATCTCCTTAGAATCGGAAATCAGCTCGTTAATTAATCCAGATGCCGACGCCAAGGTGGTGGCACGATGACGTGAGATTTCCGAGTATGTCTAAACTTCCTCCCACGAAAACCACACTTTTAGTAGGATATATTACCCCACTCTACGGCTTCTTTTTGAAGCGAATGGCTCGGATATCGAGGGTGGTCGTGGCCCTGTCTACTTTGCTCGTGAGGCATACATAAAACTGGCCAACCTGGATTCATTCGCCTTCTTCGACCTCGAGGACGTTTACGCTACCACAAAACATGCTCCTCGTGGCCGTACTGATCCTTTCTGCGCTATGGAGTACGTTTACGGATCCTGTATTCTCCAAGTCTCCAATTTCACACCGAGATGCGACGAAGGCGTGTAGCGAGCTACAACGAACATATCGTTCATTTTCCTGGTGTGTACGCCTTCATATCTCTGAATTATACCATCGCCATTCTTCGCGTTCTTGTCCTCGATCTCCCTCTCCCTCTCCCCGTCTACTTTTTACTTTTCTCTTTCGCATTCTTCCTCTCACCCTCCCTTCTTACCTCCCTTGCCTCCTCCCTACGTTCAAGTTGCTCCGCCGTCTTCCACCCTCGATTTCCTTCCATTGTTGTCCACCCGCTCTACTTACATCTTCTTCCCTGATACGCGTCTTGTCTTCTTACCTTCCTCCGTCTTTGTTTCTCACTTCACCCGGTGACCCACCTCCAACCTCTAGGATCCTCCGAACGCCTTCAAGAGATCGAACAAAGCGAGCATGTTTCGGCCCAGAGCTATCTAGACATGCGTTTCATTCATTCATGATACATCGACAGAAAGGTAAATCTAACACTCTATACAGCATGTGCATGTGCGTCTCGACTCGGAATGTAAAATGCGTCGGTATGTATCGAAAGTAAAAATCGACCAGATAATAAACCCATAGCTTTGAGAGGATTCGAACCTCCCGCTCCTTATCGCCACGTCTCGAGCGCTGTGACGGGAATTTCCAGCGAGTTAATTCCATGGTGAATATTCAAGTCAAAGATATCTAGGTAAGCGAGAAGTTGGAATATGTAGCTGGTACGTAGTGTCTGAGCCTGAATGGAGGAAGGGGCATTAGGTTTTGACGGGGCCTGAAGCCACCGAAAGCCTTCGCCATTGGCAGGTGCTTTCTCGCTCATCCAACCAACGCAGTCGGCGCATTTCAGTTCTCATCTTCGATGATTGACAGTGAAAAAAGTAGGAAACCAACTCCGAATATGGCAGATGTCCTAGGAAGGAGTCGAACCTCCAGCCACCAGCTTGCAGACAGTGGTGTGGCTGACTTTGACCATTACGCTACGAGGTAGTGTGGTGATTCTGAGTTGAGTGGTACTTGGGTCGATGATAGGTTTCGGCTGATGCGTGGACACGTCGAAGTTTTGAAGAAATCATGAAGAAACCGTGAAGAAAGCCAAGAAATGGTCGAGAACAGAGGAAAACTGAGGTTGACGACCAATCCGGCGATCAAAGCTGCCTGGCTTCTCCGCCTGCCCTAAACTCGGATAACGCGGGTCGGCTAATATCGATTGTCCTCATGACCACTTTCATCTTCTCTTCCTCGGCAAACCGACGTTCTAAGGACATGCAACTTTATCATCGTGCGCATGAGACACGCCTCGGAATTGGGAACCAGGATCTCTCAACCACCCCTACTGCTGACGCAGGAGTGATGACACAATGACGTGAGTTTCCCAACATAGCCCTGACTTCTGAACTTCCTCTCACGAAAACTTGGTTTGATAGGATATGTTACCCCACTCTACGGCTTCTTTTCTCAAAAGGAAGCCCACCGTAACTCGTCTCCCCGCTAACGCCCACGTTCTCCCTGAGCCGAGATTACTGGAGCGAGTGGTTCTGATGAGTCGAAGGTGGCAACAGCGGCGTCGCCTTCGTTCACACTATGTTTATAAAGCTCGCCGACTTTGCCTCATCCTCTCCTCTCTTCGCTTTTGTCTACCTCGAGGATGTTGTCGATGACACGAAAGACGGTCTGGTTGGCCGTGGCGGCTCTGTCTGCGGTGTCGAGTGTATTTGCGAATACGGCGTTCTCCAAGTCGCCGACTGCACACCAAAACGCGGCGAAGGCGTGTAGGGAACTGCAACGACGGCTTCCCCATATCGTTCATTTTCCTGGTGTGTACATCTTCTTTCTCTTGAATGACATCATCTTTTCGTCCTCCCCGCTTCGCATTCTTGTACTTGCTCATATCCTTGCCCTTCCTTGGTTCCCTCTCTCGCGTCTCCTCCCAGCCTTTCTGCTTCATCTTCTTTTCCGTCCGTTGCTTCCTTTTCATTGCTTCAGGCCGCCAACTTTCCCTTCGTCTTCTACCCCGTTATACGTCTCGTCTTCTTCCCATTCTCCTTTCGTTGCGTCCCCGCTCTGTTCTTTCCTCCCTCTCCGATGTTTCCTTCCTACGACTCTCCTACGCATTCCTCCCGTCTTTTTCACTCTTCTTCTCTCCGTATACCCGCCTCGCCTTCCCACCCCTCTCGTTCCTCTCGCTGACTCTCCACCTCCAGGCTCCCCCGAATACCTTCAAGACATCGAACACTACGAGGAAGTCTCAGCACAGAACTCGACATGTGGTGTAGCTCCGAGGACCGTGGCGGATGTTCAGGAAGCCGTACGTCGTTTTCCTTCTTAATCGTTTCGTTCGTTTCTAATGTGTGTTTTGGTGGGTATAGATCAAGATTATAGGAAGAAAGGACATTCGATCTCCGTTTGCTGTATGTCTCCCATTCTCTTCGTTCCTCGTTCCTGATCGTCTTTTCACGTTTGATCAACCATCTCCTGGCTCTTTTTCACTCCTGCGCTCGTCTGCATATCTTGCATTTACCACCATCGTTCCATATCTTCGTTCCCGTCCTCGCATCCTTCTTCGGCCTTAAACTCACCCTTTCTCTTCACAGATAAAATCCGGCGGTCACGCCTTCAACCCCTCCTTCTCCTCCACCCCGGGCGTCCAAATCTCCCTACACAACCTGCTCGACTTCCACTACTCCCCCTCCTCCAAAACCGTCCGGCTCGGAAGCGGGTGGAAGTGGGATCAGGTGTATGAGAAGTTGCAGCCGGAGGGCGTTACGGTTGTTGGGGGGAGGATACCTGGTGTTGGTACGTATACATTCATCTCTCTCTTCTTCTTCTTCTCCTCCTCCTCCATCCACGTCGCATGCTGATTGGGGAATTTGACGATAGGTCTAGGCCTCCTCTACGGCGGCGGCCTCTCATGGTACACCAACCAACACGGGCTCGCATCGGATAACGCCATATCGTTCTCCCTCGTCTTGCCGAATGGGACATTCGTGGAGGTGGATGAGGAGAAGGAGCCGGATTTGTTCTTTGGGCTTAGGGGCGGTGGGAATAATTTTGGAGTTGTGGTGGGGGTTGTGGTTAGGACGTGGCCGACTGGGGGGATTTGGGTGCGTATTCATTCGTTCTTCGTTCCTCGTATTCATCTCCAACCTCTGGCCTCTCACGAGGTCGGGGTTGGGGGCGAGAATGGTGGATATGAAAATGGTATACTGATAAAGGACGATATAGGGAGGCAAGATCTCGTACGACTTCAAGTACAACGAGGAGATTATGAAGGCGGTGGAGGTGTTTAGTGTTGAGAATACGGATGAGAAGGCGCAGTTGCAGGCTGTTTATACTGTTACAGGTAATCAGGTTCGTTTTCTTGCCGCTTTTCCCCTCGTCTTTCCTCTCCACATGTCCCTTTCCTTCGCCCTTCTTGCCCTCCTCCTATTCGTTCCTCCACACTCGTTCCTTTCCTTCATGCTTGTTCTCGTACTCGCCCTGGTCACGTACTCATCTAACTCGTGAACTCTTAGACATTCTGGCAAATCCTATTCTTCTATGACGCAGCCGACGCACGTCCCGCACCATTCGAGGCGTTCCTGAGTATCCCATCGACGGAGGACACGACGAAGATCACGACGCATAGCCAGTTCGTTAAGGATACGCCGTTTCCTCCGTGCGTCTTCTCCCACCCTCTCCTTACGTCCTCACTACACGACACTAACATCCCTCTCTTCACACAGCGGCATCGGCTCCTTCCTCCACACGATCCCCATAATCCACTACACTGTCCCCATCCTGCAAGCCGTCCAATCCTCAGTCGACAAAGCCCACGCTAAATCCCTCAAAGACAAGAAATCAGTCCAAACCCTCTACTGGTTCGCCGAACCTTTCGTCGGGCATTACACCCACACCACCTACCCCTCAGCCTGGCCTCATGAGCCATCCAACCCGACGACACCTTCCTGTTTCTGGTTCGACTATACCTCGCCCTCCGACGAAAACTACTTCCGGACTCTAATCGAAGAGGCAGGGAAGGAGGTTCAGACTGTGGTGGTGAAGGAGGGAGAAGGAAAGTGGGATGACGTGAAGTTCCCGAATTACGCTGTGGACGGGGTGACTGTGGAGGCGGTGTATGGGGAAAACTTAGGGAGGATGAGGAGGGTTAAGAGGAGTGTGGATCGGGAGGATGTGTTGGAGTTGTTGGGGGGTGGGTTTTTGGTTTAAGTTGGGTCGGGATGGTATGGCTGAGACCGAGAGAGCAAAACTGAACGTGCATTGCATTTATTTGTATTTGGACTAACTACACTAATATAATATGCATATAAATCTACCCGGATGCCTGACCGAAAGGCCCAAAAGCGCCAACAGTCTTTCCCATTAACCCTTCTGGAGCCATTCTGTTTGCGTCGAAATACGCTCCGTCTAGGTATAAAACGATCATGAGCGCCGTCATGTAGTCATCCTGTAAAATTCCTTCGTGTTCTTCGAGTACGACGGTGGCTGGGTGGGACTTGTGAAACTGGAGGAATGGGGAGTCGAGGGAGGAGCTTGGGAGTGGATGGGTTAGATTGTCAACGAGCGTGACGGAGGAAGAAAGTGCCGGAGAGGAGGCTTGGAAAACCTGATTGAGAGGATGAGAATGAGAGGTGTGGTAGGGAGACAGTGGACACACCTTCCACGTTTTCGTCTTGACATGCGGATCGTAAAGCGTGATCCATTGTTTTCGTCCGATGGTCCATCGCCAGGAGTACGTGTATCTACAGGTTTCCATTTGATAAGCCAGAGATCCAAGGCTTCGATTGAATCGTACGTTACGCACCCTTCAGTTTTCTCAGTCTTTGCGATCTTCTCGACCTCATACATGGTATTTTCCTTTCCCGTGCCTACCTCGATCGTTTTCTTATCCCACCAGATCACTCCCCTCCAGCCATCTGAGCCTGTAATTGTTGTGTGGTCTTTTATGGTAATTTCGGAGCCAAAGGTTTTAAGTGTATACGACCCCGGGAAGGAGGCAGATGCGGAGGTAAGGGATGATCGAGAGAGGGAGAGGGTGGTGTCGGTATAGTCGTTCTTTGAACCGAAGGTGTACTCGATGGCCATAGTATTATGGTGGAAGTTAAAAACTGGCGTAGTGCAACAAGTAGCTAGATGGTAGATGGAGGTTTCATCGATTCAGTTGACTCAATAAATACTCATACAGGAAGATATAAATAAAGAGATAGATATCATGATATGGTGTGCGCCAGAACAGTTCGTGGCGGCTCTGAGGAGGTACCAGTAATTTGATAGATGGTGGCTGAGTCGTTCCGACATAGACGGAGTGGCTGACTACAGTCTGTCTTCCATCACATTCTCCTCTCCCGTACCTCGTGATTTTGGAGGTGAAAATTTCAACTGCGAAGGTTCATGGAGGCGACTGAGGTGGAGGGCCGGGAGCCCGTTGAGTTGCAATTCAAGCAGAAGATACACTTATGACTTGATGCACATGGGTAGGAGATAAGTAATCCGGGGTATTGATAGCGAGAGATATTGCGATATCAGGCTGGATGGATATTTCCACGGTTGCATATCCAAAAATACACTTGATTCCAGGAACATGTACATGAAGGACATGGCCCGCGGCCCGAAATAGAACGCTCGACATTCATCGACATCGAGGTGCTGTGAAGATGTTAGGAATTCGATGAAGGCTGGCAGAGCTAATCCGCAATTAGCGATGTGACGTCCTGCCGTACCGTACTGGTCGGCCAGATAGGGAAACCAGTAGATAGTCCTGGTTCGATGTAGCTATGCCTATTTGCACATACATTTTTCGACAATGGCCTTAAAGACGAGTAGATGGTGTCGATGGTGGCGATGGTGTACTTGGAGGAGTGGATACTGTGGAGTAAGTACATATGGCGCGATATGCGGGACATCGTCCTCAGGTCTTTACGTGGTAAGCCACCTCGGACCCGTAACGATCTTCCCTGTCGAAGTATACATATGATCCTCTACGTCCCACATGTACCTCTACAGATGCTGTCGGTTTGTCATTTTCGTCAACTTAGCAACCTATGTAACTTCTTTCATGACATTTTGATATTGAATTGATAGGCGTGCGTCTACCGACCTGGGGCCAAATTGATTTCGAGGTCATTTGATTCAATGTTCAACCGACTTCTTCAAAGTTGACCCCGACGACCGACAAGCGAAGATTTTTCCGGACGATTCCTACCATATCTGAACTTGACAAGAATCGCAGATCAACGACGCTCGTATGCTCAGCGTGTATTTATAGCTAGGAGATCTTTGATGTACAAACTATCCATACGGTACTTCGTGTAGAATGAGTTCACCAATACACCTCATTTCGGTATAAAAAGAAGGAAAATCAAGCTTAGCTTTCCTCACTCGTTTGAGCTTGTCAAGTTCCTTCACAGGTCCCTCATCAGAATGGTCCGCGCTGCTGCTTTCGCTCTTCTCGCCTGCGCAACTTCTGCGCTTGGGTTGGTTCACGGTGTAGACTCCTCTCAACTCGTCCCCACCGCAACCTTCACCAAAGCTAAGGGTGAAGGCTTTACCAAGGCCATCATTCGTGGTTACCAAGAGGCTTGCAGCGTAGGGGGTCGGGTTGACCCTAATTTTGTGTCCGTCTACAACAATGCTCGCGCTGCGGGTATTACAAACATCGATACATACTGGTACCCATGCACTGGCTCAGGCAACAGCTGCAAGTCCTTCGCCACTCAGATCGCCGAAATTGGCGCTACCTTTGACGCCCATTCCATGCAAATTGGCATGATTTGGGTTGATATGGAGAAGGACACTGCCTGCAACACCGTAAGTAGTCCTGCTGTATGATCTCTTTTTCGGAATTACTGACCACAATTGCAGTGGAACTGGGGTGCTTCTGGTAACCTGAGCAAGGCGAAGGAAATGGTTGCGGCAATGAAAGCCTCAGGCTACAAATTCGGCATTTACAGCAGCCCTGGAGGTAAGAGATGTTTTATTCCAGGAGTAGCCGATTGCTAATTGTTGCATAGAATGGTCGTCAATTTTCGGCTCAGCCGGTGTTGTTCTTGATACCAGCTACCCTCTGTGGTACGCGAACTGGAACAATGATGAGACTCTTACCTACGGCTCTCATTTTGGAGGGTAAGTTGCGTCCCTTGCTGTTGAACACGCCCGCTGACTATGCGACAGATGGACCTCTATCGTTGGTCACCAATATACCGACGTTTCAGCCTCTGGACTCTTCGACCTTAACGTTTTCGCGAGCTAAGCCAGAGGAGAGATTTGGGGTCGTAATTTTCACACAGAATGTGACTATGTTGATAAAATTGATATCAAGAATCATATTCACTTATTGAAAAATGATTCTGACCGCTCCTCGGCCTCTCTGCAACCTCTCTCCGACGCCGCATGTACTCGTCTTAGGATCTGTACCCGAGGTAACAGCCTGTGTTCTCGGAATCCCATTACACTGGCCTTACGGTAGATCGGACCATGATTGAGGTGTGGATTGGGTTCTGCACTGAGATATTTTTCACGTAGGAGCTGTTTACACCGAGGTTTCCGTAGATGCGTCAGAGGGATTGTGGGCGGCCCACTACGATTACTTATCCGCTATCTCCCATATGTTCATCAGGTTCTTCGAGAGCAGCCTCGATAGCTGAACGCATCCGTCGGCACCGGGTGTTTGTAGGGTCATGAGGAGGCTTGGATTGCCGAAAACGCCGTGGATGCACTTTAGGGCAGGTGGATTTGCGGCGATTTGCCAGTTTTTGATCCCCGGGCGCTCGGCCAACTGGCGCTCGACTTGCTGTCCGCCCACCACCACCAACCATAGTTCCCACCGATTCACACCAGTCAGCTGTAACCGATGACTATTTATCATTTACTGATGCGCCTGAAGTGATGACTTGGTCAAGATACGGCTATAAAATGAGGAGGAGCCGGCTCCCTGCAACCCGTTTTCATCACGAAAATGGTGCCACTCCTATCAAAGTTAACCGTTCTATCTGCGTTCGCAAATGTCCTTGCGAATCCATCTTCGTCCAATACGTACCCGAATGCTGCTAAAGCATGTGTTGAACTCCGAAAACGAGTTCCGGACATCGTCCACCTTCCTGGCTCCAATGAATATGTTCAAGATATCGACCACTGGCTGCCCGTCTCTACACAGAACTCGACATGTAGTGTTGCACCCAGGACTGCGGAGGATGTTCAGGAGACAGTGGGTTTCTCTCTTTGATGCCTTACTCAGTCGCTGATCCGTGTTTCTCAATAGATCAAGATCATTGGAAGAGACCACATTCGATCTCCATTCGCCGTACGTTCCCCATTTCTTTCAGACGTACCTCCCCCGACTCATATTTCTATCGTGTTTAGATCAAATCCGGTGGCCATGCTTTCAACCCAACATTCTCTTCCACCCCTGACGTTGAGGTCTCTCTGCACAACCTACTCGACTTCGCCTACAACCCAGAGCAACAAACGGTCGAATTTGGTAGCGGATGGATCTGGGATGACCTCTGCGAGAAGCTGCTGCCCTACAACGTTACCGTTGTTGGTGGTCGCGTTCCAGGCATAGGTACGTTTCCATCAGCCTCTGGCGGTCTGATTATTCATCAGATTTCCATTTAGGCATGGGGCTTCTTCTGGGCGGTGGCTTCTCTTGGTACACGAATCAGCATGGTCTAGCATCTGACAACGCGGTCTCGTTTGAGCTCGTACTTCCTAACGGGACCTTCGTCGAGGTCACACGGGAGACGCAGCCCGATCTCTTCTTTGGATTGAGCGGTGGTGGTAATAACTTTGGAATCGTAACGGGAGCTACCGTCAAGACGTGGCCGAGTGGGGCAGTCTGGGTAAGCTTTCCGCCCCTTTTTGAAGCGTAGTGAGGCTGATTATGCGGATTAGGGTGGCACGATTTCATACTCAATCGAATACAACGAAGAGGTTACGAAGGCGGTCGAGCAGTTTAGCGTCGAGAACAAAGATGAGAATGCTCAGCTTGAAGCAATTTATACGGTTACGAAAAATGAGGTTTGTATCACATTTCTCTTCGTTTTCATCGATGGCGTCAAACTGAATATTTACCATCAGACACTCTGGCGGGTTTTGTTCTTCTACGACGGGCCAGACACTAGCCCGGCACCGTTCTCGGCATTCCTTCAGATTCCATCAACCGGTGATACGACGAAGATTACGACGCATGCTCAACTCGTCAAGGACAGCATATTCCCCCCGTGAGTACTTTACACCCTCTCGTCTTGGTCTTTTCGGCCCCGTTTCGCACAAATTCTAACCTGCCATTCGTTCCTCCCTAGACCCACCGGTGCCTACTTACACACCGTCCCGATTCTGCACTACACCATCCCCGTGCTTCGCGCCGTGGAGGTCTCAGTCAGCAAAGCATACGCCAAAGCTTTGAAAGACGGTCGCTCCCCTGAGACCCTCTACTGGTTCGCCGAACCTTTCTACAACCATTTCTCGCACACTTCCTTCCCATCCGCCTACCCGCACTCCTCATCCAATGCCGTCACTCCCTCATGTTTCGGCTTCAACTATGGCTCTGCGGAAGATGTCGAGTATTTCAACGGCTTGATTGAAGACGTGGCGAAGGAGGTGCAGCAAGTCGTCGTTCAGGAGGAAGAGGGCCGGTGGGATGACGTGAAGTATCCGAACTACGCGGTCGTGGGGACGGATCTGCGTGATGTGTATGGGGAGAGTTTGGAAAGGATGAGAAGGGTTAAGGAGAGCGTAGACTTGGACAACGTTATGGGGCTGCTGACTGGTGGGTTCTTGGTCTAGGATGGTGAATTACTGTATTTGTCGGTGCATTCGTGAATACCAATGGAATACCTTCGAACTTTCTCCATATTTCAACAGCAACTCTTTCTTGACATACGAAAGGTGAATGATAGATTGTAAGACGTGGATTCTTGGGAACGGGTAGCTCATTACCCGTGACCTTCGGCACCGAAGGACTTGTGGGGATGGCCAATGCTTCGCATGACGGTTTACGAGTCTGGAGTTTATTTTATTATGGTGACCTCTTCTATCCGAGTTATCTATACTCCGAGATGCAATGAACCACACTTTGAACCACACCCTACTTGTGATTACTACCTGTTCTAATGATTCTGTCCGACGCGCCTTTAAGGCGCAACATGTTGTGCATAACGCTCCGAAGCCGATTGGTTGTCCGATAACGATTGTAAAGCCTAAATTGCAGATGTACATCCGGGATTCCTCTCTGGTGTATGAGAAGAGAGGCAGCGTCAAGTTCAGAGGTTTCTTGAGGACCAAAGGCGTGGTACGGCAAGTGCGGCTATGTCCGTAGTGCGTGATGGCCATGTATTCGGCAGTGATAGTCGAGGTGGGGACCATGTGTTTGTATACCATACATGGGTCTATGACGCAATTTCTGTGGAGCGCAAGCCCAAAGAGGCAATAGAGTATCAAGCGAACCAATTGCAAAGCGGAGACGTAACCCATCACTGATGCGGACGGTCGCTTAGGACCCTCATAGGAAAAAGGACTCGCTTCCGTAAACTCCAGACTCGTAATTGATGCTTAATGATGGGTCTGACTGCCTCGGCAAATGGAATTTTCCTCCCCCTTGTTCGCCCTCCCTCCTCAGATACCATGCATCAGGACCACTGTATCCCGTGGAACAAACTAGCGTCTAACTTCGAATTCATTCGCGAGAACCCGCATCGTACTCCTCACCATACCGCAATATATCCACGAAGCTCGCTCACCATCGAAAAGGATCTAGCTTACTTCCGAAAAGCATTAACTGATCGGATCGTGGAGTTCTCAAGCACTGAGAGGAAGAAATACCTACAAAAGTATGACCCACCGCATTCAGGATTAATCTTCTCCGATGACCTAAAGAATCGATACTGTACACCAATCGACGAGTATCAGTATTGGATACCCCTCACCTCTTACAACCAACGCCTTTCAAATTGGATGCTCCCGGTCTCACCTACAGGCTCCCAAGCCGTCCAACCGGCGACATGCAGCCCAATAGTTTTCCGAGACCTTGTGGATGCAGTCAAGATCCTATTGGCAGAAAACGAGATACCCACCCTTTGATGCTCGCACAGCACGCCCGAATTCCAATCTATGGTCTTCATAACCTGCACTGGGGTTACTGGTTCGGATGGTCGAGAGTCATGGAGACGGCCCTGCAAGCCTATATACTCATTAATCTCTTTTGGGCGATGGGGATCCTGGATAATGGGATCTACCTCGAGACCAAGCAATATGCTGATTTCTTGCGGAATACGCAGACGGGCATGGATTATCCAGGCCAGGTGTTTAAACACCGGGAGTATCTAGACAGGTTGGAGAAGGATAAGAAGACATCGAGGCCGATGCTGCATCGGGACTACACATTGCTGCGGGAGTACGTGAAAACGTGCTTCGCTTTACTGTATAGGTATGACTTGCTTGTGAGGGAATGTGGTAGAGAGCCGGACTGGGAGTATAACATCGCAGCAGTGGTCACTCATAATAGACTTTGGGTTATATGTTGACATCTGACGTATTTTCTTTTACCTAAAGATAGCTTGCCTCGACCTGCATTACGAACTTTGAATTGAATCTTTACCGAGATTATTGATTTTCTCAGAATTTCTGAAAACTGGTACGCATTGTGATCATTGGTCACGGCGGCTACGCGTTACATCTCCTAGCCTTTCCGTCACTCTCTTCAATCATAGCCTCCCCAGTGCCAAATTCTCCTCCAGAACTTCGGTGATGGCAGGAACCAATGTCTTTTCCAAGACAACCTCTTAGTTCTAGATCCACAAGCACCACACGTTTGTATGTCATCATTTCAATCAAACTTACAACGCTGCCGAACGAATAGGTGGACGGCGCTTCGGCGAGATGTTCATTCAGATCCTTCGCAATAACAACACACCTTTTTGCGCTGAAATGATCAACTGACACACCTTTATTGGTGCTTTCTAAGGTACTCCCATCAACTGATGGTTCCGCTCAAGGTATGCAATTTGTTATCTGATCGCTCAATTAAACATTACTTCTTTCGTCAGGCGCTGAGCCATCACGGCTCTCTGGGGACACCGATAGGAGTGCAGTGGCTGGTCTATATATTCAGAACCAAGTAATTCTACAGCTAGACCAGTCATGATTTCGAGCCCACTAAACGTCACTCCCAAACCTGCTAGCAACCCGGCCGCTCGTCGTCGCCTCAAAGAACTGAGAAGACGCGCCTTGAGCGGAGACGCAGAGCCCAATGGTGAACTTTCGGACCTCACTCCCACTCAAGGGTTCGGGAAGGTCGGGCTTCTCGTTACATGCGAGCTTGAGAAAGCCAGGCGTGAATGCGCGGCACTAGTGGATGAAATCGTGGAAGACTGTCAAAGAAAGAATATAAAATTCAGGTACGACCTCTAGTTATGCCGTCATGAACGGAACTCTGATGATATTCGTCGTCCCAGAGACCTGGAATTCGACATCGAGCACGACTTCAAAAGGTGCCTCAATGGGTCTTTAGGCAACCTTCACCACTGTGTTCGTCCGGAACCCAGAGGCATCCAACGGGTATCCGATCTTTTTGCAAACCCGTCCTTTTTCAAAGACGGTGCGCACTCAAGGAACATCCGTCAGGGGTGTCTAGGTGACTGCTGGTTTCTATCGGCACTATCAACATTAGCGTCTGGAAAGGACCTCATTGAAGGACTCTGCATCAAAGTGATGCTCGTGGTTTTCTTTGCCACGGCTAAAACCTGATCCTGGCTTCCTTTCTAGCAAAACGCCAAAGTCGGCGTGTATGGATTCATCTTCTTTCGAGATAACCACTGGGTTCCAGTCATCATCGACGAGTGCGTACTCGTTACATTTTGATACTTCTTTGCTGATCTTCGTCGTCCAGTATGCTCTTCACTGCACTTCCGAAATGGGACGAACTCACACAACAAGAGAAAATGGCTTATGGCTACAACAAGGCCGCATTCAAGTTATCGCTGAATACTGGTGACAATCTCGCCTTCGCAAAACCTGGAGAAGGAGAACAGACTTGGGTTCCTCTGGTTGAGAAGGCATTTGCGAAGTTGTACGGCAGCTTTCGTGCGCTTAATCACGGTGGGGATACAGGTGAAGCTATTGAGACATTGACTGGGTATGGTGTATATCTATTGCTTTGTGATTCAAACGATCTGATATGTGACTCTCAGAGGCGTCAACACATTCTACTTCACCAAGGTCGGTCGTCAACGGAATTTACTTCTCCGCGCGTGTTAGTATTTATATCTGGGTTAGGACATCCTTGATAAGGACAAGTTCTGGACTGAAGAACTTATGAAAGCGAACACTGATCGACTCTTCGGCTGCTCCTTCACAAGGAGCACTACTTCGGATGATCCCATCGTTATGGTCGATGGGCTTGAGGCCAACCATACTTATTCGATCCTGCGTGCTCGCGAACTGGGTGGGAAACGCTTCCTCGTTATTCGGAATCCTTGGGGATCGGGCGAATGGACTGGGCCCTGGTCGGATGGATCCAAGGAATGGACGGATCGTGAGAGGGGAGAGATTCTCAAAGGCCTCGGACATGAATTCGGGGATGACGGGCAGTTCGTGATGGAATGTGAGTAACGGCCTTCTTCCGAGAACACCGACTTATCCCGGGCTACTTTTTAGATCAGACATTCCTTGAAGTATGGGATCAGGTAGACAGGACACGACTATTCGATAAATCCTGGGCCATGTCCTCCGACTGGTTGACTGTCACGATGCAGCCCAAGTTGTCTGCCTGGACATTCGGTGAAGTATCCTGTAAGTTGAATAATGCTGCGTTCTATGTTATCCAACTGATCATATCTTACGAAGTCACTTTCGATGTCACAGCAGATACCCCAGCAATAATTGTCCTCGCTCAAGCGGATCGGCGTTTCTTCCACGAGGTCCTCGATCCTGAGCATCATACCTTCGACTTCGTGGTATATCGTCGGGGCGAAACGAAGGCGCTTGCGTTCTCTTCCCATTCTAATCTGAACGCTCGGGGCGTGAACGCAGAGCTGGAGCTTAAAGCTGGGAGTTATGTAGTCCATGTACGTATTCTTATATGTCTTTAGAAGCCCATCTGACTTCCCCTCCATTAGCTGCGGATTGATCGACATTGTTCAGTACGTGATTATAGCGTATGGTGGTACACTCTTGCTAACCGGTGACTTCGTAGTTTGATCGCCATCTTTCTCGTCTCAATACCGAATGGACACGAAGTTGTTCCCTTGCGTCTGGTGAGCTATATCCCCCACATTATGATCGTCAAATCCTAACAAATAGGTCCTAGATTTCGATAAGAAGTTGGTCTCTCACGTAATGCAGGTTACATTGCACTGACTATATTATACAGGAAACACTCCCGTTTCCTTCCTGTCGAATTATCCAAACTAGCGGGTAAGGACCTGGAAGAGCTCAAGACCATTGCCCAGAGCCGCCAATTCTTTGACCAAAAGGACATCCGTCAACTATCAGCGAGTCCCACCACTACAGTCTTCCCGGAGTTCCACAAAACAGCAGTTCATCCCCATGTTGTGGACCAGCATCCGCCAGAGCGACCCAAGTCCCCGCTCAGAAACGGGGTATACACCCGACCTTCCATGAACTCGATAACTGGCCCTTCCCGCAATGGAACCGGCCAGTCTCAACCCGAACGTCAAGAAACTGTCATGAGTGGCGCAGGTGGTGGAAAGATTGATGGTCGTCCAAATGTCATCCAGAATCATCACCACTTCCACTTCCACCACCCTGTGGATCCTACGGAACTTCTCCTCGCAGCAGTGACGGAGTCTTGTCAACAAGTGACCTCAACGTCCGCCAAGGAAGCCGGTTATCATTCGGATGACGACGACGACGAGAATCGGTTTGTTGGCCAGTTGACGCTTGGGCTGAGGGTTTACACGAAGAATGGACATGGTGCGAAGATTCAAGGCCATATACGCCGGAATATGGGTTTCTCGTACGTAGATATCTGATCGCACTCGTGGTTGTTTGGAGCATTGTAGAATGAGTAGAGTATGATTTGGTTGTATTACATACAGACAGGAGCATGAAATTCTATCGTCCATTGTTCGAGAAATAAGTTCGTCCATTGTCACAAGTCGATGATCGCCATCCAGCGACGGCCCAAGCACCAGCTACAACACCCGACCCAACCAGGATCGAGTTCCCGAATCCGACACCTCCCAGACCAGCAGTGGACCAGCATTACTCAGCGCATGAGCTGCAGTATAGGTCGCCTGGGCAGCGCTACTGGTGGTAGAGGTGGCACTCCCAGTGGATGGCGTTCCTTGGCCACCGTGGTCATGGGCCCTCTGATTGACCTGTAGATGAAGTTGCAGTCGTGCTTGCACCACCGCTTATAGAGGTGACCGTTCCACGAGCGGAAGGGGTGATTGTGAGCGATACATGGCACCGGCTAGGGAGAATGAATTCAGAATTAGGTTGGTATTGAAAAAACGGAGCAACGTGCTGGAGACACATACTGAGTCTGAAGATCTGGCGCCTGTTGCTGTTCAGCAGCTGCGCATTTCGACTTCGGGCATGCGAGCGCCGAGGCTTGGAACGGTGCAGAGGTGCAGATGCACCAGGTCGAGGCTGTTAAACAAACAAAGGGTTAGCGATCAGAACACGTAACATGAGGGGAAGATATACTGTTAAGGACATTGCCCATCTTTTGCAGCAGCTTTGTCACAGTGACACAGTCCGGCTTGTTCAGTTGGGTCGAACAGTCTTAAACTCGAGCATTGACACCACAAGGCAGGGTGCCAGATAGACGGCACTGTGTCAGGAAAATTCTGGCCAGCATTCTCAAAGGGTGATAGTGTTGGTCCAAGGTCTGGTCGATGTTGGGAGGAGCCTTGATAAAAGCCGGCGACAGTGGAAAGGAGAGCTGCTGACCCGCACAGCATCAATTCCTTTCAGGGGGACGGAGAGGTTGTCTGTGTTTGTTTTGGACTTTACCGGCTTCCCTCGGCCTCTTGGCCTGGAATTCGGTGACATCCGAAAACTGGGTTTGAATCCTTTCTCGGACACTGAAACGCGCAATCTGCATGGTAACAACTAACAGTGGCATATAACACGCATCCAACCACAGCTGATCCTGAAGGGAGACGAAATATCACTGCATTTGACAACACTGACGGGCTAGGTAGAAGATCAAGTAAACTCGATACTGATATACAACCACGGAAGCCAAGGACTGGATACCAAAATACTCGCTCTATTTGGCCCCATTATTTCGCAACAACTTTTCGACCTCTTTGCGGCGCCACTCCGATGCATACGTGAGGGCCGTTTTGCCATAGCGTCCCTCCTCAGTCTTCATACTCAACTTGACGCCCTTATGACCGAGTAACACCCGTACGACGTCTTCCTTCCCCCACATCGAGGCTTGCATGAGAGGTGTGATATCCTCCCCGTTCTGAGCGTTAGGGTTGATTTTCTTGTGGGTGAGCAACAATTTCACGATATCCGCGTGCCCGCCTCCCGATGCCAAGTGGAGAGCTGTACTGCCTCCATGATTCCGGCCATTGGGATCGACCCGAGGATCTTCGAGTAACAAGCGTATGATCCCTGCGGACCCACCGTCAGCTGCGACTACGAGAGCTGAACCACCACTGCCAGTGGATTCATTCTCGTACCCTAAGTCGGGATCGATATCAGAACGCCCGAGTAATGACCGTACGATGGCTTCGTCGTCGTTCTGCACAGCTGCAATGAGAGGTGTGATGTCGTAGCGTCCGGACCATCGAGCGTTGACGTCGGTTTCTTGTCGAGCGAGTAGAAGGGTTACGATGCTCCCGTATTTTTTATCTACCGCTATGAGGAGAGGTGTAGCTCCCTCTGCGTTTGTGACATTAACATCGATCTGGTCGCACGAAAGGAGTAGCTCGACGAGTTTAGAGGAGCCAACCTCCGTGGCGACATGAAGAGCTGTGTCTTTCTTGGGATCGTCATCGGCCGCATAATTGACAGCATCGTTATCGTGAAACGTCTCTTCCAGATACTTCTCAACGAGAGCGACGTTCTTTCTGCGGCAAGCGTTGACCTATATGGGTGATGTAACAGGGATAAGTAAAGTGGGATGTGGACTAATAGCGAACGAGATGCGCACCAGCGACTTGACATTTGCGGGAGCTAGAATTGCCTCGTCAACGTGCGTACTATCTATGATATATGAACCATACCAGCGTGATGATTCGTAGTGGCTGTAGTTGTAAAGGTGAGGTCGCGTCCAGCCCCCATATGATTATGCTCAAAGGTGGCATGGGCATTGCCTACATTTTGTCACGGGAAGTTAGCCTTGGAAACCTGACCCGAACATAAGGGTGACCATTTACCTCGCTGCGTGATTGAGGCTGGTGGAGGTGCTTTCTTCCAGAAATGGGGTATAAGGCAATCGAACATGGGAACGTCGAAGCTAGGGAATTCGATCGAGTAGGTGGGGGAATGAAGGCAAGGTGTTCAACGATGTTGACAAGTCATTTTGGGAGTATTTATCAATCCACGTTGCCCATGGCTAGTGCCAACAACGAGGCCAAGGAACTAGCGGCCTCACACTACTCTCCGCATCCTGCTGTTTTCGGAGATAACACTGTGAGCCGCACCCATTGATGCACTGATATTACTTATGCGTGGCTTTCTTAGACAGACATCTTGGAGGATTATCCGTTCTAGGGCTAGTGGTATATCTCACCAGGTTCTCGTCGGACGTTGAACAGAAATCCGAGCTGCCTAATAGGACGCCGTCAGCCTTGTGTACTATTTTACCTCGTAAATTGCACGTGTGCCTGCTCGTATTGCACAGCTTGAGGTCCTTAGCAAGGAGGGTGACGGCCCCAATTCCTTTGTGTGGCGAACCTACCACCCAAAACTGACAGAATACGGAGATAGTGTGTGAATATCAGTATTCATGTCGCGAAGTTCACAATTGAACCTCATCAAAAGGTGCGGACTCGATTTGGTTGGACAATATATATCAATTCATTGACAAGCATATAATCTGTGAGACTAGGGTCACTCGAGATTTACGGTGGCGACAATTACCGGTTTGCAGACCCTGATTAATTGATCCATGAGTTCCCAACAGTCAAAGTCATGTCGATGTCGCCAACTATCGTGGAGGTATCCGGCGAGACCGGAAAAGATAAATTCGTTCTCCCAGCATCGTCATCGAGACATTTGTAAAATAGGTTTATTGTATTATATACATACATGAGCATAAATTTGAACCGTCCATTGTATCATTGGTAATTATTCGTTTATTGTCCGTAGTCGATGATCACCATCAAGCGACGACCCAAGCACCAGCAACGACACCCAAGCTAACCACGATCCACTTACCGAAGTCAGCACTTCCATACCCGGGAGCTCCGATTGCACGGGCAGCGTTGGATGTGGTCTGTGCGGCACCACTAGAGGTAGCGCTCCCAGTGGTTGGTTCAGTTCCTTGAGTCGTCACGGATCCTGTGATTGAACCTGTGGGCGCAGTTGGAGTCGAGCTTGCACCACCACGAGTAGACGAGGTAAGCGTGACTGATCCGACTGATGTAAAAGCAACATTAGATAAAGGTGGACGAAAGAGAACAAGGCAACGTACTTGCGCCGCACTGCTGAGCTTGGAGACTTAGCGCCTGCTGCTGTTCAGCAGGCGTGCATTTCGACTTCAAGCATGACGAAGCGGATGCCAGGAATGGCGCGGAGGTGCAGATGCACGGTAGGTCGAGGCTGGTTGAAAAAACGAAGAGTCAGCGACCAGAACACCTAACATGAGAGGGACAACATACTAGGAAGGACACTGCGCGTCTTTTGCAGCAGCTTTGACGCAGTCAAGGATGCAGGGTGTCAAACCATCAGCCGGACCTGGACCGCCGACGGAGACAGTAGAGGACGTATGATTCGGGGTGTCGTTCGTGTTAGTCTTCGTCACCTGCCTCTGCTTCAGAATTTCTGGCTGGCGTTTATCGAAAGCCGGCGTCTGGTTACCCTGTTTCGGTCTGGGATTGGCGAAGACAGTGGGTGCCGCAGCGAGGAGCAAAACAGAGAGCGTCGTGAATTTCATGTTAGCGGAAGAATCTGTTCAGTCTGTTGACAATTATGCCGTCGTCAGAAATGTAAACGTGAGCGGGAGGAAATGCCCAGAACCCATACCTGTAGGCCAATGGTCTCCATTTTATAGTCTCGGTTCACACCAATAAGCATGTGGCCAGGCCCTGCAAACTCCATACCGCACAGGCATCGTGGTGTTGATTGGCATATGGTGGGGCGTCGGTGATCTTCCTCGATTGAGTCGAAAACTCAGGATCCGGATAGTTGACTGCACATAGCCAGGAGATGTGCCTATAGAGTCATAGAGCGCTGAGACAGAGTTTTACTGCCCGAAATTCAATGCACAACGTGAGGAAGCACGGCACTTCAGACCGTTGTTGCGCAGGCGGTGGAAGGAAGGAAGGTGCCAATGTCAAGAATGTCAACGTCAATATGCTGACATGCGCAGCATCAATTTCCTTTCGGGGCCAAAGAAGCACAACGGGAGGCCGTTACCATCCGTTTCAATTAAGAGCAAACAAAGCCTCTTCGTTGATGATGAGCATCACCCTTGCATCGATCCTGCAGCATCAAGCATATCTTGAATATCTATTCGTGCTTGGTGTTAAGGAGACTAATACTATGTGAACATTCCATGCTACGCTCCAGAATCACCGATTTGACGCAGAAACGTCAAACTTGCAATTAAGACGCCCAAGAACCCAGCAATCAAGCACACGATGTGCACGTTGTAAACGGTGCCCCGGCCTGACAGCAGCGACAGGCCCCCCTGAGCGAGGCATGCTTCCCCAGCATGGTATCAGACGATGTATATCAAAGCTGGCCTCTGACGCATTATGCCGCGAAGGACCCAAAGATAGTGATGTCGTCGAATGTTGGACCAGCGACCCTATTCCTGTAGGTGAAAATGCTCCCGTAAGACTTCTTGTAAACTGATTCAGTGGCTTAGGCTGATCGGCCCATCGAGTCCAGAGAAATCGTCGGTATGTCTGGATATCCTCCTAAGAACGAGGTGGCGTCTGAGTAAACGGACAGTTCATAGGTCTTATCCCCGGACTCAAACCTGTTCCAGCCCAGTCTGGGGCTGGATCGGGTAAAATATATGAAGCGTGCGGGGAGCAGGGAATGCGCTTTCTCCTCTACAGCTTCCCAGATGCCGATACGCGCAGTGCTACGGCCAATAACGAGCTTACACCAGCGGAGAGATTCTTGAATGAGTGAGTGGGCAGCTCGAATTCCCTTAGTCTTTGGAATTTCCATTCACCCCGTACACATAGCTATGATGGTGACGCTCGATTTGCGGCATTTCTATATTTCGGACCTGAATTTCCGGATAACAGTCGTCTCCCGCGTTCTCAATTCTTAGCTTCCCACCTGGTTGGGAGCCGAACCATTCAGGTCTTAACTGGCGATTCAGTGCAAGGCAAGGCGAACTTTCAAAGCTTTGTACGGAATCCCGATGCAGACAAGCCCCACCCGTTCTGCGCAAACGGCTCTGTCGAATTCATACTCAGGGAAGCAATGAAACGACCACCCATCAAGGTCTCCGATATCCAGCAAAACCCTCAGCCCTGTGATAAGGCGCCTACGCTCATTCTGTAGGCATCATCTACCCAACGACGCAGCGGTGGGCTAATAATTAAATAGGCTTGCTGGAGAGACTGGATCGGGAAAGAGCACGGTTAGTTCATTCGATTCCTGTAGCTTAACGCTGGCGTTCTAACACAATAGGTAGTTCATCAATACCGTCGCTGGCTTGCCACTATGTGGTGTTACAACAGGCCTAAGCTCCGCGACGCGCAAACCTTTCTGTTACACGGTTAATACCCTGCACGACGACGGATGGAAGAGATTCATCCTCGTCGATACGCCCGGATTTGATACGAATATGGATGGGCAACCAGCTCGAATAAAAGCCCAGATCGGTAACTTCCTCGAGGTGTAAGTCGCTCACGGCTTCTGAATCTCGCATACTGACCTACCTCAGATGCAAGCCTCATGAGCTATCGAGATTCGGTGGACTTCTGTGGCTTCACCCGCTCTGTAAAACCAGAAGTATAGCCCCACCAAGGCGACAAGAACCCTCAGATTCCAAGCCCACATTTCCAATCCTGGAAGACCGGGTTATATTTGTGACTGTTGGAGGCAACGACGTGAAGCCAGAAACTGCAGCCCAGAGGGAGAAGTATCTGAAGGAGCATCATGCTGGTGAATTTCAGATGAAGCGATTCGACTTCGACCACGATTCTGCCATCAAAATTCTCGAAGCTGTCTCTGAAATGGGCCCAATGAGCCTTAGCACACGCATGGTCACTTCCGACAGTCAGATTCCGAAGAATGTGTGGCAGAAAATAGCGAAGGAGATCTATGAGATGATTCTGAATATTCTGAAATCACTCTCTGTGTAAGATTTTCTGCGAATGATAAGAACGTAACTATGGCCTGGATTCCATAGGTAAATTATTCGTTCCTAGAATCCTATTGCATGAGATAGTACAGCGGTTTCCTTGTATCGCGTAAGGAAGGCGCTTCATTGCTCCCCCAACCTACGTGCTTCATTGGCCTGTTGCTGTTAGTTATTTACCTAGAATCACACATCTGATGCTTTTCGCGACAAAACGCGTTTGGCAACATCCCGTGATGGGGAAACGTTGTGGTGGCTGCACACGTTTTCAAAGCGTGGCCTGTCAATGGCAGCTTCCTGGTCAGGAATATATGAACAACCGTCCACCGCACCCCGACTCAAATTTCGACAGAGTGAAAGATGCCCACAAACACCCAACTTGTACTGATGTGTGTAAAAGTCCGAATGTCCTTCTTTCATGATCGTTAATATAGACGAGCAGACTCCTAGGCGAAACCGGTTCAGGGAAGAGCCAGGTAGGCAATGGGATGCAGGACCGGAAAACTACCCCTGATTGACCAATTTACAGTTCGTAAACATGTTGAATGGATTACCGCCAGCCCCAACTACGACTATTGCGGGCAAGACGTTAACCGCATGTACCGACGAGATAGCTGAGCATGTGGTGAAATCACGCTCAGGACGTAAAATCACTTTGGTCGACACTCCCGGTCACAATCGCGGTGCTGAGATGGATTTAAAAACAGCAAAAGCAATTGTGGCCTACATCAAGCGGTACGTACCTGTGTTGACAGGTGGGTTCTATGAATTAACTAGCCTCGCGGATTCCTAGGTGCTTCGGCAGCGATGCTAAATTCGGTCCGATACTACACTTCCACGGCCTTAATGCAGGCCCTCGGCCTCCCATCATGATGCCCATAACCAGAATGCGCCTTCCTCGTGAAATTAGAGACCACCAGATGACTATTGGCACGCTTGGATACGATACGGAGGTTCCGCCAAACGTTTTGGATCAAAAGGTGGCTACTCTTCGAAAAGCAGCACGCAGCGAAATTACCAGATGGGACCTTTCAGATGGAAAATCGGCGACCGATATTCTGGAGTCGGCCATGAGTATGGGGAGTATTCCTCTGCCTAAAGAAGTAGAGTCTTTATGCCCCTGGCGCTGAGACCCAGTCGTTCTGTTGATTGTCCATTCATAAGTTACAGTTAGCTACTGTGGTTAGTTTGGGGTTAACGCTTCGTAGGCATTATCATTATGCCACGGACGACTCGAGATGGCAGAAATTTGTTCGAAAACTATCCCGTTGGCCGTCACAGAGTCCTTAGTAGAGCGTAAGTGCGATAGATAGACACCGGAGGCGTCACCACTGGCTGCACGTATGAAAATCTCACGAATGGGCGCTAGCTCACCTTGAATTACCTCTTATTAGTAACCCGTTGGCGCTCGAGAACCAGTTTCACGAGACGTCTGTGTATGCCTTCTAATTGCAACCAGGGGAATCGATCAGGAGGTGGTTGCGCTACATTAACACGCAGTCTCGGCGTGGTAGCATATATGATACGTTAGAAATGACCCGTACTTCTTTTTCCTTCCCGGTCCTCGCAAGCTCCCTCCAGAAAACATGTGCGAACATCAGTGCTGGCAGTGCAGCAGCAGCAGTAACAACAACAACAACAACAACTCTCCATCAATCATACTGTGCGGACACAGCCTTATATCCCAAAAACGATTCATTGACGAAGTTCTAGGCTCTTAGGGTACAGTGGGTCAGGAAAGAGCACGGTGAGGACACCCCGTCTAAACTCGCAGCACCTGCTCACCATACGTCTCCCCGAAGTTCGTCAACTGCGCATATGGGCTACCCGTGGCACCTGTAGGAGACCTCGAGTCGTGCACCCAGCGGATTCGAGAATACCCAATAACAGACCCCAATGACCCGAATCGTCGTTTTCTGCTGGTAGATACCCCTGGATTTCGTCATGACAAGATGTACGATGTGCACATTATAAACGAGATAAAGCAATGGTTTATGGAGTACGCCATTCCCTTTCCATTCAAGCTAGTCATACCTTAGCTCCAGATTTAGACGCCAAGGAGATGCAAGATTCTGCATGGTCCTATACTTCCAGCCACTTAACGGAGCTCAGTCGCTAAGTCGCCACATCAACATCGCAGGTCCACTACATGGGAGAGTCTCGATAGTCCCAGTAGGAGGAGGCGATGTTTCGACAGAAAAAGCAGAGAACCGAGAGCAAGCGCTCGTCCTAGCTGGTACACCTATGACAGATAGGTTCGACTTCAACAAGGAGTCAGCGTGGAAGATTTTAGACTCGATATGGGCGAAAGGTACTATCGAGCTTTCTGCAGTCCATTGTGCACTTGGAAGAGATAGACCGTACACTCCCGCTGGGTTGGTAACGCAATGGGAGGCAACAGATAGGATGCGCCCTTGGCCTGATCGCTGGATGAGGAAGCCTAAGACTAAGCGGGAGCTGGTGAGGACTGTAGCGTGCGCAAGTGTTGCGATAGCGAGCCTGGTGCTCAACGTTCTTGCTGCAGTGGCGCACTAGTTGCATCCCTTTTCGCTAGACCGAATCTGCTTCACGTTTTAGCACCATTATTTATTCAGTATTTATCCGCGTCTCAGCAGGTTACGTTCCTTTCTTTGAGCACAAGTAGAACTTGACGCAGCCTTCTAATTCATGATTATAAGGTCATTCTGGCGACGATCCACAGCTCGCTGAAGTCGTACCTCGCACTGAACCACCCAGGTCACCGCACGGACTCCTGTCCTCGATACTTTTTGACATTGACAGGGCGATCGACAAAGGTCCTGCATGCGCCTGTCAAGATTTGCGCCCTCAAAGGGTCGGTAACCAACTCCTTCCGGAGCTTCCCAGCAACAATTTTGGCAGGTCGAAATTCAGAATTCATTTCGCCTCCCAAAAGTAGACCCTGTTCGCCTCCGATGGCGTCCTTAGGGTGGAGTCTAATTCAGAAGCTTCCAGGGCTTGATGGATTCGCGCGCACGAACGTGGAGCTGTGGCAGACTGAATGTGAAATGCCAATGTGGAGACGTTGGGAAGTCGCTGTACAAGGAGAAGAGTCGACTGCGCCGGTGAAGAATGACCTGTGCAGACTTTCAGGTGATAGTGAAAATCGAAGACATTGTCACCGCCCGACGAGGCACCGCAAAGGCAAATCGGCGGAAAGCAATTGCGAACGGAGGAGTTTGAGCGAGGGAATCTTGCCGACGAAACAGGGGCGCGTGTGACGGTGTGAGCTACGCGTGCGGTTAAATCAATTTCGTGACCTACAATTTGATGTATCTCTCTTGATTTGGGCGAATTTCGGTCTCTTTCGCGATCATATGATCTATTCTGGGACCAAAAGCACACCAAAAGGGGAATTCAATTGATTCTTCGCTTCAACGCACCCCAGATTTTTCGGTTTTGCTTCAAGACTTACGTAGTGGTGGTTCGCTCAATGTCAGATGTGAATCTGCGCCCTGTGTACTATATAAAAGCCGTCGAACCACTTTCTCAAGGCTTTCTTTACGACGCTCATCCTTCACGTCTTCCTCACTACACGCCTCTTTTCACGACTCTTCTAAAGTTCTCTAATAATCTTCATAATGTTCTCTAAGTCGTTCTTCGCTGTTGCCTTCCTCGCCGCCTCTGTCGCTGCCCAGGGCTCTGAGACCTCTACCGCTGATGGTTCTATCCCTTCCATCAGCACTTGCGTCTTGGGCTGTATCACCGATGCTGCCAACGGAAATGGCTGCACTTCTTTGTATGTTTCATTGTGTCGGGATACCATGACCTCGGTTACTGACTACACACCTTCCAGCACCGACCTCCAATGCGTCTGCACCAACGAGGCCTTCCAGACCGCTGCCGCTCAGTGCTTGAGCGAGAAATGCACCACCGAGGAGCAGACAGCTGCCCTCGCTCTCCAGCAGCAACAGTGTGCTAACGTCTCTGGCGGTACGCCCCTTCAGTCATTTGAGTTCTTGAGAGCATCCCTAACGTATCTTCTCTTAATATAGCAGCATCCTCCACTGGTGCTTCTGAGACTGGCTCTGCGACCGAATCCGGTACCAGTGCCGCCTCGACCACTGCCAAGCCTACCACCACCGCACCCACCACCTCCAAGCCTGCTACCACTAGTGCTTCAACTACCGGCGGCTCACAACAGACCACCAACGCTGCTGCCAAGCTCGGCCCCATGACTGGCGTCTTGGCTCTCGTCGCTGGATTCATTGGTGTCGCTCTCTGAGCGCTTTAAGCGTACTTATGGACTATGGACTGTTATGAATAGGCAGAGATAGTGATACTTTATACAAGCGTCGTTGTATTCATGTCGTCGATATCCAAAAGTAATGAATCCTCGTCGCGTTGTATTCGAACCGTACCTTCTCGCGCTTAAGATGATTACCATCCAATGAAAGCACCAACCAAACGAAGAACGTTGAGTTTTCTAGGTGTTTGCATATGTAATTACCAGTCGCCATGACGTCACGAGGAAACTGAGGCGCTGTACTTGGGGGCCGATGTAGCGCCTCTCCGACTGCGCTCCAGCTTGTCAAGATTTCGGTCCTGGTATGAAGGCTATGGAATGCCGTGTCAAGGTCATCCTTGACCGTAAACTACATGATTACATCTAACACCGCTATCAAGCTCTCTGGCATCTATCGAGAGTCTAGGCGAAGCTATACGACCAATCATCCCCTTTCTTTTCAACAACGATTGGCACCTTTCCCTGGCCTACCATTCCCCACTCAAACCGCCCAGTAATCTGTCGGGCCCAATTAGGCTCCACTCCGACCTCACGGAGAAGGAGGTCGTATCTGTAAAGAAGAGCAAAGCACGTCTTGACGTACTCCTTCAAAAGGCTATAATCCTTATGAAGCATCGGGTGTCCTGTATCTGGATCTGTTGGCATCTTGTCGAGGAACTGGTGATGGATGAGAACTTGAGCTGGATAGTCCATATGTTCGGTGAGCTGGCGGATGAAGCAGTCGTACTCTCTCGTCTTGAGATACCTCCCGTCGTCCAAGACACCCGTGGCGGCGAACATGTTGATTAGGAGATATCCCTGCAACGCTGACTCCATGACTCTGGAGAATCCGAAGTGGTGTCCCCAGCTCAGATGATCCAGCTTCTCGATAGGTAATTTGGGATGATGGGCGAGCATGAGCAATTGGGGAATTTGGTTCTCTGCGAGGAGGATCTTGATCACTTCTGCGAGGTTGGCGTTGCTGGTGTCATAAACTTCGTCCGGTGGGTCGACCCACGTTCGGATACGCCTGGTGCTTATCCAGGATTCCAGACTCTGATTTGTATCGTTCAGATAGTCCTTGTACTGCTCCTTGGATCCGAAGTACTTCTTCTTCAGCTCATCTGAGAAGACGAGGCCGTCTTTGGGTGGAGGATAGTGTTTGTCGTACTTCTTTCGCTCTGTCGCGGAGAAGTCGGTGATGGATTTGGTCAGGGCCAAACGAAAGTATTCGAGATCTTTGGCTTGCGATGAGTTGCCGTGAGGAAAGAGACCTGTTACGCGTGGCGTATGGTGGACGTTGTCACAGACAAACTGGAAGTGCGAGGCGACTTTGTTCCAGGGTATGGCGTGTTCTTGATGCATCGCGTCTTGTCTGAATGGTCGGGTAGGACGCGTTGCTCGATCGCCTTTGAATGGAGCCCTTTTTATGCTGGGATGCTGATGACATCTCGGGACCGACACAGCATTTACGATAGATCAGTTAGACTCGAAGAGACAGAACGTCAATTATCATCATCATTGTTCATCTAGTTCAAGCAAAGTAATACTTCTCGCAACCTTCCACAACCTTGCTATCTATTCTGACACCACGATGTCCGATTTTAGGGAAAACGAACAACCACAATATCTCGTCTTCCCAGCAGGGATCATCGCCCAACTCCCGTAATACCATCTCGTATCTGTAGAGGATTGCAAAGCAAGCCTTAAGATACTCTTTAAGGAGTGGATAATCCTTGTGAAGCAATGGCGCCTTCGTTCCTGCGTCCTTCTCCATTTTGTCAAGATATCGCGTATGCATATAACGGCCAGCCCTATTCAGTCCAACTGTCTCGAGGAGTTGTGAATACGCCTTTGTTTCAAGGTACCTCCCGTCATCCAAAATCCCAATCGCGGCAAAGAGATTAATGAACACGTAGGAGTAAAGGGCAGGTTCGATAACTCCTGCAAATCCATGTTCATAGTATTGAGATATTTGTGGTTGGTGCTTGAGCGATAATATCGGTGTGTCTGGATTATGGGCCAATATCAGGATGGGGTGAAGCTGATTCTCCGAAATGAAAATCGTCACGGCGTCGGAAAGGTTCATGTGTGGCTCATAGAACTTCCGAGGGGGTGCTACAAGAGAGTCTCTGTAGAGATCCGCCGCCCACTCCCAATACTTTAGCTGTTGGACCTTGTCATCGAGATTGTAGCCATAACGTTGACGGTAACGTTCCTTGATTTCATTCGAGAACAACAAGGCATTGGGAGATAGTACCAACGTGGCACCATCGTATTTCCTGCGCTCTGTATCTGCAAATGTGCTGATAGCTTTCCCCAGAACACGTCGAAAGTGGTCAAGATCACGAGCTTGGGAAGGCAGATCTCTGGGCCAGACGCCTGTCACTTGTGGTGTAAAATGGGGATTATGCCGAATAAACCGGAAGTTCTTGGCCAATTGGTTCCACGGTATGTTGTGTTCTTGATGCATAAGTGGAGATGACGGAGGATGCAGCTTAGGAGAAGCACTCTATGCAGGGTAAGAGTCTTTCTGGATTTGACTCGTACCTATTGTGTCGGAGCCGATGGATGCGGCACAGGCATCATCTGACCGTTGGGTGGAGGCCGGGAAAAGGTTTAGAGATGGATTTCAAACACTTCAAAAGCTTTCCCTGGGAGTTCAAAGTACGTTAATGAGGTAAGGATGGAAATTCCCTGCTGGACTCTGGTTTTGGCGCCTGGTTTGACGCTGGCGGGCCGGCACCCGGACTGAACCCTCTGGCGAGGCTATGCAAATGATGCTTCTTTATGATGCTTCTGTTGAACGCCATGGCTGTTCTAGCAGGCTTGGATGGACGACTCATACCTAGGGCAACATATATTTATGCTGGACATAACTCTAGTTGCCGATGGGCCGATAGAAGCTGGACCTGAGCAAACACGCATTCATACAAGCCGAATCGGCATCATTCTATCTTGTCAACACACAAAAAGAGGAGCACGGTCGAACATAGACGCTGTCTTTCTATTTCCGTCGTTCAAAGGAAACGGGATAAGAGAAAGCCAAAACATAGCTTTGTCTTCTTCTCCCCCTTCCTTCTCTCCGTTATCCCATGAGCCAGAGAAAGCTCACCTTCGACAACAAGTCCGGATACCTGAATGGAGGGTACTCTCTCAACGGAACAGAAGCACGCCAGGAAATCCTAGTTCGTACCTCCGTGGATCGACGAGGAAGTCCAAAGGTGACCAGCCTTACAGGGACCGAAGCTGGAACCGCGAAGTTGGATTGGAGGGATGGTCGAGTGCAAGTAGGCGAGAAGCTTTACAAGCTCGATGTCCTAACGAGGTACGTGGGCCAGACGTCCTGTATCGTTCATTATTTAACAAGCGTGGTGCTTCTGCAGGACCTCTACCAGTGAGATCATCTGGAACTTTGGAGGAAAGGAATGGGTAGTTCGCCGTGATTCAGAGAGCGGTGTGGTGCAGGTGATCCAAACATTCTGCTATATGCAATGTTACGAGATCTAACCGCACCTAGGTGTATACGACGATAAAGAGCTCATCCAGGCTCATCTGCGTTTTCACCCCTTACCAGAAACGTTCACTTCTCCCCTCCAAACCAGCATCTCTCAGCTTTGACGCCTCAACCCCAGAGGCCGAAGCCTTGTTTATCCTCCTTTTGATCACCTACCATCAGGTCGGGGAGTGGGACACAGTACGTTCGCAAGATACCACACATTTACGTCGCGAATCGCCTACTATGAGCTGCCCGGTACCATCTGCTGCTTGGTAGAACAGCAGGTCTCTCCAAGTGGGACCCTCACCCTCGGCCGACGACCTGAACCGAGACGTATGTCAGTGTTCTTCCTGATACATATCACATCACAACATCTTCTTTCTCTTCTTGGGCCTGCCGGGTGGTCGGCGCCACAGCCATAATCAACCAAGGACACTCATCTTGATATTATTTATCCAACCGGCGTTATATTTATGGAACTTGGGGGGGTTAAAACGTAGTTGTACATTGATGTGTTTGAATAAGTTATGATGACCGACAATAAAGTGTGATGAGCATCATGTCAAATGAGTGGACGTGCTTAAGGGCAAACGCCGAAATAAAAGGCGAAAGGTGTAAGATTTAAGGAGGATCGGGAATGGGGAAGGGTATAAGGCGACTCTGCCGCGTTTCTTGTAAAGAAGAGGGATATGTCGATCAGCTGACATCAAGCTGGCTGAACCGATACAGGCTTCGCGTGCGACGCGGCCTAGTGTACATCTGCACGAGCAGAGAATGCTGCAGGAGCTCCAGCTGCAGCGGCGGAATTACAGGATGGCCAGGATTCCAAAGAACAGGCCGAGGAAGGTCGGAAGAAGAGTCAACCATGCTCCATGCTCCAAACCGAAGGAAGGCCTAAACGAAGCAATAGCGTTCGACGTAGCAGTGACAGTCTCGAAAACGACGGTCGTGCTATCTGGAGGCACCGTGATGGTGGTGGTAGAACTGGGTGTTGGCGTGAGGGTGGGAGTCTCTGTGGCGGGGTCACTCGTGGTGGGAACGGATGTTGACGACTCCGTAGTGGATATAGAGGTTTCTGTGGTGAGAGAGGTGGTATCCGAGGTTGCTGTGTCGGATGCTATTCGTAAGAAATGTTAGAAATCTGTGAAGCGATGGATGGGAGAGGACGACGCACGAGTTACGGCGGCACAGAAGCTAGTCAAGGCTTGCCTCACGGTGAATATCTCAGGTGTTGTGCAGGATCGTTCCGCGCAGGTGAGGGTAGCAGAGGAAAATGTGGGGGCAGGAGGTGTGCAGAGACATTTTTGTGTTATCCTGGATAATGTGTCAGCTCGAATTATTCATCAGCACCACCACGGAGGAACTACACTCACGGAAGACATCCAGAAGTAAAAGCAGCTCGATCTGCACACGAATCAGCGCAGGTCGGAAGACCAGGAACTTGGATAAGGAGCTGAGCCTGTACGCCAATATTTGACCACAGTGGCACTAGCAGAAGTAAAAACGCGAAGACGTTGATCTTGCGATGAAGAGAAAGGAATGTGGGTATTGTCGGGGCCATTGAAGATGTTGTCTAGTCAGAATCTCGGGACGAAAAGCTGGGTATACTTGAAGGTGCCCTTGGCCGTGGAGGGCGTTCGTGAGAGAGAGCAGATTCCGAGTGTAGCCTTTGTTGGGCCATTTTTCTGCCCATGGATACGGACGATGGGCGTGATCAAGCCGACACAGGAAAACCATGTGGGAAATTTAGCCGGATGTAGTGATATCCCCTTTTGTTCCGGAATTTTGTGGAAGGGTGTTCGGTTGGGACTGGGAGTAGTGGGAGCTGGCAGGAGGACAGGGAGACGTGGTTACATTGACAGAAAAATTGTGATTTCGGATCCACGCGTACATATAACGTGATACTACGACGACATAAGTGACTTCTGGAAACGACGATATACACGAAAGATTCGACGAAAGATAATGCGGGGTATGTATGACCGGTTAAACCAAGGGCATCGGGTATACGGGTACAGGTCCGTGAGGTCGAGGAAGTAAAGGGGATCGTAACAGGGAGAAGTTTTGCGATATCTTTGCATCTGCTCGACCATGTATTCATGTTTTGGCTACACCATTCGGCCGTTCACGTCAGGCTCAGAGGACAGCCAATGAACCGAGCACGGCACCAAGAAGGCCAACACCCAGCATTCCTGCAAGAGGCGCATCCATGACTGCACGTAGACCCAGAGCAGCATTATCGCTGGGCAATCCAGTGACAGTCTCCAGTACGACGGAGGTACCGTCGCCAGATGGAACAGGGGAGGATGGGAGGCTGAGACTCGGAAGGGGCGTGGTGCCTTGGTTGGTGACCGTGACTGTAGCCGGGGGAGGAGTACCGGTAGTCGAGCCCTTCGTGGTAGGGGTCGGCTGAGTGACGGTGTTGGTAGGCTTGCCAGTGGTGGTTCCGGCGGGAGAGGAGCTGCCTGAAAGTTGACTCAGCTGACGCTCGAGCATCCAAGTCAGAGGAAGTACTTACTGCTTGACGAGGTTGACGTTGAAGGAGGTGGCGGTTGAGCTAGAGGTCAAGAAGTAAGGAAAAGTAGTTAGAAGTAAAAGACGGGAATAACGCACCGGCTTCACAGTAATCCTGAAGGGCACCTATGGTACTCGAGCGGTCCTCGATTGGGCATGCCTTTGACGCGCATTGGTTGGTCGAGGATTGGAAACCGTTGCTCTTGCAGAGGCAAGCAGCGTCGGATCTGAAAAGTTATCAGAACTCGTCGAGGAAACAGAGCATGTTACGTACGCGGAGCACCCAGAAGCCTTGATAGCACTGTCTGCGCAAGGTTGAGCACAGCTGGGCAGGTTCGGGATATTGCTCTGTGCAGACACGAGCCAACCGCTCAGTAGAACCGAGAACACGTAGAGTTTAAGGAGTGTGGAGGCCAGGCTGGACCTAGCGGAAGCCATAGCGTGGACTTGGCTCTTCAAAAGTGCGCCAGCAAGGAGCAGACGCGGGGAAGATGAGGGTCAATTTGAAGGAAATGTTGATTGACATGGAGACCAAATGAAGATGGGTTTGTTGCGGGGATTTGATTTCTCACCATATGGCGTCGGGTCTCGGAAAATCCGCTATTTTTGGATCACATGAGCGTGATTTGTGCAGATCATTTCCTATATCCGGAGGGCACGGAGTCGTCCGATGACTCTTCGTCCACTCTTTTTCCTTCGCATAGTCGCTTGGAGGCGTCGACTAACGGCCAGGAGTGGCCTCGTCAAGCTGAAAGTCTTGGGAAGCTGCTTCGAGAATTCCCCTGGGATTACCTCGGGAGGCGGGTCGCGTACCTCGGGTGTACAGCCCCACATTATGCACTTGCCTCGAGGGAACTGCTTCTAGTAATGAATACGATGGATCATGGGGACACCTTGATGTGCTTCTGTACCGACGGAAACAGATACTCTATTCAAAAAAGTGATGCAACATATACATAAACAGTCTATGCACTAAAGAGAATACAGAATGTTTTCCGGGATATTGTAATGCTCGAGGTCAGGCTGATGAAATGTGTCAGTCCGGGGGAGCAGAGGCGACAATTATCATACCTGACCAAGCCTAGGCGCCACACTCCTTAGCCAACAGATCCAAGAAAGCTTGCTGATTGGTTCGCGGGCACCCATCAGTCAACCAACAACCCCCCAAGCAGGTCGAGTAGTTCGAAGAGCAAATGCAGCTCCCGGATCTGATATTACGTCGTTAACCAGTTGAAAAGTCCATTCTATCAAGGACATACCTATCACTGTTACAGATTCTGGCATAGTTGGAACCAACGCATTCAAGAGTGCACCATTGCTCGCCTGCGGCTGGTCCAGCGGCGACGGACAGAGCCAAGGCAAGCGAGCTCAAGACAAACAGCCGACTAAAATGCATAGTGGATTGCGAGTGCGAGTAGCTGGTGGATGCGTAGCCTTCAAAGTCGAGCATGAGCTACTTATACTGACTTCACGTACCTACTACCTTTAATATCAATCACTTCGGCCTCGGCGCAGAAGAACGTCAACTCCTTGGATTCCGATGGACATATTTTACCCTCGAGAACTCAATAATTACGTTCTTGAGGCCACAGTAGTTGGATATGAACGAGTGGGTGAATTGGCCCAATTCGAAAAGAAGAAGGGACGAACGTAAACGAGATTTGGTAAATCTATTACGGGAGAAAGCAAGCTCATTCTCATTCAGCCCTTATAGGATTACGATTACCTCCCGAGGGTAGAACCTATCAGGCAGTGCGACCAGATACTGCAGTCGCGAACGAAGCTTCTAGAGTGTCTCTGATAGAGACTACCTGAGGCTTATTTACGATCCGTTGGGTGCATTCGCATGGGACTTCGTATTGGGGAGATAGCGACTAAGCCATTGAGATGCGTGTACACGGCAGAGCGCAGGCTGGGGCAGGTCAGCCTTGAAAAATTTGAAGCTAATGTCAGAGACCGCGGCCGTATGGCTACTCACTCGGATAGTCAACATCGATCTAGGTGATTTTGGATATCGTACACAGGGCTAAATATAATTAATTGTCGTTGGGTGGGTGATGTCCTGGAGATTCCTTCCGTTGGGTGGCCACGTTCTTTCTCTGGAAGGGAAGAAATGATAGTTTACGAATAGTAGTACCCCAAGTTGGCAGCTAAAATCGGTGGGGTAAGGCTAGGCAATAGAGTGGATAAGGAGTATTCACTGTTGTTAGACTTTCACATCGATTGACCTGCCAAGAGCTTTCTCGCAAAGGGAGGAAGCCGGCTTGTTCACGAAGCATCGCAATGAGACAGAAGGCCAGAACAGATTTGTGCAATTAGACCATATATACAAGAATTACAACGAGAGCGTATAGGTAAGATGAAAGTACTAGCGGTGAAGAGGTAAGCGGCGGCTAGATAAGATAGCGAGAGTCGAGCTAAGTCAACCTCACTAACAACTCAAACCACAACTAACGACTCCGAATTCGTGGGCCTCGTGTAGAATATCGCTCTTAGACACCGAAATTCCCTTAGGTAGCGATGTAAATGTATATGTGTGTGTAGAATTGAATATATTTCAATTGGAATCCCTCAGTAATCAAATGATCACAAAACTAAACTAAGTCTCGAGATCGAAGCGTTCACACAGTCGCAAATCTAAGTAGCACACCCGCAGTTGTGATACCGAATCTGGGCTATCGAATACTTCCATTCCGCGCAATGTACTAACTACAACTTTTATACTACAAAGAACTACGCACAGACCATGTAAAATTTAAGATCTTGGCATTCGGCAACTTCGGCGGCCTTCCTTATATGTTAGGAAAGGTGCGGGAATAGTTTATGAGAGGTCCAGAATGACGTGCTCTCGAAAACTTGGAAAAACATTCAAAGTTCCGGCGTTGAATAGTAGACGCGATGGACTTTGCCGGTCGGTCCGTGAAGTTGATTGATCTCCGACGCGCGCCCGGGCGAATGGGATGTTACCCATCAGTCGGAGCTCGAATCCACTTCGAATGCCTCATTCTCGACAATGGTCTTCATCTTTGTCGGAATTGTTCTACATTCTGGTGAGTTCCGTTTGCCTTCAAACCACTCGTAGTAGGTAGATAACGCTCATATGTATTCATTAAAATCGTTAAATTTCAATAAATATCGGCTATATACAGCGGCAGCCGTGTCAGCGGGAATAATATAAGGGAACGTAGAGGAAAGGTCGCAGAACTGCACTAGTAAGCGATGTTAACGCTCTTCCCAGCGTAATTCTCCCACTGATTGGAGACAGCGTCGAAAATGAAGTAGGCAACATCCTTCCTCGACACCTTCCATGCAGACGGTATAGGCCCATCGTTGACCTTATAGACTGGCTTGGATGCATCCTGCGATTCCGCCAGACACTCGCCGTCAGTGAGCAGAGTCGGCTTCACGACGAGCACGTTCTTCAAGGTGCCGGGGGCGGGCAACCCTTCCGTTTCCTTCCAGGAATCGGTGCTCATGATCTCCAGAGTTGGTTCGGCGCCATCAGCTTTGAGATCCCAGCCTTTCCCGGAGCAGTGAGCGAGAACACGTTCGGTGCCGGCCTTGTCCTTGAGAGGCGGGTAGAGGAAGTACCCATGGAAGAGGCGAAGTAGGAAGGGAAGGCTGGCGTGCGATGAAGGTGTGGAACCCATCGCAGATACGACAACAATTTTGGTTGTTGATGGCGAGGGCAAGGTGGACAGGACATTGAGCATGGATTGAGTGACGAGGTTGGGAGGGTCGATGACGAAGCCCTTGAGGATGTGGAAGGAAGGTACGCCAGCTACAAGAACGAACGCATCAGCCAGGAGGAAAATACTATGGCAGCAAGGCACTTACTGAAGCCAACCGAAAATAGCACCACGTCGACCGTACCGCCATGTGTTTGTGCAGCATCCCACGCGTTCTTCACATCGTCACGCTTGAGAGCGTCACCTTTCACTACTTGAGCAAGACCAGATTTGATATGGGGTTGGACAAGCTCGTCCGAGTCGAAGGCAGACGATGATCTTAGGAGATATGTCACTTTGTGGCCGGCGTCTGGAAGCGACTATAATTAGAGACAGCTTGGGAGCAGTCAACCTGCAACTTACTCAGGAACCTAAGCGAGGCGTGGTAGCCGATATTGCGAGAGCCACCAATAGTGAGGATGTTCAGCATGTTGACGAAGGAAAGGGTGGGAGATTGTGAGGTTCAGGGGACAGAAGTCGTAGCCTTTATAGGATGCGAGGTTAGGTGGGCTATGTTCTCGCAGTTGGTCGATGATGATCAAGAAATGCCGTCAGGCACGGCCCGGAATCCAATCAGATCAAGCTCAGGTTTCGCTCGCCAGAACCTGCACTTTGCCAGAGAGAAATGACATAGAGGAGGATTGTCATTCTATGGCCAATTACTTCGAGGTCAAACCTTGGCGTCGGAAAGATTTGCAATCACCCATACTTAGGAAGTGACAAGGATCTATGTTGATTTATAATACATCAATCAGTACCTGAAGGGTTTGACTGCAATAGCGAGAGGTAAGGATCACCTTGTTGATAAGCCTCAATGACTCATGATTCCTCTCGCTTTGAATTAATTTCAAGGATCGAGGTTGAGGGTGAGCAGGAGGGTGCCCGTCGGCAAACTCGCAGCAGAGGGGTCCAGGAGACAACCACTTCTCGCAGAAATCCTTAGTCTGTACGGATCTTCATGTGCAGCCAGGAAGCCACGTCACAAAACTGCGTAGCGTCAAGGACGTGTCGCTATTTTCAGAGCGAAAACGTGCGGAGTCGTGGTAAGTTCGTCGTGGCTGACGCGCTGACGCGTCGATACATACCCGTTGATCCTTTGTATGTATCTCGGTATTTACCGAGATAACCCCATTTAGGTAATAAGCCAGAAATTCTGGCAAGCATCAGCGAGGTAGAAGCCTGGCCAGTCTGCTCATTCGAAGTAATCAGAGAAAAACTACCCCTCTAAGCTAATTTCTTTCCAAGCACCGAACACTCGCTCGATCAATTTACTGCTAATCCGACTTGATTTCTGAACAGAATTACATCCAAAGTAAGGCGCTAACATGAGTTCGGACCTGAATTCAGCGCCCAGATCTCCCGCATGAGGCCTCGGTGTAGATTACGAAAGATCTACTTCAATTCAGCCCGTTCCGAGAAGTACCTGCTCAATGTAATGGGAAAGAGGTGTGGAAGGATCTGTAGCTTCCGTGAAACTACGAAATGCGCGTCAGTCATCTTAAGGGAAGAAATACATCAAGCTCACCAAAAAGAAATATTCTCCTCTCGTGTGACTGCTGACTTGAACAACACCGCTAGGGTCGACAAGGCGAGTTCAATAGGGCCATTTACGTTTACGGATCGAGGTCGAGAAGATATGGCTGGGGTATCCGAAAGAACCTTTTACGCGTTGGTCTCTAAATCTTAGCCAAGGAGAATACTGAATGCACCTTCTCAAACTTCCGTGAAAACATGTCGATCTTGTTGAATAGTAAAAGAATTGGTGTATCACCAGCCTGCTCCACGACCGTAACCCAAAACCCGACGAGCTCCCTCTGTAGTACTTCTCGAGCAATGTTCTCTTCAATTGATGCATAGACTCACTATATCGCTGGGACCATCCAAAGGGATGCAGCAAATGACCAGTCCTGGCCTGGCTGAAGTGGGTGCGTTCCATTCTTCTATGTCACTTGCCTCGGCTCCGGCAGACGTCTCGCACACGACCAGCCTACAAGTCATTCAGCAGGATCAGCGAGGACAAATCACAAGTACGTACTGTTTCGTAGGGAGGTTTATAAAAACAGGGGCCGAAGACATGTTCGTATTGTCAGTGTCCCGGCTCTGCAGAATGTCCTCTTGCGTGGGGACATAGTTGTGACTGCCGATCCGGTGAATATTTTGGAGAAAACTATGGGCGACATTTTTATCCAAATTCTAGCCACGGAGTTCTCAAAATACTCACTATATTTCTGACTCTGGAAGCCCCAATGCAGCGGCGTTTGAATCACGGAGGGGCTGGGATGCGGTAGTGCTCAGACAGGCATGGTGGACGACGTCCACGACGTCCATCGGGAGGTATCTCATGCCTCGTTTAGAGGCATTAGTGAGCTTACGCAAGGCCCTCTCCAATTCACGCCCATAGAAGTTGTCGAACGCGGTGGGTTGCGGAAGAGCGTCAAGGTATGAGAGTAGCGCGTCCAGAGTCTGCATTAGGTTCTTAAATATCCGCGGTTTGAACGCGTTCAAATCCTCGACAGTTGAGTCTTCCCCAACGGAGAATCGTAGCGATTGGAGAAGGGTGCTTTTCCCAGAGTTCGGTGGACCTAGAGAGCAACGTCAGTACATTAGAAACGACGACGATATGAAGGCATGTCAAAGAATATCCGTAAACTGCCAGCAGCGGCTCGTGCACCAGGCCAGCGTGGAATATAAAAAAGGAGAGACGAGAAGAAAGAAATTTGACGAACCTATGAGCAACACCGTCAGCGAGGAATGCGTGGCCGTGTCAGACGTTGAAGAGTGGTTGGCGGCTGAAAACTGTTGTTCGGCCGTTCGAGCTGGCTCCTCTGGCTGAGTCAATAGACGGAAGTTTTCCATGTCGAGCTTTCCAGTAGTGAGGTGGCAGTTGACTGATACAAGAGGCAGGAAAAGGCCTTGCTCAAATACCCACATCAAAGAGCCCACACCTTGTTGACGTTTCCAAATGCGGAAGCTGAGGTAAAGACCATTGCTGGCAGTCAAGAGGATCTTCACCATGCGTTCTGCCTAGAAATTCTCAAAGTCTTTCTCTACGAGTGGAAGAACTACAGACGGTCGCGTTGTATGACGGTTGGGGAAAAGCTGGTGAGTTTTTCCGTGAAACCATCCCTCTTGATGATGCTGACGAACATCATGTTAAACCAGGTTCACCCGGTGTTGCGAACCTTAGAAGACGACGCAACAGTCCAATTAAATCCAACATGCTGGGACGAAAGCCATCCATTTTTTCATCCAGCTTCTTCGAATCCGTGACTTGGATATTAGGTCGCGTTTCCCTCCAATCTCGAAACTGGGAACGCAGCCCCACACAACATGGGCTCCAAAGTTGAGGTGCAAGGCGATGACATTCGATTATTCTCTAGCTTCCTACAAACACGATATTCTACATTTATATTTCCATCTTCGCCCTCTACTTCGACTCCTTCTCCTTCAGCAAAAGCGAACGACCAGTCATCTCTGCAAAAACGAGCCGGAATGTCGTCAGCAAATATACAACAGCAGAATTTGCAGCGCCTACCTTCAGGAATCGGCAGCCCCATAATATCCAAAACAGTTGGCGCAACATCGCACAAAGCGCCCTCCTCAGGAACCTCCTCCGCATCATCGCCCTCCTTCTTCACCTCATCCTTCACGAACTGGAACTTCTTGGGATCGCCGGTCATGATGAACGGAACAGGGTTGGTCGTATGTGCGGTATGCGGAGCACCAGTCTCGAGGTTCTTCATCTGCTCGGCATTTCCGTGGTCGGCGGTGATGAGGAGGATGTAGCCTGCGTCTTGAGCGGCCTTGTAGACGGTGCCGACGGCTGCATCGGTCTCGGTGATCGCTTCGACAGCGGCGTCGTAGATGCCAGTGTGGCCGACCTAAGGAAGCTGCTCAGTCCTAGAGGCAGTGTGGAAGGAGAACAAGAATCACCATATCGGGAGGAGCGAAGTTGCACATGATGAACTCATGCTCGCCCTTCTTCAAGAGCTCGGCAACCTTCTCGGCGACGCCATGGGCGCTCATCTTGGGATCCTTGTCGTAGGTGGCGACTTTCGGCGAAGGAATCATAAACCTCTCCTCGTTTTCGAACTGCTTCTCGACGCCTCCGTTGAAGAAGAACGTGACATGGGCGTACTTCTCAGTTTCTTGGGGAAAGTGTCAGAAATGACGATTGTGAGGTATATTTGGATATTCACCTGCTACATGAGCCTGCTTGACGCCTTGCTTAGCCAGCCATTCGGCAAGAACGTTGGTCATAGCTTGAGGGGGGAAGGCCACAGGGAAGGGGAATTCGGCGTTGTAACGAGACATTGTGGTGATGTTCTACAGGCAGAAGTATGAGAGTGGGTCAAGAGGTATACGGTAATAAGCCTTACCAAATTCTTGGGGAGGTCTACTTCTATAGGCTTGTCTAGTTGACCGAGAACGGTAGCAATTTCACGCATACGATCCGAGCGATAGTTGAACAAGAAGACAGTGTCATCATCTATCCTGACGTCAGCGAGAGAAGGAGAGTAGGGAACGTCAAAAGCCCCACCTTTCAGGCGGCCCTCATCGCCGTTAACGATGATAGGCTTCAAGAACTCATCCGTGACGTCCTTGTCGTAGTTGCTTTTGATGGAGCTGACAATTCCATCCTGGCCTTTTCCGTCATCACCCTCGCCTTTCACCAATCCCTCAACGGCAATCTTGACACGATCCCACCTCTTGTCACGGTCCATGGCGTAGTACCGTCCGATCACGGTTGCGAGCTCGCCGTAGTTCTCCTTCTTCATAAAGTCGAGAAGTTGCTGGCAATATTGGGCTGCTGAACGAGGTGCAGTATCACGTCCATCACCCAAGAAGTGAACGTATGTGTGCGGAACGCCGACCTCCTTGGCCGTCTCGAGGAGGGCGAATAGGTGGTTGATGTGGGAGTGGACGCCGCCATCAGAGATCTGGAGGAGGTATGAGCCATCCTTGCTGATACCGGAGCAAATATATGACGTACCAGACCAAGGAGATGTAGTCGACCGGTCGTCTCCTTCGCGTGCTTGAAGCTCTTCAAGATGGCCTCGTTCTTATGGAACTGACGTTTCTTAATAGAGACATCGATCCTGACGATGTCCTGCCAGACGATACGTCCAGCACCGACGTTAAGATGTCTAGGAAACGGGTGAGATCGTGTTGGTTGAATACTTGCAGGACATACCCAACTTCAGAGTTTCCCATCAGACCTTCGCTGAGGCCGACAGCAGTTCCATGGGCGTGAACGAGTCGAGAAGCATGATCCTTCGCGATTGTGTCCATGTTTGTCGTTGTTCCTGCCTCGATCGCGTTTCCTTCCAGGCCCGGCTGGGTAGCGACGCCCCATCCATCATGAACACTGTTCAAAGCAACGTTAGCGCGAGTTTACTAGTGATTTGAAAGAACCTACATCAGGCAGACTTTGTTCTTGACCTCGACCATTTTGAAAACGCGTTGGATGGAAGGAAGATTGAAATTGTGATGTTATCGGTGGCGTCCGTTTTGGGTCTCGGCCGATTCTCACGCCGAGCTCGGCATAATTGAGGCCAGCATTTATTGCCCTGTGCCGCCGTAAAAACGCCTCATTTACTCCCTGAAATAGCAAAGAGACGGGTATAATTCACTGCTCGTCAACAGGATAGTGCAATCGGTGGAACGCCAACGAAGCTAGCCTGTTTCTGCATGCAATAAGGCCACAATCGCCCAAATGAAAACGCTGGCCGGACTGACAGCAAAATAATGGGTGTTGGAGGGGCGTGTATGGTTGTTGGAAGAAGAAGACGAGTTTACGCGGATACCCCGAGCGCTATATACTCCCTACAACCGCAGTGGTACTCTGTCACGACTGTGGTCATGAATGAAAGCCAGAACGGAGACTCGGACCGGGTGCCTTGCACGACAAATTCCGGTGAAACACGGATAACTACATCTAATCTTATCGAACGAAATGGCAGATGATCGGATGGTGTTATTTACCTAGACGCTCTCGGTGGGCGTTGTCACTGATTGAAAGTCCAGACGAATCCGAGCGGTCCCCAAGCATTTCCACCATCCAAATTGTCAGACACTAGCCGCATTCTACACGCACTTTTCTACACAGATACCTTTGAGATCCTTTGTTCTCTATGGAAGGTAGCAAACAGCGGAGATGGTTACTTTCTCCGAAACCTTGCCTGTCTCCTTCTACGAGCTGCGCACTCAGACTGAGCTCAGCAACATAACAACCCTTGGCGTAAAAATCCTAATTTCATTAGGAGGCTATTCACTGTGGCCAAAATCCTCGACGCCTTCGACTTTGCATTCGCCACAGAACGCACGAGTGATTGAGACGTGGACTCATGCCCGACACGCCTTCGATTAGGAACAGAATTCTTGAAGATAGAGGCCAGGCCAACCATCAGATGACCTACCTTCCTTGCGATCGACCTCATCATTGCCTCCCACGGAGGGATAACTATTAGAGTGTATTATTATCTTTCTAGGGTATACGCAGCAGCGGCTTAGCCATCATATGTCGAAAAGCCTACGCCGCAGTGAGAGTTGGCACAGCATTCTCGAGCAAAGTGGCTCACAACTGTCTTCCTGGGGAGTTACAGGAGATTCGAATGCTGTCTTTCGTAGGTAAAAGTCCCTCCGAGCATCAGTGTTGTTGACAACACAATTCTAGGATACCGAGGCCTCTTGATTCCCGTCTACTTCGCAAATGAGCCTTAGCCGCTTCACACATTTCGCCGAGAATTCACAAACGCCTTCACGAAGTGAGTCCTTTGACACGGTCAATTACCACGCCTGTATTCCGAGGGAGGGTAGCTATAAAGGGCTCGTGCTAACTCGGCATTTCTTTACTCATCCTCTTCACTTTCTATTTTTCCCTCGGTTTCTCCTTCGGCTCAAGCAAGGAGGTAACATGTCCACTAACGGTTATTTGCACTGAATTACGCAGAGAGAGCATAAACTTACCCCCTTATCAGACGGGCCCCTCACTCCTGCCGACAGCCCGTACGGTTATGTACCTACGAAATACGTCACAATTATATTCGTTGCGCTTTTTGCTGTCTCGAGTTGTATGCGCTCTCTCGATTTTTTTCGACGCCATCCTGACAATACTTCCAGTCATCCACCTAGTCCAGGCCGTCCGTTTCAGGGTATGGTACCTACTGCCCACAGCTGTCCTGTGCGGATTGCTCGAAGTGCTCGGGTGGTCTGGTAGGCTATGGTCAAGCATCAACCTCTTTCTCGACACACCCTTCGAGATTCAGTGAGTAAACGATGCTTACGGCGACGAGCAATCACAGTGAATAAATTTACTCACCGCTTAAACAGAATCACCTCCACGATTATTGCCCCGACCCCGCTGTTGGCTGCAAACTTTGTCATTCTTGGGAGGATAATCGGCGCCCTGGGCCGTCAGTACAGTCGTCTGCCTGCTAAGCGGTGTACGTACCGGTTGGCTACCCCCCTGCATATCATGCTCACAATTGTCCTCGACAGATACGATCCTGTTCTGCTCCGCGGTGGGTTTGACATGAGTGACCTTCCCTTGAATTCGTCTCATTGTAATTATAGGATGTCGTTGCTCTCGTAGTGCAGGGAACTGGAGGTGGTTTCTCATCCGCTCTCGTACGTGTTCGCAACTAATCTATCATTTATTAATCACTAACTTCCGACACAGGGAGGGTACATTGTTCTTGGCGGCATCGTCTTCCAGCTCGGTGCGTCATTTCGTACATGCTTCACACATGCTTTCGACTGACTGATATCTGTTTCAGTGATCATAGTCGTGTATGCTCTCTGCGCCGCCGAATTCTATTTCCGCTACCGAAAAGATATGCCGGCCAAGCCGGAGGGTAAACTTGCCCTAAGAGGTGTCTTGACCAAGAAGTTGGTCTGGATGAGCGTCGCCCTGTTCTTGAGCACTTTCCTACTCTTCATCCGGTACGTATACTTCGACTGCGTCCTACCAAAAACCTAGCTAAATGGTCCTTAGTGCCATCTACCGAACTATAGAGCTTGCATACGGCTGGAACGGAACTGTTTTTACCACGCAGGTGTGGTTCAGTACGTCTTTACCTTCTCTCCTCTATCGGTTTATGATGGTAATCTCTCTTTACAGATGTTTTCGACGGTGCTATGATCGTGTTGGCCATGTTTACTACCAACATTCTGCATCCTGGCTACCTTCTCAAGGATGTCCAAAACATTGAGGATGCTCCTCTCCAAGAAAAGACCACGACGCCAATGGTACTACCGGCTCTAGTGCTGCGTTGCTAGTTTAAGACTTTCCATTCTTCAGGCTTTTGATTTATCAGGACATTCGTTTAGTAGACATACTCACATGAACTCAGGAAGCGAAATCCTCCCTTACACCACAACCATTTACGGACTTCATGGGTATAATATGAATTCGGTGTTGTAACGAGACATTGCAGTAATGTTCTACAGGCAAGAATATGAGGGCAGACCAAGGTCTATACGGTAGTATTGCTTACCAGGTTCTTGGGGAGGTCTACCTCTATAGGCTTGTCTAGTTGACCGAGAACGGTAGCAATTTCACGCATGCGATCCGAGCGATAGTTGAGAAAGCAGATGGTGGCATCATCTATCCTGACGTCAGCGAGAGAAGGCAAGCAGAGGACTTCAAAGATCTCGTCCAGAAATAGCAAAGAGGCGGGTATAATTTGCTGCTCGTCAATAGGGTAGTGCTTACGGTGGGACGCCAACGAAACTAGCCTGTTTCTGCATGCAATACGGCCACAATCGACCAAATGAAAACGCTGGCCGGACTGACAGTGGGGTAATGGGCGTTGGAGGGGCGCGTTTGATTGTTGGAAGAAGAAGACGAGTTTACACGGATACCCCGAGCGCTATATACTCCCTACAAGCGCAGGGGTACTCTGTTGCGACTGTGGTCATGAATGAATGAAAGCCAGAACGGAGATTCGAACCGGGTGCCTTACGACACAAATTTTGATGACACACGATAGGTGCATCTAATCTTATCAAACGGAAAGGTAGCCAATCGGATCCCATTATTTACCTGGGCGCTATCGGTGGGCGTTGTCACCGATTAAAACCCCCGACGCGTCCGAGCGCTTCCGCCATCCACATTGTCAGAGACCAGCTGCATCCTACACGCACTTTTCTATGTAGCTATCTACGAGTTCCTTTGTTCTTTACGGAAGCTAGCAAATAGCGGATATGCTACGAACTGTCTACAGTACAGCCATAATCTTCACTTCCTCTGAAACCTTGAGTGTCCTTCTCCGAGCTGCGCAGTCAGAGTGAGTCCAGCGACCTAACAACTTCTTGGCGTGAAAACCCTAATTTCTTGCGAAGGCTATTCACCGTGGCCAATCCGACTTTGCATTTGCCCCAGAACGCGACGAACGAATGAGATGTTGACTCATGACCGACACGCCTTCGATCAGGAACAGAATTCTCGAAGATAGAGGCCAGGCCAACCATCAGATCAGGCACCCAGACCGACCTTGCTTGCGATCAACATCATCATTACCTCCCACCCACCACGGAGGATTTAGCGTTAGAGTGTGTTATCATTCCAGGGTATACGCAGCAGCGGCTCAGCCATCATATGTCGAAAAGCCTACGCCGCAGCGAGAGTTAACACAGCATCCTCGAACAAGGTGGCTCACAACTGTCTTCCTGGAGGGCTACAGGACATTTGAAGACTGTCTCTCGTGGTTTAATTCCCCCGGAGGCGAACATCAGTGTTTTTGCAACTACAATTTTACGATAACAAGGCCAATTGATTTCCGTGTACTTCGCACATGAGGCCCAGCCGCTTCACACGTTTTGCCGAGAATTCACAAACGTCTTCACGAAGTGAGCTCTTTGACACGGTCAACATCCTGTTCCATTCAAAACTATCCCCGGACCGGAGCTGCGGACATTGCGTTATTCACAAAGATTCCTGCCGCAGCATTGATGCCATGATGCCTATTGCGACTCTCCTCTCGGCGCCTTAGCTAACAGCGTACCGTAAGCAAGCCGGATAACTCAAACGTGCTCTGGGTTGCCGAAAGCTATGCATTACTCGTTGATCCCACCGCAACAACGTACTCTTGAAACGGGTTCAATTACCACGCCTATATTCCGAGGGTGAGGGAGGGTAGATATAAAGGCTCGAGGCTGATTCGGCATTTCTTCACTCATCCTCTTCACTTTCTATTTTCCTTCGGTTTCTCCTTTGGCTCAAGCAAGAAGGTAACATGTCCAGTAACGGTTAGTCCCACTGAAAAAATACGAAGAGAGCCAAGCTTACCCCCTTATTAGACGGCCCCCTCACTCCCGCCGACAGCTCGTACGGTTATGTACCTACGAAATACGTAGCCATCATATTCGTTGCGCTCTTCGCTGTCTCGAGTTGTGCGTACTCTCTGGATATTTTTTTGCCCCCATCCTGACGATATTTCCAGTCATCCACCTAGTGCAAGCCGTCCGTTTCAGGCTATGGTACCTCCTGCCTACAGCCGTCTTGTGCGGATTGCTCGAAGTGCTCGGGTGGTCTGGTAGGCTGTGGTCAAGCATCAACCTCTTCCTCGACACGCCCTTCCTGATTCAGTGAGTAAACGATGCTTACGACGATGAGCAATCAGTGAATAAATTTACTCACCGCTTGAACAGAATCACCTCCACCATTATTGCTCCGACCCCGCTGTTGGCTGCAAACTTTGTCATTCTTGGAAGAATAATCGGCGCCCTGGGCCGTCAGTACAGCCGTCTTCCCGCCAAGTGGTGTACGTACCCCTTGTCTGCTTTCCTCTTTACCTTGCTCACCACTGCTATTGACAGATACGATCCTGTTCTGCTCGGCGGTGAGTCTGAGATAATATTTGTTCCGTGTTCTTCGTCTCATTATAATTCCAGGATGTCATTGCTCTCGTCGTCCAAGGAACTGGAGGTGGTCTCGCATCCACTGCTGCTGACAATGGCAGAGACCCCGACGTCGTACGTACTCAGGAGTAGTCTACCAGTTGTTAATTACTAACTTCCGTGTAGGGAGGACACATTACTCTTGGCGGCATCATCTTCCAGCTCGGTGAGTCTTTTAGTACATGCGTCGTACATGCTTTTGGCTGACTGATATCTGTTTCAGTAATCATATTCGTGTACGCTCTGTGCGCCGCCGAATTCTATTTCCGCTACCTCAGGGATATGCCGGCCAAGCCGGAGGGTAAACTCGCCCCAAGAGGTATCCTGACCAAGAAGCTCATCTGGATGACCGTCGCCCTGTTCTTGAGCACTTTCCTACTCTTCATTCGGTACGTATGACTTGACTCTGCCTGGCCGATTCCCAAGCTAAACGGTCTTTAGTGCCATATACCGAACAATCGAGCTTGCAGACGGCTGGAACGGAACTGTCATTACCACGCAGGTGTGGTTCAGTACGTCTCCATATTCCGCTCTCCCGAATCAACTATTAACTGTGACCCACTGTATAGATGTCTTCGACGGTGCCATGATCGTGTTGGCTATGTTCACCACTAACATCCTGCACCCCGGCTATCTTCTCAAGGACGTCCAAAATATTGAGGATGTTCCTCTCCAAGAAAAGACCACAACGGCCAACGGGACTACCGGATCCAGTGCTGCGTCACTAGTATAAGACTTGGTATTCTTCGGGGTTTCAGTTTTTCTGGACATTCGGTTTGGTAGACATCCTGACACGAGCTCGGGAGTGATATCCTCCCTTACACTACAACCATTTACGGACTTCATAGTATAATAATACTTAGGTTTATTGGACAGCAGATAACGGTATCGACAAATGTTGTTGATATATTCCAGTGATCAAATATAGATAATGTAGGTCCAAGATTAAGGAAGGACATCGTAAGAAGTCATTCGGTCGTAAGTAGGTAGGTGTAAGCATAGGTGCAAATGTAGAAGGGAAGCACGACGGAGAAGTATGTGCGAATGACAACGGGCAAAGATGAAGATGCTCAGCAGGAAGGAAGGTATGAAATGCAGTACAGTTGCGGCAAGGCGAAGGTGTGCAAGTGGACGAAAAATACAACCGTCGCCAACCCAAAGGAGATGGGAGGTGGCAGTGCAGAGGCCTGGACCAACGAAATTGGTGGTCACGAAATGGTGGCAGCCAGTCCGCCTTGAGGCCCTCCAAAACCAGCTGCGGGATTAGCCCGAGTCGGTCATGAAGTTCTTGAAGCGGAGTAAACGAGACAGAAGCCGACGGCGACTTGCTGCTTTCCTGGCGTTACGCCTAAGGGCTGAGTTGCGCTGCAACGGGTAGAGGTTGACGACGTGGACCTTCAACGTGCCAGGTGAATTTGCTCGGCAGCTGTGGACAGTGCCATGGTATTGGGTACAGCGGAAAGCAGAGTTGGAGACGATGCGAAGAGAGTGTGAGAGTTTGCAGATGAGAAAAATCTAGAAGCCAATTAAAAAGCGAGTCAGCATTGTGGACCAAAATCACGATGACGAGGGAGGACGAAGCATGGGAAGAGGGAAGAATTGATAGGTAGAAATGAACCAAGCGGTTCGTGTAAAGTAAGTGGGAAGGGAATGAGGCGTGCGTAAAAGTTTCCATAGCAATCTTCCACAAGTCGAGATGCCATCGCAGGTGATGGCCGACTGCGGGCAGGCGAAAGAAACTAGAAGCATGGATACATAGAATACAGAGATAGAACATATAGTAGGATGGGCTGGTGATAATCTAACATATTGCAATAGTGCGGCGAGAAGGTGTAAACGAAGGTAAATAAAGATAGAGTAATGACGCAAAAGAGGGTAAATGGCAAATGGCAATTGTGGAGAAAGCGAATGACCGATGTCAAATGTCAAAACACCAGGTAGAAACGACTCGTACGCGGCCAAAGGGGATGGAAGCAGAGGAATTGGTCATCCGACTCACCACAAGAGACCCAGAAGGAAAGAATGAAAGCGAAGCCAGCGAGCATGTCACAGGATGCCCGAGTCCTTGAGGGCGTTCTGTAGTATTGTCTCCTTGACGGCAGCGAACACCAGTCGAATATTGGTAGTGTCGGTTGCTTGCGTCAGGCTGGGAGGGAACGACAATCAGTCAAGACGTCACCGCGGCGAAGAACTTGGGTTTGGCTTACTGAGGATACACGCTTAGCCTCGCTCGGTTTGCTTGCATGAACCGCCAGAGAATGTATTTGGCTGCCTTGTTAATATCTGCGCCTCCAGTGTACTCTGGGAAGAACCGCTCTAACGGAACCTAGGAAGGGCATTAGCAACGTGCTGGGAACGACGATGGGAAAAAACATACTTTTGGTAGCTTGCTCTTGAAGACGTCGATCTTATTCAAGAACAATATTATTGACGTCCGGAGGAACCACCGTGAGTTGATCACTGATTCGAAGAGGATTAACGATTCCGCCATTCGGTTCTACACGCAGGTCAGGAACCATTAAAATTAGGGTGCGCAAGAAGACATACCTGTGACTTCTCTTCCAGAAGCACCTGATCGTACTCGCTCAGGGCGGTGCAGAAGATGATCGATGTGACGCTCTCAAAGCAGTGAATCCACTTCTTTCGTTCTGAGCGTTGGCCGCCGACGTCAAACATATGTATTCTGACGGAAAGAAGGTCAGGCTATGCCAAGGCGAGGGGTGTACAATACTTACGAAAGCTGGCCCATCGTGAACCGCGTTTCTGTGATACCCAAGCTCTTCTGGCGCGCTCGAAGAACGTCTTCCACATTCGGAATATACCCTGGTGTGCCGATGCGTAGAACTTCGCCAAAGAAGCTACAGGAAGCAGAATTAGTGACAGCTCATTTTAGACGAGGGAGGAACGTACTAGGAAGCGCTGTCCATCAGGTAGAACTCGCTGGAGTGCTCGTCCATAATTTTGGGTATTATTGGGTCTTTCCATAGTTGGTGGATGGCCTCCGCAATTTCGGGAGAGAAATAAGTGTTGGAGCCTGCAACCGAGACTGGCTGTCCGAGGCTTGCGTCGAGTCGGTAGTCCACAATCTTGTCGGCCAGGACCCGGTTTTTGTATTCGAGGCATTCGACTCCCAGTTTCTTCATGTACGTAACGACTGCTTGCGCAGAGTCCAGAACGTTCTTGTAAACGATGGGCCGGTATTCTGAAAGCTCTGCTTGCGTGAACCCGTTCTGGTGTATAATCTTCATTTGCTTGACAATTGTGCTTTTTCCGGACTCGCCAGAACCTATGAAAGGGACCCAGTTAGCATCTTTGCCAAGAATAACGACAACAGAAGGTGGACAGTGCAAGGCCCCAGGTCATAGGAACTAAAGTCCAGCGCACAAAGCTGTTGTTCGGACCTCTGGTTGTGGGCGCCTCTTCCACCGAATGAACAAAGACGAAAGGTAGTCCCTTGTCTACGAGGCCTCCAACCGCACCCAACGTCTCATGAGAACGAAATGCTCACCTAGCAACAATATTTTACATTCCTTCTTGAACCGTTTGCTATCCTCGTCGATCTGCTTGTCTATTGCGTCTGACCGAGCCTTCCCATCCCGATCAGCAGTCGAAACACAGCCACCCATAGCGAAAACAAAGTCGAGCTCGTCGAGAACGCCAACGACAACGAGAATAGAGACGTGGAGGAGGAGGGCAACGCCGGCGGCGTGAGTGGCGTGGAGGACAGAGGGACGTTGGGTGGGACGTTGGGACGTCGACCAGAACGTACAGACTTTTGATCATGTAATTATTCCATCTTGGGTAAAGATCACATGCTTGTCACTTTGGTTCACCTTGGATCCGAGCTGACCCAGCCCTCCTGTCAATCATGTCAAGCCACTTTTAGTAGCCGAACTGATGAAGTGACCCGGTTCACCTTATGTTTTCTGCCCTTGTATTTCCTCGATCCTGTCGTTGCACCACCTATTTCACCGGAGATGGTCCTGATATAGCCCAAGCTATTCGTCGAACTTATGACAATGCAGAAACTGGAAGGACAGCCAGTGTGCGCCATCCTCTCTTGACAGAAATGCAGTTCCACCACACTCGGCGATGAGCCTCCGTCCTAGTCATCCACTACACCGGTTTTGAACAACTTTGCACACATATGAGCACGGCACCAGCGCCGAATGCTATAAGACACACTTCCTTGTCACTCAAGAACAAAGTGCGGACCGAGATGCAATACGGCCCATCACCAGCCTTTCAACCTCGGTTATTTAATGGTATGCACCCTCTCAGGGTTCGACGAATCTATCTTTTCATTCCACTCCAACGTCGACTCTTTCACCGAGCTCCCGTCAGTGCACAATGCAGGCTTGACAGTCAATGACTTGAATTTCTCCGTGAATTCAACCCTTGCTCCAACAGGTCAAATATAACGTCCACCGGCAACACGAAGCCCGGCTATTTATTCAGTGCATTGCTTCAGGGTTGGCGCTTTGATCGACATCTCTGTTCCCTGTCGGTATTTACACGAGGCGTTTTTTCATCTAACCTCTCTGCACACACCAGGCTGCGCGTACCCTCAAAACGTGGCCCACATGCTCGACGCTCCCGACATGGTACCGACTGGGTCTGGGACAACTTTTCTCCCACATTGCTGATGGTGATCACCGTCGACTCAACAACATTGCTGCCACTGGAATCCGACGCGAACTGACGTCGGCCCTGGTGCCTAACCCGACCATTGATGTCCACTTCGACTGTGCTCGGTCAGCTCGGTGAATCTCTGGATGTAACGGCTCCAGTTACTTTCTAACTATACTTAAAGAGTACTCTTCGAAATCACCTTCAACTCCACGACCCAGTCGTCCAGGGAACTATTGCTCGCTGAAGCTAGAAAATCACGCGAGCTGTCTTAACTCTTGACAGGCGCTCCGCTCTCGGGACCTGCAGCATATGTTATTTGAATTTCTTCATTTCTTCATTTACTGGTGACCAGTGAACCGAACTTCATTTAGAGGGACCCTCTATCGTCATGCCCACGACGAAGTGCTCTGTCGTGGTTCAGCATATCGAGTCGAGCCGGCGAACATCGTACCCTATCCCGAACTCATTTGATGGAAAGGTGCTTGTGGCGTCCAAGTAGAAAGAGGGTTTGACATATGGCGTTTAACTAGGGATACACCACCACCATATATATCCAGTACCTGTTCTGCGTCCGTCTGATGAACTTAGGAGGAGGCGCCGTCGCCCACCCAAGTTGAAGAATTTGTGTGCAAAGTTGGATTCGTTGTGGGATCGTGTGTGCTCTTGGTCTGGGCGTCTCCTTACATGGCGAAATGAGTTCTACTTCTTGCATCATCTCTGTGCCAGCTATTGAATACATCGAAAAGAAGCTGATCGGCGACTGGAAAGTAAGCTAGTGGCCTTAGGTGCCGAGGATACCGTAAGTTCACGTCATCTCACCATAGTCCAGGCTGGATTTGCCAGTGGCGTATCACGGTACGATACGAGTCATAAGATACAAATCACTTTGGGAAACCATTTGGCTGAGCTCCTCGAAGCACCCCATTCTACGAGCCTCTTACCAGGAGGTGAAAGACCGAGTCCCTTGGAAGACCCTTTGGTCAGCTACCCGCGACGGCCCTTCAGATGAAGCTTGAGCCGGAACTCGAGCTATTGAAAACCTTATCGCATTAACCTGAATCAGGAACGGACCTATCTCCCGGTCATAGTGCCCTTATATCGCCAGAAAGCGCCTCCTTACTCAGCGACGCGGTCTAGCCCGCAATAGAACGTCGCAGAAGTTGAAGATCTCGAGGAAGACGAATATCTTGTAGAGCGAACGCGTTGGGTGGAGCATTTGTGAGAAAAGCACTGACTCATGGACGTTAATGAAGATGGAGAGCATTGTGGTCGCCGACCTTAATATTCATTGTTCGTGTCGCTATTTCAGAACGTCCCTTCACAGGAGAGCAAGGGCTGATTGAACGTGGAATGACGCATGATTGTCATGAGACCACGCCGTGTGAGGAGCCATGCGTTTCAGAACGACGCGATCGTCTTGAATGATAAGCACTGTATTAGAGTATTTCTATCTATATCCGCCGATACCTAGAAATACAGGCAAGAGATGGAAGGAAATGCTGAATTGTTGAGATGATGCCAAAAGTAGATCGTGATTCGTGATGGATTGATGTCGATAAGCACGTGATGAAGACGAGTGATTGACGATGCGCGTGGAATGTTGTGGTGTCCATTAGATTTTTCTCGAGGACGACGACGGTGCCCTAGCCCACTTTCTTGCTCAAAACTTCAACATCGGCATATTGGACTATGGAGGCAGTGGTTCCTGCAGAAATAACTGCAGAATTGACTCAAATCCTGTCGAATTTGGTCCTAGGTGACAACGATATACGTGCAAGGTATGTAGCCCGATGTCGGGGTAGATCAGAGCTTCGAAGCGGCTAACGGACTCTTGTTTCTACGTTGTAGTGCAGAAAAAGCTGTCAATGATCGGCTGTCACATACCCCAGAGCTCTACTTGCTGGCCTTGGCTCAGTTCGCGATAGCGGCCGATACGGAAGTGGTACGTGGTTGTTCTCGGTTCTCATTCCATCTTTGGCTTTCGTGAAGTGTAACCACAACAACTCGTCCTCATTCCACCTAAATACACATACGATATCACCGACGTATTTGATTTCGGTCGATCCCCGAGCCACGCCCCGAGTGGACCCGTTTATTTCCCCTGAAATCCACTATCCGCGATCTATGAAGTGACATGCTGATATACCACTTATAGATGCGATCTTTCTCCCTAGTTCTCCTCCGGCGACTACTATTTCGACCAGCTCCATCCCAGGCACCCCCACGAACCCATCACCACCCAACCTTACGCCTGACGCTCTACGATCATCTCTCCACCAATACCATTGCCACGCTCGAGCGCCTGCTGCTCCATTCTCTCGCCAATGAACAGTCTTCAAAGGTTCGACGAAATACCGTCGATACGGTCTGCGAATTCGCCAACCAGAGCATGATGCGAGGGCGCCCTTGGCATACGCTTCAGTCGCAAGCCTTTACCATGACTCAAGCCCAAGGAGAGCGAGGAACCTTCCAGTCGCATCTGCGCAACAACGCCTTCAAGCTATTCGCGGGATGCCCCAATCTCGTCATGGATTTGCAGCCCGAATCCGTTCTTGGCGTCTTCCAGAACGGTCTGCAGGATGACGATGTTGACGTATGTGATACCTTCATTCAGTCGTAATATTTCAACTGACGAATTCTATAGGTTCGACATGCGGCTCTGCAAGCCTCAGTCGCGTACCTACAGGGTGCCGACCCCGCCCAGGTCGCTCAATCCATCAACCTCATGTACCCCATGCTCGCCACCTTACCCCGTCTCGCCGACACCCTTCACGATGGTACTCCGGAAACCATGTCAAATTATCACAACCTCTCTCTATTCTTCTCTGTCCTTACGCCGCTTTGCTCCTCCCACCCAACGATATTCTCTCCCCATCTCACCGGCCTCATGCGGTTCATGCCAGCATTGATACTCCCCGCAGTCGATAGTGGACCAACGCCGACCATGAAACGTCCATTCCCTCTGAGTCGAAGTAGCAGTGGCTCAGGAGGTGAGGGCGCATTCGTATTCCCTCCACCTTCCAGCGAGACCGCCGAGGACCCGGACGATAACGAGCTGTCCGTATCGGAAGAAGACGACCTCAAGCAGACCTTGCGGTTGAGCGCGTTGGAGTTCATGATTAGTCTCTCTGAGGCGAAACCGGCGATGGTTAGGAAGCAACAAGGATGGGTGGAGATGATCGTTAGAGCATGCTTGGAGGCTATGGGCGAATTTGAGGAGAGTGAAGGCGAAGGCGAGGGACTTGAGGCGTGGTTGGCTGAAGACGTACGTTTTTAAGCTCAATATTGTGCTGGTTTCTGAAATCCGTTTTCAGCCCTCGAATTCCTCCAGCTCTTCGGATACCGAATCTCCGCCTGCTCTATATGAGCAATCGCTCGATCGTTTGGCTTGTGCCATGGGAGGCCGTTCCGTTCTTCCTCCCGCGTTCCAGGTATTACCTTATTGCTCCACAATCCTCTCGATACTTACGGCGTTTTCTGTTCTAGTATATCCCGTCTATGCTGGCGAGCTACGACTGGCGAGCAAGGCATGCCGGTCTGATGGCAATTGCTGCCATCGGCGAAGGTACCGGCAAGGTTATGCAAAACGAACTGGGAAAGATCGTTGAGTAAGTTCTCTTCCTCATTGGTTTGGCCTATGCTCACTAAAATCTTGAATTTAGGATGGTCGTTCCGATGTTCCAAGATACTCATCCCCGGGTGCGGTACGCTGCTTGTCAGTGTGTGTACGTCGATATCCACAAACCGTCAATCTTCGTAACCTGATTCCCCAGCTCAGAGGTCAACTCTGCACCGATCTCGAGGTATGATCCTATATTCCCCAATACGTTCCACGTACCGACCACGACTCGTTTCAGGAGGTTATCCAGGAGAACTTCCACCAGCAGCTATTCGCTGTACTGATACCCACGTTAGAGGACCCCGATGCTCGGTAAGTCTCGTGTCGTCATTACTACACTCGGTCTCATTTTCGCCAGGGTACATGCACATGCCGCTGCCGCCCTCATTAACTTCTGCGAGGGTGTTGCGAGGGATACTCTGATTCCCTACCTGGATCCCATAGTCGAACGTCTGCTGAAATTGCTCAACCCCACGGCGGATCCGAATTCGGTGAAGCGGTATGTGCAAGAGCAGGCCATAACGACGCTAGCTATGGTAGCCGATGCTAGTGAGGCTACATTCGTCAAGGTAAACGACTATTGACAATGGGGCTTTTTTGATGACGCTGAACAACCTCATTTAGTATTACTCCTCGATTATGCCCCTGCTCCTCAACGTTCTGCGTAATGCGGATGCCCCAGATTATCGGAAACTACGACTAAAGGCTATGGAGTGCGCTGGTTTGATAGGTACGACCGTTTCCTATCATATCATCTTGACTCCTCGACTAAAACCCGCCCATAGCGATTGCTGTTGGGCGAGAAATCTTCCGCCCGGATTCAACGGCGCTCGTTGAATCACTCATCCGTATCCAAAGTACGTACCATGAGCATAGCGCTGCTGCTCTGTCTTACCCTCTTTGACAGAGACACCCGCCGATCCAAGTGATACGCAACTTGGGCATTATCTCATCGCAACATGGGCGAAGGTATGTCAAGCCATGGGCCCGGAGTTCGAACCATATCTACCTGTGGTCATGCCGTCACTTCTTACGACTGCGAGTGCAAAGGCTGATGTCTCTGTGTACGGTAGGCTTCTTTCACCCTTACTGAATCCTCAGTAATTCACCCGGATTTAGACGAAGAGGAGGAGAAGATAGAAGAACGCGAAGGTTGGGAGACGGTGATGATGGACGGCCAAACGTTGGGCATTCGTACCTCAGCGATCGAGGAGAAGTGCCAGGCCTTCGAAACCCTCGTTATCTACTGCTCAACACTGGGTGCTCAATTCGCTCCTTATCTCTCGCAAACTCTTGAAGTCGCTCTCCCATCCCTTCGGTTCTACTTCCATGATGGAGTCCGGGAAGCGTGTGCGATGTACGGGATTCTGTATCTTTCCGATTCATACCCCACTGACGGCTGTCTTTAGGCTGATCCCTATGCTTCTCGCCTCTGGTAAAAACAGCAACACACTGACAAATCAGATGGTTTCCGCTGTCTTTACCCAGCTAATCAACTGCATCAGCACGGAGCACGACTCGTCGTTCTTGGCGTCGCTCTACAAATGCTTCACGGACTCGCTTCGTGTTCTGGGAGGTCCTTCTACATTACCACCGGAGTTCCTAGAGGGCGTCATCGAGGCTACCAAGCAACAGCTGCAAACGATCGCAGATCGACGGAAAGGTCGCGCCAATAGACTGTCTGCTGATGGCGACAAGGAAGAGATGGCGCTCTTAGAGGAGATAGAGGATTTCGCGTTAGAGGATATGGGTAAGATGCTCGTGGCTCTGGATACCAATCACCCTCTCTTGGTCGCCGTCTCCAGCGTCAGGGACCTTGGGGTGACCACCTACGACAGCGAGGAGGAAGAAGCGTAACGACTCGAGTTTAAGGAGGTGCTTTCTCTGGGATAGTCTGATTTTGGAACCACGATCACATTGTATACGTACGAACACAATTAATTGACAGTAGCTTTCAGATTCATTATACATCACCGTACATCGTTCGGAAACATTGCCTTTAACATACCGTGTGTCATTAAACTGACCTTAGCCACCGATAACCAAGTACGTTTCAAATTATGACGAGATCGAATATGAACATTACTAGGCTGAGCCGTTAATTATCCATTCATTCACCTCTTGGCTAAATCTCGAGAGTTTGCATACTCCCCCGCCTCGCAGGAGGCGCGACCTTAAAAAATTCCGTCGCCCCACATCAACCGGATATGATGCAGAGCATGACGAATCCTGGTGCGCAGTTTACTGTTTTGCACAGGAATGGACACAACTTGACAAAACAAACCGCGTCTCTTTTCCTCACCACTACTATGGCCTTCAACGCTGGCGTTTCACGCGTCAAGAATGTTCATCAACGTTATCAGGAACGTTCTGGACCGTGGCGGCGTGGCCACGACTTCCATCAACGACGTGACCATGTTCGGCTCACGCGTGCCGCCAAGTGCTAAATTTAGTCGCCCCCGTTCTCGACCACGACACACTTGACCTCCAACCATGTCCGACTTCACACTCGTCGACCCCAAAGGCTGGGTATACGACCTCCACTCTGTACGCTGGTTCTTTGGAATGTCGCCCCTGTACTGTTTACTGATGGAGTTACAGGTCTACTCTGCGTATATCGGCTATTTCCAAGCGCAAAACGTGCCATGGTAAGTATCGTGTCACTTTGCTTGGTGGGTAAACGTTCTCACCCTGCCACTTCGACAGGTACGACAGATCCTGGGGCCATCTCTTCTCGACTTTCGACTCTTTCCTGTCGTTCTCGTGGCCCGTCATCACTGTAACCGACGCATGGACTGGGAAGCCTCATATTGTCACTCGGCTCACTTCAATAGGGGCCTTCTTGAAGATGATCAAGACACGGTACGTTTTGCTACTCCAAAAATCTCTAAAATAATCTCACTAACTATGACGTGCTGATAGATTCGGGGAAACGATTCCACAAGCCCCGAATATTCTTGAAGTTGCACCTTTCGAAACGAACAGCCGGCACCTTCGGCAAATTCACGACTACGCATCGTACAAGAGGCTCTACGCTACGCTGTCAGCTGTCGTCCTTACAGCTCTCAAGCAACGCGTTCGCTCCGGAGAACCCAAGGCCATCCGTGACCTTTGGGAGAAACGTGACAAGACCTTTCTGGCGATCGATTTCGAATGGAGTGAAAGGAACGAGAAGACCTGCCTGGAATGGGGATACGCTGCAGTTCGCTGTGGTCATCTGAACGAGTATGTGCAATTGTCAGTTGTCGACTCCGCGAAGCTAACTGGTTTCTCGTTTCAGTCAAGAACTATGGCCACCATGCCCAAATACCAATTATAGGTCAGTTATGCGGCTCCCTTAATTCTGCTACTTCTCTGACGGTTCTCTGGGATGCAGAAAAGGCCACTACATTATTGGTGAATACGTCGACAAAACCCACAACAAGCACGTCCCTACGCACCCTTGGCATGTGAGTACCACATTTCTACGTTGGCAATGAAGGATTACTGACAAAACCTCCAGTTCGCTGTTCGTGGCCCATTCCCTTGACTCTCAAGGACGCTAGCTGACGCAGCCTTCAGTTCGGCGAAAGTCAGGTCATATCCAAGACTCAGCTCCCACAAATTATCGAGGCAGTCATAAGGTTAGACTTTGTTCCTTCCTGTTGGTGAACTTGAGTCGAACTGATGTCCAACCTTTTGCAGCAGTCTAGCAAGCCCTGACTCTGAAGCCACAGCAAATACTCTCGTCCTCGTTGGACACGGCATCAACAAGGACTTGGCTCGACTGGAGGAAATGAAAATTAGTACGTCTCGTTCCTACTCGTTGCCGTGCATTCCATGCTGATGGTGATGCAGAACTTCCTCACAATGTCCTCATTCTGGATACGGCTGCTTACGAGCGAGCATTACACGCTGCAGGGCTTCGGGGAACAATAGTCGACGCCATGACTGGCAAAGCTCGTATGCCCGGCACGACACTCTCGCTGGAGCACATGCTCCTCTCATTACTCTCCAGCCCGCCAAGGCCCCAGCCATCGTCACCAACTACTGAAGCACCGACGCCAGCCGTTACGACGCCGCCAACCATTACCCTGCCAAACATCAAACTTCACAACGCAGGCAACGATGCCCTCATGACGCTCTACGCCTTACAAGTCTTCCTGGACCCGCTAGAGACGGAAGCACCTACCGTCGTCCCGAAGGCTCGTCACCACCACCGGCCTGGCATTAGTCCATACGGCACGGTTGCATTCCCGCCGGTAATGATGATACCACCGTCAATGGGATATCCCATGGGCTCGCCTGGTATCCCACCTATGATGCCGTTGTCATCCTCCGCACCGAATCTTCTCAGTGTCGGGCCTGGCAGGGATAGGCGGCATAGCGCGCATGATTTGGCGGGAGAGCTGGGTCAGTTGCATTTGGGAGGATACGGGAATGGGGCTGGTGGGACTACGAGGTCGAGGTCGGGACCTATTTCCACGATGGGCCAGCTTGACGCGAGCTTGGGAGGGAAGAGGCGGAGTGGTTGAGGGAGTGTTTGGACTGTGGTCGTACCACAGGACTTTTACGTCGTTATGCACACGGACTACTTATGGACTACTACCACTACTGCTGACGGACTTGACCTTGTTATACATCTTTCCACATGCCTGTTCTCTGTTTATTTGATTGTTGCCCTTACCGTATCATACATCTTTAATTATCCCGAGAACTGTTCCGTGAATGCAAATACACCTGCGTTATCCATGTAACATCGATTCAAAGGATGGAACCTGGGCTGAATCCCAACTCGTTCATGCGTGTTTGGATGGAAAATCCCAAAAGCCCAGAATAAATGTAATCTAATTTGTTTAGAAACGATAGCCCAAGGTAGATAATCTTGCGACGAAGTTACTATTACAGAAGAAAAAGAATGAATCAGACATATGGCGACGATTAAACTTCTACTCACTGGCACCCGTTCGGTTTCGGTCTCGGTAATTGAATGACTCTGCCATTAAACACAACAGATGCGCAATCTGCGTATGTCCTTCTCCAGTGCAATCGTAAGAGCTATTTTACCACGCTTGTTCTTCAGATTTGTATTAACGGAAGCAAGCATGAGAGTTGCATCATCACATTCCTGGTTTGTACATTGGGCTAGCGTAGCCATGGATGAGCAATAGGCTTGCAACGTCTACGTACCCCATATCCGAGGCAAGTGAGAGATGTGTATTGCCAGTCTTGGTCGTACATCGGCTTAAGACTCCCAGAATTGAACGGCTTTCGAACGGCTTCCATCTGACCTCTACTCGAGGCTACGATAGTCATGCCATCTGCTCCATCCTCTATCCCCTCCTTTGCTGGAACCTCCCCGTTATGCCGTTTTACAACACTACTCAATTCTTCTACGGCTGCAACCTGGACAAGATCGGTGCCTACTACCCCGTGCCTCCCTTTGTCCCCTCATCTTGCAACGGGACCAACAACGGAGGATGATTCCCCAAGGCCGTCAATCCCAGCTCGTTTATTGGGCTCGCTTCGTGACTTGGCGGTGCATGGACGCTCCTGGGGCAGGACGATGTATCAATCCGACCATTGTGGATATATACGCTACTCAAGAGTAATATTACACCAATATTGTCCAACGTTCTGTACGTACAAAAAAGCTATGGCGAAAACTATCGTTTAGTAGTCACATCTCCCGCAGTATCCACATTCTTGGTCGCACGGGATGAAGTCTTGCATTTCGTCCTCAGATTCCACGTAAGAGTTTGACCACGAAGAACTTTTGAATGCCCTCCCCGTGTTTCTTGCAGCGGCAAGCACATCATCAAAACGTTCCCGGCTTCCGAGGGAGTTTAGGGTTTAGGGTTTAGGGTTAGGGTTTAGGGTTTAGGGTTTAGGGTTTAGGGTTTAGGGTTTAGGGTTTAGGGTTTAGGGTTTAGGGTTTAGGGTTTAGGGTTTAGGGTTTAGGGTTTAGGGTTTAGGGTTTAGGGTTTAGGTGCTGATGAGTTCTCGTAACAGGACGCAATTAACCTTAGCAATACGTAACTGAACGAAGT